>JAQMRL010000013.1:20158482-21372550 GCA_035578175.1 Catonia carolina
AGGAAAGGAGTACACCGGAAACAGTGGTAAGGTATATAATGCAAGGTCAGTGAAACAATTTATACATGCTTGCAGATATAGATGTTCCAATAATTTTTCTGAAGAAGAGAGGCAAAAGATTTTTGACAAATACTGGAATCTTGGCTCTTGGGACCTACAAACATCTTTTATAAATTCATCCATCGAAAAAATTCCACCAAAACGAGTAAATAAAAATTATGTTTCCAATAAAACAATGACTAATATTATTACATTGAACGGTCATAGAGTGTGTAAAGAATTTTTCTTAAAAACATTAGATATTAGTAACAAACGTTTTTCTAATGTTGCTAAAAAAAGAGCTGTTGATGGCATTATAGAAACTGATAAAAGAGGTAGGCATGAACCAATAAATAAACTGCCCCAAATACAAATTGATTTTGTTAAAAGTCATATTGATTCGTTTCCAAAATTTAAGAGCCATTACTCTCGAAAGAGTAATCCAATTAGGCAATATCTGGACTCTCAGCTCAGCGTTAAAAAAATGTATGAGTTGTATTTAATATTGTGCGAGGAACAAAAGAAGCCACCAGTAAAGTTGCATATATATAGATATATTTTTAATAGTTGTTTTAATCTTAGTTTCCACAAGCCATACACTGACACATGTACTACTTGTGACCAATATAACAATACAATTAAAAATAGTTGTGAAAGTGAGAAATTGCTAGCAATTTCATTAAAAGAAATACATTTGAAGGACGCTGAAACTGCAAGAGAAGCAAAAAAACTTGCAAAAGATCAGGCAAGCAAATCATCAGACATGGTAGCTATATCATTTGATCTACAGAAAACGTTGCCTACTCCACTGCTAAGTTGTAGTAAAGTCTACTATCTTAGACAATTATGGACGTACAATTTTGGAGTTCATAATCTTGTAACTAACACTGCTTTTATGTATATGTGGCCAGAGTATGAAGGATCGAGGGGATCACAAGAAATTATGTCTTGCCTTCTAAAATTTTTGAACAACCTTCCTCCAACAGTTACAAGAATACAGGCCTTCAGTGACAATGCTGGGGGCCAAAATAAAAATAAAAATATAGTCCATTTTTGGTTGTATGTGGTCACCAACACACATATACAAAGTGTAGATCACAAATATTTAGTATCTGGCCACTCCTTTATGGAGTGCGACCAGGATTTTGCGCTGATTGAAAAGGTCAAAAAAAAATCTGCCAACATTTTTTTACCAAGTGATTGGAATACTGTAGTTGCAAAATCAAGCAGAAAATTTAAAGTAGTTAATATGAGGCAAAAGGACTTCAAATCAATCAGATGTATGGCAGTTAATTTGAAAAACAATATAGCAGGTATAAGGAAAATGCAGTGGCTACATTTTCAAAGAAATTCACCATTTTCACTTTTTTATAAAAATAATCTAAATGAAAACACTGCATTTGAACGGATTCATTTGAAACAATCACCTGGACGACCACCATTTGTTCAACTCACTGAACTTTATGAAGCTCCATTAAAAATTAAATTTGCCAAATACAAAAATCTTCTGGAATTACTTCCATTTATACCACCAATTTATCACAAATTTTACACATCTATCCCACATGAAGTTCCAACGAAGAAAAATAAGCAGTGTCGTCAGAAAGCAGAATTTGTGGAACACTTGAGTGAGGAAGAGGAGTCAACACCTTCAGAAATTGATGATGATCATGTCTTACAGTCTGATTATGATGAATAGGGACTAAAAACGATACGTCGTAATAAAGAAAATCTAGTTTTAAAGTAAATTTATGTAGTTTTAATTTATGTAGGAAAAATTTATTAATTTGTTTTAAGTTGAGTTTATGGTTTATAATATCTGTAGGTTATTATTGTAGTTATTTTAACAAACAGGATAATTTTTTAAATTTTAAGATGTTTTTAATTAAGTTGCTTTTTTACATTTTTATTTTCTTACATCATTTTTACTAGGAAAAAAGTATGGTTTCATTTTACAAAAAGATTTTTTATATCATATTATTGTATGGAATAGTAAATACAGGTATTTTGTTTTTTAATGTCATTTTGTCTCTGAATTTTTCTGATTTAAATAAACGATTTAAACAAATTCTTAAAGACATGGTTATTTTATCTCACATTATTTTCATTAAACCCTTTGGTGGCAAAGAGGTACAAGTGCATATCCTGAAGGCAGACGGGTATAAGTACATGCAGAGGTTTAAATAAATTTTTGTAACAAGTTGTTAATATTTTCTAGCATCATGAAATTATACAATAAAGTACATAAAGAATAGTACTTTACACTAGTGTTGCCAAAATAAAATGAAAACAGTCACAGAATTTACTATAGTCAATCAACTTTGAACCTGTTTTTCTCAAAACTATCAAAACTGCACTTGTACCTCTTTGCTTTTCACCCCCTCAATTGTGATGAGTCTGCTTGTAATTTAACCTTGAAATACCTGTCTTCTAAAAAGGATTTAAATAAATTGAAAATTTGATGAGGTAGGTGCTTTTTGAGCTTGAAAAGCAGACCAAGGTGCCAAACCTTGTCATAAGCTTGACAGACATCAATAAAGACTACTGAGCAAAATTCTTTTTCTTCGAAAGCCTTTTGAATTTTAGCAGCTACTCTGTGGATTTGCTCGATCGTACTATGCCCCGCTCGAAAACCGAACTGGTAATCTGGTATTACAACACTTTGTTCGAGTACAGGTATCAATCTTTTTAAAATAAGTTTTTCAAACACTTTAGACAACACTGGCAACAAACTTATTGGCCTGTATGACTTTATTTCGTTAGGTGGTTTACCTGGTTTAGGGATGAGCACAATTTCTGCTATTTTCCACTGTTTAGGATAGTATTCAATACGAAGCATAGCATTAAAAATGATTGTTATTAGTCTCAGAGTTTTTTGTGGCAATTCTTTCAGAATTTCTCCTGTGATTGAGTCGTGCCCCGGCGACTTTCTTGAACAAATATTTTTTTGTATAATTTCCTTGACTTCATTTATGGAGAATAATTTAAGAGGCATTGCCATTTGAAATGGAGATTCTAAAAATTCGTTAATTTTCTCTTCATCCATTGAATCTGAGGAAAAAGGAGTGAAAACACTTTCAAGATGACTAGCAAAAGCTTCTGCTTTTTCTTTGTTGCTCTTTACCCAGTTGCCGTTCGGTAGTCGAAACGGTGGAATGGTGTGATTGGGTCTTTTAATCCGTCGCAAAGGTTTCCAAAGGGAAAAATTTGTATTATAATTAGGACCTAATTGCTTTAAATAATCTTGTAATGATTCATTACTATATTCTTGCAACAAACGCTTCAGATTCCTGGCTGCATTATTGTAATTCCTTTTATCTACTGGGTTTCTTGTAGTTTGCCATACTCGCCTTAGTCTCCTTTTTTCGTTAATAGAAATTTTAATGTTCAAAGGTTGATAGACGTCCGTATTGTCGTAATTAGTTGTCTTGTCCGGAGTTGACAATTTGGCTGCTTCCTGGATTGTTTCGGTTAGGTAATGAACAGCCTTGTCTCTATCATTTTCATTTTTTAAAGGAATATCACAGGTAATTTTGTAGTCTAATCTTTGCCTAAAATAGTCCCAGTTTGTATATGAATTTGTCAAATGTTTAGGCAACTGTGATTTATTAAAAATGGATGCAATTGATAATATTACAGGTGAGTGGTCTGACGACAAGTCAAAGCAAGACTCTATTTTTACGTGTGCGTCAGGAACTCCATTTTTAATAAAGAAATCTATGACGTCTGGAAGTCGTCTAGTATCAGTAGGCCAATATGTAGGTTCATTTGAAGAAATATAAGATAATTGTGTTTGATCGATGACTTGCATTAACAGACGATTTCTCGGGGAAGTTATTCGAGACCCCCAACGCTGATGTTTTGCGTTAAAATCGGCACCTATTATAAAACGCCTTCCCAGTGATTTGAAAAATTGTGTGAAGTCCTCTTTCCTTAGCGTGTACCTTGGAGGAAAGTATGCTGCTGATACGTTTAATGGTCCAAAATTATCTGTTATTGACACACTTGTGGCTTGAATGCGTTCAGTTTGGTACGCTGGTAATTGATAATGGGCGATGGTATTTTTTATTATTAATCCGGAGCCCCCATGAGCTCTACCATCAGGGCTGTTTGTTTGGTATGTCGTGTATCCTGTCATTCTGAACGTATTTGTATCTTTGAAGTGAGTTTCTGATATAAGTAAAATGTCCAGTTTCTGAAAAATGATAAAAGACTTGATTTCTTGGCTATGTTGGGCCAAGCCGTTAGCATTCCATAGAGCTATTCTAAGAAGTCTTACCATTATGACAATTTTGCTATAAGGGTAGACATCATATTTAGTATGATCTTAATGTCGTCATATAATTTAGCCTGACATTCTAGCTGCCTCGAGATCAGCTGTTCCAATCTGCTGAGGGTTTGACTGCCTACGCTTGTTTCATTTCCAGGAATTGTATGCATTAGTACTGGAGGTGACTGTGTTGAATATGTTATACGATTTCCTTCTGAGTACGGATGAGGATTCAGTACACGATTATTAGTGACGCTATTATCTACATAGTGCTGTGTTGTATGCACTTTAGAAGCCACCTGTGCGTACGTTTGTAGTGAGCCGTTTATAATGCGCGGATCACGCGGTGAAGCAGTCGGTATAGCCGTAGGAGTTTTAAGATGAGGTTGATTAATTTGCTGTTGAGAAGGATTTATTTTTGGCCGAACCTGAGGATATTTTCTTTTCGGTATATCCTTATATACAGAGCACCCTTTATAGTTTGCTGGATGGGATCCTCCGCACAAAACACATTTTGCTGGTGTTTTGCGATCTGTTTTTTTACATTCAATCGTCGGATGTTCTTCAGTACACTTAACACAACGGAAGGGGTGTCTGCAATACGCCCGAGAGTGACCATACCGCTGGCATCTTAGGCATTGTACCACATCTTTCTTAGTGTGGGGGACTTCAAAAGAAATTTTGGCATTTAGCAAATATTGAATCTGATATATATCTTTGTTATTATCTTTTCGCTGTATATCAACAAAAAACATATTTAGTGGCTCTTTTGAGATCCTGTGTTTTATGTTATGAATTCGTAAAACTACATGGTCCTTTTCCTCTAATTCGGTTTTCACGTCATCAAGACATGCTGTGTGGTGCATCCCTTTGAGTACAACTCGGAAACACCTGTTTTGTGTCAATTGGTACGTGTGAAAGCTTATATTACGGGATTCCAATAGTTTAGCTATAACTGAATATAATTTAGTAGTTTTAGGAGTTAATTTAATTTGATTTGTATTTTATAATTTGTAATAATATTGTCCTTTAGCAACCTTGTCTACAATTCCTAAAATATCATTTATGTTTACAAAATTTATAAAAAGAGGTTTCGGTTTTTCTAAAACGTTTTCAATTTGGGTTTCTTCGGTATCTTCTATATCTTTATCTTCCATGACTTCTTCGTCACTAGAAGATAAGCAGTCAAACATATTTGTAATCGTTACAAATTGTTTAGAGTTTATCTTAGTCTGGTTTTTATGAAGTTAGGTTTTAAAGTTCTTTTAAATTTTTTTGAATTATCAGGAAGAACATTTTTATCCACATCGTTGGTATCGACATGATTATAAGCACGTTTAGATTCTTTGATACGTTTCTTCTTCGTCAAAGAAGAAAAAGTAATTCCATTAGTTGACTGTCTATGCTCCAAGTCGTCTAATACCTTTAAATATTCTAAAACAGCTGTTGTTCCGACATCTGTACTGCCAGAGCCTGCTAGATCGCTAGAACGAGGCGTAGTTGCGTTACCGTTTCCATTACACTGACTACTGAAATTGGTAGCCATGGCAACTAAACACCAAACCTCGTATAGGTTACGTAAACCATATACTTAGGTTATTAAAAATTATTTAATTAAAATTACCTTGGAGATACGTCTTGACGAAAGTAGACGAAACAAAATAAAAACAGGTTAATGAAGCACGGGTACAGACCACTATAAAATATATAGGTCACAAACATTCACCACAAACTCAAAACACGTTTCTATCAACTTTATCAGCTGTGATCATTGCTAAATATAGAGCATTAAAATCCTCACGTATTTCACGAATGACGATTAAACGCGTGTATAATTGGTGTGCGATCTCTTAGCGCCGTGTTGTTATTGTTGTTGTTGTTGTTGTTGTTGGTTAGGTCATCAGCCGAAGGGCTGGTTTGAACCTGTAGAGGTTTTACTAAGTAAAATGAGGAGTGAGGTGGTTTACCATTGCCTTCCTCACTGAATGAAAAAGTACGCTTATCAGCATGCCGGGCCCTCTGAAAAGCACATATTATCCACTCTGCAAATGACACCTTCATTTCATTCACCACAGGGTCTGGCTGTGTAATGAAATTCATTACTTTAAGAGACGATAACTCTGATTAGTGTCTTTTACACTTCTACCTTATCTGTTCTTAAATGATTCAGTCATTTAATTGGCTGAACATGTGATAAGAAACAGAACTATTTATTTTAGCCCTGCAACGAACAAATTGAGTGTAAATAATTTGACACTCCACCTGTCTGTTATGGGCAAGCGTCGTTTTATAGGGTCTTTATTTGTTCGCGAATCTGTGGCGGTGTCTTTTGTTGTAACATAATCCATTAGTTTATTGTAATATTACATTTACACGAACAAGATTGTTGGTTTCAGCAGGATAATGCAACTTGCCATTCTTCAAACAGACAGTGCTTAAACCAAAGAAGTCGCTGATGACCAAATTGTTGATACGATTTTACATTTTTTTTTAAATTTTATTATTTTTTAATCTACTGCAACTGGTTAATGAAAACTAACGAACAGTTTTTCTTTAGCGATACTATCCCCCCCCCCCATGTTTAACCGTGAAGTCACCCACTGGTGCTAGCACTTATTTTCTAATATCACTTAGACAGTGTTCTATAAACATATTACGTTTTTAAATCTCTATCTTAATCCTATTATTAATTTAAACATAAATTTAACAACTTATAGCCTATGTATAAATATATATGTCTTAAAAGTAACTTAATAATATTTATAGCTAACCATTAGTTTTAGAAACTTATACTATTTACATAACTTAATCTTTAAATCAGCTAAAAGAAGTATATATATTATTTTAAGATGTGACATTTAGTACCAACAGGATATAGACGTTAATCTGAAACTTTCAGGCTCTATAATATCTGGAGAAAAATACATTCGATTCTAAAAAAATTAAGTAATTAAATTAACACATCTGAGATTCTATACCGTTATGGCTGGTCATTTTCTTCGTCTTGGTTGAGAAAAAGGTACAAATCAAAGCCAGTAGATAACAAACTAGGAAGTTAACATTAAGTTTTTAAGAAGTATACTAATAGATTCCTTGTTAAGTAGTAATTGTCTTATTATGTTTATGGCACAACAATGATTTGGTTTTCAACGTGTAAAATTGTATAATATAATATGGTTAATATGGTTATAATATAGTTAGTTTGCCGAGTTTAACAAGCAAGCCTCTGAGTTGCTAAGTTAGAATAAGGAGGAACCTGGCAGTTACTACCATGACCGATAGGATTTGAGCAAAAATATACAAAATATTTACTAAATGCGTTGTTGAGTGATAT
Source organism: Catonia carolina (assembly GCA_035578175.1). Lineage (NCBI taxonomy): Eukaryota > Metazoa > Arthropoda > Insecta > Hemiptera > Achilidae > Catonia > Catonia carolina. Next base: position 20,166,126 of record JAQMRL010000013.1, read on the forward strand.
TTAACAACCAGTAGATTATTTTTTCCATGTAATATATCAATATATACACCAGAAACAAAATACGAACGTTGTACTTTAACAATTTTTCATTTAAGTACTAAAATAATTTAAAAAATATATATTGCTTTCGAAATATATTTATATTCTAGTAAAATACTACAGACATAAAATTTTCACGTTATTAACTTCAGATTGTTCCGGTACACCCAAATACAGTTATAAAATAAAATAAATAGTACATTTATAAGAAAGTATTTTGGGGTGAAAATTCAGAAAGGTAGCCAAAAGTCATAAATTTTAGAAAGTCATTTCACTTTAAAAATTTTTAAAGTCATAAACTCTGCGAACGGATTTTCCTTAAAAGCACGATAAAATTTATTTTTCTAATTTAAAATATCGTTGAAAAAACTTCAGTAGCTGTAATATTGTTTTTTTTCAAACTAAATAAAGAACATTTATAATGGTAATAGTAAAAATAATTGAAGTGTAGGCCGCTTGCGTGATCAATTAAAATGGAAAACCATATACTTGTACTATAACAGGATTTATTTTAAGACATGAAAGAAAACGGCAGATTACTGAGAATGTAACAAAACAAGTTGGTAAACGGTTGAACAGACTATAAACCGAAAGTTTAAGAGCGAAATTAAATAAAACGATATGTTACAGAAAGTTTAACAAAATATAACAACAAACTTCACAGGAAACTTAACTGCAAAAAGAATAAAATGAAATCTGCCATGTTGAAAAAATAAACAAAAAAGAGAATAAAAGAAGGAAAGTTTAAGATTATAGAATTAGATTGAAAAAGTGTGAAAATTAATTTAGTTAATTTTCCATCAAGCGGAACTCACGTTGCAGATTTAGGTGTCCTACTTTTACAAAAGTTTTGGCTTTTTCGATAGGCCTACTCTTTATTTCGACGATGCGTTACCTCAATGTTTACTAACTTTCAATTTAATTGTACTCACATAGAGATAGAGAAAGCTTTTATTTCGTTAAAATTAATCACTGCAGATTTATTTGTTATAATTTTTTTATTATTGTATTGTCACAATACAAATTATATTTGTTTTACTCCTAGTAAATTTGCTGAGTGCTTCTTTCTAGGTTTTAACGTATTGATAATATTGAACGGGAACACTATTTTAATTTTATTTATTTTACTTTCTTTCTTTTTTCTTTTTTTAACGTCGCATCAACTGCAACGGTCATTTGCGACGACATTGGGGTGTAACTGTTTAGAATGGAGGATGAAATGATTTTTTTGTAACGTATGAAAATATGCCGTGCCTGAGTGGGATTCGAACCCACGACCGCATGATGAGAGGCGAGCACATTACCAACTACTAATTTTTTTAAAATTTGTGGATGATTTTTTAGGGGTGTGTGGATCCCTGTCCTAAGCTATGTTAATGATTGTACCTTTTTCTCAGCAACCACTACAGCTAGAGCTATAATTCTTTTTGTATGAAAGGCCACTCTTTGGTACATAAATAAAATTTGTAGCATTTAATTCTGGTAAGAATTTTGATTTTCACAATTTTTTTAAAAAGAGACATTTTTTCATCGAAAAATCACGGAATAAATTTTTCTTTTACAATTTTCAACATTTTTAAAAATGGTACATTCAATCAATAGAACTGGACGATTAACATAGTTCATAAAAATTTTTGCCTTGTACCTTTTGTGGAAGCTTACAAAAAGGTACATAAAGTTCTAAAAATTAAGTTTTGAGATATTCACGTTTAAAGTTTCAAACGTTTGAAAGTCTGTTTATCAGCTAATTTTCAGAGACGAAGGTTCCTGGTTCAAATCCTAGTAAAGGTAGTTACTTTTATATGGATTTGAATTCTAGACAGTGGTTACTGGTGTACTTTGATGGTTGGGGTTCAATTAACCATACTCTCTCAGGAATAGTCGGCCTGGGTCTGCACAAGACTACACTTCATTTAAACGGCATACACATCATTCTCATCTCATTGTGCCATTGGATTGCTTTTTGTTCTGAATTGAACAGATTGCAACGTACACGCATTATAGATAAAAAAAATTTGAGAAACAAAAACACGAATGTAAACAAAGACAGACCACAACAAAAATAGTGCAGATTATAAACTTTTAGGTTATTCTGCCAACCTACGAATAAATAAATGAGAAACGGCAGTGTGAAAAAATAGTAGGTAGGGGTAATAACGCCAAGTTAAGGATTACCAATTTTTTTTGGTCTTAAGTGGGATTTTTGTGCTTAACTAACTACTGAATCTGATAAAGATATTATTTTTGTGAACATTAAAAAAAATTGGCTCTTAGGATCCAAGAACACAGTTATTTTTAACACATTCTGTAACATGATGTAATTTGGCGTTATTACCCAAGCATGTGGGTAATAACGCCATCCGGTGAGGGGTAATACCGCCAATCAGATTAATAAATTCTGAAATAAATAAATATTGCTTTAAAATGATTTTATTTAGTATCTAATGTATTAAATGATGATAAAACATAATTTTACTTAATAATAGGTATTTGTATTACAAAATTAAGAAGTTAATAAAATTATGAACAATTTAGACAAATTTGTTTTTTTATTGTGAGCCTGACAAAAACTTCGTGAAAGTAAACACGACAAATCAAACATTGTCTCATGTCAAGAACTTTGTCCTCACAGCAAACTGGACAGTTTAAAAAACAAAACGTTTAAAAAATTAACAACAAAATACTAAGTAAAAAATATAAGGTTTTCTCCAAGGTAATTTTGCTAGGATGTAATAGAATATCAAATATTGTAAACGTAGGTAATAATATATGATTGTTTATTTAAACATAAACATAATGATGAATTTAATTTAACTGCCACGAAAGATTTTGTATGAACAAATTATTATCATTAATATTTGAAGTATTTAAGTCGTATAAACTTCAATAAATTAGCGATGGGGTAATAACACCAATCTTGGCGTTATTCCCCCGAAGCAATGTGTTAACATTTCAGGTTATATTAAGACGGCAAAATGCAAGTACTTTTTTAATTTTAATTAATCATTTTAAAGAGAATAAAATAAGCTTTAAAATCATGTATACCAAAAATAGTTAACTTAAAACATTATGATTAAAATTGCAAAAACTTAACCAGTTTGAGTTTATATCAGATGATAAAAACAAACAGACGCTAACTTTCATGAAGAAGATTATGAATGCTACGCGTTAAGGAAGCCAATGGCGGCTGTTGACGTATTAACACGGTTCCACTGAAGGTGCACGCTATTTTTCGGATATCTTGTAGAATAACCAAAAAATTTTGAGTTGGCGTTATTACCCACTTGGCGCTATTACCCCTACCCACCTATAATTAATCACAGTAAAATATCAACCGAAAGGGAAAATTATTTTGTAAAACTTTGTGACAGATGGCAAAATCAGCTTAAACATACAATCATAAAAAAATCAATAAAATATTTTCTAGTGGGCATAGCAACATGATTCTTACGCCGTTTTAAAGCGCACATTTCAAACTATATTTTTAATGAAAAAACGAAAAATCGATAATTTTTTTTAATTTTTTCATTCCACACTCCCCTTGACAAGTCGGTGATTCTTCTTTTTTTTTCTTTTTTTTCTCTTTAATTCTTTATTTACAACTGTAAAACGTTACAACAAGCAAATGTGATGATTATGATAATAATGTAAATGACATGATAGGCATGAGAGGGGTAGGGCCCCCATTGGTGCTTCCCCAAGAATGAAATTGGTATATCAAAATAGCAGGTCTCTACTCCAGCGTCTTTTAAGGCGTCTAGGGGGATTATCAGGTAAATGTACGGAGGAAAGTGAACGCACCAGGGGGTTCTCGTGTTCGTGTGACTTGTCGTGAAAGCGTTTGTATATGTATTCAATGGAATTTTGTACAAGTGGTGTTTTCAAATCTGTATGTAAGGTTTTGTTGCTAACGTAAAGAGATGCATTTGCTATAAGGCGTAATGTTTTTGACTGGAATGCTTGAATTCGTTGCAAATTAGAGGGTTTGGTTGAACCGTAAATTTGGGATCCGTAGGTCCAAATAGGTTTCAAAAGAGAACAATATATGCGTAATTTTTGTGCCATTGGTAATTTTTAACGTTTGTGAAGTAGGAAATATAGAAGTTTAAGTCGGGAATTCAGTAATAAACGTTTCCGTTTGATATGTGTGCTCCAAGTTAGTCGTTTATCGAAAGTCAGACCGAGATACTTGACCGTATCTGTCTTTGTGAGAGGTGCATTGTCTATGTATACTGGTGGGCAATCACCATGACGGAGTGTGAAAGTTACGTGAAGGGATTTTGTCGTATTTAGTTTTATTTTCCATGTTTTACACCATTCGTGTATAAGATTGAGATGATGTTGGAGTGTTAGTGAAGCGTGTATAGAGTTTTGGTCTCGGGCTAATATCGCTGTGTCGTCAGCGTAGGTAGCAGTGAGGGTCTGGGGTAGGGTCGGTAGGTCTGAAGTGTATACAGAATAGAGAAGTGGGGCTAAAATTGAGCCCTGAGGCACGCCGGCTAAGACATGAAAGAAATTTGAGTAAGACAATCCTAAACGAATTCTAAAGAATCTGTCAGATAGGAAGGAATTTATGATAAGATAGTAGGTAAATGGTAGTATTTCTTTCAGTTTGTGTAAGAGACCTGTATGCCAAACTCTGTCAAAAGCTTGAGCGACATCCAGGAAACCTGCGGATACATACATCTTGATTATTCTTAAGGGTAAAATTTAGATTAGGCGCAGACTTAGACAAAGAGAATGCTCGCAGTTGAAGAATGTTTAAGTCTGGTTATGTATGAGTAAGAACATATTTTTATAGGTAAGGATTTTATCTAAAATGGCTCCTACGATTTTTTATAAATCGCCTCATTTACTACATTTGTTATGCTTTACAAGATGGGGTAAGTGTTTGCTAAAAATCTTACGTAGGCTGTGCACTTGTAGAATAAAATGGAATTTTTTAAATTACTTACGTAATATACATTCTAGGGCAAAATTGTATTTAAATAATTGAGATTGTAGAACATTTAGATACAATAAATAAACAACAAAACAAATTATATATTTTTTAACTCCTAGTAAATTTGCTGACTGCACCATTTTAGGTTTTTTAACGTATTCATAATTATATTGAACGGGAAGACCAATTTTATTTTAATTTAAGCAAGACTGTTACAATTTTTGAGGAAAAAGTTTTTCCCTTAATCATTTATTTGAACAACGGTTAGTTTAGAGGCAATTAGTGATTTTTTGTTTTTTTCTTAAAAATCTGTAGAAATGAATTTTTTAAGATTGCGGTCTTAGTATGCATTTAATGACATATATGCACAATAATATGTATAACTATAATACATTATTACATTATTATAATATATAATAGGACTAATAGTAATATGTATAACTAGACACTGAGAAGGATAGACAGGAAGGTAGTAAGGTTTAGAAATATATGCGGAACAATCAGAAGGACGCTAAGAAATAAGACGAGAAGAGATACACAAATACGATTGTATCAGGTAAAGGCGGTTCCTACCCTGTTATATGGCTCAGAGGCTTGGATATTGACGCAACGGAAAAAACAAATGTTTGAATCGGCAGAAATGAGTTTTTTGCGAGCAGTAAAAGGATGCTCAAGGGTGGAGCACATAAGAAGCGAGAACATAAGAGAGGAACTACAGGTTGTTAGCTTACATGAGAGAATCATAAAGTACAAGGAAAGATGGAAAGAACATCTAAATTGAATGACGGATGGAAGAATACTGAAGCAGATGTGGGAATATAAACCACAAGGCAGAAGAGTTCTGGGTAGACCGAGGAAAAGATGGAGCTCAAGAAAGTAATGTCGGAACAAACCAAGGCCTAAACCGTGAAGAGAAGAAGAAGAAGAAGATATGTATAATCAAAGTTATAGGAAATGAAAAACCAACAACTTTAATGCAGATCACTATTTAAAGAGCTGTAATGCTCACAGTTCCTTCTTTGTACATTTTTGAAGTGATAATGTACGTAAAGCAAAATACCTCTTTACAGAATTTAGATGTTCACAACCACTTCACAAGCAACATAATCGATTATTATGTTGCTAATCCCAACACTAAATTGTTTGAACAAAAACCAACTTATGCAGGTAGAAAATCCATCAATAAATTGCCACAAGGTTTAAAAAGTTGCGACAATTTAAGTCATTTTTTTAAAACATTACCTGATTAATGAAACATTTTACAGTGTGCACGAATTTATTTTTAAATAGTTTTTCGTTGAAAAGTATTTAACTTCTAATTAAACAAATATTGTGTACTATTTGATACAAAGGGGTTCTTGACAAGCCTACTGAGTTAAGCAGTAGCGGAAACCAATTATTGGTAAGTGATGAATTTATCATTGAGTTTAATTTTTTAATTTTGTGTGCTATTTGATACAAAGGGGTTCATGACGAGCCTACTGAAGTAAGCAGTAGCAAAACCAAATTTTGGTGATAAGTGATGAATTTATCATTGGGATTAATTGTTTTTATTAGTTTTATCTTGACAAGTCCTATACTCCCTTTTGGAGTCTCCTGGATGCAAAAAGAAAAAAACATTGTCATTCCCTCACAATTAAAACTAAGTTATGTTTTTCATTTTACATTGTTTAATCATTATTAAACATAGGTTATATTGTTAATTATATACATTAGAACGGGAAAGTCGTGTGAGTGTTTTACACCAGATTTTTACCTATAGTTTCAATTTTATTAAATAAGTATCGTGTTAAATTTTTTGACATCAGTTATTTAATTGAGAGTTCAAACTAGTATACAATTGGAAATGTGGTTTGTAGAGTTAGGAATATTCATGCTGAATTGTTTCAGAAAAGCTGAATTATTGCTACCCTTTAATATAAATCTGTTCATTCCTTGTTTCTCCTTTAAAATCGGCCATGATGTTGACGACGTTTATAGAATAGAGATTTTGATGATATGATTAAGTATCGGAATTAAGCAACGGAATCCAGCTCCATTGTCTGTAATCAAGTAGAAGAGTAAGCCTGCGGGTATACTCTCATCATTGTCATTCTCTGTAATATTACCATCGACGCACATTTTAATTGAAGTAACAAAATTACTCACTATATATATATATATATATATATATATACATCCCGCTAACAATTCCGCGTCTTTTCAAAAAGCGTGCATTTCGCACATCGCTTATTTGAAGAGTATATTCAACTTTGATGAGAGTATATAGGGTATTTGTTACACTTACACCCTGAGTTTTGGTATTGGTTTGTCCTGATATTGAAAATTGAGCATTTTTCAATTTTATTCACTGTGCTATCAATTCAGACTCCTTTCGAATTACCGACAATTTCGCGTTCGTACGAATTACCGACAATTTCGCGTCCGGCATCGTTCCCGCTATTATGACTTATAGCCTGCAACAGTGTAAACGATGTTGCCATGTCGTACCGGCACGTGTACTGTAGCATTTGCCACTTCTACGTGTTGTAATGATTGTAGTTAGATATTCACATCTCACCCTAGTACTTCTCCACACAAGACCATCGTATGAAAACAATTCGTTCTCGGACGGAATCCAATCCAGTCATCAAAATAATTTATTATTTGTTGTTTATTATTTTGACATGTATTTTAAATAGGTACTTATTTTAAATCAATGTAAAACCAGAATAATTAAAGAAAGTATATTTTTTATTTGTTAGAGTTAATTATTTAAAATATCCTAATTGTTACAAATACAGTCAAACCTCCTCATTCGAAATCCTCCCTAAATCGAATATAATTGTATGCTATCCCCTTCAAAAATCGTCCTTAATATGAATTAAATTACCTCCCTATTCGAAAATTTTCGAGAGTTTCGTGGTCATATATATTGTAACAATACATTTTTTTATACATTATTAATAAAATAATTACAAAATTTCCAATTTACACATTGTACACGATTTTTAATGAAGCATGCGTTAAATCATGACAATAAGGACACAGTAAGCGTAGTACAAAACTACAAAAAGCTTTAGAAAAAACTGAAAATGCAGTTAACTTTTGAGTTAGAAGAAACCAGGCAGAAACACAAACAATTACACTTCTTACAAAACATTATTGTCACAAAACCTTACGACCAAATAAGGGCATAACAAGCGTAGTTCAAAGCTTCAATACGCATCAGGAAATATTGAAAATTCAGTTAATTTTTAAGTCAGAGGAAACCAGACGAAAGCAAAAAAAAAAAATTAGTTAGGCTAAATTAGTAATGCAGTCTTTCCTTCTTTGGTGTATGATTTTCGTACAAACAGGGTAAAAAATACCGTAGCTGTATTCATTCGGATTAAGCAATATTTTACTCGTTAAAATTTCTAAAATTTTCGGTACCCAATTTATTTTTCATTTTCTGTAGGCTGACCTAACTTTTTGTTTGTAGGTATAGTTGTACTGTTTACGCGTATCCCGATTTTATTTTACTCTGTTTTTTATGTCGTTTTTTCAATAATTTGTCATATCGTTCTTATAAGTAGAATATTCTTTTGCTTTTGAGTACTAATAGAGCTTGTAATACCAAAACATGCCCTTAATTCTTAATCACAGTATTAAGTAAACCCTGTGGTGAATGAAGTAAAGGTATCATTTACAGAGGGGAAAATATGTGCTTTGCAAAGGGCCCTGCATGCTGATACGCGTACTTTTCCGTTCAGTGAGGAAGGCCACCTCACTTCTCGTTTTACTTAGTAAAACCTCTACAGGTTCAAACCAGCCTTTCGGCTGATGACCTAAACAACACAAGTAAAATAATATTTGTAAAAAACTTTCCTCAATCAAATTGGTGGTCTATTAATAATTTTGACTTTTGTAATTTAATATTTTATGAAATTACATGAATTTTATTAAAACGCAATTTTTAAGTACATTTTTTGTTTCAATATTTTACCTCTGTAAATCGAAATCAGCCGGTTCCAACAGATTCGAATCAGGGAGGTTCGACTGCAATTACTATAATATGATCAATTAGTAGACAATGCAATTAAAATATTTACTTAGTTGACAAAATTATGTAATTGTAAAGTGACATAATTTGTTCAGTATTCAAATGGAGTACCATTCACCCATTGTCTTTTCGGTGTTCAAATGAATTCATCATCATCATCTGTTAAGGATTAGGCTCAATGGCCTGTTCCAGTATTCATCTCTTTGTAGGTCTTCCCAAGCCTCGCTTCTCTCTAGGTTTATATTTCCATGTTTTAGTGACTGAATCAAAATGATTTTATAAATTATACAAAAGTACGATGGCCAGTAAAATTTCTACAACATTTGAAATGCAGTCCGGCTTAGTCATAGTTTGTATTTTTATTCTTGTTCCTCAAGTAATGGTAATCTTTGATCTTCAACAAAGTAAACTAACATAACATTACACTAATAATTCTCGTATCCAGCTGTTTTGTACACGTTGAAGTTTATCCTTTAACAGGCCATTTCCAAGATTATTTTTCGGCTAAACAACTTTCAGTCAGTCTTCCAAACCCTGATATTTTTCTCTGCGTTTTCTTTTAAATTATTTAGTGTTGTAAAAGCCATGGTGGCCACTTTTTGTTGATATTCTTTTGGTTTCTAGTACTTTATTTACATCGTCAACCAACCACCCAATCTAGGAATCAATATTACAAATAATGAAATAAATAAACCTTATTGTTACGTAAAAATATGTACATTATTTTTGACTAGTCAAAATGCTTGGGATAAGGAACTGGAAGGTTATACTATTGCACAGAAGACAAAAAGGAGATAGACAAGGCATTCACTTGGAGAGGCCAAGAAAAACTATGTGAAACCTTGACAAAGACAGCCAAACAATATGCTAGGACCAACTGATTAGAAACGAATTCTTAATAGTAAACAGTGTCCATATTCATAAGTCAACTTGATAGTTGATCATTAAAAATTTTAATCATTATAATTAACAAAAAACCAGATAAAAAGTAATTATATGACGGAATAATTTGAACATTATTTGATTTTTTAAACATACATTTATTTTTATTCCTAATTTGTGTACGTTGCAATCTGTTCAATTTAGAACAATAAGCAACCCCATGACCCAATGAGATGAGGATGATGTGTATGACGTGTAAATGAGGTGTAGTCTTGTACAGACCCAGGCAGACCATTCCTGAGAGAGTATGGTTAATAAAACCCCAACCATCAAAGTACACCGGTAACCACTGTCTAGCATTCAAATCCGTATAAAAGTAACTACCTTTACTAGGATTTGAGCCAGGAACCTTCGTCTCCGAAAATCAGCTGTTAAACACCTAATTTGGTGACGACTTTATAAGTTTAAGTGTGACTAAATTAAAAACAAATCCAACAGAATTTGTAAACATGATAAATACTCAAAGGTATTGGTACGCTAAGTACCTTATTTTTAAGCGTTTTAGGGCGTAGCAGTAGGATTTGATTATATAGCAGACACGTTCCTTAATACAACTGTCCCAGGATAGTTTGCTACCTAATATTAATTCTAAAAATTTTGTAACTTACCTGTTACAAAAGATTTTGATATATTGTCATTAATGGAGATATCCTTACTTTGGCTACTTATTTCCTTACGACCAGTGAAGCATTTGGCCACAGTTTTATCTGAGTTGAGAACTAGATTATTTATTGCATCCAGTCTATAACCTTACTTCAAGCTTCTTTAGTTTTAAACCTTGTTCAGAGTTTTCATCTTCGAAAGATATTATCGTATCATCAGCAAATAATATAACATTGAAGGAGCCAAGAAATTCAGCGAGATCGTTAACAAAAATTAAAAATAGCAAGGGTCTTAAAATTCTAACTCGTTGAACTCCCCTTTTAACTTGTATAAAATTTTATGTGTATTTTGTTTTAACTTTGCAATGATTGGATGGCAATTCGACCCTCTGATGTCCCTCTAATACCATACACCTCAATTTTTTTATGGGCAAATCATACGGGACACGGTCAAAAGCTTTACAAAAATCAAAAAATAAATAACAGGGGTTTGTTTTTGCTAATAATTAATTTCAGTAAGCTTCTTCAGTATCGGGAAATTACAGTCTCTGTTGACCTACACTTTCAGGACTCGTGTTGGACATTTGCGAGTGTACTGAATTTACTTTAAAAAAATCGACTAATCTACTCTCTTATCAATTTATTATCTTTTGTAAAAATATTTTCACCGTTTGGAAACATTTTCTCGATGTGGGTATCCTTTGAATTATCGATTTAAATTTACTCGCCCAAGTGACGAATAAAATGCATGTTTTGATTGTAAGAGGCAACTGCCTTTAATAAATAATAGTACTGTAAGGGGTTGCACATAACATGCAGGGTGGAGTGTTAAATTATTTGCACTCGATTTGCTTGTTTCAGGACTAAAAAAAATTTAGTTTTGTTTTTATCACATGGTAAGCCAAACATATGACTGAAGTATTTAAGAACAGAAGAGGTACAAGTGTAAAAGATACTTGTCAGAGTTATATCTCCTCTGAGCGCAATGAATTTCATTATGCAGCCAGACCCTGTGGTGAATAACGTGAGGTGTGTCATTTGCAGGGTGGAAAATAGGTGCTTTTTAGACGGCCTGGCATATTGATAAGCTTTTCAACTCGGCGAGGAAGGCAATTGTAAACCACCCCACTCCTTGTTTTACTTAGCTAAACCTGTAGAAGTTCAAACCAGGACTGTAAAGTTGGCCCCCATACAAAAATTTCAAAAATTAACTTGTAAAATTGATCGGTCTACGTTTCTACCGGATTATTCCGGAAAATGTTTTGTTTGTTCCGTCCAAATAAGTGAAAAAACGCCGGGAGGGGCTAACTTCACGCTGGCCTCCCCCCGCTCAACTTTTTAAATTTTTTTTGGACTTCAGAGACAGACCTTCGTTTGTTTCGGATGGTCTCGCAAAATATTTTTTTAGTTCCTTTCAAGAAAGCGAGAAATCGAGAAGAACTGGGTGGTGCTAATGTCACTCTAATCCCCCTCGACTCAATATTTTAAAGTTTTTTACATAGATTGACAGCCCTTCGTTTGTTCCGGATCATTTCGCGAAAATTTCGTTTTTCCCGTTCAAATATGCTAGAAAATCAAAGAAAAATTTGGAGTGGCAAGTATAAGCCTATGCATTCAATACTTTTTGGTTTTTACTTTAAATGATAGCTGTCATTTGTTCTGGATTGTTCTGTAAATTGTTTTGTTTGGTCTGCCGAAATCAGCGAAAAAATCGTGAAAAACTTAGGAATGGTGGCGATACTCTAAGAAATTCAATTTAAATTTTATCGTTATCCCTATCGAGAGTCGTTCTGCTGTTTCGGAACGTTCCATAAATATTACGATTGTTAAGCTCATACTCGCGAGAAAATCGAGGTGAACTGGATGGTACAAACTTCACTTTAGGTCACCCACTCATTAATATTTAAACTTTTTTGTCTAAATCGATGGCCCTTGTTTTTTCCGGGCATTTAAAAAAATGTCGTTTGTTCAGATGTTGTAAGAGAAAAAGGGAAAAAACTGAATGGGTGTACTTTATTCTACCCTTAACATTTTTTTTCTGAAATCTGTAATCTCTGTCCAGAATTTTATAATGAAAGAAAATCGGCCCAGAATAAAATAATATTAAAATATGCCTACTTGGTTCAGGTCTGTCTAGTAAAGTTTGCTATTTCCCGAATTTCTTAGTTTAATTTTTTATCGCATTGTTTTTAAGCAAAAAACAAGGCTAATAATAATCTACTCCTAGTCCATTTTTCATTTTTTATATTTTAGAAAAAGTTTTTTCTCTTTAATGTTTTATTTACTTACTGTAAAACTGCTAAACCTAGTAATTGGGGCGACATATTACATGATACGAAATAGCATTATGGAAGTGTACTTGAAACATTTTGCAGTGAGAGTGGGCAAACAGCAAAATGCGCATTCTTTTTACACATCGTAAGCGTAATCAGGAAATATTTTATTGACAATTGTCAGGTGGTGTAATGTTAAAAAAAGCGTGAAATAACATGTTAAAAATTCTTAAACAAATTTTTGTTTTGTTTTATCCTTAATGCGTGTAGGTTGCAATTTGTTCGATTGAGAACAATAAGCAACCCCATGACCCAATGATATGTATGACGTTTAAATGAGCTGTAGTCTCGTACATACCCAGGCCGACCATTCCTGAGAGAGTATGGTTAATTGACCCCCAACCATCAAAGTACATTGGTAATCACTGTCTAGTATTCAAATTCGTATAAAAGAACCAAAATTATACTATATACTAGGATTTAAACTAGGAACCTCCATCTCCGAAAATCAGCTGTCAGAAAAGCTGTCGAAAAGTCAGCTAAACAGCTGACTTGCGGCGACGACTTTTCTTCTAGACTAGACCAACCTGTTGGTTACTAAACGAACGACGTAAACAAATTACTAAAGGATTTGTTCATGGATTCGTTGATAGTGGGTTTATGCCTAATTTGAAAAAAGAAACCAAAGCGGCGTGCGATGGACTCATGTATGGAAGGCGACAGCACAGCGGAGAACAACTCTTCAAAATTGCGTATAATATACGTTGTGTATACAATGCGTTTAGAAAGATATCCTGCCAGCCATAACAATAATTTAATCCTGACACTACTATGCGCAGCACCGGTTTCCTTCCAGGATAGTTTGTCAACCCAAAAAATCGTCTATCGGAAAAGAGAGTTTTTTAATTCTATTAAAAAATATATAATTATTTTTAATTTAATTGTATTACTTATATCAAATAATTTGCCGAATAATATTTATTTGAATGTTTACTAAATTAGATTGTGAGTTTTGAAAGAATTGTAATTCGATGATTAATAAAAATTTGTTTTTATTATTCTTTTAAACTTTTTTTCTTAACACAACACAATATTTATTTATAACTTGTTTTGTCTATTTTCTTAACCGGTGGACGCGAAATTGATAGCAGATGTGAAACTGACGTCCTTGTAAGAATATACATAATATACGTATATTTTTACATAGGGGCGTAGCGAGAGCACTCTGGTGAGAAACTCTCCAAGGTACGGTGTATAAAATAGTTTCAAAACACCGCCATTTCGCATCCGGAACCAAAATTTATTTATTTTTTTGTGTCTCTCTGAGTAACAATAAAATTCTCAAAAAATAAATATAGTTGCCCCAAACTATGTACTTTAGTTTAAAAAAATTACGTCCGAAAACCATGTCACAATAAATTTTTATTAAGTTTTTATTAAGGACTCGGACTCCAGATTGTTAGGAAATTGTCAATATATGGACGCGAAAATGATAGTAGTACATATATATATATATATATATTATATAAGTATTCGAAAAGGGTCTTGAAGAATAACGATCGATTAAAAACCGTATAACATAATTTTTCAGAAATCAAAAAAAAACATTTTAACCCATTATACTGAAATTCATTAAAAATCAGAAGCGAAACACTTTCAGACTTTCTTGCCAATACAGATATTGAAAAATATAACGTACGTTTAATCGTCAGTCACAACTACAGTAATTTAAAAGTATGGTGTTACTGCAATTACTATTTAAGATTCTGAAAAGGTAGGCCTATTCTTACAGAAAATTAATGATTAATATTTAAATGGATTTTATCACTTAACTCAAGTTTGGTGTCCGTTCGATTAATTCAAATGAACAATTATATTTAAAGGTTTAGTGTAAGTTTCTGTTTATATTTGGAATAGTATTTAACACAAATGTGGCTTTGAGCCTTAAATAACCGTAAACATAAATAAATTAATATATTGATATTAAATCATCTTCAGATGTACTGCTACACAATCTATACTAATATAATAAAGAAGAAACGTCCGTTTGTTTGTTTGTTTGTATGAGGTAATCTCAGAAACTACTGAACTGATTTAAAAAAATCTTTTATTGTTGCATAGCTTAGAGATTTCTGATCAATATAGGCTATTTTGTAACTTTAAGTAACTTTAATTAAGTTAAGCAACTTAAACTGTGACGATGTCGCATGTTTTTGTTTATCGGGGGCATAGCACTTTTATTTTTTCTAAGTCCTTTGGATTGTGTATTTTTTGGGCTAGAAGCACGATTCAACTTTTACTTATATCATAGAAAAACTTGAAGAATAACATTCGATTCCAAAAACATTAAAAATTCGCAAATATTGAAAATTTTTATTTTTGTACTGTATTTCATATAATTTGTTTTCATTCGACAGGTAGTGAATGAGTCATTTATTTCCAATTACTTTGCGTACCGCACCCACGTATTACTTTCTCTTATCTCAGCCATATATTATCAACTGTCTCTTTCTATTCCATCGGTATTCTTCTATGCATTCTATTCAATTCTGTTAAATCGCAGGGACAAACAATTAAAACGGTGGGCATCGATTTGAGACAAGAGTGCTTCCTTCACTTATGGACAACTTTATGTCGGACTTTCTAGAGCTGGAAGTGCAGAAAAAACAATTTATTTTGCTGCCATAGGGCAAAAAAACCACAATAAATATTGTATGTAGAGAGGTTTTAAAATAATTTAATGAGGCCTCCATTAGCTGCTGTAAATATAAAAAAACAACCTAAATTTAAACATTAGTGAATAACGCAATTTGAAAATCAACTGCTGCTTGACTTAAGAAAATGGAAAATTAATGATTGATCCTAAACTAAGCTTTGTAGAAAAAAAGGTTGAAATAAAAATTTAAAGTTTTTCAATTTCTTATAACTTCGATTATACACTACAGTCATAAAATGCGTACTGCAGCTGCAATCTCGTATCTGTGATTGTTTACATCAATTTTAGTGTTAACATATGAGTAGTGGCTTTTAAAAACTCTCTTTATCTATGATTTTAAAGTTTAAAGCAATAGTAATATGGTGTTTTGGTTATTATTTAGCCTATAGCTATACGGATTACACTTAAAAATTGCCTGTATGATTATTTTGGCAGTGGTTAAAATAACGCCTTCTTATTTTTGAAATAATTTCTTCAAGTAATTTGGAATGCAGAAAGTTTTGTTGCAGAAGTATGAACAAGGCACATTTTATATTGTAAATATTTTATATCGTAAGGCTAGTCTTGCACTGGAAATGAGAAAGAAGGTTTGCACAGGAAACCAAACTAACCAAACAAACAAAAAAAACATCAGGTAAGACAGACATGGAAACAGCTGAGAAATTGAGCTTATTGGTAAATACACTTTATAATCCTGGCATATAATTGGGGGTAATGGATAAGGCGAATTATCAACTGAAACTGTCAAGAAATATAGCAAGTTTAACAAAGAAACTGCATTTTAAAAAACAATTATAAATAATTGTAGCAAGTTTCTATCCAGATAAATATTGAATGCAGAAAAACGTATAATATTCTATAAAAATCCAATGCTATCTTAATTTTCAAAAAAATGGACAAGGCGAGTTTTGAAATGTCACTAATTAATTCTGTAATATGTACGTACACGTCTCATGAAAGTTTCTTTGGTTCATTCTCTTACATTTTGTTTTGTGAAAAGTTACCATAAGTCAATTTTGGTTTTTTATTAGTTCTCACTTTTGTAGTTTTTCTTTTTATTCCACAAAAATAAATTTAATTTTATGAACTGATGGAAAACTGAATTAAAGTTTGTCTTTATTAAAAGTTTTTCTGGCTTTATGAATAGTTTGGAATTGGAATGTCTTTGTTTGGTATTGCTTTATTAGTTGATAAATTTACGTGTTTCTTTTTTAGTTTTCTAAATTTATGAAAATCGTATATATTATGCATAATATAAGGTTAAACAAAAATTTAAGGTCTTGTTTGAAAATAAAAAAATAAATAAAAGCGAGTGAAATAAAATTTAAAACTTTACTTTGATAAAGATGTTGGGAGAACGGTTTGGTTATATTCACCTTTTACATCAGCGCAAAGTCCGATGTGCAAGTTTTTCATATAATAGAACGGTTCTGACCTTTTATACAGCCACCATTCAATGTTTGTAAACTTTCCGTCTTTGCTATAACTTTTTTCAGGCAAGAAAATTGTGAGTTTATTCATTCTCTTTTATTTCGATTTTCTATTTTTCACTACTTCTTTCTCGCTTTATTCTAGATCGTTCTTTATTTTTATTCTTTGTTAAATTTTTATTTTTTTTGTCTCTAAAGTCAGATGATAATTTTTCTGATTCTCTACTAAACATCTTTTCAAGTCGAACAATATGTTAGGCCTACTCATAAAATCCGAGAAAATTTCCAAAGCGGTAGCGACATAAATTAAAATTATAAGATCAGGAACATTAATAAGATTATGAGTTGATGGGAACTGAAATAAAGTTTGTTCTTCTTTGTTATTTGAATATAAAATACTGTTTAGGATTGAAATGTCATTGTTCGTTGGAGGTAGCATTCATGTCAAAGTTAAAGCTTCCAACTGGAACTCTTTCTTTATTTTTCATAAGTAGCACTTCTCGTTTTCCGATAAAACATTGAAATAATCTAACAAAAAATTAGATTCCATCAAATCAGAAATAAAAATTTTTATTATGAAGCTATTTAAAGTATCCAAATATTTATTTCACTTTGCTTTGATTGAAAACATCTGAGAACTCCAAATCTTGAAGTAATTGTATAGTTCAAAATACTATAATCTTCAAGGTACGTTTAGTTTTCATTATAATATTTATAATAGTTTTTATAGCTATATCATATCAGTAACAGCAAACTAAACAAATTTAAGCTCGTTTATATCTTCCAATTCTTAATATTTCACTATTAGACAGAATGAGGATAAAATACAGTAAGTTGATGAACATGTGGAAGAAAGAAAAGAAGATTAAACGTGTAAATAATTAATATATCAAATATTCAGGAGCATGCTAACTGAAGATTGCGGAAGTGAAAAGTAAGTAAAAACAAAAATTTAAATGGTAAAAAATTTACAAAATTAAAATATTACATCTAGCAAGATGGAATTAAACCTGAGGAAAAGTTAATGCAATACATGGACGTTAGTATAAAAACTAAGACTAGAAGCTTCTGAAAAGAGATTGTCGAAATGATTAGAGAAAATGATAAAAATAGGTTCATACAGCGAGGAAGGAAAAGTAATGTGAAGAGTGAAATAAAAAATAAATTTTCCGGAACTATTCGATGGAGGAAATTCAATTTGGTAGGACATTGTATTGAGAGGAGAAGGTTTAAATAAATCTGCACTATGTAGATGGATGAGAAGAAGGCAAAAAGTAGAGAAGACGTCAATTAATATAGGCTATAGACGATATAAAAAATATCTACATGAGCTGTCATGATACTAAAGTAGTAGCAAATTCCAAAACTACCTGGAAATACATGATGTAAGGGAGTCCAGGACAAAATATTCTGAAGAGGGGAGATGAGAATTTACAAAACTATATGATCCAAATCTGTAGCTGACTATCAAACCCGTGATGTTTTTTCAATTTAATCAATAGAAGGACAGTCTTCAGTTGCAGGAAAACTAAGTACTCGTATATCGCAAAAAAATATTACAACTAATCCTAGATTTGTTCGGGATCCGGGTATAGTAACTTACAGACTTTTTTAAAATTATAACAATTATTTCATTGAGACAATTAATAATTACAGTTAAATATTAAACATAGACCGTTAACAAAAACTATTATATTACTTCTATTAATTTATATCAAAACGTAAGTATAAACTAAACTTGAATATAATTAAGACGTTGTCACATAACAATCAAAACAAATGACGTACAGTATTCAGATGAACTAAAGTCCCCTAGCCGTGGGAGTGAGAGTGAATCCATGACGCTCTCACTCGCACAAGCCATACGCGTCATCTCAATAACATTGTATAATTTTACTCATTGTTGTGAACAAGCGTTTATGCACGCAGTAAACTAACAAGCAAGATAACGACTATAGTATGTTTTCAGATTTGGATTATTACGGTAAAGACCTTGGGGTGCATGCGTAGTTATGCCACATATCTCCCTTTCAATCGCTCAGCTATGGGACATTAATTCATCTGATATCTGTACCTGTCCACAACTATTTACTATCACCCTTACTCATACGTACTATTAACATGATTCAAAACTGGTCTCGTACCGACACTATTTCACTCGCCTCGTCATCACTTTCCGTTTACAATTCAATGACTAACTAACTCACTGCAAAGAAGCTGTTTTTAAACCTGCGGTCTGGTAATTAATCGAGGCCTTTGTTCCGTTCTCCGTTTTACTAGAATATTGCAGAAGGAACCAAATTAAAACCAAACATTTTTACTAGTTTTGATTTTTGAGAATCCCTATTCAAACCAATCTATTCATTGCAATCCATTATCCTTGTTCTATACTCAACACTTCATAGAATACACAATTTCTTTCTTACAATGACAAAGAAGTTATGTTTAAGACTATGTCAATTTTACCTCTAGTTTTATTCAAGTCATCAGTTTATTTGTGTGCATTTGTAAGATATCATTTTCATCGGTCCCAACCAATGAGGATTCTTTTCTACCTGCACTTACTAACCAGCTTTAAACTGAACTTGACAGTCGCCCGCTTACTAGGTACGCAAATGGACGCTATCTTGTTGCTAACGCTTTTCCATCCGGTCATATTAGCGATCGATAAGGTTATCCTTTTTGCCCATAACAGACAGGTGGAGTGTCAAATTATTTACACTCAATCTGTTAGTTGCAGGGCTAAAATAAATAGTTCTGTTTCTTATCACATGGTCAGCCAATTAAATGACTGAATCATTTAAGAACAGAAGAGGTTGAGGTGTAAAAGACACTAATCAGAGTTACCTCGACTGAAAGTAATGAATTTCATTATACAGCCAGACCCTGTGGTGAATGAAGTGAAAGTGTCATTTGCAGAGTGGAAAATATATGCTTTTCAGAGGGCCTGGCATGCTGAAAAGCGTACTTTTCCACTCAGTGAGGAAGGCAATTGTAAACCACCTCACTCCTCGTTTTACTTAGTAAAACCTCTACAGGTTCAAACCAGCCATTTGGCTGATGACCTAAACAACAACAACAACAAGGCTATCCTTAAGAAACCGCAACGCAATAATAATATTTTAATCGCTTCCCAATGTGATTAACATTAATTCACGCGCCGCAGTGATTTTACGCGCTGGAAACACTCCACAAAGTAACCGCGAAAATGCAGTCCACTTCATGATCTACGGCAGCTCAACACTCATCGATAAGTCACTGGTACCAGCTGGTAAGTCTCAGAATTTCTAAGGTGAGTGGAATCAACCTTTTCTTTACGGACTATACGCTCCACCACTGACCCTACCAATTTATTTTCTTAACTATTTCTAGATTATCACTGTACAAAGTTGCAATAATTATGCACTTATTGAACATAAATTCAGACTAGTATTTATTGGAGCCTTAGGAGTAAAAATAGCTGTACGGTCCTTGTCGGTAAACCATTATTCTAAATTAATCTTAGTTTAATCGTTATTAAAGCAATAATTTGCTTGATATTCGTCTATTGGGTATAATTTCAGTTACTTTTCCTTTTTAGGTACTAGAATTATAGAGATTACTACATACAATTAGGTCAATATAAATGCAACATTATACTGTAGTGTGTTTTCAGAGTAGTCACCGGTTCGAAATAAAGGTTAATTATAGCTGAATAAACGTTTTTAGTATTTTCATTAAGAGTTTAGTATCTTTTGTTGTAAATACAGATATATTTAAATGAGTTTTTTCTCAAGATGAATTTGTTGACCTTTAAAATTGTTTCAAGAGAATTCAAAAATTAATGTCAAGAGGTGAAATAGATGGAGAACGAAGAAGGCTCTAGTAGTTGATATTCTTTATTCATGTTATTTTTAATGGTTTTTATGTGTAAGGGTGGATATGGTTCTGGTGTTAGCAGACACAATAAGGGTACGAGTCGAAAACACAATAGGTTTTTACAGCGAACGAGTGTGTTACTGACATAGGACAAAGACCGCGATGTTATCGAGCTCTTTGTTTTGGCTGTTTTGTTGTGCTACTTTCCATTGTTTCATTATCGCCACCTGCAATCAACGTGGGCCTTGAAGTAAACCTGTCACCATTAGACCGGCAGGTACACTAGGAAACTCTAATTACATGAAATAATGTAATTACCTTGCAATATTTCACTGTTTAACGTCACCATCACTGCCACTATCATCTTGTTAATAATGTAAAATATTAATTAATATTAGCCATTCTACTTTCAAAAAACAATCAGTATGAAATCAAAGTTATTTTAAAATTAATTAAAAAGCTGAATTCAAATTAATGTTTTCTTTTTATTTCTTAAAACTTGAGATCATACTTATAGCGAGTTTTTAAAGCAATATAAAAATAAAAATATTTAATTAGATTCATATTTTTTTAAAGTTCTTTCTTAATATTTTACAATTAGTATTAATTATTTCCTTATAAACGTTTATGTAAGAGTTTCGGAAGGGTTTCCTGTTTGTGTAATTATAGTGGTTTTTGGTCAGGTTTTAGTTTACAGAAATTCGTAAAGTTAGCTGCAAAATACTTTTCTTCAATATTATATTTTTTTCTTTAATTTTGATTATTGTAAATTACGTTGTATTTGTACTACTTATCAAAATATATCGGTATTTGTATTGTTAAACAATTTTCAATTATCTAGTGAGAAAAAAGTAGCTTTTGTACATTAGTGTGTATAGCAAAAAATTTTACTTCACGACGGATAATTTCTTAGTAAATATCAGTTATCAGGTTATATCTAAACGATGGTCAATGTTTTTCACGTGAACTAATTATACATACGCTCAAACACGAAACAAACTTTTCAAAACGAATCTACAAGTACAGTATCTACGAACTGACGATTACTTTTTGTTAAACCTGACAACGATATTTCAAAGACATTTTTGTACCCAGTCCCAAAACTGTAAAATTTGTATTTGTTATAAAAGTATTTGGAACTTCATAAAGTTTAACGGTGAATATATTTTTTTATTATATCCAGACAGTACACAGTACAATAAAAAAATTATCAGCCTACGCTCTTAGATCTGTAACCTCAAAATCTGATATATTGATTCTGGACTACTGGTGGAAAATAGACACTAATATTAACCTGTCCAACATGTGAAACTACTATTGGATAAAATATTTTATTTCCTCGTGCATAAAGTTATAAGTAGAGAAATGTATTTATGCTCATGTAATGTAAGGTTTCATGTGTAAAAATATTTTTTTCTGAGAATAAATATTATTATAACTTTTTTTTTGTAAATTTTCATCTTTCTAATTGTTCAATACGCCTTCTCCAATTTTTCCCGGAGTATAGTTTCACTTGACACATTACGCTGATTTCAGCTGATAGGATTCTTCTTAAACCCCATTTCTCTTTACTGCTTTCTTGCTATGTCTCTGTCCTTCTTTCCAAAGTTTTTTCTTTTTCTTGCTTCCTCTGTTTAATCTTTCTCCTACCGTGGTGCCATCAAGCTTAGAGTAATCCTTATTTCTCTTCTAAACGTTGAAATATTGCACTGCTTCCTAAAGCTGTTAATACTAACGGTACTAAGATTATACCTGAAGTATATTGATGTAGGTTTTCTGTATTATATGATACAATACTATTTTTATTGTCTTAATAGTCCTGACATTTTATTTTCAGTATTTCATATATTATTTAGTTTTAATTACATTACAGAAATAACTGATCTACAAATGTATCATCATGTGAGACGGATAAATTAAGCTTTTGTAATGTAAAGGCTTTATGAACTTACCGGAATAAAACATATAGTATTGTTTTACTCTCTTCCCACTGAAAACTTTCTCTGACAACAGCTGCTTCAGTAATAACTGATTGTGGCGTTGCTGTAGAAAAGGTACATTATTAGGAAGAGAAAAGAGGAAATGCTGGTTTCCGTAATATTGACCTACTTTTATGAAATAACTAGGGTACCTTTATAGGTTAAACCTTTGTAAAAGCCATATGATGAAGGCAGAAATAAACCTTATTTTACTAATAGGTAGTGTAGAATCTGTTATGTAATTTAAAAATAGAAACTGTAATAACTTTTCAAATTCTTTCATTAATATCTTTTGGTCTCATTTGAATTATAACTCAATGTAAGTTTGTCCATACTTTAAAGTATTTAGCGCATTAAAACATACAAAGATATCATTTTGATCAAAACAGAGGTATTATTGTTGATGATTGTTATACAGGGTGTCAAATAAAACCACACTCTTGGGCAAGATTTAAAAGTCCGAGCTACATGGCACTTCTACACTAAAAGACACTTATGATGGACATAAACAAATTCACCATGAACACACTATTAAAAACCAACATAGATTTTGAATTTCATTTGTTTCAAAAAATTAGTCAGATATCTTTTAAATATTTATTAATACTAAAAACCTTTCAATCACCTTGTAACAGTTCAGCTGGAACAACATTTGTATCCATAGGTTTTTTTTAATTGTTTATTTTGACACTTTAATGAAATGACTTGTTTTATTATTTTAAAAGTTATTTCAAATTTATAATTATATTTAAAAGACAGTTCAATCAATGCATAAAAGTATTAATTTTTTTATTGTATCTTATTGTTAAAAGAATATTGATTTACAAAAAAAATGAACTTCACTTTATGTATCAAAGCTCGAAGAGGTATTTGTAATATTGAGGCCAAAGGTCATTACTACTCGTATTATAAAAAATATATTTATAATCAAACATTATTTATAACAAATAAGCAAACTGGATATGTAGAACTAAGATAAGTGTACTTTAGTATTTACATAAAAACAATTCGTTTATTATTTTATTAACTAATATTTCAGGTTAAATTTAAGAAACAAAGATCTCACCTAAGTGACAGTTACAATCTGAATAAAAACAAATATAAAATACTACAATAATTCGAAAAAATTTATCGATACATTCGGAGATGTGAAACGAACGATTAAGGTAATGAACTCATGGTTGCTATGAAAATTTTTTCTATGGCTTTACATTCAAAATAAAAATTCTCATAGCAAACGTGAGAGTTGTCACAACAATTCTATGAGAACGCAAAGAATGTAGAATATGAATAAACATTAATATCTATCTAAAATTAAATAGAAATTAGAAATAATAGATTCACAATGAAGTGAAAATAAACACGTGTTTTAAATTGTTTTAAAGGAAGTCTACCGTTATATTTTTTACAAAACATACTTCTGCCAGTGAACAAACATCGTATTCGACATGTTGATTCAAATATTTTTTCTCGTGTACATTTTAACAGAATATTTTTTAATATTTTAAAGCCGATGTATGAAATATGTAAACCTGTATAGTATTACAGATCTACGTTGTATGTAATTTTTGATTTAGAGGTTATATTTTAACGGGTACATGCTTTTCCCAAAACCCATGAAAGCAACGGTTGTGGTTGTCATAATGATGCGGTTTGAATGGGTGTAGTATGAGAAGAGGAGTTTTAGTTAGAAGGGTGAATGTTTTAGAGTTAGGAAGCAGAGAGAAAAAGCGGCAACACACAGCATGGTGGTGCGGTTCGGTGGCCCAAATCTGATCCCCAGAGAGTCAGCCCTGACAAAGCTAAACCTTCTCTGTTTTCCCATCCTTTATCAATAGTCTTTCTCTCTCTCTCACTTAGATAAACCATAGGATCCTCCTGGAATAGCATGCTCTTTAGAAACTTGGAGTCACTGCTAAATTATGCAATAGGATAAATGTGATGTACTTTTTGTTGGATGATAAAAATTACCCCTGAAAAAAATTTGTCATGATAGCAAGTAATTTTGTGATGATTCTTTGTAAAGTTAAAAAGAACTAAAATTTAATTTTTTATCTAGAATATTCTCATAAATCTTCAACAATCATAATTTTAATAAAATTTTCTAGATCGTTATCATTGTACATGCTTAATTACATAGTTTGGTACCGATAACTTAATGTTACTAAAATAACTTCCTTGACTAATCCGTTGAAAATTAGCAGTTTATTTTGACACAACGTATAATTTTTTTTTTACTATTTATGTTGAATCTTTATTTATACTATATAGAACAACCAAAAGATGAGAAAACATTGATATTAAATTACAAACAACAAGAACAGACATGATATAAACTTCAATATTCAGCAATGTTAAATTTGGAATAACAAGGAACGTAAAATATACAAAAGTATGAAAAGAAAAAGAATAAAAATTATATTGTCACAGAAAAGTTATTACCAATAATAATAAAACATACTGCATTAAAATTCTACTCAAAACTAAATCCGCTCATCAGTGATATGGCAAATCCGCCAGGTATCATTAGATGATTAAAAAGAAGATGGAGCAGAGATTTTCTTTAATACTTTCTGCTTGTTTATGTCGAAAAAGATAAAATAATGTGAAATATTAGATGCAATTTTTGTTTTGTTTTAAGGGCAATACAACTATTTTTGACGATTTCGCAAATGAATGGTGTTTTTAAATCAGTGTGTAGTGTGTATTTTGAGACAGTATTGTGAACCGGTTAATTATACGGAGAAATTTAGACTGGAATGCTTGAATAGTTTTTAAATTACTTAGCTTTGCGCAACCAAAAATATGAATACCGTACATCCAGATAAGTGAATCACAAGTAAATATAATGACAAATTATAGTTAATATAACATTATATATAAGTTATATTGTACATATGTACATATGTAGACTATAATATATGTACATAATATTATAATATGTTCATTATATATGTACATAATATGTACACATAATTATGTATATTATACATCATATTATAAGTTAATATAACAAATTTATATTTGTTTTATTTTCCAAATATATTTTGTTCTTCTTCTCATAATGGAAGTTGGCTATCGTAATAGCAATTTCGACCTTGAGTACCTATTATCTAATCTAAATAGATCTGTAGTGGAATAGTTATGCAATTTTGTAAGTTTGTCAGCTATCAAATACGTTGTCTTCCCGTTTTTCTTTTACATGATATTTTCCTAATATAATTAGTTGGAGTCGACCGTATTGGTTTTGCATGACATGATTTTGATATTGCATTGTCAAAGTTTTATAGTTCTAATAAGAAAAAGATAATTATCTTTCTCTTTATTCATTAAACACACTGGTTTATTTTTTGTCTAATTTTTTGTTAATTTAAAAAATCTGTTAACTTCTCTTAACACATATCCGTACATTTAAGTTCAGAAGGTACGATTTTGACAAGATCTTGTTCTTTTTTTTGGTTGTTTTTGTGAAATGCCTCCATTTCACTTATGAGAATTGCAGACGTAACATGTCACCCGTTTGGTTAGAAATTCAAAAATTAAACTTTTGTTGGCGATTAGGTTCTTCATTTTTGTAAAATCGGAATCCCTGTCATTTCTCCTTGATTCTATCTCTTTTGCCTTTTTGTTACATTCATTGTTATGGTTTTCACGTATTTACAAGAACTAACGCTTTCACTTTGAGTCTTATTTATTTCTAAACTTGCTACGGTTGATGCTGTGAAAATTATCATACGTTTATAATTTAGTATGGGTTGATATTTAGACAATATTCTAGACTAATTAGGTTCAAAGTTTCTTTGTTCTCTGCATATTTTAAACTTAACATCAGCTACGATTAATGTGTTTGACGAATTTCATATAGCCTATTTTATATCTTGTTCGAGAACTTTTACTAGGAAGTTAAATAAAGTCTTTTGTCATTCAGAGTTGTGATATATTGTATTATTTTCTACTAAAGTATCAAACTGTTGTGACGTTATGTTGTTGGCATATCTCAAACAAGTTGTGTTTTTAAGTACATACGCCTAATTTATTTAATTATTAATTTTTTAACCGAATAGTCCATTAAGCTTTCTCTGAAAATTTATATGGGTTACTAAAAATACCGAAGGAAGGAAATTGGTTAACAATCAAAATTTATGCAATTTGAATTTTTTTCTTGAATTAATAATAAGTGAATGTTTTTTTGTAAATATTTGTTTTAAAATTTTAATGTATGCAGTAGGCCTACTATTTCATGCAATGAAGTATGCTCACATTAACTAAATTAATAACAAATTTGTTTTTATTGACTTTCTGAAGGAAGGTAAAAATTTAATGTTAAACCTAATTTTCAAAGCATTTGGTTCAGTAAAAATACTTTACGTACGGCTTTAAAAGTTAAAAAAATTTAATTGGTATCCTCTAGCAAAATATTTATTTAGGTAAATTGCGTTATGGTTGCTTAAATTATCTTCTTATTAAAACTTTTTGAAAATTCAGAAAGTTAAAATTAAGTTATGTATTTATAACCGGCGTAATTTAATTTTTGTTAAAGATATAAACTGGTAATTGCATCAACATACTTATAAACTTACTTTATCACATTTTAGCGAGGGAGAGAAAAAGGTGTAAAACAGGAACAAAAACATGGTTTGAATATACTTGTACGTGATAATTATACACATAGATGAAAATATTTCAAATAAATACGAGCATTTAACAATAATAATAATAATAATAATAATAATAGCAACAGACAATATAATTTTTTTCATTTTCGAATTAACAGTTAAAGTATGTATTGTTATGAGCAATTCCTACATAATTACAAGAAATGTTTATAAAGGAATGTAAAAAATATTAGTTGCAGTTGTAAAAACATCCATGAAAACATAAACCTTTAAAACTTATGATAATTAGCAAAAAAAATTACAATGAAATTAATTATGATTTAGAAACTATACTTTGAAAAAAAATATTCTGCTCACAAAATCTACGCCAACAGTGTGTCTTTTCTGTGACGCAAAAGCAACGGTTTCACATATCGTTTCAGAATGTCGAGAACTTCAAAGCGCCCGTTCTCTTCTTGGTATTTTTGCAATATTTCAGGACAATGTTAGGTGTAAAGACAGTTGTGACAAAGTTTTAAAATTCTTACGTTGTGTTGTTGTTGAAGACAAACTCTGATAGGCTTACTAATTTTCTTTTTCTGATGTTTTAATTTATGAAATTATTGTTGTTGTTTTTATTGTTATTAGTATAATTCCTATTGTGGTCGCTAATAACCATTAACAGTTGATGCGACCTTTATAAATAAAATTGTTGTTTAGGTCATCACCCAAAAGGCTGGTTTGAACCTGTAAAGGTTTTACCAAGTAAAACAAGGGGTGAGGTGGTTTACCCTTGCCTTCCTCACTGAATAAAAAAGTACGCTTATCACCATGCCTCTGAAAAGCACATATTTTCCACTCTGAAAATGACACCTTTACTTCATTCACCACAGGGTCTGGTTGTATAATGAAATCATTACTTTCAGTCGAAGTAACTCTGATTAGTGTCTTTTACACCTCTATCTCTTCTGTTCTTAGATGATTCAGTCATTTAATTGGCTGACCATGTGATAAGAAACAAAACTATTTATTTTAGCCCTGCAACAAACAGATTGAGTGTAAATAATTTAAATAAAATTAATAAAAAAAATTGTTCTTTAAACCTGATACTATGGAATAACAATAATTAAATATTTGTTCTCTTGACTTATTTTTATAAAAGTAACTTTAAGATTTTTAATATAAACAATTCTAAATGACCTGAAAGGCTAGTCTAAGGCAAGCAGATAAATTCCAGAGAAAGATCTTTTGCAAGATAATGGTCCAAGTAAAGTAGACGGACAGTGTAGTTTACTAGGAAGATTATGTAGAAAAATCTAACGTTTAAAAAACAAAGACTAAAATTCTACGGCTACCTTTGTAGAATGAGAACAGTTGACATAACAATTTTTTAAGACGATTAGTAAATGATTTAAAGTTAATTAAATATTTGCAAAATTTTTGTGTTTTCGTCCAGTAAAATAATATATTTACTTAATAAGACAGAAAAAGAGAATTGGCAATTTTGTTGATAATACAAACTTTGAAGCAAGTTCAAGATTTTTAATCATTTAACAACAATGTAAATGAAATTTTTTTTGTATGATGAATAAAATCTTAATTTGTTAGTGTACCTTTTATTTATTTAAATTAACACGTTGATTAACAGTCAAAGTCTTCGACAATTGAATGGCTTAACAGAAAAACGTTGCAACTGACAAAATTAACATAATTGAAGTTTCAATGGAATACGTTCTATAAATCCTCTATTTGATCGTAATAATGACTTCTAACGGGTAAAATTGTAACTAAAACCTCGGAAATTCTTGAAACAAAATCGTCATACAGTGAAAAATATTTATACAGCTAAGAATCAGATGGTATCCTTCACTTTCTGCAAAAATTAGTTTTTGTTACTTGCAAAGTTTTTCATTGACACATTCAATTTATTACTGCAAGAAAAATTTCACATTCATCCAACGATTTATTTATTAGCTATACAATTATGACTTTTTCATATCAATGTGGATATACATATAACAAGCGAGATTACCACAAAAGGAACATAAACACACACTTTGATTTTTAAGTTTGTGAAACTTATGAAAGGAAGAAAAAGATTTTTAAAAATGAAAGGGTTTGAAAAGACAACAAATAGCAGTGAAACAAAAAATATCATTTAACGTAGTCTTTATTTAAAAAAGACCTAAGGTGTCGGAGAAGTCGGTTAAAAAAGTCAGAAGGATATTTAAAAAAGATAAATTTAACTGATAAAAAATGGACCGAACCAAGTTAAAAGCACTGATTATTATTGAATATAAGGACTTCCTCGAAAATTGAAAGTAAAACAGCGATTGGATAGAAGAAAGGGGGAAAATCGCTAATGAAGGCATGCTGATGGTATGGACTGCAAAAATGATCTACCATATTATAATATGTATAAATTTCCTTTACATAATCTGAACGGTTTCAAGTGAGAAAAAATTCTAAAATTAAGTATATAATAATTGTATTAATAGACATGTACATATATTGCTCTCTATCTTACCTTAAGTAGATCATTCATTCACGCCTATCATCATCTCCCAAGTAAAGCCTATCTCATGCATAGCCTAGTCCAACCCGTCAATACATGATCATCACGGCCTTCCTTTCCTCCATCTGACCCCCGGGCCACATTCAATTACTTTATAAATCTATTCTGTCTTCGCTTTTTTGACATGTCCATTCAATAACACCGCTTTTCCTCTATTTGTTTCATTACATTCTCGTGTTCTTGCACCGTCCTTATATTTTTCTAATATGGCACCTTATCCAACCTAGTAAAAAAAACCAGCATCTACGCCAGTACTTCACTTCTGTTACAATAATTTTGTTTTAGTTTCTTTTGTTCATGACCTAAACTTCTACACCATAGGTCATGATGCTTCGCACTTTGAAAATGTACATAATTTTCTTAGTCTTTATGCTTAAATGCTTATTTCACGTAACTGGATATAGTAGTCTAATAGCTGTTCTTACTTGTCCCAGTTTGTTGTAAATATCCTGATCTGTTGTGACATTCTGCGTTAGAGAAAAGCTCAGATATTTGAATTCATCGACAACCTAGATTTCTGAATTATTTTAAAGTTTTAAATTTTTTGGTTGTTTTACAGTTGCCAGGTTCTATTTTTTCAAAGTTTATTTCTAAGTCAGTTTTTAAATTTAAATCATACTTGTCTTTCAGTTTTTCCAACTTATAGCTGAGGTCCTTATCACCCTGGATTACAACAACTTGATCATTGGCAAAACACTGGGTAAACATATGTTTGATACGTTTATTGATATTACTTATAACCGTTACGTAATTTCAAATCGTCTTTGAACTATGTGGTAGAATTATTAAATTATTTTCAATTAAAAATTAAAGTTATGATAGTTATTACTAAAGTATTATTCAAAATTATTTTAAAAGTTCTATTTTTATCACCATTACAAATTTTATCAGGCTTGCGTCTTTTTATTTTAGGGGATTAAATGGATTCAAGTCATTTCTTCCAACTAAACTAAAACCGTTTTTGGCAGCATTATATTAATCAATAGAAGAGAAAATTTGATTACAGTTCCATACGCTAAAGAAGATTTTGTAATTGTATTCTCAATATCATGCACACTACTATAATGATTAAGGTTTTCTACTGAATTATTTACCAGCAAATGCCTTGTAATATTTCCTTTACTTTGAAAATTAAATTAATTTCGTTCCTTTTTATTTGAAACAAGTTATTTTAATTTTACATCTTTCTATGTTTATTTTAGATTTAAACATTTAAATTCCAAATATTAAACAAACTTTACATTACTTTGGGGCAAATATAGGAATCCTGTACGTTGTTATTTTTTAAGCTAACAAAATTTGCGTAGGAGTGAAAATTAATTTCCCGTCAGACCACTGCGGTTTACTTTGTATTATTCAATGACTAAAATAAAATGACACTGTAAATTTTAATGTTTTACTAATTTTAATAAAACATTTTCATAAGATTGTACATATCCAATTTACTTGTATAAACTTAATTTTAAATAATTGAAAAAGTTAATTTATTAGTAAAAAATATATTTTTACATAATACTAATGAATGGAACTTATTTAATATCGGCATGAAAATAAGTAGGCAACCCATTGTTATTTCACTCATTTTTCATTCAATTATAAACAATTAATTTGGTATTGTGACGTTTATTCCAATTTTAGTCAGGATTTGGTTATTTAAAAAAAAAAATAGTACAACGTCTGTTTAAATTTATAACAAATGTTTATTTACAAATTATTGATAAACCTTGCTATTTTCTGTATTGATTGGTATTCTTATTTTTTATTTAAAAATTAGTAGGAGATATGGGAGTTTTTGATTAAAAATTAAATGGTTTTAAACCGTTTTTCTGCTAATGAGTTTTGCAAAAATATACCCTATAACACTTCGTCAAAGCTAAATATTTTTAAAAGATGGCGTTTGTTAAAGGTCAAAGTTTTCTGTATGATGAAGTGATTATTTTTGAAGTAAAGTCAGGTGTTTTGTTTGTATACACGAGTGGTCATTTTAAAATTATTTTTGTTATTTCGTCTGCACATAAAGATGGAGAATTATTTTTGGACTGAACCATGCATTTTACAAAACTTTTAGGCCAAATATTCTTCATTTTATAAGGGAAATAAACGTGTATTGATAATAGAAAAAACATATAATTTGTTAGGTGGCATCTGGTCTCTACAGCGGTGTACTATTACAAGTACAACTGGCTTAAAAAATCTACGTCTAGGCTATATAGATGTTCTTCTAGTTATACAACTTCATCCAGCAGCTCAATAAAACATGAATAAAAATGAGAATGATCAAAACATTTTTATTTAAGAAACTATAGAAAAGCTTGAATTGCCGCTGCGGGTGTAGGGGGGGGTCAGCTCTGTAACTCTATGGTCCACGGTTTTGCTGCTCAGTGATCTTCAAGATACGTGAACGCCGAATTTTTTTATAATTAGCCGGATAAAATAAAATAAATTTTATAAAATCTGATTATCAAAAAATCTGCTAGGTAGAGCTGTGTACTGTTAATGAATAAAATTCCATATTTCAAACTTATTTTAAATAAAAATTATTCAGTTAAACGAGTCAATACAGAAAATAAAAAGCTTTTATTTGATGTATCATTAAATATTTTGTGTTCAGTAGTTTCTGATATAGAGTTTTTGAAACAAAACGGACTTATTTTCTGGCGAGCACTATAATTATTGTAACTTGCAAAGGCCACATACAGCTCCTGCTTCCCTCAAGTCATATGAAGTGACACTATTTATGTCTACAAAGTCCGTACAAAGAAAATGTAGTGAACAATTTTTAATTTTATTTAATGCACAATAAATAATGTAAGTATTCTTTTAATAATAATGATAATAAAACTAGAAAATTTATTAAAAATTTTCAAATAAAAATGGTATCGTGAACAACAGAGCACTGTGGTTATCGGTAAGTTATTAAATTTGATGTTGAAGTAAATCCCTTGATATTAATGATCGATTCACTACACATAATATTTTCATGCTCCACTGTCAGAATTAATTAAATGCTGTTCCTAATACTATAGCTTGCGAATCAAATCATGATTAAATAATATTAATAATACACTTATTACTTGTAAATTAATTTATGATTACACCAAATTAATTACAAACTCCGCCTACCATACACCATTGATATTAGTAATTAATATAATTTTATAACTGCTACTAGATAATATTAGTATTTATTATTAAGTATACTTAATTTATATCTATTAATTTCTATTGATAAAAGGCCGATGAACTTTAACTGAAATGTGAAATCATATTATATTTGCCAAAGTAACCCGATGAAATTTAGCAATTTAAAGTTCACGTACCTATTTGATAAAAAACAAATTAAAAACACAAGTTTTATATCGATGGATATAATAAAGGCGTGTTGTTATGATTCGATTTTGATTGATTAACATTGTTAGTTCAAAAAAAATAGAATTGTACGGTTCAAATGGAACGTCATCGATATATTTTATTCTGTCAATAAGACATCGATAATGAATATTATCGGTGCTTGTGTTAATGTAATTTCTGAAATTTTGATTAATATTCATTAATCAACTCTCAACTGAAAAATTTTGTGAATTATATAAATTTAGTGATATTGCAAAACAGTTGTCCGTAAAACAAAAAAATATTCACGCATTTTTTATGTAATATATAATTTGTGTACGTTGCAATCTGTTTAATTCAGAGCAATAAGCAACCCCATGACCCAATGAGATGAGAATGATGTGTATGACGTGTAAATGAGGTGTAGTCTTGTACAGACTCAGGTCGACCATTTCTGAGAGAGTATGGTTAATTCAACCCCAACCATTAAAGTACACCGGTAACCACTGCCTAGTAAAAATCAAATCTGTATAAAAGTAACTACCTTTACTAGGATTTGAACCAGGAACTTTCGTCCCCGAAAATCGGCTGTTAAACAGCTGATTTTGGCGATGACTTTACCTCTAGACTAACCCGGTGGGTTATTCACGGATCTTAATTTTTATAAACTATGTACTATAATGGTTTTCTAAGCTATTGAACAGCTGGTTTAAACGAGTCGATTTGCTCATTCCATTGTTTAATTGAACAGTTAATTGCAAAAACGTTGACCGGTGTCAAGTTCAATCCGTTCGATATTGATTGAATCAAATGAGTTCAGAAAAATTCAACTTGTTTGAACAATCTATTCTTACTGTAGAATCCAATACACTAATTGATCGATCAAAATCAAATCATGAGAACCCGCCTTCATTAAAAAACCAACAGAAATGTATCATGTTGTTTTTTACGAACCGTGGTTATAATTGGTTAAAATGGAACGTCCACGAACGGTGTTTCAAATAAACACTTTGGGGAGTAGACTTAGTTATTTGTTGTACATAACAACGTTCATAGAAGGTTGAGGGGAGTTGAAGCAAAGGTCTCCATGTCACTATTAATTAAATAAACCAATTAATTGAAATCAAAACAGGAATAAGACAAGGCGGCGGCTTATCACCAAGGCTTCATTATAGTCTAAGGCAAGATAATGAACACCTACAGGAAAGTAACAGTTCTTGAGCCACAATAGTACCAGATACAAGGCTTTACAAGTTAAATCCCTTTCATTCTGGGATCACTTAGCATTATTTGCAGAATGTAAAATTAAGGTGGGTAAGAAAATACAAATAAATTAAAGAGGATTAAGCAAATGAATCAGCTAAACAAAATAACTATGAAGGCAGGCATCTAAATTTTATTCTTGAAAACAAAGCTTTTGGAAAGCAATTCTAAAAACAATTAAAAGTAAATCATATGTAAAATTTTAATTTTTCAAGACATTTAAATATTAGACAAAAGAAGCCGATCGGAAACAGAAATCAGAAAAAACATAATATATCACCTTTATTACTGAGCCAGTAACTTATAGAACAAGAAGGACCACTTCAGAAAAGCAAAACTAATGTACTACAATGCAATAAATTAAGACCGATCTTTCTCTCGCAACGAAAACAAAAATTCTAATTTGAATACAAAAACTACTTATGTAGTTGAAGCACTGAAAGACAAAAATTTTCTACATTAGGAAAAACACGGACTTTGTCGTCCTGTAGCCTCTACAACATAAGGGTTGTACATAAGAAAAACAACTATTATTGTTGATTGTATTTAACTTTACAATAACATTTTTTAGACCGGCAGAGAATTTCTAGTCACTGAACCGTACAGAAATCATTAAACATTTGCTATAATTCACAAACGTTGTCACGTGACATCAAAATAACAAGAAAAATTAGAAAAATATAATAAATACATGACTGAAATTTTAATCTGACAGTAAGGGATGCTGAATCTATTTGAAAATAATTTTTAGACAAATATTTTTCTAAAATTTTAGATGACACTACTGTTAAAACTTTCTTACGCTCTACTTTAAAAATTCATTATATACGAATCGATACTTTTAATGTTGTTTTTTTCAAAATAAAACCAAAAAACTGAATCTATCTTCAAAACTGAAGAAAATATATACAAAAACACATCATGTAAACGAAAAGATAACCAAATTCAGCTCTAGGACATGGCGTGACATCAGCACTAGCCGTGGTTTCAACAGAAAAACACAAGCAGAATTTGCAACTAAAACTTTTGTATTATACGTAATAATTTGCTTTATACATTACTAAACTACTGTACAAAACAGCAACGCTGTCTGCAGATGAAAATAAAAGTAAAACGGCAACATTACAAAGCTATGAAGCAAATCCGATTTTGCTACGCGACTGGTTCAAGAAGCGGTAGCATCGTTTTAAAATCCACTATTGCTGGCTCTAGGGTTAATATTATTATAAATTATACAATTATTAATTCCTATGTCCAAAACACAAAAATGAATGCAATAAGTATGTAATCTGTAAGAACATAAATTACAACAACATTCCATTACTTGAAAAATAAATACTGGTAATAAATTTTAACAGTAACCGTATTACCTACCGTATTAATGGGTTAGTAATTAGTAATATACAAATATAAATAAATTATAGTAGAATAGATAAGTATAATTATATCGAACGGCCTGCTACGAGAAGACGCTCAAAAGCCAAATACATAAAAAGTGCTAACATAAACAATGTAAAAATATAATACTCGTAGTTTTACTTCTTTTATGAAAAAATACTCTGTAGTTATAACTTGTAAAATATAAAAATGTTAAATAAATTAACGGAATTTCGTTTAAGTAAAAATTTTATTGTTAAACTCCAAATACTTTTTTATATTTTTGGAATTAAAATTTATGTTACTATAATTTATTAAAATGTATGCTTACAGTTAGTTTTTAAATGTAAAGATACATTTAACTTCAAGAAAAGACGATAAAAGTCTTATGAAGTTCTTTGAATGAAACACACTATATTGCATTTCAAAAACTAAACTAAACTTGAGTAAACTGTAAATTTAATAATATTAATTTCTTCTCAGAAATACATCACTGATTTATTTTTATTCTTTATTTCATAACGACCCCGATTCATTAAGTTTTATAAGTTCAGTAACATTGTACAGAATAAGTTTATTCAATAATCAATTCGGATGAACGTCTTTAATTCAATTCAATTATTAGAAGAGCAACACTTACGTGAAGAAAATAATACATTCACTTTGCAAAACACAAATTAAGTTTGTCTTTACAAGGTGAATATAATTAATGAAGTAAACTTTAGTAAAAGGGTTGCATTAAACCAGACTGTACTAATTTATTCTGAGCATTATAGAGGTGGTATATAGGACAATTAAACACGATGTCATAATTTATAATATGTGCTGTCCGTCTCTTTGGGAAATACTGGTGGCTTAATTGTAAATTTTGGCCATGTAATTTTCCACTCACGTTGTTGTACGTAATTTACTTATGAAATTACGTGGATACTTTTTTAATTTATATAAAATGTTACTTTTGGTTGGATTTAGTTTATATAAAAAAGTAATTTGAATCTTTAAACTTTTAAAATATGTATTTTTCCATAAATTACTTTACAAAATTAATGAGATAATTATGTATAAAATGATAATATTTTAACAACAGTTAAATTAGAAATTCACCAAGTTTAATTTGAAATTTTCCAGCAGTTTGAATTGATGTTACTATCGTCAAAAAATTATAATAGCTATAAATGTTTATTACTTTGTTTTGTTTATTAATTTATTATTTTAATTTAATTTTTAAGCGATGATTTGTTCAAAGCCTTAGTTTGCGTTAAGGTAATATAAATGAAGGTGAAATACAGATGAAAAAAATGACAGACGTGACCGGGAATCAAACCCGGCTCCAGCATAGAAGCTAATTGTGTTGTCCACTATACCAATGGGCCGGTCAAATCTATAATCTGGTACTTCAAATAAGAATAAGTAAATATGCAGAAAAAAGTTAAATTATTAATATTTTTATTGGAGTAGGTGTCCTGACAATCGGCCTTTGAGTCGTCTCCGTGGATTACTTGGTGTCACGAATACATCTATTATGCGAACGGATTTGTGCGTGCTTAAATAATACAAATAGAATTATTAATGGCTTCCGGTACATCTGTGACTATTGTAAAATTAAAGTTATATAGTGTCCTGTTGGTGACTAGTAGTTTTTGTTCTATACTGGCTGAAAACTACCAATCCATACTAACCCACTTATCAGTGATATGGCAAATTCGCCAGGCTTCATTAAAAGATTAAAAAGAAGATGAAGCAAAGATCTTTTTTAATTCTTTCTGCATGTTTACGTCGAAAAAGATGAAATAATGTCTAATATTAGATGAAATTTTTGTTTTGTTTTAAATATATTTTATTACTATTGGTAATAACTTTTCTGTTAGTCCAGGCTGTGAGCTCGCTCCCGTTAGCAAAATTATTCGGACTCGGTTTCTTTGCACTATCTTATTCAAAATTGGTCCCTTATAACCAATCCGCAAGAAACCACGGGCCACCGTGGTCGAGAAATTTTTTAAACAATTTTTTTTAAACAAATTGCAAAAATTGGTTTTCTGGCCGCGGACAAAATTTTTTCAGGTTTTTTGGATCATTCTGAACAATAAAAGTCCTTAGTAACTTTTCTCTATAGTTAATAGTTTTCGAGTTATAAGCAATTTAAAATTTGAAAAACGTAAAATCAACCATTTTCAATCCTCTATATCTCAGTTAAAAAACATTATTTTTTAAGTTAGAAAGTGCTTAAAGTAAAGTTTAAATATCCTTATACAAGATTCTGATGTCTTTTTTGAAATTATTTTATTGCAAAACCTTTGTTTTAAACAGTTAACAATGCGCGTGCGGCGCGTACAACAATTAATTAGGTATAACTTCAAGCATCGGCGAAAAATCCATCGGGTACGTATACACAGCGTTAGTGCGAGAGAGACGCAACATGCAGCGCGTGGTCGCGGTACGCGCCGCGCGCGCATTGTTAACTGTTTAAAACAAAGGTTTTGCAATAAAATAATTTCAAAAAGACATCAGAATCTTGTATAAGGATATTTAAACTTTACTTTAAGCACTTTCTAACTTAAAAAATAATGTTTTTTAACTGAGATATAGAGGATTGAAAATGGTTGATTTTACGTTTTTCAAATTTTAAATTGCTTATAACTCGAAAACTATTAACTATAGAGAAAAGTTACTAAGGACTTTTATTGTTCAGAATGATCCAAAAAACCTGAAAAAATTTTGTCCGCGGCCAAAAAACCAATTTTTGCAATTTATTTAAAAAAAATTGTTTAAAAAATTTCTCGACCACGGTGGCCCGTGGTTTCTTGCGGATTGGTTATAAGGGACCAATTTTGAATAAGATAGTGCAAAGAAACCGAGTCCGAATAATTTTGCTAACGGGAGCGAGCTCACAGCCTGGACTATGTGACAATATGAACTTTTTTGTTTCTCTTTTCATACTTTTGTATATTTTACGTTCATTGTTATTCCAAATTTAACATTGCTGAATGTTGAATCTTATATCATGTCTTTTCTTGTTTGTAATTTAATATCAATGTTTTCTCATCCTTTGGTTGTTCTATATACGTAGTACAGTTAAAGATTAAAAATAAGGGATAAAAATATTGTCTATCTTTTGAAATCGAGTTTTCACCGGAAATACAAACATGTTTTTTGGCTCCCTGAACAAAACAAAACATGGTTTTACCAATTGGTCTGTGTACTTCTAAACGGAATATCATACGAAGTTGAAACTTAAAACTTAAGTTCGGTACTATGAGGGAATTCAACACAAATATTTACATAAAAATCGATCAGCCGGAAGTAATAGTTTATACGTGTAATTTTAATTTTTTACAATTTTAAGAACGCCTTTATTTTTTACATTTTTTGAGCTCTACAAGACAGGGTAAGTGGCATTCAGGTGAGATTTGTGGGGCAAGCCCCACAAATCTGAAAGAAATTAGCTCTCGTAGTATATTTTTTAAGATTGTAAAATTATAGCTAAGTTGTAGAAAATTAAAAATCTTCAAATTTCAGTTGAAGCGTTTGTTCTAAAGTGTTTAGTTTAGTGACAATTAGTGATTTTTCTATATTTAAAAACCAAGAGAAGTTTTTTTAGCGTCATTCACTCAGGATTAATATTAGCTTATGTTTATCGTTCCAGTACCTTTCTCACAATAATTACTCATAGGTTATTGGTTTTTTTACATCGGGAAGAAAATGTCAAGTGAGTGTTTCACACCATATTTTTAATTTACAATTAACTAAAACTTTATTATTACTTCAGGTCTTAAAAGCATGCAATGTTATTTATAAATTAATTGACTATTAGATAATTTGATCCAAGTAAATAGACTGTCGGTTAATAGATGCAGCTGATTGCCAAACAAAAGTTACTGATCTTTTGGAAATATGACGCAAAGATCTACTTAAGAAAACAATGAAAAGATTCTTTATACCATCTTTTATAATCTGTTCATTCTTTTGCTGGAAGTAAACGTAGTTAAGGCTTTTGGTTTTGGGTCTTTGTTTTTGTAATTATTTTCTTTTAGTGGTTTCACTGGTTGCTCTAACCTTTTACCTGGTTTACTAATCATTATTTTAAATGACCCTAGTTCGCGATGTGTTGCTTTAGTTGGGCTTTATGTGATAAGCTTTTTATTATTCTTGAGACCGAGATTAAAAAGGAGGTTGGTTTGAACGTTTTCACGTTTTTCCTCCCGGAAACCAGGAGGTATTTTTTTTTAAAGGGACAAGTTCTACATAAGATTCGGCTTGTGCGTACGTAATAATATAAGGTGAAATACAGATGAAAAAATGCCAGACCTGACCGGGAATATTACCCAGGATTCAGGTAGAGAAACCATTGCGTAGTGGCGTTGCCTACTACACTAAACTTATTAAAATTTAATTATTAAAACTTTTATACAAAATTATGTAAGATTTTTAAGTAAAAATCCATAAATACAAATTCAATAAAATACAAAATCTTTAATTATAAATTTAAATTTATATTAAATTTTATATGTAGTTGTTTAGATCATCAGCCAAAAGGCTGTTTATAACTTCTAGAGGCTTTACTAAAACAGGGAGTGAGGTGGTTTACAGTTGCCTTCCTTACTGAGTGGAAAAGTATGCTTATCAGCATGCCAGGCCCTCTGAAAAGCATCTACTTTCAACCCTGCAAATGACACCTTCATTTCATTTACCACAGGGTCTGGTTGTATATTGAAAACATTACTCTCAGAAGAGATACATCTGACTAGTGTATTTTACACCTCTACCTTTTCTGTTCTTATATGCTTCAGTCATATAATTGGCTGACCATGTGATAAAAAAGAGAACTAAATTTTATAGCCCTGGAACTAGCAGATCCAGTGAAATTTCACCTGCTTGTTATGAGCATGAATTTTATATATTTGAATGATTAAAGATATATATCCTTTTTAAATGGTCCTAGAAAAAGCCAAACTTTTATAACAGCAAATTATTTATTAATGCCATATTTTATAATATCACAGAAATAAGTACGTCCCGTAGACAAATTTAAATTAAATATGAGAAATTTTTATATTATGGACCTACTTTTTTTAATACTTATTTAGCAGCAATTATTAATTTTCTGCGAAATGAAACATCAAAATTAGTCATGGCATGGTATCGTTTCACGTTGTTCGTCACATAAAGTTAAAACTTATATTAAATTGAAATATTGCAAAAAGTAAGTAAAATGTAATGCTACTTAAAATATGCTTACAATCATTTTTTATTTGCTGTAACCGTGATTATTATAACTCTACTATATAACTTAAAAATGAAGAAACAGCAGTAAAGAAATAGCGATAAAAATTTTGTGCATATTATGGAACAGAACAGTGTCTATCTCTTTTAAATACTACATTATGCATCTTCTTATCGGTTGCCTAATCTATTTCTACCATTTAAGTAATAATGCACAATGTATTTCTCTTTTAAAAATCTAATAATTTATAGTAAGATAAGAGTTTTAATTATAATTCATTTGAAAAAAAACATTGTTTTAAAATAAAGTTGTAATGTAACGAGGAGATAAAATACAAGAAATTCTCTTTTATAAATTATATTATTTTTAAATACTATGCAAATTAAATGAGATTCTCTTGAGGTACTGCACAGTACATTATATTTATTTAACAATAACTACAGTCTGGGTATTATGAGAAACGTTGATTAAATAACTTTTATTTAACATATAAAATGGGTTACATATTATTTTTCTTTGCTATCGCTAGAACTAGATCTTTTGTATTTTAAACGAATAAATTTACCATTAAAAAATAACTATTACAAAAAGAGATTCTGAAATTATAGTCACTTCAAAGATCAGAAGATAAATACATTCAAATTAAATATATTCTAAAATGAAAGTAAATACCGAATAATGTATTGCCTAATGGTATACAAAACAAATAGGGTACATGATTATTTTATGCATCTGATTAAGGGTAAAATTTATTAAAGTATTCATTTAGTTTTATCACATCAACAATCGATCTATTCAGAGCAGAGGCATTCAAGGCCGAAATTTATATTTTGATAGTCAACATAGTCAGTAATTGGATAAGAAAATCCAAGAAGAAAAATTCTTAGATAATGTAAATGGATTACAGAAATCAAGAAAGACTTAGTAACTACAAATTACAATAGAAGATTTAAAAAAAGACAAACAAAATTAAGATACTCAAGGACAAAAAAACCAGGCTACAAATCAAGATCATCAAACAGGCATTAGGAAGGGTGATTTCAGACGAAGAAAGAAAGTTAAGATCCAAGAAAAAGAAGAAATACGAATAACCGGAAAAGCAAGAACTTTTCACATAATATTGACTGAAGCGGTGCAATGGAGGACATCAATTTAAATAATAATAATAATAATAATAATCTAAACGTATCTATTTCGAAGAATTAATCTAAACTTAACCAAAAAACATCGTCTTCCCTATTCTAGGTAGATATAAATTAAATTACTTATTACCAAATGTCTAAAATAATCCTCTGCTTTCAATTTCTCTGAAATTTAACTTCATACTACTAAATAGAAATAGGGGAAGGTTGCCTATATTGTACTACTTTTTACATTTTTATTTTTGCACTGAATATTATAAACTTAAACGTGATGATGAAATATTTACTACATATTTTGGTTCGTTTTACACACTACGTATTTTTTTCGAGCATGAAACGTTTCATATTTGGTTACAAAAAAATATTTTCTGAACCTTTGCAACCGGTACAAATTAGGAAACTGGTTTTCTAAATTGTACCAGTGGTTTCCTAAATCGTACCTGTGTCATTTTAATTGAAAATAAGTCAACATATATTATAATAATACACTATTATGTATGTATATATGTATATTATATATACTAACTTATATATGAAATATTGTTGTTGCATCAAATTTATTTTCATCAATCAATTTTATCAAAATTTTTAAAAAATCCGCAAACTTTCTTTATTGAACCACCTTGCCCTAGCTAAGGAAGTAGATTCTGGTTCCCTAAGTGAGAGCTCAGAATGTCTTTTTTAAATGCGTAATACCACT
Organism: Catonia carolina; assembly: GCA_035578175.1. Classification (NCBI taxonomy): domain Eukaryota; kingdom Metazoa; phylum Arthropoda; class Insecta; order Hemiptera; family Achilidae; genus Catonia; species Catonia carolina. The sequence goes on from JAQMRL010000013.1 coordinate 20,209,134, forward strand.
TTTTACCTGCCATTTTTCATTTTTATTAAAATTGTGTCGTAAATTATTTTTTTTTGCTCTTTGGAAAGCAAGTCTTCTGACATCGTTTGTAGTAAGCCCAACATCATTTCTTCCAAGTTTAGGATATGTTTTACTAAATTGTGTTCAATTTCAGGTGACAATACAGTTAATCTATCAAGAGATGTAATATCTTCATTTGCAATGACGTTACTTGAATCTAAATGTCTTTTTAATTTTGGTTTTGGTATACAATATTGCCTACAACACTCATTGAAACCTAAATCTCAGTTTCTAAAGGCAGCTATTGCCAACGACATTTCTGCTGCTGTCCATTTACCGTACTTTCTTTTACTGCTCATTCCGTCAAAGAATAGAGCAAGACGTCAATTACTATAAAAAAGTTACTATTTCCTTAATTGTACCGGTACGAATTAGGAAACTAGGCGGTGGTACGATTTAGGCAACTGTGTTGTGGTACAAACAATTCACTGAAATTTAACCTAAGAATTACTCCACGCGGTGATCAGTTATAGTAAAATGTTGCTAAAAGAATAGGGATTACAATACATGACATGAGATTTGTAGCTCCTAACCTTGGTGTTGTTAAAATCCTTAGAGCACAACTGTAAATATTAGATCAAAGCACTCGGTTTTATAAAAACAAACAATATAACTAGACGCGTGACTCTACAACAATTAAATTACACGAGGAGACTCAAAATGGCGTCTACTTCACACTATTACTACTAGATAGGAGCTGTGAAGTGTTCAGTCAAAAATATCGAAACGGTACGATTTAGGCGCCGGTACAAATTAGACAACCTTCCCCTAATACATTTTCCAAAATCTCTGTAATGTGTTGACGTTGCAATCTATTAAATTTAAGCGCAATAAACAACCCCATGAACCAATGAGATGAGGATGATATAGATGACGTGTAAATGAGGTGTAATCTTGTAATTAGACCGACCATTTCTTAGAATGTATGCTCAATAAAATCCATCAAAGTACACCAGTAACTACTATCTAGTATTGAAACCCGTATAAATGTAACTACCTTAACAAGGATTTGAACCACGGAACCTTCGTCTACGAAAATTAGTTGTTAAATAGCTGACTCGCGGCGACGACTTTACCACTTATATATTCTTCTTCTTCTTCAGATTCTTATCCTTTACGAATGTTGGCGAATATCATATTAATTTTCACTTTGTTTGTTGCATTGTGAAATAGCTTTTCTGCCATCTTTTGAGTTTTTGCCAAAACAAGTTCTCAGATTTTGAAGCCACGACACTCTTCTTTTACCAGTCTCCTTTTCCCATGTATTTTCCTCTATAGATTGGCTAGTAGTAACGGATAAAAAAAAATAATTCAGAAATTATAATAATGTTACACAAGTATTGGCTAATAACTTCTCGCTGTGTGTAAATAAAAAAAATAAAGAGGGAGAAATTTCTCTAATATTGCATTTGTTTGTGTAACAGGTATATGTAAATATTGAGATCATAGTTTTACCGAGCTCCTGATAATTATAGTGTTCAGTATAATTCTAATTGTTTGATTCTGACTGCTTTAAATTAGGTAATCATTCAGTTTTCTATATATGTTATATAACACCTTCTAATAAAAGTACAATACAATAATTTTATTACAGGATATTTTTACAAATCTTTAGGAACAATGCTTACGTTTCCGAATCAAATGAACATTTAAAAATTGCCAAGTTTTTCTTATCTGGAACAGAATAATAATATTGTTATATTTATTAAAGTTGTTGACCTAGTTAAAAGAATTCGCAGAAATAATTATAAGTATGATTCCATATATTTTATTTTTCTTTAAAACAGAATGATCGTGTAAAGTATTTAATGCAAGAAAACTTTTCAACCTTAACTTATAAGAAATGCAAACTATAAACGAAACGGTAATACGGAAAGCATAGTATTATCCAACGTTGTTCGTGCCCCAGTTCCTATTGTCCTTTTGTATTTATTGAAACTTTCACCTTAGTTTGCATAAAGAGCGTCATTATTAACAGGAAGGACTTTGCAGCTTGTCCTGGTGTTAAGGAGGGTTGTATGCAAATCCAACTGCTTCTATAATTATTCACTACCTACTCCTTACATGTGCGGATTTGCTGTAAAACGCTATAAAATTATTCTTTACAAAATTTACCTTGGTCATTTTTAAGGACGTAATAATTCAGCGGATAAAGCTCCTATTCTTTTTAAATTAAGTTTGTTTCCTTTAATGTTCAATTACAAGGTACAAGTTATTTTATTGACCATTATATCATTATTTGTTTTAAATGAAGACGATAATAATTATAAAAAGTTACTGCCATTTAATGCGTTATAAGTCAACTACATTTTACTCTCTTCTATACAAGGATACTGGTACGAGGTATGATGAAAAAAATATGTTAAATAATTTTATTACAAAGTAATAAGCTTACATCAAATTGTAATTAATTTCTTTCAAAGTACCCTTTTAGGCTTGCTATGCAATTTTGCCAAAGTTGTTTCTAAGATTGGAAGTACTTCTAGAAGGTTTTTTTCACAAGGGTCTTTAGCTGATCTGTCATGGATATAAAATAATGTCGAGATTGGTGATGAAATGTTCCCCTTTCAGCATTGTTTTTATTTTGGGAAGATTCAGAAGTTGGATGGTGTTAATTCCGGGGAATAAAATGACTGTGGACATATAGCAATTTTATTTTTCGGCAAAAATATCACGGATTGGAAGCAAGGTGTGGCACAGGGCGTTGTCATGATGAAAATTCTGAGAACCAATTTTCTCCAAAACGGCTTCTACAATTTGTTTTTAAATCGCCTTATTTAATGAATGTTTGTGCTTTACTCTGTACTCTATATCTATTTCTCTACATATCTCTATATTTACTCTAATACTGTGGCTAACACTAAACACCTTCAAGCTTTTAATGATTTGAGGAATAATATTGTACCTTTTCCTTGGATAATCTCGAAGTTAAGTGACAAAAGACAAAAATGTCCTTTTTTGTTTATTTTTTAACTTTATTGAATCTGTTATAGTCGGATGGATTTCCCATTATTTTGTCACTAATATTAAAAATATTTGCTAATAATGGACATTACTTTAATAAATAATTGTTGTCTAAAATGAAGTGTTGTGTTAATATTAGTTCGTCAGAAGACTTTAATAATAGTGGATAACATAGTAGGATATCGATTACTACGTGGAGCTTCATTAATATTTTGGTAGGTCTAGTTTACATGATATTTGACAACAATTTGTTCATTCAATGTTGAATTAATTTTTACGATTTTCCGTCTTGATCGTTAGATTTTTGATTGTTTTAAATTCTACTGTATTTGCAATTACTCTTAATGGAGAAGAGTGATTGATGAAAATGAGTGATGACAAAATACCAGACTTGACCGAGAAACAAACCCGGAAACCTTGGCATAGAAGCCAGTTGTGTCATCCGCAACAATACGGGCTAGCCAATAAAAATGTTAGAACAATTTGTTACACAACAATCATCAAAACTACGTCATTATGATATTTGTTGCATAAAAATCAACACATTTATGTTGTTTACTCAATTAAATAAATTGTAAGCTACTTTTTTACTGCACAACAAAGTTTACTTTTATTCTTAAATAAAAAAGATTATAGAAAACAAATTATTTACTTCACAGAATGTGTGATTATACAATTTGAATTTCCTGATCTTACATCCTTATTGAATTTGTTACTGAAAGAGAATTCAAGTACGTTACTTGAAAGGTTTCTAAAGTACAATGTTGTTCAATAACCGTACTAATGTGCAATTGTAAAGTTGGACACAGAAATACAATTCAGGGTAAACTACTTTGCTGCCTGTTGGAATTTTGTGTCAACACAATACAAAGTTATTTTCTGTAAATTTTTACTTACGTTCTAATGAAACACGATAATAATACTACAATTGTTATCTAGAAGATAATATTACAGAATTTTGCTTTTAGGTTTAGTTTGTGCTACACCTAACGTACAATGTATTCTGTTACAATACCCCCGGTTCTACTATATCTTTTTAGCCCTAATTAACTGTTTACTACACCAGCTAACACCATTCTGATGTTTGTAAAAATTTCACTCTATTTTTTGTCAAAAAGTGTCATATTTTAAATTTATAACACAGAAAAAGAATCTACAATGGAAATAAATAGAAGGAAAATAATTACATTCATTTTTCATTACTTGAAAAACAAAATGCTCTTTATGTGATATTCCAAATATTCCAAATATTCAACGTTCCTGCTTTGTGGTAGTATACCGAGGTGGTAGCTGGAAAAAGGGCACATAAACAAAATCTATGTTTTGAGAAAATGAAGTAAAATATTTGCACGTGCATTATTAAATGTAATAAAAATAATAATGCTGAGTTAACATTTTCATTAAGACTTATCTGTTCGAAAAATTAATCTCTTTTTTCTAGTGCTTAAATGACTTATGCATTGTTCAACCTTTATTTTTTGGGATGTATGCTATGTGCCCTTTTTTCATACAACTGGTTCAATGTTAAATAAAAAAACCAGATTACTTAAAAATTGAAGTATATTTAAGGAGAGCCGGAACTGCTACCTTAGCCCATGTTAACGTTTGACCCGTCTTCTCCGTTATCTATGGCCAGAAAATTTTCAAAATTTAACCAGTTATTCATTGATATGTTCCTGACAGATAGACGGAGTCATTTTAAAATATATAGATTATTATTTTTTTTATAAATTTTTCCGTGAATGCTATATAATATATATATGTAGGTAATATATCAATCTATTATTAATACTAAAAAAATATTTGTTTGAAGTTTCGGGATATTTCAATAAGATACTAATGAAATTTATTATTTGTTTACTTTGAAAATATTGAAAGGATAAAATGAATTAGTAAATATAAAATAATGACTGACTGAAAATATAGAACACAAGAAGCTGAAATATATGGGTGAAATATAGAAATAAATGTTCAGTCAAGCAACCAATGTGATGAAGGGTTTATTTGATGAAGTCCAATTCAGTAAGTCCAAGTATTACGGCAGGGAAACACGCATACTTACATACATAGACACATACAAAAGTCCAACAATTTTCCATGAATTGAAAATTGCAAGAATCATTCCGCATGAATTGACATCAAAAGATCCCTAAAACGTTCTGGCAACCTAAAATGGATTTTTATTAAACTTGTTTCCAATATTTAATTTACTGTGATTACTGAAATTTGTTTATCATAACCTCCTTACGTTACCCATTTAACTAGAAAATTTAAACGAGGCAAATAAACCTGTTAAAATAAAAGTTTCATGAGGTATAAAACTCTCGTCTGAACTTATGAAATATTCAGTGTTAGCCTATTTACTTATCAAGAAATAAAATCGACGTGTTTGCTACTTTAACTTATTTGTGCATAATTGTCCAAGCACATAAAACTTTACCGATTTTACTTTTTCTTGAAAACTGCTAAAAGATGTGTGCAGTATAGCGACCTCGTTTTTACCTTTAAGAAAATATACAAACATAAAAACATCGGAATTACTTAATTGTGGTGTAATGTACACCAATTATTTTATAATTAGGTTATAATAAGTAGTTTCTCTCGAATTTCAATTATGAAATACAACTTATGTACTCGTACTTATTGATAATATAGCACTAAATGAATAATAATTTTGTGGTTATAACTGTTGGTAGCAAAGCAAAAAGCTAATAAGACTATATCCGTACAATATAAAAAAATCTGGTGTGAAACACTCACACAACTTTCTCTTGCCAATGCAAATAATTTACAATATAATTTAACATTAGTAATAAAATATTAGAAATAAACAAAAAACTAACCTCAATAAACATAACCTTATTTTAATCATGAGTGAAACACTCAAAATGAAAATCAACCTCTGTCTGGCTTAAAAATACGGAAAATCACTATTTCACGCTAAACTAGGCTTTGTAGAGAAAAATACGTAAAATAAAAGTTGTAGATCTTTAAATTTCCTATAAATTTGGTTATATACACTTTTGTCGTAAAATGCATACTAAGGCTAAAATCTTAAAAAATCGATTTTTCACACGTTTTCGTGAGAAAAAATCAGAAAATCGCTAATTACTGCTAAACTAAGCGTCATACAAAAAAATGTTTGAAACAGAAGTTGTAGGTTTTTAAATTCTCTACAACTTTTATTATATAAATTTTTGCGCTAAAGTTTATATTAAAGCCGTAATCTTAAAAAACAACGTTTTTACGTGAAAACAGCTTTACCGAGAATTTCAGCAAACATGGCGCCTACCCTATCTTGTACAGAATAAAAAATTGAGTAAAATAGGCGATTTAAAAAAAAATCGTAGGACCAGTTTTTGAGAAAATCGCAAAAAACTGAAAAATTATACGAATAAACTACTACTTCCGGTTGACCGATTTTGATGAAAATGTTCGTGTCGCGTCCGGTAGTGGTATGTAACTTAAGTTTCAAGTTCGTACGACGTTCCGTTCTTGAGATATTCTGTTCACACACAGACACACACACACACACACAGACCAATCGCTAAAAACATGTTTTTTGGGTTCAGGGGGTCTGAAAACGTATAGATCCGGTGAAAACTCGATTTCGAAAAATCGACATGAAAACAATACTTTCCTTCCTATATATTCATATAGGCAAGAGAAAGTAATAACACATTACATTAGATATTGAAAATTTTTGCGTGAACATTTTGGGTTGTGCGTAGTTAATGAATGACACGAGGTGTTAAAAAGATAAAAAATACCAAACCTGACCGGAAATTGAAACCGGGACCCCTAGCAATAGTCACTCACCAGACCACTACACTAAAACCCTATTTTTGAAGATTTTATAAAAAAATTAACAAAAAGAAAGTATCTTGCGGCAATAGTATAATAAATTATTATCATATTGTACCTACCGCATTTCTAACCCTAATTACCAGGAGCAGAATTTTGTGTTATCATTACTTTGCATCTTCAATCCGATTCCTTGAATCCCAGTTTTGTTTGAAGTTGAAAATCTTTTTGTTGGATCTCAACAATAGGACTTTAAACTACAAACAACAAAATGATATTCAACAAAATTTACCGAAGTTGGTGTTTCTTTAAACCTATTATTTCATGTATGCAAAAAAAAACTGCATTTTAATTTAATTACCGATTCCTCTATAAATTCAATATAAGTGTTGAATTACTTGTTTAAAAGTAATCTTCGTGATTTGTGGACCGAACGTTTTTCGAAGAATTTTTTTTCTATAAATTTAAAGTCCCAATGTGTGTTTGAGAAGTCATTATTATTTTTTTCCAGTTCATAAGTTTATATTTTTATATTGACGTATTATTAAAACCGATTGCAAAATAAATGGTAAAAACCCAAAAGAAATGTTTCTGGTAATATTTCATGAAAAAATAACGATTTTGAAATTCCATCACATAATTTATGTTAAGAATAACGGCAGCGCTCTTCAAAGTACACTACTTATGTTTGGCTGGAATAGTGGTTCGGAGTATAATATTGAACTCTACCTGATTCTATGCCTACTCACGTAAAACCCATTCACAAACGTTAAGCTGTTACGAGTACGTATATGGAAGGCGCACAAGACTATTTACAGTATAATTGTTATAGTATAGCCATGAAATTTTATTTAGCAATCGTACCACTACTTCTTAACTGCGTTCTGTATTTCAAGATTTTACTTCATTCCTATCGCTCCCTAATAACTAACGGGTGATTCAAAAAGAGCGCCGGTTTTTAAACGGCTGGTAAATTTTTGTTTATCGGTTGGCAACATTGTTAGACCTCATTTCTATTTCGGAGAACATTCCGATTGACGATTCAGTTGTAGTTTCTCTTGTTCGCAGTGTAGTACTCTCGCAGTCTGTGTCTAACCATGGAGAAGTTTACTATTGCACAACGAGTGTTAATCGTCAAAACATTTTGCCAGAGTGGAGAGAGTTATGCGGCTACTGTCAGGCGACTTCGTGGTACTCTAGGACGTAATGAAGCACCGAATGAATCAACAGTTCGCAGGCTCATGAAAAAGTTTTTTGAGACGGGTTCAACAGTCGACCTTAAAAGTTCTGGACGTCGTCGTTCTGGCCGAACTGAGCAGAACGTTGCGTTGGTTCGTGACAGTGTGGCTGTTAGCCCAGCAAAATCAATACGTCGCCGTTCTCAACAATTGGGTTTACGATGTTCTTCTGTACGGAGAATTCTTCGGTACGATCTCCAATATCACCCGTATAAAATTCAGTTGCTGCACGAGAAACAATGTTGTTGCTCCGTGAACGGTTCCAGGATCGCATCATTTCTCGTAATTCCGACCATCAATGGCCACCAAGGTCGTGTGACTTGACGCCTTGTGACTTTCATCTTTGGGGTCATCTGAAGTCATTGGTGTATGCCAATAAACCCCGAAACATCAATGACTTGAAGGAGGAAATTGGACGGGTTATCGGGCAAATGGAAGTCGAAACTTGTCGTGCAGTAATATCCAATTTCATGGACAGAGTTGATGCGTGCCAGCGCAGTAGAGGAGGACACATGCATGACATCATTTTTCATACATGAAATCGGAAGGTAAGATTAACTTGTAGATGTATTTATTTTCAGTTTTTCAATAAAATAAATCTCCTAATTTGATATATCAAAACCGGCGCTCTTTTTGAATCACCCTATACTACATTAATTGTCAATATTACTAACATTTTTCTGTTATGCTTTCATGGAGCTAAGGATTGCTCTTCAGTACTAAATATTCAAAGAAAACTTAAAATTTTCCACACACCTTAACTCTATCAAACAAGAGATTAAGTTTTATAATCCAAAACTATAATTACATTATTCGATTTTAATAATAGCTTATTTCTTTTTGATCAAGTTTATAGTTAGTGGCAATTTTTGAAATTTGTTTATCATCATTTCGTTTCTTCATCCGTCCGTCACACCAGATGTCAGAAACTACAAGAGATAGCAATAAACGGTTTTCAGATTCGTAATCTACACAAAAGTACGCGGGGCTGGATTGAGTTAAAGTTCCGGTTTTGACCGGAAGTGGCAGAAAACCGGATATCAAGAAATTACAATCGGAATTTGAGAACAAAGAAGTTTCATTCGATTCCTCTTAAAGAGTAGACATAGAAATCACTAATGGTTTTTACCATAGATCAAAAATGTAAGCCTTTTTAAAAATTGTCACCGGCCATGAGACGCGTCGTTTCATGAAAGCGATTTTTATAAATAAATTAATTAATTTATAACTTTTACAATTTTCATATGTACATCATCTCATTTATTATTATAATCACTCAAAATATTGAAGGTAAATTATATGTAATAGCAAAATTGTCCGTTAATCCCGGTCCATCATCCGAAGCATCATGAGGTTTGCCAGTATTTAAGAAAATCCTCTGGCCTTATTACGAGCGCTGCGCAGATTAAGCTCATTAGTGTGGTTACCACATCACTGCATATGAGCTTGCAGGTCAGTTCCTTCGAGATGCCGTTCTAGGCTCTTTCGTCTCCTCCGCCATTAGAAAAGTCTTCCATGTCCACCTTTGGAGCCGTTGACCATCTTCACTGGTTTTTTCCACTCTGAGTATTTTTTCCTCAGCACTCTCCAACAGGGTTGACGAATGTCCCCATCGCTCGGGGCAGCTCCCGATAGCAGACCTAGCAACAGCCACGGAAAATTTCTTCGACATACATATAGATGTAGTAGAGAAGATCGTTACAAGAATACTGAGATAAGGAAAGAACTGAACATCTTCTCTATAAACAACAAGGTATCCCAGAACAGATTGGAATGGTTAAAGCATGTAAACAGAATGCGGAAGGATAAGATACCTAAGCAGACACTGGGCTATAAGCCGGAGGGCAGGAGAGAACGAGGACACCCAAGAAAGAGATGGGCAGATTTGAGATCTTCGGAACAGGCAGAGATGCCTAACCCTTGAAAGGCAGAAGAAGAAGAAGAAGCAAAATTGTTCGTTTTTTCGTATGTGATAATATATATAATGCAGAAATTAAAGAGTTACTCACATTTTTGTTAGGTCTTCTTAAATTCGTATTTTTATAAATGTGAATGAAGAACAATTAAATTATTGTATAATTAAAAAAATTACCTACAAGTTTCTTCACGAAGAAAAATACTCAACAGTTAAACTCTCACGGTAAACAGATAAATTAATGTATCTTACGCAATATGTTTACTCTACTCTACTTCAACGCTTCACGGTTTTACGGGTTTCGCGGGTTTTGAGATACGCTTCATAAATATTAAGGAGGCTTAGGAGCCGGTGTTTGTTTCCAGATAGTTTTTTTATGAAATGACTATAAAAGTAAAGGAAACGATCGTTAATATAATGTATTGGCAGGTCAGTGTACAACATTTCGTGTATGATATGCCAAGAGCGTTACCAATTATGCGCAGAAATTATTGCCTGCGGATTGATTGGATACGTTGTAGTGCGTCAGTAACGGCTGTTTAACTGAACAGAAGGTTTGACAGCCGTTAGCCATTAAAGAGTAAAATAGAGATCTATATGGTAATAATTTTAAACGAACCCCAATATTATAGTCTATAAAATCCTAAAAACTTTCAATTTAGACCAATGTGAATATTCCAGGTAAGATGTTTACGTATTGACATATGAAAACCTGGGTAGGCTACTTTGTCAGTTATAATATTTTGACAGGGCTAAGGGAAGTCATAGAAATATACAAATTAACGTGTTTTCTGCCGTACCGTAAATATTACTTGTGCCGTTTTACTTGCATTCATTTAAATTTACAGTCAATAAACCAGTGTTATAGCATGTTTAAGTGATACTTAAGTTAAAACAAACTGAAAAATTAATTTTCTGAAATTTATAAATGACAGATATAACGTAAATCGATTATGTTATTAATATTGTTTGAATCACTTAACTTTATTAATTTTATTTGTCTCATAAATAACTATGAAATTTCTAATAAAATAACAATAAACATTAGGGTATTTGTAAAGTAATTTTAATTTCTGCAAGTTAAATTAATCGTACAAATTGTAATTATTGATTTTGTTTCTTAACTGTAATTTTGTAATTTGATTAATGACGTAGTATTTGCATTAACTGTGCAATTAGCATTATGACAGTGATATTAATTATGTTCTTAATAACATTGTTCTACCACTGTTAAAACAAACGTGAATGTCATTGCATTTAACAAATAGTAAAATATTAATATTGTAAAATAAACTTCCATGCATTTTTCAATCAGTCGTTTATAATTCAGTAAAAATATTTGTAAATCCCATTAGTACTTATTGTAATCGTTTTGAATATAATAAAATATATTAAAAACACTTTTTAAATTTTTAACATCTGAGTATTTACAATCAGCCTTTTATTTGTGTTTTCTTTCATTTGTGGTTTATTTACAAACCGCAAATAAAAACTGTAAATGGATGTTAACCTCACGTGCGACAAACCCAAGATAAATAAATAATTTACTCTAAACAACAATTTTTTTTAATGAATTGTGCCTAATTTATAGCCTCCTAACCATATGGAGTCTGATAGGAAATTTTGGTAGCTTGTGTTACAGAAGAATTCCATAAAGATTCTGTAGAACAGGTTTGCCGTTTCACGGTAAAAGTAACATGTTTAGTTTTATCAAACTCAATTTTTCATTCTCCACTCAGTAAATTATGATTCTAAGTTAGTTGGGGACCCACCAGGTTGGTCTAGAGGTAAAGTCGTCGCCAAAATCAGCTGTTTAACAGCTGATTTTGCTGTTTAACAGCTGTTTAACAGCTGTTTAAAATCAGCTGTTTAACAGCTGATTTTCGGAGACGAAGGTTCCTGGTTCAAATCCTAGTAAAGGTAGTTACTTTTATACGGATTTGAATACTAGACAGTGGTTACCGGTGTACTTTGATGGTTGGGGTTTAATAAACCATACTCTCTCAGGAATGGTCGGCCTGGGTCTGTACAAGACTACAACTCTTTTTCACGTCATACACATCATCCTCATCTCATTGGGTCATGGGGTTGCTTATTGTTCTAAATTGAACAGATTGCAACGTACACAAATTAGGAATAAAAAAAAAGTTAGTTGGGTGATGTTGCAAATGAAACGCAACATCAACAGAACAAACGCTAAAGAAAATATTATTGTATCGTCAGAAAACGTAGCTAAGATTGTGTGATGACATATAGGAATGTCAGCAGAGCAAATACTGAACTAATGGTGAGAATAAATCATTTTGGTATTCCGGTCTTTATTAATTTTAAGAATAATCGCTCAGAGCCAAGAAAAACAAAAACAAGAAGAATCGATTGGAGAGAAAATGTTCTGTAAGAATATTTCTTTTTTTAAATAAATTTTACATGAAATTTAAAACCTTTTGAATTTTTATATTTAAAAAGATTACTGGTTTTAAGTAGCTTAATTCTGAAAAATTACATGATAATTATAATAATATAAATAATTGAGAGCTTTACAATAAACAAAAACGCATAAAATAAAGTGAGAGATAGGTAATTTTGTTATAAAAATGATTGAAAACATTGAAATATTGTAACGATTATTTTACCTTGTTTGCAGAATTCAAAATGTTCCATCTGCTCTTTGTTCAAGTGGTTAAAGTTAATTATGAGAAGTTTTTAGTTTTTCTGAATCTTTGTACTACAAAGAAAAGAATCTTTTACCTTCATTTTACGTTGTTTTTCGCTACGCATTCAACAAAAGAAGATTTTGAATTATTTTTCATATCCGAGGGATAAATAATCATGTTTACTTATTGTATTCCTTTTATCTTTGTGAAAAAAATTCTTACGTGTTCCAAACGATAATCAGCAAATAAAATAACAGACCTTTTTTATTTAAAATTAAAATTTAATTATATATCTACATTTAGTTTTGTTACCTTTCGTTTAAAAATGTTGGCTCCTTATTTATATTTAAAAGTAGTACAAAAAAATGAGTTTTACATTTCAATTACGCGACTGTTTTTCTTTGTACCCGTATCTGAACCTACTGGTCTGTGAGTAAGAGAAAAAATAAATTTTAGTGAACTAAGTGAATTTCAACCAGTCTTTATTCAATATTTAATTTATTTAAATGCATTCATTCAGTTTACTGAAATAATATAAAAGTACTTCAAGATACTAAATCAAATTTATTTTATTTTGTTCTCTAAATTGGTAAAGAAGGTAAGCGAAAACCTTTTTATAAGAAATTTACTACAGTATAATACTAAAATATAAAATCATATATAATAAATAATTTATTCAATGCTTCTTGGTTTACCGGAAAAGTTAAAGACACGATTTTCTAAATGTACTGGAAAATTCAATAGAAAATACGTTTCAAAATTATAAAATTCTTCTAATATTTTGACTATTATATTTTCAACAACAAGGATGATATAAGTTGACGTTTGAAACGATTTCATGTAACGGACTTAAACGACACATCGTAAACGATCGTTGTTATTGAATATATATTTTATTTATATTTCATACTGAATGTTTTTGTTTTAATTTTTAATGTTGATAGCGAGCATTTTATTTTATAGAGAAGTATTGAGTACCGACTCCAATGTCACTTTATTTGTGACTCATACTTAATTTTGGATGATTGTTAAATAATAGAAAAATGAATATGTTTTTTGTAGCTAGGATCGTATTTAAATAACAATATACATTTGTCAATGAAATTTCTTTTTGAAATTATTAAATCATAATTTTGTTATGAATAATTAAAGTTTTTATGACATAAAATATTCTATGCGAGATGAATTTGTGAAAAATACAAAAGGAAGGTAGTTAGAAAATTAGCAAAGAAGAAAAGTAAAATGAATTAAATATTTACATTTTAATTATGATGGAACATATTCCATTAAGAGAATTGTCAAATAGCGACAGAATACAGTAATTAGGCAAAAATGGCGACAGCAGTCCGCCCTCAGGAGACTAGAAAATGGAACACTAAAGATGAACTTGCTGGTGGGTCGAAACTACTAAAGCAAGGGTTGAGAAGGATCACTGAAATGCCAGATGAAGAAAAGGGTACAGGGGTTAGTCGAGAGATACGGGGAACACAACGGGATGAGTTGAAGAGGATTGATCTGCCTTTACATGACGCTAATTAAGTGTCGAGAGTTAGCAAACGCGCGTTACATACAATCTAGAGAGATACTGGTCCCACTCTATGCGTCTGCTGGTCATCCGACCTAACTACTCCAACATCACAGCCTCTCTCACACCCTCTCTCTCTCTCTCTCAAACATTAATACTACATTTTAAAATTAGAAAAAACCTTATTTTAACTACTACTTCTCTGTAATATTATTCCAACATTTTTATTCTAAAAGGAATTAAACCGTGTTGAATAACAAAAGTAACTCAATTTAAAGAAAAATATTTTTTTGTTGTACTGAGAAAGGTTTTATTAATTAAGAAATCGTAAAACCATATTACTTTGTCGTTTTAATTACATAAAGATAATATTGTTCTTTATAATTATAATTAAAAGCTATTTGTCACAGTATTTTTATTTAAACAGATAGCTAATAAACTGCGAAGTAATTAAAAATACTGTGATATTTATCCGTCAGGTTTTTTTAAGTTTTAAATAGGTAAATATGATGATAAGACAACTACACTAAATACTTAAAAACTTAAAAGTTAATTAATGTAGCTTTGTAAGATTTTCAAATGTATTTTTAATTTTTCCAAAATATATTGCTTGCTTTAAAAATTTATTCTACTTTCAAAGACATTTTAAGCCTCATAAAAAATGTATTTATTTTGTATTTATTTACTTAATAGTAACAAAGTGCATACAACTGAACTTTCTTCAGTCCGGAGAGTCAAATTTACCTCTTTATTTGAAAGTACTACTCTGTAAATCTATACATAAGCTGATGTATTGATGTATTGATGTATTGATGTTTGATTGACAATTCTTTAGCTCAGCTAAACTTTTAATTATTAATAAATTACAACGTCTTCAATACAAAATGCCAAAAAGATTGACTAACGATTCTTTATAAGTTTTGAATTTCTCACTTCAAAAAGATCTTAATATCTCTTACGTTAGTGAAACTATCCAACAGGTTTATCAACGATTAAACTAAAATTGAAAACAAATAACACCCCACTGAAATACGATCTTAACTGTCCTCATAGGTAACCCTAATCGTCTGAACTTTCCAGAAGGATAAAAAATATAATAGAAGAGCCCAGAAAAATAAACAATAGAACATTCTACTCTAACAAGTGAGGTGTACAATATAAGCACCAGGAAAGCATTTAATTACAGTGTTAAAACGTGAAAACCAATAACATACGTGCCGTTCTTCTTAGCGTGCTTATCCGCTTCGGATGTTGGCGATCATCATGGCTAATATACCTCTTTTGGCCGCTATACGGAACAATTCTGCGGAGCTCTTCCCAAGCGAAGCCCTTAGATTGACAAGCCAGGAAATTTTTCTTCAGCCAGAAGGTTTCTTTCCTTCTAACCTTCTAGTGCCATGAAGTCAAAAACAAACGTCCAGGCAACGTAGGTCACAATAATATACTCGTACTAATACTTATATACATATATATACTAATAATACTAATACAGGAAATAATACCTGTATTCAGGTATCATGTCAGATCTTTCATGTTTGTAAGTCTAAGCATTTCCAATTGAACATTTATTGAGAAGTAAAATCTTATGAAAAGATAAGCTCCGATATGACAAATGTAAGTTGCACAATATTAGCTCAGAGTCTGGCATGAGAATATCGGCGCAAAGATAAAAGATTATGGCATTCAAGGGTAAATGGCCGGTTTGCTCAAAAATTATACTTGGCAGACGAACTATAGAACAAGTTCAAGATTTTAAATATTCAGGGTTCAAGATTTCCTATGACAAAGATGATGACGTGAGTAAAAAACTGGCAAAATTCAGCGCTGTATGCGGTTCTATTTGCAGGACAATAGAAAATAAAACGAGAAAGGACACCCAAATGAAATTTTATAGAGCACCGGCTGTACCACTCATAACATATGGGAGTGAAACATGGGTGTCATTACAGAGGAATCTCGTATCCAGGCTGCTAAAATGAGATTTATACCGGGAGTCAAAGGTTGTACCCGGTTAGATAGAGAACGTAACGAAGCTATCTGCACCGAGTTAAATGTTCAGTCACTGTTCGAAACATTAAAAATATATATGAGACATACTGGTCCAATCATTTACTTTGCATGCCAGCTCGCAGACTTTGTCTATAAGCATGGAAATACAAACCTAGAGGGAAGTAAGGCTTGAGAAGACCTAAAAAGGGATAAATGCCGAGACAGGCCATTGAGCCTAATCTTTGACAGATGATGATGATGATGATAAATACCTATTTTAGATTTTTTTTTTTTTTTTTGTTTAACGTCCGACTGTTTTGCAAATTGCTGCTAATGCAGATGGTGAAGGATGAAATGAATTTTTTGTAACGTATGAAAAAATGCCATGCCCGAGTGGGATTTGAACCTAAGACCGCGTGATGAGAGCCGAGCACTTTAGATACTTAATGTTAATGTTTAATATTTAATGTTTAATTTAATATTTAATTTAATATTTAATATTTAATGTTCACATTAAATATTTAGATATTTAATGAGGTAAAATATCATAATGAGCACTATTATGCTTTTCACGGATGATGAGCTCTTCTGTTCCACGTGTTGAGACCAATCAGAACGTTTACCAGCGTTGGAAGGTTGTTCGAATGTTTCAGTCTGACAAATATCACGCGTGTATGCGTACCAAAGCCATAGTAGTTCACTAGTGTCTTGAACACATCGATTATAGAGCGCGTTAAGGTGCAATACTTTACAATGTAATTAGCTGGTTGTATGTTCATAGGTCATAATTGTTACTGAAAGACCAAAAAAATGGCTGACGAAATATTTAACAGAGCTACGAGTATTGGTAACGTTGCTGGCAAGTCATTGGCTAGCTATGAAGTTGGTAGGGGGCAATGTGTACGTACAGAGCTTATCAGCTTTGAAAAATAGTATAATTATGATTCTATAATTTATTGACAAATAAAGAAGCGCAATCATCTATGAAACTCAGATCATTTATCTATTTATATTTATTTAAACTTCCCATATCATAGTACTGGCTTATTTTTTCATTTATTTATTTCTTACTTTAATATTATTATCTTAATTTATTATTTTTTATTGTTATGTTAAATCAATATTCCTTATCGGGATAGCTTTAGGCCTACTGTTCTTCTCAAGAACGATAATAACGTTTAAGTATCTATTTAATGTGATAACGTTTACTTTTTTAAAACTACACGAAAAAAAACTCGAAAAAATTGATGGTTTTACTGTACTCAGGTAAATACTAACCATTTCTCGATTTTTTGAAAACAAATTGTAAAATTTAAACAGTATAAAGTAAATAATATATACATTCTGTTACGGAACGTGTATAATGCAGGGTGTTTCAGAAGGTTGAAGTTGAACTAAATATATGGTGACTTGATAAAATTTCAATCGAAAAATATTGAGAGGAAATTTCAATTTTATTGTGTTGATTTCGTTATGTGGATTTTACAATGTACATATAATATACGGTTCGAGCCTATATTATTTAACAGCTATCCGTTCTTTAGAGGTGTCTAAAACTGCTATAAATGCAAAGTGAAATTGATAAGCAGTATAGATAATCCTTTAAAGAGGCACTTCATTTCCATCCAGTAGTTCACGTTGAATAAAATAAGATTAGTACCTTATCAGTTTAAATTTATTGGGTTATTCGAAATATAGCTTTACTGAATGGTAAATGTGAAGCAATAAAGTAAATTTATGTTCATCTTTGCGTTGCTCCAGTTCAGAGGTTGCGTTATATATATATAGTCTAGTAAAAGGCACTGGCGTTTGTTATTGTATTGGAATTATTATTAATTACTTAATGCATAAATACTTGTGTAGTTAACGGTTTCAGAATAAAGATTTATTTTCTGCAGTTTATATTATTTTGTGTTTAATTTATGCACGCAAGGTTTACATTGTAGAAACAAACATGTGCGATAAAACTAGTTGTGGTCTTTATAGAACAATGTAACATATTAAATAATAATTGTATCCCTCTAAAAACTACTTTTATAAAATTCCAAATCCCATTGTTAGTGTTATTTTTTCGGATTTTACGTCCAAGTGTTCTGGGAATTACTACTAGTGTAAACTATAAACATTAACAGATAATTAATTGTGATGATTAATTCAGACCTGACGAGGCATAGAACCCAGGACCCATGGTATAGAAGTCAGGTGCACTAATCACTATACTATGGGCTTGTTGCGGTTTTAATTTTTAACCCAATGTAAGTTGCAATCTGTTCAATTAAGAACAGATTCAGTGATTCAGTGAGATGAAGATTATTATGTATTACGTACAAAACTGAACTGCAGTCTTGTACAGATTCAGTCCGACCAGTCCTGAGAGAGTATGGATAATTGAACCGCAACCATTAAAGTACACAGACAACCACTAATTTTTATTAAAATCCGTACAATCGTAATTACCGTAACTAAATTCAATCACTAAATAACTGTTATTCTAATCTGTACAATCGTAATTACCTTAACTAGATTTGAATCCTAGATTTGAGCCTACACACAGTTTGGGTTACGGAATGCAGTTTGGGTTCCGGAATGCAGTTGGGACCCGGGAAGCCATTTTTAGTCTGCAAGTTTTGTTCCAGCGATGCAGAGACGTCAATTGTAGTATTTATGCATGTTTTGTGGACTATCGGAAGGCTTTTGATAGAGTTCGCCATGGGAGGATGGTCGAGATTTTGAAGAGTATTGGCCTGGATGACAAGAACTTAAGAATTATTGTAAACTTGTACTGGAATCAGTCAGCTTCCGTGAGTTTGGATAATGACAGTACTGAAGAAGTGAGGATAAGGCGTGGTGTCAGACAGGGCTGTGTTTTGTCCCCACTTTTGTTTAATATTTACTCTGAGTACATCTTCAGAGATGCCTTGGAGGGCATGGAAGTGGGGATCCTCTTCAATGGAGAACGAATTAACAACTTTCGTTACGCAGATGACACAGCTGTCTTTACAGATTCACTTGACGACCTACAGAATCTCATGGAAAGACTGGTTCATAGTAGCCAACAGTATGGACTTGACATTAATACTGACAAAACAAAATTGATGGTCATTAGCAAAATTAGAATCCCTACATGTCATCTTATTATTAACAATAAGCGTATCGAGCAAGTAAGCAAATACTCCTATCTTGGGACCATCGTAAATGAGCAATGGGATCAATCTCAGGAGATAAAGTCTCGCATAGAAAGGGCCAGAGCTGTTTTTAATAAAATGAAAAACATTTTTACAAGCCACGACTTAACAATGACTGTAAAGATGAAGCTAATAAGATGTTATGTCTTCTCTGTTCTTTTTTATGGGGTTGAGTCGTGGACCTTGACTAAAGCCTCCTGTAGAAAGTTGGAGGCCTTTGAGATGTGGCTCTACCGCCGGATGTTGAGAGTGTCATGGACAGATCGGGTGAGAAATGAAGAAATACTCCGGAGAATGAGGAAAAATATGGAGGTCCTATTGACGGTGAAATGTCGCTAACTACAATACCTTGGTCACATAATGAGGAATGAAAGCAGATTCCACTTGCTGCAGTCTATATTGCAGGGAAAGGTATCAGGTAGAAGAATTGTGGGTAGAAGAAGATTCTCGTGGTTGAAGAATCTCAGAACATGGTTTTCGAAGACGTCCACCGAACTATTCCGTGCGGCAGTAGATAGAGTAGTCATAGCCAGGATGATAGCCAACGTCCAGAACGGACTGGCACGATAAGAAGAAGAAGATTTGAATCACTTTTGTGAGAAACACCAATATTGTCCATTTTTATCAAAATTGAGTTAGTGTTAAAAATCAAATACTTCATTGAATTTCTATTATTTTATAAAGAAAACCACAAGTCCAGATACTAAAGTAGAAGATTTAACCTACAGAAAATTCTTTTTTGTTTGAGAAACAACATTAGAAATATTTTTATGGCAATCAGCAGAAAAAGATGATAAGCCCGAGGAAATAGAGTATTAATTGTTTTTCTTGAAATTAAAATGAATAACAAATTTGACTACGTTTTTAATAACACAATAATATAGGTAATCTTAAACAAATTTTATGGTCAGAAAAGGAATTAAAATTGTTAATTTATTGTACTTAAGTTTTCTTAATATTTCGAAAAGAATGCTTTAGTAAAAAAAACTCATTATCTAAGAAGGTCGTAACTGCTCTTAAAATAACAATATGTACGCAGGAAAAGTTAATACAAATTAATTTACCTGAGGTTAATGAGTATAAAATCAGTGTATAAAGTTATGGAACGACCACTACGAGGACGGCAACGAAAGGAGGAAAAGAGAGAGAAACTTTCAAAAAGAGAGATATAGAAAGTGGGTGAGTAAAACAGATAGCTATAATAATGGATGGGAGAGAGAGTAGAGAAAAAGGAGTCAGTATAATTTTGGTATAGTATTAGTACTTTGATTGCAATTAACTAAATAGACTGTTTCAAAGTTTGTAAGTATTTGCTGTTGTAATATTTGCGTACAATTATTTAACTAAAAAGTACTTACTAAAATATACTTTATAATTACAGTAAAGTTACTCTGACTAAATAGAACTACTTAATACTTTGCCACATATATCCTATTATATAATAATATAATATAATAACTAAAGTTTCTGCGCTGATGTATTAATATATATGTTCTATAAGTTAAAGTACATAGTTTTAATACACCAAGAAAGTAGACTCTCTTAAATAATACTGCAATGAATGTTTTATTATCACGACAGTTATAAGTTACGTTAAACGTACCGTAAATACCATAAGACTATATCATTATAAGGACAGAAAGTTGGAAATTTTATTTCTCTCGTGAAGACATTTTTTACTTTTCAAATATTTTTGCTTTGTTATTTTATTTATCAACAAATTAAACTTTTTTACTTACTTTTAGGTAAATTATTTAGCTGTAAGGTAATAAGTAGAAAGTACATTTTGATGGAGATTACGTCCACTGGCTTAACCCCAACATAAAAACTAGTGTTTGTTTTTAATAATATTAATTTACAAATACATAATCTTTATAAAAGGACACCTATAACTCGTTACAACATCTACAGTAGTTTATTAATTGTAATATTAAAAATGCTTCACTCCTATTGCTTTATTATTTTTCCTTTAAAAACTCCCTTAGTTATTTAGGAGGTGCAGGATTGTAGGACTTAAAAAAATGTTAATGTTAAAATTAATTATTAAATGAAGTTAATTAAAAACATTTTGCTGGAATATTACGCTAAAAGATAAAAACTTAATTTTTTCACGATGCAGCGATAACATTTTTACTTTTAATTTGTTCTAAATTAATAATTATAGCAAAGGAAGTATTATTTTCATGCCAATTTTTAAATTGCGGTTTCAGTGGAAATACACATTTCCAGGTTTCCTGTACCCATGAAACGTAGTTTTACTGATCGGTTTGTGTTGCGTGCGTTGTGTGTATGTGTGTGTGTGTGTGTGTGTGTGTGTGTGTGCGCGTGCGCGCGAACAATATATCTCAAGAAAGAAATACCATACGAAAGTGAAACTTGGAACCTAAGTTAAATACTATAAGGGTATCCGACACGAACATTCTCATTAAATTCGGTCAACCAGAAGTAGTAGTTTATTCGTACAATTTTTCAATGTTTTGCGATTTTCTCAAAAATGGTTCCTACAATTTTATTTAAAAATCGCCTCATTTACTAATTTTTTTACGCTCTATAAGGTAGTCAGTACCATGTATTTCGAAATTCTTAGAGGCTGTCATTGTTTTCTTAAGTTTGAAGCCCAGCATTTCAGAGTAAAAGCCTATACAATCAAAGTTTTTGATGCAAGTTAAAGGAAATGCTGTAGAATAGTAATTGAAAAACTAAATTTATACTACATTTGACCTATCAGGTAGGGAAAAATAAAAATAACCATACGGCTCATGTCAAAATGTGTGCACCTAATATGGTGAAGTTACGTTGATTTCCTTTTTTCAAAAATATTTATAAAATATAATTTTATAGTTATTTCAAAATAGGATAATAATACTTGTAAGGATTGTTAATTCTATTGAAATTAAGAAGACCACCAAAGAGAAACGGCTGCATCAAGAGTATGTAATAAAGCCCAGATTAGAAAAGATGAAATATATTGAAAAGAAAGAAGATTATCAAAAAAAATACAGAGCTTTTGGAAGAAGCTAGAAAAAAGTAAATCCGGCAAAATGAGGGCTTACTGGAGAGAAAAGAAAATCAAAAAAGGTAAAAATCCGGAAGAGAAAATGTGGGAAGTAGGAGAAATTCAATGTTGTTACCGAGAAGTCCACTGTGACTGATTTCTTATGAAAAAAATATTAAATAGAATAACAAAGTTAAAACATTTTCAAGTCCTGCCGAACACAATATTTTATTGTGAACAATGTATTTATTGAATACGCGAGTTCATTCTGTTAAACATAAATTATAACATAGGATTGAACGATTTCAATTAATTAAATTGAATGATTCGTATGTTAACAGAATGAAATGGGGAAATAATACATAAAAAATACAACAACACTGAATTAACTGTGCTCCAAGAGTACAAAGAATCGTGAATCAACAAAAATTTTGTAAACTATACATAACAGGAATGTCGAATCATTTTACATTCGTGATTGATGCAACCAATTCAAAATTACAAAATGTGTCACAGCACAGTACAAGAGATATGGGAAAAATTTGTGGGTTTGATGAGTGATGTAGCGGAACCAGTGAGAATTTAATTGACAAAGGAATACTGTAATTCTTTTGAAAAATTAAATTATGATTAGATGATCAATTTTTACGAATGTACTTTTACAAAACAAATATGTATTCAGTTAAACGATCGGTTTGCGTTATTTATAGATAACAAAATTATTAACGATAATGCCAAAAAAGTATTAAGAAAATACACTAGGCTATCGTAATTCTTTTTAAATATATTTTAGCGTAATGGTTTTTGTTCGTAACTAAAACCTGCAACTTTGACCTAAACGGTGCCAGGAAATTTTGAATAAAATTACTGCATTTTTATTATTTTCTTCTTCTTCGAGTAATTTTCCTTCCGAAGATTGGTGATCAAACAGGAATTCTTACTTTAGACACCACTACATTACATAGTGTCAGAAAACAACAATTAAGGGGGTTTTTGAAGATGTTCTTCGTCTATTCACGCTTTCTTCTGCTTTTGCCAGTATAGAGTGATCCAAAATTCAAATAAGCTTCTATAATTGCCAATATACGAAAAGTTATTTCATAAGTGTTAAAACTGCCCATAACAGACAGGTGGAGTGTCAAATTATTTACACTGAATCTGTTTGTTGCAGGGCTAAAATAAATAGTTCTGTTTCTTATCACATGGTCAGTCAATTAAATGACTGAATCATTTAAGAACAGAAGAGGTAGAGGTGTAAAAGACACTAATCAGAGTTATCCTCTCTGAAAGTAATGAATTTCATTGTACAGCCAGACCCTGTGGTGAATGAAGTGAAGGTGTCATTTACAGAGTGGAAAATATGTGCTTTTCAGAGGGCCCGGCATGCTGATAAGCGTACTTTTCCACTCAGTGAGGAAGGCAATGGTAAACCACCTCACTCCTCGTTTTACTTAGTAAAACCTCTACAGGTTCAAACCAGCCTTTTGGCTGATGACCTAAACAACAACAAGTGTTAAAAAATATCATAATTTTGTAACAAATCATTCTGGTTTTATTATCAATATGTCAAATTTTATTATTGTTCAATTATTTTCCATTGGCTTAATTTATATCAAAAACTCATAACTATATTATTTACTTTTTAAACTGAAGAAATTAATTGATTATTTCAGCATTTAACGAAGTTGTTTTACGTTAAAAGTTAAGAAGTATTATTTTAAACCCCTAACTTTGTGTTTAATGTCAAATATCTTTAAAACTATGAAAACTCCAATTCCAGCATCTCTTTTATTCAATGCTTCAGGTTAAAATACATAAGATACCATTAAAATTATAAATTAATTAGAGCATTACTAATTTCAGTATGGCCTCATTTCAACGGGGTAAACGAGTTATCGGTGAAATCTTACGCGAGCTCGGTAACAAAGCGTTTCCGGACCTATGTTTATATATGATATTTTGTTACACTGGCTGTAAGACACGTCGGTTCAGTTAGGAGGCCGGAGCGGCAGGGTATCCGGCGGCGTAGTTGAGTTTGAAGCGGAGGGGGAACCTTCGCTGCTGCCTTAGAGAGGAGCCGCCGCTGGCTAGGCGAGTGGAAGGACGGGGTGAGTGTCATCATGTTGAGTGTTTCAATCTATCTTCATGTCGACCTTCTCGTGAAGAACATTGATACTGACTGACGGAATGCCTTCAAACCAGCCAAGTCGGCCGTATGCCTTACCCACTCAAAGTCGCCCAAGTGCTGTGAGAAGTTTACTGTCTGCGCTATCTCGCGGTTGCAAAAGCAACCCCTACAACGCCCATACGGCCTGTATTGGTCAAACCACTAATGACGGACCGGCGTAGAAATAGTATGGTATCAATTTTTTCTTGTATTTAGTTTTATAATCAGCATTCGAGTAGTTGACGTTGAATTGTGAATTTCCCTATTTAATAAACAGCAGTAGACTGTACATTTGTCCAGGCATGGGATGTCGAAACACTCCAGTATTTTTCTCATTGTAGTGTTAATCAGTGAGGCATAAAGCTAGTTTTTTCTATTCGTGCTATGATTTTCTTTTTTATGAGCTCTCTCAAATCTTATTCAGATTTCTATACTGAAGTCCCTGGTACACAACAAAACATTCTACATCTTTAAAAAATAATCATGCTTGTTAAAAAGCATTTCAAAAAAATCGTCCATCATCATAGATTATGAATCATTATCATTAAAAAATATTGGCACCACATTCCTTGTGTAATTTCACGCCGAAATCGGTCACTGGATCAAGTCAAATTCACGCCACTCCTTAACATTTATCATCTCATTTAATAGATGTGCTTTAAAAAAATTGTATAGTTGTAAATTCAAATAAAATTGAAGCCTAAAATAAAGTTTATGAATGGTTAAAAATGTACAGAAAAAAAATGACAGAATAATGATTCCAACATTAATACTTGAAATTTATAAAATTATAATGCTTTGCGTTGGTAGTAAGTGATATGGAAGGACGAAAATCATCGGAGATCTAAAAATTCGAAAAAAAATTATTAAACCTTTATTATTGTCTTCTTGTTTTAATATTGGCCACTCGAATCTTGGTGTACTAAAGTCAACTGCTTTGTTTTTTTTCTGGGAGTGTAAATATGTTTGTAAAAAGGATTTATCCTTTAAATTATGCATTTTATATTCCACGTGAAATGAAAATATTTAATTTAGCTTTTGATATTTATGAAAATAGAAATTGCTATTGAAAATGAAAGACAATAACTTCAGTAATTATTAGTTTTACGCAAACAGAAATAAAAAAAACATCTAAGTGAATAGAGTAATATGCATGTTGGAATATAAATTCTCATTAAAATGTAGGTGTTTAAAGGACTATTCTTTACAAGCAATGAGTTGAAAACGATGTATTGAGTGAAAGCATGCTCTTCAACCGCTTCTCCACAACTTGTACGAACTGCAATTTAATATCGCGCGTTATGTTTTCCCCCTTTAGGCGTCTTTTACTTTATTAAAAATTTTACGTCTATATTTCTAAGTTCATTAGTCTACATAATGAATAAAGATAAGGAAACCCCCGTTTTCACCGCCGACCTTAATTATGCTTTTTTAATTCATTTTTAGAATGGTCTTTTAATAGACCGCCTAAAGGACTGGCAAATTTTGGTGGTTTTTTGTAATGATGTTTTGGTAGTGAAAACCACTATTTAAAAAAAAAATTGTGATCATGAATTAGGTCAAAAACTCTTTGAATGAGGGTGATTTCAACAGTTGGAAAAACACGTTTATACATTACAAAAAAATTATAATAATAAATAAAATATAATATATAATAATAAAATAATAATAATTTTAAAATTTTGAAGAATTTACTACAAAATAGGTTACAGTAATTATCGGATACTGTGACCTCCAAGCGACTGGGTAGTTGCGGCCACCCTAACCGATGGCCTTTTATTGAAGCAAAGGTCCAGTTACGGCCATGTTGTTTGCCCGTTGAGAAGAACCTTATCACATACAATTTCATCTTCGTAATGACATTTAATTTTTGGAGAAAGTTGAATGTTGCAATAATTTCAGATGAGAAAACAAAATTGTAAAAAAATTAATAAATAATTTTTTTTAATATTTCCAATAATTTTTTAACAATAAAAGAACTTTCAGCAGATAAATTCGAACCTCCATTTATCTTTACAGACGACGACGACGATGACGACGCTACCATTACTTCAGAGTATGCAACGCAAATATTTCATAAAGTGTACAATACTTAACTAGAAACGGCTTACAAATTTATTTATTTTGAGCTAAAATACAGTTTATATGTATCAGAATTGATGTTTTGTAAAGGTCTAAATATTGGTTAATGATCCCTGACAATAACAAATCCTCATTTATGTGGGAAGACAATATTAACAAACTAAAATCAATGCTATTTTCCTATGGTTAAAATTCCGCGGGACACCCAGTATAAATATGATAAAGGTTCTTATAGTAAATAATTTTACAATAAAAATCTATGAAACGTGCAATAAAAAATTTAAATAAATGCGTAAAATAATAAACTTGCAGTTTTACTTTGACGTCGATAAGAGTTATTTTTCGGAAACATGGTAAAACATTGAATAGGGGTCAAACAGTATCGCCTCGGGAACATGGGGTTTGGTCGTTATCACTTCATTACAGTAGGCTAGCGTGACGAGTAAACTAACGTCCTCCCTAATTAATTTTAACTCACGCTATTACCAAAATATCGGGATTGAATTCACGTAGACCTTCTGTTATTTATATACATGTTGTTTTAAATTATAGTATTTTCCTCTTTGGTCAACGTTGATTTAATACAAGTCAAAGTTTAAACAACGGAAAGTTTCGACCATACTGTTTGTTAAATGATATATTAAATTCTTACGTTTATTTATACGTAGTAAAATTGATTGTTTATAGCTTAACGGGGAGCAGAAAGGGTAATTAGTTTTTTCAAAGAAATATTTTTCTTATTTTAAGTGATTAAAAGTTCGATTTAAAGGGAATATAGTGTATTTTACTCTACAATAAACTTAAAACCTGTAATTTTACAAACTGAAACCGGTACACAAAAATTATTTTTATAAAAATTTCTGTATATTTTATATTTATTAATCCCTAATGTGTGTGACAAAAGAAAAAATAGACAAAACCCTCATTTGGTTTTTTAAGATTGGAAGATGAGTATGAAGAATCAAAAGATCATGATACTGGGTCTTTTGATTCTTCATGATGGGGATGTTTTAAATAAGCAACCTACAATAAAATTAATGTATAAGTAAATTCAAAACGCATTTTTTGAGGTAAAAAAACACTTATTAAAAACAACATTACAGATAGAAAAACTAAACTTTTCAGGGTACATTAATATTAAAAGAAAATAATAGAAACAGTTTTTATACAATAGGCTAAACGGTTTGTAATAATGATAACAAATTGAAGAATTTAACGTGTCTGAAAAATTTAATTAAAATTTTTAATATTTTTTCTTGAATATATTACCAGCCTCTCATATTTTTTCATATAAAAAATAGGTAAAATTTCAGTACCTAGTTTAACATCCATTTAAGCTCTACCTGAAAAAAACGTACCAGCATTTGCTTAA
This sequence comes from Catonia carolina, assembly GCA_035578175.1. NCBI lineage: Eukaryota > Metazoa > Arthropoda > Insecta > Hemiptera > Achilidae > Catonia > Catonia carolina. Next base: position 20,237,084 of record JAQMRL010000013.1, read on the forward strand.
ATTAGTATGGGAAGTACAAAACTTTCCTTCTTCCCACGTTGTATTAAATATTGTAGGGGTTTCCTCTTTGTTCAACGTTGATTTAATACCAGTAAAAGTTTAAACAACGGAAAATTTTGACCGAACAGTTTGTTAAGCGATCTATTCAATCTTTCCATCTATTTATATGCAGTAAAATTGCTTGTTATAAGTGGTTTATTGCTTGAAGCTCTTTCCAAACGGGCGAGTAATAACAATAACATAAAACGACATTAAGTACACACTCACATACCATGTATCTTTGATCCAGTCTAGTGGATCGTATAACTAATGAATGCCTGCTGGGGTGTATTTTTAGTACCCTTGTTGACAATGTACAGTATATGTGTACATAAAATATGCATGCTATATCTTCTTCTATTACTCTACATAGAGGCTACATGTGTTACAAGTTAACGAACCATCTTTCCCTATTGTACGCCCCGCATTTCTCTCCATCTACAGAATCCTTTCTTGTAATATTAATCACACTCCTACGTCATTATATTCCACCCCATTATATAAACTAATTCTAATAGTCCTTCTTTGTTTAAGAACTGCTATGGTTTCTTAATTTTATACTTAAAATAAATAAATGCCATTGTATTCTTTATATACATAAGTTAATATCTTCAAAGGAAAATTTAAAACAAATTAAGTAAAAATACAGTAAACATTATTTTCAGTCTGTACCGCGTTAAGAAATAGAATATTTTAAATATTTTAAATTATAATTTTATAAATATAAAATGTTGGCTAATATTACTTTCTCATGCCCTAAATGATATCATGTTAATGAGGTGTAACCTTTTACAGACTCAGGGGACTATTCCTGAAAAAGAAAGGTTTGTTAAACCCCAACCATCAAAGCACACCGGTTACCACTGTCTATTATTCAGATCCATATAAAAATAACTCGTCTAGAATTTGAACCACGAAACCTTTATCTTCGAAAATTAACTGACTTGCAGTTATGAACATGTCGCTAGACCAACCTGGTAGATTTAAAAAATAGGAACATTTTACACTGGCTGAAAATGGCAAAGGGAATTCATTGTAAAACATTTTGTACTGTATTCGTGTTGTGTATTGAACAAGGATATATTTTGATAAAATGGAATGTTTTGAATAATAATTCTTGGTAATAGAACCTAGTAGAAACGTTTTTGTAATTTTAATTCCTTTTACAAATTTCCAGCAGAGCGGAGGAATTGTTAGAAGGTTCTCGATTTTTTAGGAAACTATCAGACATCAGGTATAAAAACAGTTAGAGTTTTTGAAGTAAATTAGTTGTAAATTGAACAGCGAATGGAAGCTGTAGTCGGGCCGTTCGAAATAGTGTCGTTACGGGACGGGTTCTGAATTACGTTAATAGTCCATGTGCGTACGGATGACAGCAAGTAGTTGTGGATAGGCAAACCATTGTTTTTGTCTGTTAACTGAAATTACTTTACTTAGACCTATAGTTCTTTAGTTTAACCTTAAGTTTTTAAATTCAGCTTAATTAAAATAATCTAATTGTATTTGTTAGTAGAATAAGTTTAACCATTGATTATTATATTTGTTAATTTTGTAAATAATTAATTGTTACAAGTTGGTTTATCATATATTATACCCATATTCCGAACAAACCTACGTTTAGGTGTTACAATATGTGTAGTACGTTTTTAATATCCATTCATTTACCTTTCTTTGAGTATCAATCTCGTTAAAAGTTTATTAAAAGTTATAAAATGTTAATTTTATAGTCTAATAATAATTGAGTATTGTAAAATTTTGTGTTTATTATTTTAATTCTGTTTATTAGGTGTAGTTAAAATTTTGTACTTTTTCTCATATTTTTAAAATCCGTAAACGGAGTATATATGTAATGGAAATAAATTATCATTTATTATTATCCACGGGGAGTCGTGAAAAGGCGACTAAACACTGGTGGAGTAAAGATGTAATACACATTAAAAAAAAACTATTCGAACAAATTTAATTCAAAATTTATTAAACACAATTTTAATTATCTATTTTTATCCACAATTTTTATTACCTGAAGCACTAGCAATGGATGGTGTCTTCCTTTAAATCATTTTTTTGACATTCTGCAAAATTACAATCAATTCAATCATGAACTATAAGTAATTACGATGAATAGAAAGAAACAGTTATTCACATCAGCAATCCAGTGATTACTGATGTAGCCAGTTAAATCATTTAACGCCATTTATTTTATTGTTACACATCCTGATAATTTTACTAGTGGTCTTCACACAGTAGAAAAACTAAAATAAGGAGTTACAAATTTATACTAAGTTAAAAGAACGCTTAGCTTATGCAGAAATTTAATTTATATCTGATCCACGACGGTTTTATAGGTGCAGATCAATAAATAGAGTAAATGATATTAAATTATTCTTATTTTACATGAACGACTTTTAAACAATATTATTTTGTACACTTGATATAATGGCAAGTGCATGTAATTGTTACCGAAGGTTATACAATACTTAGACCTAGTTCTAATAAAGGTCATAACGGTGAAAATTGAGTGTCACTTCATTGGTAACACAGCTCACGCCTACAATATTTTTTGCTGCCACTTCACGCACGTTTACCTTTTACACATTGGTCCTTCTTTTATGCTTGCCCACGAGTAAGTAAACCGGACGGTGACTCGGATTTCTGTAAAAATGGTGCCAGAGAGGATTCATAAGCACTACTCGGGCAGGACTGAATTTCCTGTCAGGCTCAAAGGGATATAAAATGAGGAACTCACCCTCCATAAAAACTTCTTTTATTTCTAGCCCGGCTTTCAATTTCTTAAAAAGCCTTTCTCCTGATTTTCAAATGTGCTCTCCCTTAAAAAACCTTACTTATAGACATATAAAAAATAAGGCCGTTTCTTAGAAGTTCTTTAACGTAAAACATAAAATGAAAATTGTCTCAAATTAATTTCTTAAATTCTTTACAATTACTAAACATTCTACATTAAATGAAAATACCAATTAGTTATAATCGTAGGTAATTTTTAATGTTTAATCTTATTTTAATGTACCTATTAAAATTCAATCATAAAACTACCCATAAAATTTACTGTTAGCAATCACGTTTCAATTTACAATAAAATTTGTCATAAAATAAATACATTTTCAATTTTATTTCACCGGAACAAAACAAAAACATATTTTATTTTCATCTACTTTTATATTTTAGTATTTTACAGTCTGGTTGAAATATTTTCTGTCTATGTTTTTGTGTTAACAAAAACATAGACATAATGTTGTTAATGTTTATTTTATATTAAAATATAAAAAAACTGTACAAAACTGAATGGTTTATTATGGTGAAAAATTAACATGCAACTTTGCAATTAAAAGAGGGCAATCCAGTGATATTTTCCCTGTTTCAACATGTTGTTGTTGTTTAGGTCATCAGCCAAAAGGCTGGTTTGAACCTGTAGAGGTTTTACTAAGTAAAACGAGGAGTGAGGTGGTTTACCATTGCCTTCCTCACTGAGTGGAAAAGTACGCTTATCAGCATGCCGGGCCCTCTGAAAAGCACATATTTTCCACTCTGCAAATGACACCTCCACTTCATTCACCACAGGGTCTGGCTGTATAATGAAATTCATTACTTTCAGAGAAGATAACTCTGATTAGTGTATTTTACACCTCTACCTCTTCTGCTCTTAAATGATTCAGTCATTCAATTGGCTGACCATGTGATAAGAAACAGAACTATTTATTTTAGCCCTGCAACAAACAGATTGAGTGTAAATCATTTGACACTCCACCTGTCTGTTATGGGCAGTGTTTCAACATAAACAAGTAATAAAAGAAAATGATGTACAATGAATGGTAGGCTAATAAACTTTAATAACAATGAAATAAAAATGATTGATTAATATTGAAATAGAAAAAATAACTGGATAATAGTAAAATAACGAATGAATAATATTAGTCTATAGACAATTATAACTATCAGCAGATAATAATGGTGACATAAAAACTACTAGCATTCAGGATACATTGGGCGCGGTATTAGGCCGACTGAAAACATCAGTTTATTATAAATGGTATTTGTAACAAAAAAAAATAGTTCGTAATATGTTAATAAATTAAAACTAATTTAGTGTTATGTTAATTTTATTTAAAATGTTATGTTAATGTTATTATTTTAAGTACTTAATTAACTATTTTATTACTCACTTTATTGCGTGGCTCGCAAATTTCGGTTCTGGTATTGTTTTTAAAAGAAAATTGTAAACATTATATTCGATTTATCTCGCCTGCTTGTGAACTAGTGTACCTTTTTGCCCTAATTTCGGCATTTGAACTGTATTGAAATATAAAAATTAAACGAAAACCATACAAAAAATACTAAAAATGTGTCAAAAATTATTTATTTCATTAACTAGAAGATTAACCACCGTGAATATGTCTACAGCAACAACTTCTAACATAATTACAATCAATATATCATATACGATTACTCACAGCCGATTAACTTCAATGAAATTTAGAAAAGAGTAAATAAAATTAAAAGAATGATATTGCTAGAATGTCATGTTTAAAACAACTCATAATATAGTCATTCTGCTCATAACAGACAGGTGGAGTGTCAATTTACACTCAATCTGTTCGTTGCAGGGCTAAAATAAATAGTTCTGTTCCTTATCAAATGGTCAGCCAATTAAATGACTGAATAATTTAAGAACAGAAGAGGTAGAGGTGTAAAAGACACTAATCAGAATTACCTCCTCTGAAAGTAATGAATTTATTATACAGGCAGACCCTGTGATGAATGAAGTGAAGGTGTCATTTGTAGAGTGGAAAATATGTGCTTTTCAGAGGGGCAGGCATGCTGATAAGGATACTTTTCCACTCAGTGAGGAAGCCAATGGTAAACCACCTCACTTCATGTTTTACTAAGTAAAACCTATACAGGTTCAAACCAGCCTTTCGGCTGATGGCCTAAACAACAATATAGTCCTGCATGACTCACGAATGATTCTGCTATAATTAGTTATTATACAACAAGAAGTAGGCCTGTATCATAACATCAATACAATGCGAGATAAGAAATGGGATTTTTTATTTGGCTCTATCAGAAATTATCAATTCTACAAGTTAAGTTTGAGAAATTTGTACTTTTTGTATACTGTTCAATGTTCGTCATGTGTCATAAGTGGATCATATGTAAATATTATAGTTAATAGCACCAGATATTTATAACGAAACAGTAAACAATGCGTATAATATCCACTAGAAAAATTGGACAATAAAAGATAATTAGAGATATTGAATAACTGAGATGTTTAACAGATAGTAAGTTTTACTTGCTTGATGCCAAAACTGAGGTATAGAAAATGACGATATATTTAGTTAGCTTGTAACAGAGGCCAATGTATGCAAAATTCTAGTGCATTAAGTTGTCAGTCCCTGCGCCATCTTAGTGTCTATAGTTATAAGAGATTGTAAAATGTGAAAGAACAAGTGTAATTCATTACTGTGTTCAAAAAGGAAGCAATAAAATATTCAGATCATGTTTTTTTAGTCACCTTACCGGAATAGTTACTGTTGCAGTTATGTTACGTGCATGTGGATTTGGTGTTTGTGTAGTTTGGTGTAAAATTTTGAAAAATATTTCTTTACAGTGTCAACTATTGGAATTTAGAGGTGTTTTGGTTCTGTGTTTTGTGTATTAAGGTGTGCGATGGTAATTTTCCTAGTGCCTTTGATAGAAATGTCTAAATTATATTGAGGTTTGATTTCTTTGCACTTCTGTATAGTTGAACTGAATGTGTCCAGATTGGTAGCAGTGGTGTTTTTTTTAATTTTATTTAAGTGTTAATTTGTTCTTGAAAATGTGTTTGATTTATGTTTCAAATTCTTTATTTATGAATAATTCAATTGTGTGTCACTGCTTTATTTCATGGCTCCCCTAATTTTTAACAAATTTAGTAAATACAAAATAAATTTAATATAAATCAAATTGTTGTATTTTACAGTTGTAATAGCCCCTAAGGATATTACAGATTTAAAAATATGTACTTTTTTATTTAGTTCACAGCCTGGTATAGACTATTTTTTTATTTTACGAAATTAACATTTTAAATTCGTCATTGCAGCCCACGTTTTACTTATTCGGTACTGTTGGCCTGTTTCCTTTTTTTATTCGTCTACTGTTGTATTTTTTTCTTTGTGAAAACCCTTAAAGTCAGTAATCAATTTGTCTGAATTTTATTCAATCAATAATGGTTTTTTTTGTTTAATCTAGTTCTCTCAATATCTTTTCTGACTTCATTGAAGCACTTATTTGATAGTTTTTGTTTAATGTTTAATTTCTTAAAAAGTTTTTTTATCAACTGTTTGTTATAGCCTACATTCTGTACAAGTTTTCATAGAATTTTGGTTTCCACTCTCTGATCGTTTTAAATAATCGTTCATTTATCTTGTACAGTTCTTCTTGCCGTCACAACCTGAACTGTCCCTTTTCTATTTTCTGGCCCATGTTATTCCGGAAAATCTTTCTCTCAAGTACTTTTTATTCATTGATGTATTTTTAATAATAACAACTACGAATAGCCAAATTCCTTATGTACCCACTTAATTTGATTTATGTCAAGTAATAGAATAGATATTTGGACGGAAGGGTGCAACGCCAACAAATTATTTTTAGTCGTGAATTACGAAATGAATCAGAAACCTTCATCTTCATATCAATTGCACTAACAGCTTTCCTTTCTGTAATATAAATTTATTGGTATTAAATTCGTTGAACTTAGAAGGAGATTTATTGTGTGATCTGTATTTCAAAAAAACAAAATATTTCTGCGAATAAAAAATAGGCTACCTACTTGAATAGAATACGACATAAGAATGATTTATCATGGAAGTGAATTGGGACAACCACTGAACAAGGGTTGTCCAAGGATACTTGTCTTAATACTTTGCTAAAACGTTTTGTTGGGAAATTTGTTCGTCATGACTATATACAATGTTGCATCACTTTTTCTCTAGTGTTTTAGTGGCTATAGTATTTTTCGAACATTTTTGTAAGTAGAATACTGTTTATTTTCTCAAATTTAGCTTACTTAAAAATATCAATCAACAGAAACGAAATAGCTTAACTTAAAATATGAGTAATTACTTTTAGAAATAACAGAACTAATAACTCGTAAAATACAAAACGAGTTCGACCTTACGGTATCTAGTTATGGGAGGGCATCCAGTGACCCAATAATCAAATTTTTCAGTGTTTTCCATCAATCATGTCTTTCGAGCTGAAACATCTACGCCCTGGTACGTGACAAACCCATTTAATCATAAATTTATCTAATTTGTATCTACTGACAAATTTGAAATTCCAACTTAGCAAACAAAAAACAAATTGAATCACTCAAAATTATTTTAATATAAATTTACTGCTTAAAAATACGTAGATTTAATTTTTTAATTATTCATATTTTTGTTTTCCAAAATTAATTTTAGCTTTCTAAATACTTTTAATAAATAACAAACTGTACCGATAGATTTGTTTCAGTATCTTAAATAAGAGTTATTTTCATGCCAATCCTACCCCTGTAAAAATATATTTTACAAATAACAGACTGTTTCCACAAAAAGGAATATGTTTTGGGAGAGCCAAAAACCAATTTTCTAAAAATCTTGTTTGCTACAAAAAAATGTATTTCTACATGTTAGAATGAATGTAAATTTTAAAAAAATTCAATGCAAAATATAATAATGTTAAATCTTTATTATTTAGCTGTCACGTAAATTTTGTTTTTGTATGTTAACATGTTTTTGCCCTATCCAATTCAGTTGGTAGAAAAATTCAATCAAAGAATAAAATTACATTGGTTAGCATAAAACACTACAAAGAGGAGGTCCTGTGTGCGAATCCCAGATAAAAAAATTATTACCCTTTAAAATCCATTTTTTATTAAACCAATGTATTGACTAATGACAAAGGTATTGATGTAAATTTATAACAAAAAAAAGAAACAAAAGTCATATCGACGCTTGGTTATTAGTGAATATTACAGGGTTACGAAACATTGGGTTTAACGTGTCAACATCTCAAAACTTTAACTATGACTCGAAACTAGGATAATCCACTTTGTAGTTGATAACGGTAACCACAACGCCTCTCATATAGACACTTTAGAACACACTCGTATTATTTTCATATGAATTTATCGTACTTAGCGACAATTTGAACCCGGGACCTCTGGGAACCACCTATGTAGTTTAAGATTTATTATAATCGTAAATACAGTTAAACCGGTCAGTTAATACCTTGGCTATAAATTATGAATTATTAATATCGTATGTAGCAACTTTTACTGGTTTAATTCATTAATAACAAAACAAGAGGTTCTTAATTAACGCAAAGTTATACATGGGACTTAGTTGATAATATTAATATAATGTGATTACTAAACAGTGTTAGTATGATTAATATTATTAATGTGAAGTGCTTAGAGCAGCACTGAAGTAGCAGACATATCAAGAGCTTCGGTGATGGCGACGGGTAAAGGGATGTCGGGTAGTCTCAAACTCAAGTACCACTCAGGTCTTTATACTCGTGCATTAGGTGAAAAGATTTCTCGTCCCTTGTCCTGTTTCTACATTTAAGGAAAAGGATAAAGTAGGTAATGTAATATCATCCGTATGAGCATCTGAAGCTATATACGAAATCTAGCTATTAAATAACGAGAATGTAAAAATTTTAATTTTATTTCATAAATAATCACTTATTGTCACCTTCAATATACACTCCTTCTCTATCCCTACAACGCTCCATTCGAATTTTAGATTGTTGGAAGCAGTGCTGGAAGTCATCTTCTGTCAGCGCCTTCAGGACATGTGCCGCTTTCTCTTTTACTTCCACAGACTGAAACCTTGTCCCTTTTAATGCAGATTTCACTTTAAGGAACAGGTACAAGTCACATGGTGCAAGATTGGTGAATAAGGCGGATGTTCTTACACTGAGATACTGTACTTGGCTAGAAACCTCTTGACAGATAACGCGGAATGAGCTGGTGCATTGTCTTGGTGAAGAACCCATGAGTTGTGAAGAACCCTTCTACATTTTGGGGCGTTTTTTCCTTACCCTTTGACGTAGTTTAGAAAGTACCTCAAAGTAGTAGTATTGATTAATTGTTTGAGCTTCAGGAACCCAGTGAAGGTACACAATCCCATGGATAAAAAAAAAAACAATCATCATTGCTTTAAATTTTGACTTGCTGATTTGAGCTTTTTTGGTTCTCGGTGAAGTTCGGCTCTTCCAGTGCATGGATTGGCGCTTCATTTCCGGATCATAAGTAAAAACCACGTTTTATCACATGATATTATCGTTTCAAAGAAAAATTTGGTACATTTTTAATCGCGTACAAGTGTCAGTACAAACATTTTTGCGAACTTCATTTCAAACATTTTTGAGCGGCACGTGTCCTGAAGAAGCTGACAGGAGATGACTTCCAGCCCAGTTTCAAACAATGGAAAATTCGCATGGAGCGTTGTAGGGATAGAGAAGGAGTGTATATTGAAGGTGGCAATAAGTGATTATGTATAAAATTGAAATAAAAGTTTTTACAACGTCAGTCTCGTTGTTTAATAGCCACACTCCGTAATTGCCTTTCGGTACATTTCTTTCTCTTCCCCTTCTTTTTTACTATGATGCTTTCTTCGTAACTAGTTACACAGTGAGAGAGGACAGCGCTCTTCCTTCCACTTTGAGTATCCAGAACTAGTGACTTTTCCTTCCCCTGCCTTTTACACCGTAGTTTGTAATAATACGGTAGGGATTCTCAGAATCAGGTAAATCCCGGTTTGTAGTAGTGTTCATGTGTATACGCTCACGCACGCACACACTTTTAACATTCAGCGTGGTTTTTCAATACAATGAAGAATAAACTCAATGAAAGTGTTATGTGGACTCTTCTGTATGGGTTATTATACCTTAGCCGAGAAATTCTGGTTACAGCGCCAGAGACTCGCTTTTGAAACGACTGTCATGAAAAATAAATTGGCATATCTCTAGATTTATGGCGTTACGTACTCGACATTTGTACAACCCTCAAGACCAATTGTATACACGTAGAAGTTGGAAAGGCAGTGACCTTGGTAGTAGTCGTGGGGGCTCACTTTAGTAACCGTAGCAGAAGTAGTTGGCGAAGAAGGGGATATTTTATGAGAGAAGTTATAGTAAATGGATTATAACTATCGAAAATACTCAGAGGAAGTTTCCGAAAAATCGGATAAGACTACGTACTAGGCTGTAAAATGTTGTGTTGTTTAGGTCATCCACCTAGAGGCAGAATCCCTAAAAGTTTTACTAAGTTAAACGAGGAGTCTGGCTGCATAATGAAACTCATTAATACTTTCTGAGGAGATAATTCTGACTAATGTCCGAGTCAAAAATAATAGGAACCTGAGTTTGAAGCTTTTTTTACGAAAAGAAAATGGCTTTCTTTTGCCATTTTTACAACCATTGTTTTAAGAATATGTTAAAAGAATATGACATCCATTTTATCGTACTATATTTAAAATTAATCCCTGTTTAATTCTGCGTTGAACGGTGAGAACGTGAAATTTTTATCAATTTTTTAAACGTAATATTGACATTAGAACTAATAAAGTACCTGTTTTTGAGTCATTTTACGGATTATGCAAACACTTTGGCCTATAACTCCGTACATACTCATCTGATTTTAGTAAAATTTCGTCAGGGTATAGATTAGAGTGGTTTTATTGTGTACATTTATCTCAGGACCATGTTTTTATTTCGATATTTTTTGGGCGTTTTGCAACCCCTTCCTATTTTACCAACCGGTATTTTTCTGAATTCGCTACCGGGACCGTTGGATTCGCAGTCGATTCAATAACTAAATCAATTAACTAGGTATTTAATTTAGCGATAGCTAAGTTAACCCCAATTTTCTCGTTTGATAGAATTCTGCTTTCCGTATTATCTAAAGCTGCCGTAAAGATTTGTTTCGAATGGATTAATTTTTGTTAACACCATGAAGTAAACGAAAAAAGATGGAAATGAAAATTTCATATTATAATTATTCATTAGTAGACTAAATAATTTTGTACTTTCAGATGAAACAAAAGCGGTATTAGCGAAGTGGTTGAATAGCACACAAACAAAATCACATGAATCCAGACGCAACATTTTCTGAAGAACAACCGACATTAACCAACCCAAGAAAGCATGAAGTTAGTCTCACAAGGATACGCAGAAGACACTTACTTCTAACACATAGTCATCTTTTATCTGAAACAGACCTTTCAAATGTAACCTTTGTTACTGTAATCTTTTTGATGAGACATTTTGCTGATGGAATGCAATTCTGAGATCTAAACCAAAAATTCCTAATGATATGCACAAGTGCTTAAATGAACCGACTTTTGTGTCTCAAACAGTGTTTTTAAATTAATAACATTACTTTTAATAAACTCTAATAACCTCAATATTACGTTTTTGTATTTAAATGTTTATTGAATTTTGAGAACCTATATTCATTGTGCTAATGAACTTTAAAAATTGTGTTTTTTTGTTTTATTTTATAATATATTATTGTTCTACATTTATGTGTCAATAATTTTTTTTAAATTGTTGTAGTTTCATTTTTGTAGTCACTAATAATCCTTGGTGTTGATGTGACTTAAAACCACTAAATAAAAAACCGGTGAAAAAAATTCAGCAAGGATAATAATAAAATGTTTAAAATAAATTATTCCATATTTGTTTCGGTTTTCTTTAATTATGTTTTTCATTTTCTTGTGGAGTTTTTATTTTAGTCATATGTAAATTATGTAATAAAATACACATCAAATATAACATCACCTTCGTCAAGACCGTTCCACTTTATGTTATTTTTCTATTCTGTTTCTTTATTTTCTCACATACCGTAGCACTACAATTTATTCACGTTTTATGTTCCTGCAGTTGGTATTTCTTATGTGACTGTTACGACTTTTTCTTAAATTGGCCTCTCTAGTGACTTAAACAGGTTGCGTTGTTGGATACGGATACTTACTTTTAAATGTTAAACTGTCAGTTTCTTTCCTCAATTCTCCTTCAGTTTATGTGTTTTAAAAATGCGGTCAAAAGAATTCAAATGGAAAAATGTATAAAATAATTTTTCTAAATATCTTACTAGAAAACCGCATTTATATTATACAGGTTTTTTAAATGTTTGTAATACTCGTATTACAAAGTTATTTACATTTGTTTTTATAGTCAATACAAGTTATTTTAGCGTATCCAGTTTGTAAATATTGTACGATAAAACACCTTGTACGGTAAGAAATTACATTTGCAAGCTTTTTAAAAATTGTTGTACTGTAAAGAGAATACTCAAAAATTCCTTTTATAAAAGACTTAAACCTTATTGAATATTCAACCTTTTATTTATTCACTACATATTACCAAAAATAAGTTTCAGTCTAAAGTACACAAAACCTTTTATGTTATAATAACACTTTATAATCTTTAAATTATATGGTAAGGTCATTGACAGAAAAGTAAATTCTAAGTGTAAGAGAAAGGAGAAATTTTATATCTCGCTTTTCATTTAGAACCGCAGTTTTTTGGGTAGTATTGATAAACTTTAGATGAAAAAAAGAATGGTTTTCATACTTATTGTATATTGTTAACCACGAAATTTCGAGCGTCCTAGTAAACTAAGCAGTCGTGTCTTGAATGCAGATAATCTTCTGGTTATGTGTATATTACGGGGAATACATCTGTTTTATTATTACTCATATTTTTTGCATAAAAATATGTAAATTTTAAAATACTTTTGATTTTCTTTGTTCTCTCTATTAATTTGTTTTCTTCAATACACTGATATATAATTTTATTTATTTCAATTTTATTAAGTGACGAGATTTATGTTGATATAATTTTTGACATATTTGTGTAGGTTGATGTGTTTTTATTCTATTACTGACTCACCCGCTACAAAGGCGCTAACTGTTTTTATACCTGCAGTCTAATAGTTAATTGATACTCTTTATAATTTCTCCGTTTTACTAAAAGTTTGTAGAAGGGATTAAAATATAAACAAACGTTTCTACTAGTTTTGATTTACTGAAATTCCTATTCAAAACACTTTTTTCGTAATCCATTGTCGTTGTTCGACAAACAACACTAATACATTGAATAAAAACATTCTTAAGATGAAAAAATTTATTCTCTAAGCCATTTCTAGAATATCACTTTACGGTGGTACAAAAAATTTCATTATTTCAAAAGCAACAAAAAAATGGAGGTAAAACACCGACTTAATTCTCCGAAGTCTCTTTACGGTAGCCTACATAATTTGCAATATCCAGTAAATCGGTTTTGGAATTAACACTGTATTATTGAACGGATATTAACATCATTATGAAAAATGTTACTAGACAACACCGTTATCGTTAAATTTTATGCTTGTAATATATTATTAATATAGCGTTCACGTCACCTGCATAACTAAAATGAATCTCACAAACATAACAATCGTTTAAAACGAAATAACAAAGTTTAACCAGATACATATGTTTAACTAGAAGTACGTAAATCTGGAATAAAACTGATCAGATATTGAAATGTAAAAAAATATTGATAGGCAACTTTAACGGTTCTCCGAAACAATAAAAAATGTTTTATTGTTTAAAAATAAATAAACTGAATGGTTCACAAACTTTTACTGGTATTTCAGTCACTTTTAATGTTCAGCAGTAAAGAAATGAAAACACATTAATATTTTTATACTGCCATTTTTATTTAGCTTCAGTAGTTTTTAAAAATTTGTTTTCTACCGATTTTTCACTAATGTACGATCTTCATCTATGTCGTTTATGTTATCAATCCATGAAAAGTTTTAATCGAACAGCAAGAACAGGTTGAATTTTTGAATTAATTTCTAGAATGTTGTACGTTCGTAATAATTCTAAATGCTTAAACATGCAGGTGGATGCAAGTGGTGATTAAATTATTTTTACTTGATTTACTGGTTCCAGGACTACCAAAAATAGTTCTGTTTCTTATCACATGGTCAACCATTTGTATGACTGATAAATTTGAGAACAGAATAGGTAGAGTTGTAAAAAACACTGGTCGTAGCCATCCTCTCTGATGGTAATGAGTTTTGTTAAACAGCCAGACCCTATAGTGAATGAAGTAAAGGTGTCATTTGCAAGGTGGCAAGTAAATGTTTTTCAGAGTGCCTGGCATGCTGATAAGTATACTTCTCAACTCAGCGAGAAAGGCATTGGTAAACCATCTCAATCCTCGTTTTACTTAGTAAAACCTCCAAGTGTTCAAACCAGCTTATTGGCTGATGACCTAAACAATAGATATCAATCGACGCAGACGATTAAACAGCTTGACTATATCCATTTCACCCGTATACGATTTCCACATTCAAGGCGCTTGCATTCTCTAACCTATTCAATAACTTAACGACTCAGCATCAACTTAGTGTTAGGGATAGTTACCAATTAATACCATCGACTTACTTTTGCCTACAGGTATATCCAAGTTGTACGCATTAACCACTGTTTGTAATTTACACAAGGCACACTGATGAGTGTGTTTATTATAAGACCTAAAAATTTAACATATTATGTACTTACTTTTGTCAGTAAACCTACTACCGTATAGGTATTACACACTTATGTACACCGTTATTCGTGTATAGTCATTTACGCCCTTCTTAGTAGAAGCTAATAATATGTTTAAAATATGATTGTGACACAATAATTGCCCAATGGTGTTTCTATTCAAGTAGTATAATAAATTACACATAATTAAATATTGTTTTAAATACTCAGAATAGTATAAAAATGATTGAAGAAGGTTTTTGTTGAATTTTTTGCAATAAAATTTAAATGATGTGAAACGTCAGTAAAAATTTGGCTGTAATTATTTATTTCAAATATGTTTTTATTTCATAAAATTTATTGTCAATTAATTTTCTTTGTAAAACTGGCAAATAATCAATGATATAAAGCTTGCAACAATATGCTTCTGTGCCAGATGTCCCGTACAATATCTGACATTTTTCATCATTCATCTTCATGCAATATGACTTTTCACCGAATAAATTAGCCTTAAAATGCACAACAATGAAACGAGAAACAAAAAAAAAACACAAAAATGATACGAAATATTTTGAAGCTAATACTCGTTCTCGTTTATCATTGATTAAGCTATATATGAGCTTGTGCCGGAGTCCATCTCTTCTTCGGTCTTCCCACTCCTTATGTACACTATGGTTCATAAAGCTGTGCATACAGGGGTAGTCGGTACTGTGTCATTCTAAATAAATTAACCTTCTATTGTCCTTCATATATCGTGAAGATCTCATTTTGTTGTTGAGTTCCACATTCCTCTTTTTTCACCACGTTCCTGGTGTGGTCTTGTTTCGTACAACCTTTAATTATGTTTAAGTAACCTTATTTCTGCTTTTTGGGTCATTGACTTTTGTTTCTTGTTAAGCACCCAAGCTTCACTTCCGTGCTTCAGTGTTGGTGAGGCAATCACTTTGTAAAACTTAATCTGTTATTCCTTCTTGCTTTGCCTTTCAGGCACATATAGTATTAAATATGGATACCTTTTGTTGCCCATAATGATCATAGGTCATGTCACATCCTAAAAACTTGCAATTTCATCCTGTTTCAATATTTTAATTTTGATAACGATTTCGGTCCTTATCGGCCACTTTCCACAGAACGCCCAATCACGTTCGATTTTTGTGATATCTTTATATTAAATAGTTTGTTTAGGAGAAGAAACTGATGCAGAAACCCTCTGCAGTTTTTTTGAAGCTAATATTGAATATATAATTATATGGATGGTATAAAATAATAATGTAGTTTGTAAAACTAAAATAATGTATACATACATACCAGTAGAATACGTTATTATAATGTCAATATAATTTATCTTAGTGTAATTGAAAATGGGTTGAAATAATTTGCATTAAAAGTATAACGATATAACCTCATGCTATAAATATTTAATAGTATTGCCTAAAGGAAGTAGACATTAAAATTACTAGGCACGTTAACCGTCTCGGAAATGGCTATTTTTATCATAAAATCGTAACTTGAAATCACATTTCGTACTTTCTAAAGATATTTGTGACACGAAACTGCCATTACTAATGTATTTTTACAAGGTCAGATATTATAACCTATCTTTATCTGGCAAGAAAAGATAACACGCACGATACGAAGTTGATATATAATACTGTATTAGCTTACATTGCAATAGATATAGTTGGTCTAAGGTAATGTACTTCTAAATTGCTTTACCTCTAAAGTTATACGTGACACAGATTACAAGAAACCGATGAGAAACTTCCGTGCTGTTTTGTATAAGTAAGACGTTTCCCCATCAGCAATTTCCGATAAGTTAAAGTTAATGTGTCTGAATATATTGTACTTAAAATAAGGAAAAAACTAATAGCGGACTTTTATTGTTAGAATCATGAACTATAAACTTAATCCTACGTGGTACTAGGATAAGAACGATCTTTCGATACAAAGTTACATCGAGAACACAATCGGGACAAGTCTGCAAAAACTAATCTCTCAAGTTCGCATTAAGCAACATAAAAGAATAAATAAAAAAGTCTTCTATTCATGTCTGGTCTCAGACGAAGATTATATAAAAATAAATTTTAGAAATGAAACAATTAAGTTTCATCTATTGGAACATATTGAACAAGTCATGAAAATATTAAAAAAATGTAATACTGTTACTATACTATGCGTCATGTCGCTGTAAGCTTGAAGGTCAATGAAGTTAGCTGTAGTATTACCGAATAGCATTTTCTATGTGATACTTGAACGATACCTTACTCACACAAAAACACATGTGCATTTATTAATACTTTTTGAAATCGGCCCTTTTAACGTTTCATTGGCCGACCAAACCTTCTACCTTGTAATATGTTTCTATCAACCAAACGGGGAATCTTATTACATCTAAACTGATGTAACGGTACTATCTCTCTGTACTCCTTAACTCTTATAACTTGTGGCCAAAGATTCAGTTTTTCCCAAATGACGTTATTCCTCCTTTTATTCAATATATTACAGCCAGTCACCGACCTCAAAATTTCATCTCAGCGTTGTTCAAATAAATATGTATTTCAAAAATTCAGCATAATCAGACCGAATGGTTTTCAAAACCATTAAAACTTCTTCTTTAGGTCCCTTCTCTTAACAAAATTAAGAACAATTTTTATTTTTGACATCACCGCCCTAAATATTTCTATAGTGGATCAATTAAACCAGTCTTGCAAGTTTTGTAACCAAGACATCCTTCGTCTTTCTACAATACTCTCTTTTGCTACTTTTTCATGTAGGCCTACAGTTAACGATAGCAGATAGTACTTCCGCATGTTGTTGTTGTTGTTGTTGGTCATCAGCCGAAAGGCTGGTTTGAAACTTTCGAGGCTTTACTAAGTTAAACGAGTAGTTTAGTTTAGGGGTGGTTTAATATTGTCTTCCTCACTGAGTGTAAAAAGTAGCCTATGCTTATCAGAATGCCAGGCCCTCCGAAAATTATCTACTTTCCACCCTGCAAATGATACTTTCACTTCATTCACCACAGTGTCTGGCAGTATTATGAAAATCATTACTCTCAGAGCAGATAACTGTGACTAATGTCTTTTACACTTCTACCTCTTCTATTCATAAGTGTTTCAGTCATAATTGGTTGACCATGTGATAAAAATAGAACTGTCTTTTGTAGCCCTGGAACTAGCAGATGAAGTATAAATAATTTAAACCTTCACCAGCCTGTTATGGGCAATTTTAACGAAAAACATCTAAAATATACGAGTTTTCTTCTCGTTATTGTGTTAATTAATTCTAGCGCTTTTATTTATCTAACTACCTGTCCTTAGCGTACGTCGACATATCCATAATCCTAAACCTTGAATCCTGTTTCTCGTTTTTTTAGAAATCCAAGTCTCCAATTCAACATTAAAACAGTGATACAATAAAAAAACTAAATAAGGTGTTAATAAATTACTTTAAAATATCGGCTAAATCTTTTAAATATAATTTATTGATTTTATTTTCAATAAAAATCAAAGTACGTTTTTAATAATGAGTATAATAAATAACAAACTTGTGTTCAACATGATACAGTTAAGTTCGTAAACTGTTTAGGTCAACGTGATACATCACAAGTTCTGAGTTATTGAGTAAGTAGCTAATTTGTCATCAGTCTAAAGCTTGTTGTTTTTCAGACTTAAGCTCTGTTTCCAATAACGTTTGAAACTCTAACGAGCACATAAATTATTTAAAATAAATTGTAGTAAGTTAAATACTAAGATGTCATTCTTAAAGTCTTTACCAGGTCAATAATATTGCTAAGTACATCTAGATATAAATTATCAAAGTACTTATTCTCTTTAATGCTTGTCGGAATACGATCTTACAATCTTTTAAGTATTGATCTGAAAGATTGATTCAGCTACCTACCTCCACAATTTCTGAAACAAAATTCCTACAAGATTTGTACATTTTACTTGTGGCATGTAACCACGAGTAAAACATTCACAATATTTGTTTAGGTTTTCAATTCCGACACAAAAGTTTAATAAATTTCCTTTCGTCAGCATATCCTTCTATTTAGCACTTTAATTCACTCACGAAAACTTATGGTAACTATTTCTGGGTGATTTAAATTATTCTTAAATTAGTTTACTTCTAGTCACGTTTATTGCCCGGCCGTGGGACGTGGACAGTGCGACTGGTTTCTACGCTAAGGGTCCCGGTTTCGAATGCCGGTAGAGTCTGACAATTTTTTTTCACTAATTTTCGTCTATCACCGTTCAACGTGTGCATGTGTAAAATAGTGCAGGATTAGTTTGAGTTAAAAAACGAAGTCTAGATGACGGATAGAAGATGTACAAAGAGACTTCGTGGATAGACACAGAGGAAGGCAGCACAGAAGAAGACTTCCCACATGTTGGACCGATGCTGCACAAGAGAATGATTGGCAATGGATGCCGAGAGTTCAAAATAGGGTAGAGTGAAGAGCAATGAGATAGACATAAATGTCCAGCAGCGGATGGTAAAGATTTGTTGATGATGATGAGATCTAGTTCGATTCCTCCCTAGGTACTGGAAGTTTTCAAATGTTAAAACGAATTTTACAACTTTTTTGTTGTTTTTTCATTGTTACTAAGCTTAAACTGTCAATGAAACTTTAAATAAATAATAGGCCTACTGATTAAAAAATGTTTTAATTTATTTATAGTTGCTATAACTTCTTGATAATTTGCGTTTCTGGTGGCTACTGAACAGTAACTAATCGAATTTATTAATTTCGTTTTACTCTTGAATAGCATCAAGGATTTGGCTCACGTTAACCCTGCGATGTTGTTTAAGGTAACATAGAATCCCATCTTACACCGTAAGGAGTATTTTTGTTAAAAACGACTGAATTAATATCTTTTAATTTGTTGTCGCGGTTTTATTTACGTTTTACCTAAACTGAGATTTTGCTTGATAAGTTGTTGCTACAGGATCTTTCGATTTGAAGGTTCAGAGATACAAACATTTTGGTTCAAATAACTTACGTAGTTTATGTCGTAGTAAAAACTTAGCTTGTGTGAAAATAATGAGTTAAATATTGCGTTAAAATTTCAGGAAAGTTAATCAAGTTATTGTAAAAATATATTATTAATACTGTCCAAAAAAAACACATTTTTGGAAAACAGCAAGAAACCTATACAATCAATTGAACACTACCTGAACTAATACAACTAGGTAACACTAGATGTAAACTAGATACCACACATACTAAAAACAAAAACCTAAATAAATAAATAAATAAAAATAAATTATACCCAGCTTAAAATCAGTAAATGTACTAATAAAACAAACACAAAATGTCGAACAATTTAGAAAAATAATCATAAAAATTGAGCGGTATAAATACAGTAGATACGAAGCATTTTCTCTATAAAAACCTTGGATACGTAGTTCCTTGTGTGTTTTTGCTGGCGCTGATTCAAAAAAATTGATGTGTAAAAAATCTTAAAATTAAAATTCCTGATGCACTACTTAGTAAGTCATGTATGTCAATATACTCAGAAGAACCTACTGTCTTAAAAACCGCCTGAATAAAACAAGATACTTTCTGTTAGGAATATACCCGTTAAATCTTGAATACTGTTATTTTTATTGTGAATTAAATAATAATAAATCTGGTCGCTAACTTTCATGCCGGTTAAAAGGATCTATTCGTATGAAATATTTAAACTGTAACGTTGAAAAATTATGAGTACGTTGCTTTTTTCAAAATATAAAATAAAAATATTTTCTAGAATAATACACGCATGTCGTTTTACTGACATGTTTTACCTCAAACCAAAAAGGAACTTGAAATGAATGATATCTTTAACCCAGAGAGAAATTCCTGAGACGTAAGCTTTATGATGAACGTTCGAACGCACCTCTTAAGAAAAGAATCTTAGTGTACACACAGGATATTGCAGTTAATGGAAGGTTTTGAGAAAGAACTAAAGAGCATCTTATGTCGATCGATTCCTTCAGTTTGGCCAGTGTCTAGGGAGCGGAGAAACTTTTACCACATGTCTTGCATCAAGTAAGACGTTATTGCCTTACTATAGATGTCTAACTTTGCTTCTAACATTCAATTTCATTCAAGAACAAAAATATCTCGTTCAAGCTTATTCTTTGAAGCCATTAGCTGTTATATGAAATAAGTTACTAAATTAGGATCTTTTTTTAATTCAACAAATACTGTACTTATGTTTTTAATCAGTCAAAAGATAAAAAAAATCTGGTGTAAACAATCACACGAGTCTCCTTGTCAATATAAATTATAAAACATAATACCTATATTTTTAATCTTAGTTAATAATACAATATGAAAAACATAATCTAATTTTAATTTTGAGTAAATGACGCTAAACTAAGGTTTGTAGAAAAAAGCTTGAAATAAAAGTTGTAAATTTTTCTATTTTCTATAACATAAATTGTACACCCTTGCCGTACAATGCATACTTAGGCAACAATAATTAAAATTCCATTTTTCCCGATTTGCAAAATGAAGTTAAATTCACTACTTGGCGCTAAACTAAGCATTTTGCAAAAAAAGTTTGAAATAAACGTTGTAGAGTTTTAAATGTTCTACAACTCTGATTATACACTTTTTCCCGAGAATGGATATTAAGGCCGCAATCTAAAAAGAAACATTTTTCTTACGACTTTACAGCCGCTCCAAAAATTTCAGAGACATGGTAGCTTATATTATCTTGTAGAGTATAAAAATGTAGTAAATGGGTCAATTTGCAGAAAAATCGAAGGAACCGTTTTTGAGAAAATCGAAAAATAGTGAAATATTGCTCGAATAAACTATTACTTCCGGTTAAACGATTTTGATAACAATGCTTATGTCAGATCCCATAGTGGTACTTAACTTATGGTCAAAGTTTCAACTTTTTACGATGTCCCTTCTTGGATATTTTTTTCACAAAACGACACAAAAAACAATCGCTACAAACATGCTTTTTGGACTTAGGGGGCCTGAAAACTTGTATATACGGTGAAATTCGACTTAAAAATAATAGGGTACTTTCCTTCCCTATATATTCATTTGGGCCAAGAGAAAGTAATATTTACTACCACATTAAATACGTGTTAAATTGCTTTTACATATAATAAAATGTTTTTAAAGCTGTAAATATTTATAAAAAGAGATTTGTGGGCGGACAAACTTGTAATTTTTAAACAAAGGTTACATGTTTCATTATGTTCCACAATCCCACTCTCAAAATATAAAAAATGTAATAATGTTAAATTAAATTTAAATCAATTTAAACGTCAGGAAACTTAACATATTATTTTTACCCGTTTTATAATAAATTCATTTTAACAAGTTATGATTGGTTCGTATGTTCTTTATCGACTCCGTGTGCCATGTAAATAAACAGAAAATACGATTTATAGATAAAATAAAATACTAAAATGTACTAGTCTAAGTAGTTCTACGTTATTTTTGTTTTTATTGAATAACTTATTAAAATCTTTTTTAAGAAACAAAAATATTTATGGTTTAAATAACAAATTAAAATTTTAAATTTAATGCAAAATACTGTAATGTATAAAACACAAAACAAAAATGTAAAATTGAGATGTATAAACTGAGAACTTTTAAAACTTATAAATTCATAAATTGATTAAAAAATAGTTAGTTCTAGGCTAAAATTTATTTGAATAAATGAACGCTATACTGCACTTAACTTCAACACTTTTTTACTTTTTATTCTCTGTATTTAGGAAATTCAAAATCTGTTGGAAACAAACAGTGAATGTGATAACACAAAATTTGGAAAAAACGTGATAAATAAACGTGAGTGGAGACACAGTCCAGTGACAGAACTCCGACGTGAATAGATACGTGTAACATTAAGTGCAGCATTTAGAACACTGTAATGAGTAGTGTGTAAGAACTTGTACTTTGAAAGGATCATAAGAAAAGCTCTAGAAGGAGAAACAGCGGGCATTGTTATGAATAGTACTCCTATAAACAACCTGCGATACGCAAACGACACGGTATTGCTCGCCGAAAGCATAGAAGGCCTGCAAAGAATACTGAACAACATAATTAAAGCCGGTGAAGAGTATGGGCTCAAATTAAACGCTAAGAAGACAAAATACATGGTCATTACTAAACGAGGCAATCCACAAGAACAACTTTTTGCTGGGCAAGACACAATCGAACAAGTGTAAGCCTATAAATATCTGGGAACCTGAGTCAACTGCAGTGCAAGCCACTTGCCAGAAATAAAGATCAGAATTGAAAAAGCCAGGGCAGCATTCCTAAAAATGAGACCTCTTCTATCGGCCCGTGACCTGAGCCTCAAAACCAGGACCCGCCTCTTGAAGTGCTACGTCTTTTCCATCCTTTTGTATGGGGTAGAAGCGTGAACACTCACCAAAGAATGTGAGACCCGACTAAAAGCGTTTGAAATATAGACCTACCGGAGAATACTTCGAATACCGTGGACGGACAGGGTCACAAATATGGAGGTCCTCAGAAGAATGGCGAAAGAGCTGGAAATCCTGCAGAGCAAGATAAGAAAACTGACATACCTTGGACACATGAAGAGGGGCCCTAAATACGAGATTCTGCATCTCATAATTCAAGGGAAACTCGTTGGTAAACGCTCGGTAGGACGCAGACGAATATCCTGGTTAAGAAACCTGAGAGAAACGTTTACCTGCTCGTTGCATGACCTTTTCAGAGCAGCAGTAGACAAGGTACGACTAACCATGATGATAGACAACCTTCGTAATGGAGAAGGCGCCTGAAGAAGAAGAATGGGTAGTCAATTACATTACTACGTTAATTTATGAGGTCCCGTCTCCATCAACGTTTTAGACATCTTATTGCATTGTTTGGGAGAGTCTGCGTAGCCAGATTTGAGATCAATGGGTTATGGTGGTTCACGAGTTTTTTTCGGAATAAACGGAACTTAAATTTACAAATAAAATAAATACCAATGAATTTTGATTATGACTGAACCGTGATAATGAAATAAATTGAATGGATCCAAATATGTTATGTTAAATTTGTTCTGTTTTGATAAATGGTGTGCTCCACCTACAACAATGCTGAGCCACTAGAATGCCTCGTTAAATGGCTCAAAAGTTCGTTAAGTCAGTTGGTCGGCGAATCGGCTCTAATCTCAAAGCCGACACATTAATTTCTAGTTAAAGACTTCTGAGACAAGTAACAAATTCTGCACCGCTTTGAAACTCTTTCAGCTTGGCAGCCGCGTTACACAACAATTTATATTTACACAAACATTATGTTTAAATAATTTTCAATAGTTTAAACTGATAAACCTCTTCCCGAGCTTACTATAACTATTTTTACATTAAAACGGTTGTTACAATGATGTATAATATTCCAACTTATCACTACGTTTTTACTCTTATGGTGTTTTTTACATAATAAAATGTTTTAGCTGCAATAATTTGCACTACTAATTATGTGTGCTACAATCCACTTAATATATGTTATGACGTATTAAATAAACATTATTGCGATAATATTTTTTTTCATATTATTATCTTATTGTTGACACAGAGAACTTTCCAATACCCTAGAAAACTAAATGACATGTCATTATATGTGTTTCTTTTCTCTTTATAATATTTTATCTAGTACTGTTAATTTGTATAACCTCTAAATTACATGACCGTTTGCTTGTCATGGTGAGGAAAGATTTTAATTGAAGCATTCTCTAAATTCACGTACTATTCAAATTAGGTGCTCATAATATACACTCAGTTTTGATGAAGTTTGATGAGAAATGAAGTAACCAGATGGTGTTGAAACTGTTTTTTTACTTTTATTTTGAATCTTTAACTATATAACAGAGAACAACTGAAATACGAGAGAGAGCATTGATATTGCATTAATATTAACACGAACAGGCATGAATATAAAACACAACATTCAGCAATTTTAAACCTGGAATAACAACTATCGAAAAATATTCAAGTATGAAAATTTTAAAACAATAAAACGTTCGTATTGCTGAAGAAATGTTATTACCAATGATAATAAAGCATTTTAAAACAAAACCAGATAGGTTTTAAGAGGGAATTGTATAGTTGTAATTACTGGTTGAGACGTATGGGTGATTTAGGTTTAACAAACCTATATATTTCTTTCAAATAAAAGTTTAGTTGAAGCCGTGTTGTCTTCAACAGCCGTGTTGCAGTGTTTCCAGGTCAGGCGTTGATCGGGATGTAGTCCAAGATAGCTAACAATAGAATTTCGGGGTAGATACATTATTTTTAAGAACAACGGCGGCAACGGTTGTTTATTTAGAGTGAATGTGATGTGAACAGTTTTTGCCGGATTTGTCTTCATTTTCCAGTCCTTCAGCCAGTTGTCTACTAAATTTAGGTAGTGTTTAGCTGATGTGATTTCTAGAAGCAGTTAACGTAAAGCTATTTACTCGGCAATATTTGGAGTCGTACTAACTTTTTTTTAATAATTTATTTTTTATAATTATTATAAATCCTCATAACCGCGTTCGTTTGCGTGTTTGTGAACATTTTCAAAGAGTTAAGCTACATACTTTTCGGTAGTATATCCTGTCCAAAAGGCGTCTGTAGATCCTGATAGGTTATTGATTACAATAACAATATAATATAATCGCGTAAATACATTTTCGTCACAATAAATGCTTATTTATTTACACAGACTCTTACAAATGACATAAAAAGGCTTCATTTTCTCTAAGTTTTATTTGTGAAGTTAACTGAAAAATTTCCGATTTTAATATGAATAAATTCCGCCTCATATTTATTGCTTAATAAAGCAATTTCTGAATTCTATCATTATTGCTAAAAATTGATTATTAACTTAAGAATTAAAATTGTTCGTTAAAGATTTCATTGAAAATTTTCTAACTCGCTTAACAGTGTGTATTCAACCGGCCCTCGCTGGGGCTAAACACATATTCACTCATAGACTTGAATTCACGAACCCTCAGGGCTGTGTACATATCCACCTACCTGTCCTACACACGCTTACTGTTTACGACAGAGGTGCAAGTGTATTGCTAGTAGGGAGCCGGAATAGCTGCTGAGGTTCTCTATGCGTTTAACGATAGGTGAAACACCTTAACGGTTCTCTCTCTAGGGAAAATGTTAAATGCATATTAAATAACCTATTTACGTTGCTTTTTAGTTTGCATTTATTCGTTTAAAAAATAATAAGTGAGATAGATGTAATGAAGCAAATCGGTTTTATAAAAAATAATCTTAATACGGATAATGCGCATCTACCTTCATTTAGTATTTTGTCAAAGTAAATATTTACCTAAAGTAAAACAACATTACCTACACTAGGCCATGGCTTCTAACCATTGTTGCGTAAAATAAATTTTTTCCACCACAAATAATGTGTAGGATAATTGTTCATTTGTTAAAGTTTTTTAAGTTGGACTGAAAATGAAATTGTAAAACAAAGGAAGTAGAACATTTCTGATCATTATTGTTACAATAATAATAGTTAGACTGTAGTTGAGATAATCGCCACAGGATATAGCACAGAAAATTAACCTGAGGATGTAGTTTGATAAAATATAAATTTTAAAATTACCCATCACTCGTAAACAAAATCATAAAAGTAAAAAACGAAATCAAAATTACAAATAAATTTAAATATTTAGAAGAAATCATTACATACAACCGTACAACGAGAAATCGACACAGCACAATAGAATTATATTGTTGTTGTTGTTGTTTAGGTCATCAGCCAGATGGCTGGTTTAAATGTATAGGGAATTTACTGAGTAAAACGAGGAGTGAGGGTTTACGATGCCTTCCTCACTGAGAGGAAAAGTATGCTTATCAACATGCCCGGCTCACTGAAACGCATCTACTTTCCACCCTGCAAATGACACCTTCATTCACCACAGTGTCTGGCTGTATAATAAAATTCATTAATGTCAGAGGAGATAACTCTGACTAGTGTCTTTTACACTATCTCAGCAGTCACTTAGGCCACTCTCACACCGTTGAAACACGACCTTGATGTGATTAAAATGACAAGACATCGACTCGATCGAAAAACGAGTCGCGTTGTGCATGTTTTCACATCGAGGAGACTCGACCTCGACGCAATTGTTCAACTTTTTCTTCAAATCCACCAGTAGTTTGCAAAAGTCAAGTGATGAAGAAGATGTAGTCGTTGCTTATTACTATCTAAGAAAATAAACAGAAAATAACGCAGCTGTTGGATATCACAGTGTATAAATAATAACCTTGATAGATGAGCGTATGTGTGTGCGCAGGAACTCTCCTGCAATGACTACAAATTTAAGTCTTTTTATCGGATGTCGAAAGAAAGTTTCCAACTATTACTTGAGGTTGTTGGTTCTAGAATTATAAAAAAAAAAACACAAACTACGGGAGTATTTTGTCTTCTGAGGAGAAATTGCTAATGATTATACGCGACTGGTTGAGCAGGCGTTGGACAAACTTAGTCGGATGCAATCGGTTTGATAAAGGTAACGTTGAGGTCATACTGGTGGGAGGGCGAACATAATATAAATGTAAGTGTAGGACTCGTATGCGATGTTGAGTTGAGGTCGTGTCGCAGTCGAGTAACGCTGGTGGGAGAACACCCTCAGGCGACAGAGGTCACTATCAGGATATATCACTAGAATTTTTTTTGGGTTTCTGTGTTATTATTTCTGATTGCATAATTAGGATGCAGTCACGTAGTGTTGACTTTTGCTATTCCTTCTTTAGTGCAAATATATTGTATGTCTTTTGCGGCTGGTCAAACTTCTGCTTTTTAAAGAGTATTTTTATATGAACCTATATTATTTCAAAAGAATTCATTAGGCTTATGGAACTTTATTTTAACTCAGTGTAATTTTCAAATCTTAGTAATATTAGTGTTATGTAGTAGACTACATAGTTTGAAGAAAATATAGCGCTAATAGTGCGTATTTTGTCTGTTTATAGGTATCTTGGGTCCGACATCGAGATATTCACCTTTTAACAACTGCACGGTATACGTATACCAGTGATCAGAGATTTCAGTCTATACATTCACCTCAGACAGAAGACTGGACATTACAAATCAGATATCCTCAACGTAGGGATTCTGGTGTTTATGAATGTCAAGTAAGCACTACGCCACCAATTGGAACATCAATGTATTTATCAGTTGTCGGTAAGTAAAAAAAATATGTTATTAAATAGCTTAATATTTCAGTTTGAAAGTAGCAAAGAGAATCTTCATGAAGTACAATAACATTCATAAAAAACCTCTATCGTCATAAATAATAAGGATTAGACCTCTTGGCTTGTTCCAGCCTTAAACGTTGTAATCTGCCATTCATAAAGAACTTGGGATGCCTGTATTATCCGTGGTCGTACAGTACAGCGTTGTCCAGTTGGGTTGCAATCAAACAATTATTGTTTGGGTGTTCAATTGTCTGGAACCCACAAATGAATCGTTTATTTTAGAAATCCCATAAATCAAAAAACTAACTTTGGGAAAAATTTAAAAAAACTTTTAATTTATTATGTTTCAATTTAAAAAAATAAATTGTTTAGAGTTGTCCCCTTTAATATAAAAGATACTTTTGTCTTTATAAAGACAAGCAGCTTGTTTAATAAAAAAAATTAAAATTTAAACTTAAGGTGTTTCTGAAAAAAATTGTAAAATGTTAACTTTTTTCTGTAAAATACATTGTTAGACCAGAAGAAAATTGTGCTGTACAATTGTATTAATTTATTACACTAGTTTACATTATGACTATAAATAGCTTTCTGAAATAATATAAATTGAAATTCTTAATTTTAAGAAAGAAAAATGTTGATTTTCAGGGATATTCATGATCATAGTTCTTCATAGGGCTATCTTCATTGTTTTCATAAATAGTATCATAGTCCTACACCTTCAAAAGGTTTTTGCGTAGAATCTTTGTATGGCCTCTTCCACTAAAAAGTAGAACTTCAGCTTCAAAAGAACATCCACTTTCATTTTTTAATTAGAAGGAAACACTTCATATCCTTAAGGATAAGCCCTTTCGTAGTGTTGTATATTACTTAAGGATAGCTAGACTTATGTGATTTTTGTAGGGATGGTGTGTTCACATTCAGTTAGTTAATGCACTAAAGAAAAAATGTACAATTTTGACTTATGGGCTTTCTGAAATGACTAATTTAAGTATTACTCTACCACTCTTTCTTGGGATTCTGAATGATAGATATTCTCCCTGACACATTAAGTTCATGGCTTATATCTTCATTTCTTTTATGTTCCAGCCATAGATATTCTGCTAAAGATTTCAGCAAGCTTAACTATTTTTCTTCTTATTACAGTCCGTATCCGTTCCAAAAGCCATATTTTACCAACTATATTAGCACTTACTATTTTATTGACAGCTTTCGTGAAAGGTCGTATCGTAATTACGGAGTCCCACCAGTTTACTTAAGATTTTTTACCGGGAGAACCTTATTCTCACAACTCTTTTCCAAAGTCCCCACCTAGCAGTAGGACTATTATTCACAGTAGCTCATCACACACACAGTATGCTGTAATCGCAGTTTGCTCTTATTTCACATAATGTCTCTAGAATTGATTTTTTTGGGCTTCAACAACAGTAACGTTTAGTAATCGCTTCTTCTATTTCATCCAATCAAGAATCACCTCATTTGTAATACGGCCCATCCACGACACTTTCAAATTCCTACAATAGAGCAATGCTTCAAACGTTTTATCTCATCTCAGCAGTTTCTATGATTATAATCTACTGAACAGCCAGTTTTGACACACTGAACCAAATATTAAAACAACAAAGATAAAACTTTACAACGGTTTCTTTTTACACATTTCGGACTAGGGTTTCTTCATCAATGCACACAAGCATTTGAAACGATATCATTTTAATTTCTTCGTCTCATGATTCTATATAAAAATTATAATGAAAAACTATTATAACTGATACAAAAAATTCATGTTTGATTAACACAATGAATTTAATAATGTACTATTATATTCATTTTTTAAACTAAAAAATTGATCATTTTACTGTATTTTTTAAAAAAAATTTATTAATGTGAGAAGTATTTATTTATAATTTTATTGATTCGTGTGAAACCAGTAACAGCCGGATACGCTAAAAATAAAGCCAATGGTCAGTAAAAGTTGGGTAAAAAATAAAATAGTAATGTCGTGAATAATACTAATAGTTAAATGAGACTAAATCAATTACTAAATAACTTTTCAACAACTTACAATATGATTTAAATTTTAGGTACGATTCGTTTATCATGATTTCAAACTTATTAAATTTAATTTCTAACTCATTCTGGATTTAGTAAAATCCTGTTCCAAAATTAGTCTCTCTCTCTCTCTCTCTCACTCTCTCTCTCTCCTTTAATGTAGCAGTTGTTTTAACAATAATGTCACTGACGGATGTAAGGGTAGCTAGAAGTTCGGCTCTGATTACATTGTGGTAGATTTGAATAACAACGTCCTCCTATCATCTGACATTTTGAAGCTACCACTGACATACGCTGTCAAAATTAACTGAGGTTTCAGTACTGAATTGTTACAATTAAATTTACTTTTAAACCCTTATTTAATGTATTTTTTCAAAGCATATTATCTCAATTGTAAACAATAAAATGTGCTTTTCATCTTGTTAACAATGAAAACTGGTCTTTATTATTATTTATTTTGAAAAATGTGAATTTTACGAAGCAAACCATTGTAATTGGTTAAATGGGCAATGTTTTATAAAAAAATTACTGCTCTTTTAATAGCCGGTCGTTCAATAATTTGAAAATTACGTTACCAAGGTAAATAAAAACATCCAATAACGTTTCTTTAAATATAAATTTATTATGTAAATGCATATTTTGATGCAACAGATCATATTCTGAACGAACGGGAATTAAAGTCGAAATATTTTTTTAATATTTTCGTTTCAGTCAACTTAGGACTTTGACAATCATACTCCTTTAATTTTTTCGTTTAGTTCTTATTTTAGATCTTAAATTTCTTTCATCTCATTTTTTCTTCATTACTTCCAAAAATACTTTCTTTCTTTCACCTGCTCCATTTTTGTATGTTGATTTGCTTAATTTTTCTTCTGGAAAACCTTTATATTTTTAAAGTGTTCACCTGAATTTTTTCTATCTTCCATTAAATACTCATACATGTTTGGTGTATCAGGTCTTTTTCTGTTTCTTTGAACCATCTTTGTTAGTTTTTGTATTCTTTAAGCATTTCAAAAATATTAGTTTTGTGTGTCTCTCTTGGTTCATCTTTACCATATATTTTTAGAAGCTTATTCTTCTATGTATTATAAATCTAATAAGTGTTTTGTTTACTTCTATAAATCTCTTTATTTTGGGCGATTTCTTGGCGAATATTTTATATTTTTATTATTCAATTTAACTATTATTAGACAATTTTATTTAAATTGTAGGAGCTATATTGTTCTTTTTGCTGTTTCTGATTTTTTTCTCATTCTTTTCTTATACCTATAAACTATAAACTAAAAATTATAATATGCATAATAATTATGTTATTCATAAAATAATGACAGAATTTTACTTTATTTTAAAATTATATTTAGGAAAAAATATATTGAATGAAAAATATACGAATACACAAATAGCCCCGAGACTAGTTTAGACTTATTAGCACATTTACGTGGTTCTGTTAAACCGTCACAAACAAAACGTATTTAGGCAATATAGAACCAAAACTACGTATAATAGCACGATGATTCCTATTACGTTACGATCAGCGCAAAACAAAACGTTTTTTTACCATATGTTAGATACAGAAAAATACATTACATAATACTACGTCCAATTTCAAACGTCTATAAAAATACAATAGATGCATTAGGGATAATAGTACAATTTAACCTGCGAAGAAAATTTAAACTCTGTCGCCTAAGACATTTTCTCCAAAGAAACTAGTATTGAATATTGCGGCGTTTTCAGCATCGACATTTTTTTAAAAATAAAACAGCTTCAATATTATCTTCAAAGCTAATTATTGTTACTTTTTAAACAGGTCCTTAATTAACAAAGTAAAGATAAAAAGCTCTGTTACAAAAAAAGTCTATCACTTTAGTACATTTACATCAGAATAAAAAGTTAAAATTTAGCATTGAATTAATAGTTATATCTTTCTTTGTCTGGGTCATATTACATGATCTGAAAATAAATGAATTTAATAGCTTTTATTTGTAAAACTTTAAGTCAATATCATGGAAGTTAAAAGGTTGCATTCCTGAAAGTTTTATGAAGAACGATCAATCGAGATTCATGTATTGGTGGGAAAATATTTTATCTACCGAGTAACAATTTATAAACCATCTATAGATTTTAGATACGTACAAATCTACAAAGAGACAATTTTGTGAAGAATCAATAAAAGTGCTGGAGACAAATTATTTTAAGAGAATTATAGACATGAGGTTGGCTTCCTTCTATAAATTAATGTAAGATTTATTTTATTTATTTATTTATTATTTGTTTGAAATTAAACGTATAAGTTGTTCACTACCATGGTTCCACCACGGCCTTTCTTAAATTTTATTAAAAAACAAAATACATTGAAACATACTGTGCTTGGAAAAACGGGAGTTTTCAATTTCTTTCAAGTTATAGTCACTTACACTTCATCAGGTTAATACAAACTTAAAGACAACTTAACTTCCAAGAGTTTTGAACACGACAGTTTATATCCCGTGTAAAAATAATTGAATTTTTTTTTTTTTTTTTTTTTTTTTTTTTTTAACAATAAGAATTATTTACAAACAGTTTAACAAAAACTTTCAGTAAATATTGTGATAATGAATATAACTTGAAGAAGACAGCACTCAGCAGCGTTGCTTCCGTGTGATCGTTTGGTTAAAAGTTATGAAGGGTTTCTTCTTAATCCTGCTGACGTATATATTTTTTTTTTTACGGATGAAGTGAATGAAGGTGTGAAAAGGAGTGGATGAAGACGTGATACTGACGATCTGTGTAATTGATGATTAAAAAATCCATTAGATGATTAGTTGTAGATTAATGAGAGCTATGGATTTAGTTCATTGAGAAAGAAGAGTTGACCATCCGCAGTATAACTTTGTGTTTTTAATTTTAAAAAGATGGTTAAACATTTTTTATCAGGTGAAACGAAATGGAAGATCTAATATTCTCGCCTTCTTGAGTCTTTGATTTTCAATATTGTCATCGAGAAGATTTATAGCCAAATGATTAGAATGAGTGTCCAACTTGGTTAAATACTTTTCACTCCGGCTGCTAATTTCTTCTCTCACCGTAGGTATGCCCAGGTCATGATGGAGTACTTCATTAGGCACATACCAAGGTGCACAGCATATAAGGCGAAGAAACTTCGATTGAAATCTCTGTAATATTTCTACGTTAAACGTACTTGCTGTGCCCCAGAGTTCAATTCCATAACTCCAAACTGGTTTTATCATCACCTTGTACAGTGTCAATTTATTTTCCAAAGACAACTGTGATCGCCTCCCGACAAGCCAATACAGTTGTCGTAATTTAAGTCCGAGTAGTTTCCGTTTGGTCCATATATGTTTTTTCCACGTCAATCGCCTGTCTAGATAGATTCCCAAGTATCTCACATCAACTGAGTGTGAAATTACGTTGTTGCGAAACGTTACTGGTGGACATGATTCTCGTTTCATCGTAAAGGTTACGTGTGCAGACTTCTGTTCATTTACTTTGATCCTCCATTTTTGGCACCAGTCTTGAATGTTATCTAGATGTTGCTGTAGTTTTTCAGAAGCGTGGACTGAGGAGGCATCAGACGCAATAATAGCAGTGTCATCGGCAAAAGTTGCTGTTGTTACAAGTTCATTTACAGGAATATCTGCCGTAAATAGCGTGTATAGAAAAGGACTTAAAATGCTACCTTGAGGTACACCTGAACGAATTAGGTGCAAGGTCGATAACTCATCATCAAATTTCACTTGGAAAAAACGATCGGTTAAGAATGATTTTAGAATAGGAAAATAATTATGATCCAGGTTTAATTTAATTTTGTGTAGAAGAGCTAAATGCCATACCTTGTCAAACGCCTGAGCTACGTCTAAGAAGACGGCTGAGCAAAATTCCTTTTTTTCTAAGGTATATCGAATTTGGTTAATTATCCGATGTACCTGTTCTATCGTAGAATGTTTTTCACGGAAACCGAATTGATGATCCGGGTAAACACTTTCTTTCAAAAAAGGTTTTAAACGATCAAGTAGTAATTTTTCAAAAACTTTTGATGTCACGGATAGAAGACTGATCGGTCTATATGACGTAATTTCGGTAGGTTCCTTGCCAGGTTTGAGAATCATGACTATTTGGGCAACTTTCCATTGAGATGGAAAGCAACCCGTCCTTAGAATTGCGTTGAAAATGAATGTCAGGAGTAAAATTCCCTTCCTTGGGAGTTGCTTTAGCACCTCACCGGTAATTAGGTCATAGCCAGGGGCTTTTTTGGAACTCAGGCGCGTTTGGATTGTAGTTATCACTTCAGCTGGAGTAAAAGATTTGATAGGAGGTGATAGCTGAAATGGGGCTTCAAGATGTTCCAAAATGTCTTCTTCTAATTTTCGATCGATATCATCGTCGTGTGGACGGAAGACAGTGGACAGATATTCCGCAAACGCTTCCACTTTTTCTTTTGTGGTCCTAGCCCAATTTCCATCCGATAGACGAAGAGGTGGAATTTGTTTCTTTGATCGTTTTATGTATCTTGTAGCTTTCCATAATGAATAGTCGGTAGCTGCCGTTGGAGATAATTGAACCAACCTGTCTTGGAAATAATGATTACGCAGTTCTAGAAGCGTGTACTTTAGATGTTGTGCTGCACGATTGAATCTTGTTTTGTCATCTGGGTGTCTGCTATGCTGCCAAATTTGACGTAATCTTCGTTTGTAGTTTATCAATTCTCGAATGGTAGCAGGACAACTGTTGCCATGAGTGTTTTTGTCAGCATCTGTAGTTGATTTCCATGCGGCATTTTGTACTACCTTATTAAAATGCTCAACCGCTTCCTCAATCTCGTCTTGTGATTTTAACGACACATTCAGAATTACATTTTCGGTAACCAGACGCTTAAAGGAGACCCAATCTGTGTTTTTGTTACACAGAACGGGGAGTTTCTTCTTTTCTTGTAGTTTACAACCAACGCTGGCGATTATAGGAGTGTGATCTGAGGACAAATCCAGGACCGATTTTACTCGAATAGAATTTTGACTTATATTTTTGGTAACAAAAAAGTCGAGGAGATCCGGAATCCTGCGTCGATCGGTTGGCCAGTACGTTGGTTCACCTGTCGATAGCAAGCCTAAATTATGTTTTTGTACAACATTAAACAGAGTTCTACCCCTTGGATTACATAAACGAGAACCCCAAGCCTGATTTTTCGCATTGTAATCACCTCCCGCAATAAATTTGTTACCTAAACTTTCAAAAAAAGTTTCAAATTGAGCGGCCGTAATGTGATGCCGTGGGGGGGAGTATAGCGCTGAAATTGTTACTTGTCCGCGCACGTCCTCGATGACAATGTTTGTTGCTTGTAGATAAGGTGTTTCGAATTTTTGAAGTTCGTAATGTTTAATATTATTTTTTATTAATATAGCGGAGCCTCCATGCGCCGTACCATCAGGATGATTAGTAAAGTATAGAGAATAACCGTTGCACCTGATGTAACTCCTGTTAGTGAAATGAGTTTCTGATAAAAGCATGACATCGATGTTGTGTATGTTTAAAAATGTGATTAGTTCTTGAATATGTTGACTTAAGCCATTGGCGTTCCAGAGTGCAATTTTATACACTAATACTTGCTCCATTTTAATTCAATTTCGAAACAACGATTGTAAGTAAATTTAATAGTGTCGCAATTTGTTCTGTTTGTTTTTGTATTACGTTCCGTAGTTCTAGAAATGATTGTTGTAGATTTGAAATCGGATCAGTTTGCAACGGATTGGTTGGGATTGGTTGCGTAGAATTGCCCTTTACGGCTCTCGCATAGTCTAAAATACTGTTACCGTTAGGTGTCTGATGTAATGTTTCCTGTACGCTGTTTTTTGCAACAACTTGGGTGACAAATTTTGAGCTGACCGTCTGAGTTTCCGGTGGTGTAACTGTTCTTTCGCGTAAAGGTGGAAATTTTCGTTGTTTAATCTGTTTGTATATTTCGCAACCTTTGTAGTTAGAGGGATGGTCTCCTCCACACAAAGCGCATAATGGTGGGGCGTCCTTCTGTTTACCACAAATAGTAGTGTCATGATTATCACCGCACTTCACACAACGAAATGGTCTGTTGCAGTACGCTCTTGAATGCCCGTACCGTTGACATCGCTTACATTGAATAACATCGTTTTTTTGGTAGGGTGGCTCAAATTTTATTTTGGCGTTTTGCAACAATTCTATTTTATAGATATCTTTGTTATTAGAAGCCGGTTCTAAATCTACAAAAAAAAGCGAAAGAGGTTCCTTTGTAATTCTGTGCCGTATGTTCGAGATGTTCCGTACGGCATGGTTATGCGTAGCCAGTTCTTGTATCACGTCATTGACGTCAACTGAGTAGTGGACGTGACGTAGAACAACCCGGAATGCACGGCACTGTTTTAGCTGGTAGGTGTGGAAATCGATTTTAGAAGACTTCAGGTTTTTTATTATCGTCGAATATGCACGGCTGTTGTTGGCGTTCAATTTCATTTGGCTTCGAGAGATAATTTTGTACACATAATCGGTTTTGTTTACACCATTGCTGGTGATTATATTTAAAAGCAGTTGCAGGTTGCTAACGCTGGGAATAAAGACAGGGGGCGGCTTTGGTTCTGTTGTAGATGAATCGTCTTCCATGTCGGAATTGTCTGACAACACATCGTAAGCGTTGCTGAGTGGAAACGCTGTGGCTGTACTATCGAGTCGCTTCCCTGCACGCAAATCAGTTGATGACTTTTCTGCCTTTCTTTTATTATTTCTCGCTCTTACAACAGTAAAATCGTCTTGTGGTTTTAATGGTAATGTCGGTATGTCCTTGTCAGCCGATAAATTACGTGATTCGTTAACGAGTCTTGGATCCCGAATGAATCGTTTTTCCGATGTGTGAGTTGCAAATTTATCAACACATGTTTTAGTAGCGCCTTCTTGATCGGAAGAGGTTGAAAATTCGGCGACCGATAAATTGTTATTTATATGCCTACTACTAGAACAATCGGTATCATATGATTGGGTTAAAGAAGAAGAACCCTGTGTCGACATTTTAAAATGTAACCTCACAATGTTTTATTTTAATAAAACAAACAAAAAAATATAAATTTAAAAAGTCGTTTAGCAAATAATAAATAAAATTAGCAACTTACATATTTATTCACCATTCACACACAATCACACAAAAACAATCGTCAAATCAACAATGTTTTAACAGAAAACAGTGGACAAACTCAGCAACTGTACCTCACAGCACACAATCTCAATTCCGTAAAATCAATAATTGAATAATATGCATTCTTTGAAACAGTACATGGTCTTCTTTTCAAACTCTAGACTGAATCGCAAATCCTCTATAATTCTTCTTTTTATACAATAACCTTTTAATATTTCTATATTTTGTGCATTCTTCTAATGTATGCCAACGAGTGACGGGTGTATTACAGTTCCTACGCATTAGTCTAATAGCCTATTACCAGCTATCTACATACGGGTGTCCCACGGAATTGAACCATAAGGAAATAGCATTTATTTTCATTAGTTTGGTAATATTTTCTTCCCTCGAATAAATGAAGACTTGTTATATTCAGGAATCATTAGAAAATGTTTAGACAATTTCAAAAATATCAATTTTGATACATTTTAAGCTGTATTTTAGCTTAAATGCAGAAATACATAAATTTGGAACCTTTTCCCATTTAAGTATGGTAAATTTTATCAATTTTTTGCATTGTTATGTTTGGAGTAATGGTAACGTTCTGGTCCCGGAGATGATATATGATAGGTGGGTCGAATCAATCAGCGAAAAATTGTTTTTATTATTCAAAAAATATTGGAAATATTAAAAATAATATTTATTTATTTTTTATTTTTGACAATTTGTTTTATCATTTAAAATTATTTACTTAAAAATTTGTTTTTTTTTTTGGAGAAAATTCAGTAGCTATTATTTTGAATACCTGAATATTTCCTTCAGCAACATGTAAATTTCAAAGACAGCTGATTGTTGTAATAATTTTAGATGATTGCAACAATCTAGATTGTTGATGATAAAAAAATTGTCTAAATGGTTCAAATTCCATGGGACAACCGGTTTAACTAAGTATATAACGGAATATGTCTAAAATAACAGCTATCGTGAATTCAAAGGTCAACCTGATACGTCCAAATCGTAATCTCATCAATATCACTATTTTGTTTATCGTAATATTTGTCCCATGTTTTAATTTTTATGGGATAGGCTATCTTTATTTATTCTTTATTTTATTAATTATTTTAACAATCTTCTAGAAAATTGTATTCGTTATTATTATTTAAACCACTACTGTTATTTGAGAAATTACAAGAAACCTTCTTGTTTTGTTCAGTTTAAAATAACAGAACTGTTTTGTTCGTTTATACGAGTACTATTTCTTGCTAAAGTTTTAATATTATTAGACAAATTGAATTTAGTGCACATAAAAAAATTAATTATAATTTGAACCTTTGGTGTTGAGTAGTAATGAGATTGATTGTGTATCACACTGTAGCGCTAGAAATTATGAAATGTTTTAATGACAGAATTTTGAGATTATGAAACTTCTATTTCCTTAGTTACAGTTTTTAACTTTTACATGTAATAATTTACAGCCATTTTTATTACTATAAAATATTTATTACACTGTAGTAACATATTCTATATTAATTGCTTTGACTTATTCGACAAAAAAATTACTTTAATTAATAACTTAGATTTCTGTTAATGCTACCCTTAGTGACAATGATATGAGGTTAAAAAATAACGGGATAGTTTCAGTACACTAGATTCTCTGACAGGTATAATTGATGACCATGATTTATCACTTTGTCTGCAATATAGTTTCTAGATATTTCGTTTTGTAGAACATATTATTTAGTTCATGTAATACTTCTTAGATTTTTAATAAAATTAATATTAATTTAGAATAGTAGCCTAATAAAGAAAGTGTAGAGTGGTACTTTGGGCACAATTTAACTTTGTACGCTGTAGAAATACATTATAAAAGCTGCCTAGGACAAACGTACGCCAAAAAAATTATTTTACACATTATTATAAATAAGCATTTTCTTTCTCGAATAGTACCTTATAACACGTTGTTTGGTTATGAATAATGATCAAGTTCATTTTACAAGACTAATAGTGGGCAGGCGGCACTTTTCTCTTATACATGTTTCATTTTATACATGTTTCACTTGCTATTAAAATACCCCAAATTTTGTTGATGTTGATGATAAATGAACGAAAAAAGAACACATGGCCGCCTCCGTAGAATAGTGATTTCGGCGCTAGCCTACAAGACGGAAGGCCTCCGGTTCAGGGCATTTTAATATTAAAAATACTAAAAAAAACTCACAATGTATTTGGCTTAACAGGTAAAAAATAAGTAATTAACTCTTTGTTTTCTTATGGTAAATCAGTAGATGATCTCTACTCTATTTTATTTGTATGGTGGGAGGGAAATGTAAATTGTTTCTTGGCATACAATGCAAAGTTATGTGGTCCGTTAATTTTTAGTTAAATTTTGAGTATTTTTTTTTAGAACCTTTTGTTAAAAGCTAAATTTTCAGATAAGAATATTGAATACAAAACAAGGTATATAAATAAAATTATGCAAAGACATACAAATCACATAGGTTTTAATAGTCTAAAAAATATTTAAATTATTATTAAAAATGTTATTTAAATTTTTTCAATGGAAATATTTAGAAACAGTTAAGTTACTGAAACAGTAAATTGATGAACAACACGTCTCATGTTCATTCATTTATTTTTACATAAAGGTTATTTGATTTTTCCTATCTTATTGTATGAAATTTAACAATGCAAACTATTTTTATGTTGATAACTGATTAAAATTGAAAACATTAACCAAATTTTGAGAAAAGGTTTTAAATGTAATGTTAAATTGTTGTTTATTTCAATTTACCTCTTTCCTTTCTTCAAATAACAAAGAACATCTAAGATTTAACATTATTGTTTTGGCAAAGCGGATTTCCTAACCTATTCAAACTTTAGAAGTTACCTTTACGAAGTTCTATCTAGCGTCAATCGAATAAAGGCAGTTTTAGATTTCTCTTATTATTCATCACTTAGTCATTAGTCAGAGCGAACGTAAAAGGAAAATACTGCGGCTTTCAATTTAGACTTTTTCCTAATCAATTTTAATCAGAGTTAAACAAAGTATTTTACATGGAAATCCTTTAATGGAATTACGATGTAGATGAAATTATCCAAAAAGAGAGGCAAATATTAATTTCAATTAGAGTAACCTACTATTTTTATTAAGTTGGAACGAAATTGTTTTTAAATGACATTTTAACAAATACCATTTACTACGTTGAATAGGCTGCGTAATTTATGTTAATAAATACAATTAAGTTAAAACTATTTTTAAAACATTTTATTATTAAGTTTGTTTAAAGTGGCATTAAAATATTGGTCATTAGCGAATACTTTGGTTTAAACAGCAGCCCCCAACCCGGAATAAAACCCAGGACCCCCGCTTTGCAAGAAAGCACGCTTAACCACACTAGGAGCGTCTATGTGGTTAATTTACAATCTGGTAATATAATAAGTATTAGCATATTGTAAAATTATTTTCTTGTATTGACCTGTTAATGTTAAAACCGCTGCAGTACCCACACTAGTTCCTTTGTGGAATTGACTTTCGTACGTAAGCATGTATAAATTTGTGTGTGTTTGAAATTGAATTTGAATCAAAATATAAAGATATTTGCTTTTTATGACAATAGTAAGAAATAGTGTATTAATGAAAAAATATTAAGAATATTGTTGTAATTAGGGTCAAAAACTTTTCTATAACAATCAGAGAACTAAGTAGAAAAATAAATTCTGTACCTTTATTTAAATGAAGATTGATAACCCACAGTAGCATTACTCGAACGTCAAAAATGAGATATAGCATACAATTAGGTTTGACGTACGACTTCTTCAATAATATTCTATCTTATCATAGAAATTCTTTGTAAGCTATTATTGTCTAGGTTTCTTATGAAAGAATTCTTGTTCTTTCTGAAATATATTGTTAACGTACGGAAATTTCAAATTGTTATGTATGTCATGGAAGATATCTGTTCTGGAAAATATGTCATTAGTAGCTGACGTTTTTATTGAAATCTTTGTGCTTGTTAAATCACGGTAAGTTTAGCAGCATTGTGTATGTCACTTCCACATATATCTAGATTGGTTGAGATATGACTTTTCAAACAGCTAACTTTTAGATTATTATTACTGATAACGTATTGGTCTGAGTAAGTGCTTACAAACTGTATAATATATATATATATAATACGGAAAGATTTTTTAGTCCTGTTGGCCAATCGTTACTGTCTGGTAATATTGTTCTAAGAAAGCGAAATTTTGTTTTGAACAGTGTGAGTTGATTCTCCTTGAGCTGTGTAAAATTTCATGCCGTTTCCGGTAATGTTACGAACAGAATGTCTTTTATCCTAGAACAACGGGTTTTCATTTTTGAACAATATTTTGCAACTAAATCGTACACGAATGTAAAAGAATCATTTAAAATAAAATTTGTTGGTGTTCCACTACCAGAAAAAATATCAATTTGTAGGCTGACAAACAGATTTCGAGAGCCAGATAGTGTTTACGACAGAAAACGTAGTGGTCGACCAACTCTCTTAATAAATGACATTTTAGGGAATGTGAAAACACTACCTGTCACTCGAAATCAATTTATTAGCATAGAAATTGACATTTTCTGGTCTAGGTACATCAAAAAATTTAATTTAAAATTATTCGTTTACACTCGCCTACGATTTCACAGTAAAATATTGTTCAAGAATGAAAACCCGTTGTTCTAGGGTAAAAGACATTCTGTTCGTAACACGACCGGAAACGGCACAAAATTTTACACAGCTCAAGGAGAATCACCTCACACTACCCAAAACAAAATTTTGCTTTCTTAGAAGAAAATTACCAGGCAGTAACAATTAGGCATTATTTATTATTATTACTATTATTCTTCTTTTTTTTGGTTTAACGTCCGACTTCTGCAATTACTGCTAATGCAGACGATTTAAAATATAATATTATTTTAATGATTATATTATTATTATTATTATTATAATGATAACAATTGGGTAACAGGCCTAAAACGTCGCTCTCCACAATATGTAATATAACTATGTAATATAAACTATTTAATTAAGAATTATTAGTTCCTCTGAAACTTTGTTAACTTGTTACTGGGGTAACGGTCCATCTATGAAAAACATATGACTAATTGATACATTAATTTTTTTCTTAACTAAATCCATTAATTTTGTAACACTAACGTGATAATAATATTAAAATCTGAATAGATTACTTCCTTTTTTTATTGACTAAATGCAATTAATAAATTTTACATTACGGGTGTTTTAAAGGGAACACAACTCGTTTTTAGTTGACATGAATAGCAAGTTGCGTTATCCTACTGGGGCCAACATTCTGGTTTGTGTAAATGTAATATTGCAATAAACTGTTTCATTAAATCGTGATAAACCATACCATTCACAAAAATAAAGACCCTATTACACGACGCTGACAGATCACAGACCAAACACCAACGTTACGTGCGTGTAATGATCATTCATGAAACACGTGAGGATTTTTAGTGCTTTATAATCGATAGTTTTGACTGTTGACATAGCCACCCAAGTGAAACTACACATCATCACTAAATTGAACACGATCCAACACCTCAATATCGTTTTTATTGACAAAGCACGAAAACAATTACAACAGTGTAAACGTTTTTCCGTGTATACTTCTTGCAATTCTTGAACAAAACTGATACGAGAAGCATGGACATTTAATGTTTAGTATCCTTGAAAGCAGTAGATAATAAAATTCCAGTTTGTAAGAATCATGAGAGATTTTGTAGGAGGGTGAACCAATTATCTGTTACATCCTCCAGAACTTCCACGGTTTTCACTGATGGTTCATCTGTACTTTTGCAATCTTGTACACTCCTAGCCTCAAGAAATTGAATTAACTAAAGTAAGGTATCGACTTATTGGGAACAGTAGATAGAATTGGGAAATGTTAACTCATATTATGTTAACTCGTATTTTACTCGTTCATAAGATTTATAAATCTAAAGAATTAACACGTAGAACAATAATAGAATAAAAGAAAACTTTTAAGCATGGTAAAAGTTTTAAATATAATTTGTTACAGTTCATCGTCTTAGTTTGTAACATTAAATCTAGTGCAGATGGAGAAATGTGGAGATAAACTTGAGGGTTGAAGCAAATGCCAGAACTAACCAGGAATTAAAAAAGGACTACTGGCACAGAAATAAGTTGTGTTGACTCTTCACTAACTGTTTGGCCAAAAATAATTTAAGAACAAAAGCTAATTGGTGTATAGAAATCGAGAAATACCTAAACGAAATAAAATCGACCAACTGACATGTGATTATATTTTTGACTAGAATTTTTTCGAAAAATTGATGAGTTTGAGAACTTCAAATTAAGTAAAGAAAATACCAACACAAAATGATTTGAGGAACGAAATAAAGAATTCGGAAGAAGAATTAAAGAAAGTCGATTAAAGAAAAACGTAAAACATTTAAAAAAATCGAGCTTAAAAAATGTAAAAAAAATTTAAGGTCCTAGAAAAGCCGGTGACAAATGAAATAAATATTTCTTAAAGAATAGATTCACAATTTATTTAAACTTAAGGGCAATTTTTTTTGGAAATTAAAACTAAAATATTTATTAAGATA
Organism: Catonia carolina; assembly: GCA_035578175.1. Lineage (NCBI taxonomy): Eukaryota > Metazoa > Arthropoda > Insecta > Hemiptera > Achilidae > Catonia > Catonia carolina. The sequence goes on from JAQMRL010000013.1 coordinate 20,280,669, forward strand.
AATAACTAACTATATTAAAAATTTATAAGTCTACTAAACCATATAGAGTTGAAAAATTTGAATCTTATAAGGTTATTTCACATTTTGTAATTTAATAGGCACGTCAACTGGTTTGCAAAAGAAAAACCGGGAGGTAAAAAACTACAAAATAAGATGTTTTATTATGTTGATTTGTTAACGAACAAACTCATGATTTATAAGGGACTTTAATTTTTAGTATTTCCTCGGGGAATGACAAGTACTTTTTATTCCTTTATATTACCAGATTGTAAATTATGAAGTGTTTTCCGCTTCTGTACATAAAGTAAAAATATAAATGAAACAATTCGGTAACCAAGAATACAATAAATAATAGGTGAAAATTTTTGTGCATTAAAAATGAAAGATTTATTCCTGTTTATGTAAAAGTATCGTAGAATTAAGATAAATTACATTGCATTTGTGAATAAATGCATATAAATAGATTGCATACGACTGTCAAAGCCGCAAATCTAAAAAAAGTAATTGCATTTCATATTGAAAGTTCAAAGCGGCACGGAAATTGGGGCAAGGCAGAAGCGTTCTGGTTACGTTTTCTGTTGGAAAAATGCCAAGGGAAATGAAAAAGCTAGGTTAAAACAAAATTTAAAGGGTTACAATCAAACAAAACGCCGGAATAAATTTAAAAGTCTCTGCTTGCAATTGTTGAAATTCTTGTTACACACCATAGAACAGATAATAAATTAGAAAATATTTGCCATTACTTTTAAATTTCTGCTATAAACTAAACTTAAGGAAAACAGAAAAGTAAAATACTGTTATATACTTTTACGGTTGAGTTGTGGGATTTCCTTTATATGTATGACAATTTCGTAACAAGTGTATTGGAAGTCGCCAAAGTAGTCTCTGTGTTTCTATTTTTATTAAAGGTCTGCTGCGGAATGTACAAAAAAGTCTTCCTGAAAAGCTAAACATTACGACAATAATCAGCACACTATAAATTCGTTAAAAATTTGACAACATATTATGAAAGTTTTATGTTAGGTACCTAAATACAGGATACCCCTATGTCGGTTCGCTAATAAAATGTACGGAAATCGGAAGGAAGGTTAATGTAATAAGAAACCTACGGGCAAAAAAAAATTATTATATTAACTGTGCAAATATATTACCTTAAAATGTTATAGCAGGTGTTCAAAATGTCTACCATGATTCTCTATACACTCTATACAGCGACTTAAAACTGAATCACAAATTTTTAACAGTAAAATTTTATCGTCATTTACATAGTCAAATGCAATTTCAATTAAACTTTTTAGTTAGTGAAGGTTTTGTGGTTTGGGAGAATACACTAGTTCCTTTACAATGCCCAACAGTGAAAAATCACATGGCGTTAAGTCTGGCAAGCGCGCAGGTCATACGATTGTACCACGACGGCCAATACATTCATCAACTTTAGAATTTAAAAACTCACGAACCTCGATACCGAAATGTGCTAGGGTGCCAACTTGTTTCCAGATGAGCGATTGGATATTGTAAACAGGATTATTTTCTTGATTTCTTACTGGCCTACATATAATTTTAATTGAAATTGAGATTTTTCGGTGCACTTTATTAATGTGGCATAAAAATAATGTCTACTGATGTAAGTGTTCATAAACGTGGGCAAACAATCCATAGCGGAGAACAAAATCTGATACTACATGCTGTATAAAAATCCTATGAGGAGGAAGCTAACTTTAATACACCTAATGTCCCTATTAATAAACCAGTTTAAAGCACTTCGAAATAATGTAAAACATCCCGGAAAACAATTCAACGAATAGAGAAAGAAGAATAAGACTGCTTGTTAGTTTACTCCATGGATAAATGCTCTTCACAACAAAGAGTTAAATTTATACAATATTATTGGAAAGGTGTGTATGGCTTGAGCGAGTGAGAGCATTGTACATTCTCTCACTCCCTCGGCTAGGGGACTTCAATTCAACTGAATAATGTACACAGTTATGGATAAAATAAGGAAACTAAAAACATTACCTATGTAGAAATAAATATAGTTAAAAAATAACATGTTTTTCAAAGTGTGTTTGAAAGTGGGATACATGCTAATAAAATGAAAATACATTTCTAATAAATAAATGAAGACTATTATCTTTTAATTAAACCCTTTATAATTATTTTAATTATACCCTTTGGGCAACGGTTATTTTAGGTCTACCTGTAACAAACAAATTTAGGTTAGTAAAATAAATAAATATTTGAAGCTTTTTGATTGAATTTCTGAAAATTTACTTCAACTTTATTTGCAGAGAATTTTGTTACACCTAAGGCCATGAATGGTTTTTGTTTTGTTTTCTGTTTGAAAATTTAGTCATAAAAATATCTGTACGTTTAGGCTGTGTATTTCTTTGAACGGAAATAATTATTATATCGTTAATAATTTTAATTTGTTTAATAATTATAACTTTTCAGACCCCCTGAACACAAAAAAACATGTTTTCGCGATTTGTCTGCGTGTATGTGTGTGTGTGATTGTGAACAGAATATCTCAAGAACGAAACATCGTACGAAATTGAAAGTTGAACTAGGACACTACTACCGTACCCGACACGAAGCTTTCCATCAAAATCGAGCAACCGGAAGTAGTAGTTCTGTGTCATTTTTAACTTTTTGCGATTTTCTCAAAAACGGTTCCTACGAATTTTTTTTTTTGAAAATCGCCTCATTTACTACATTTTTTATGCTCTACAATATAGGGTAGGCGCCATGTCTGATGAAATTCTTAGGAAGGCTGTTTTCTCGTAAAAAACTGTTTTTTAAGATTGCGGCTTCATTATACACTTTAGCGCAAAAATGTATTATAAAATAAAAGTTGTAAAAAATTTAAAATCTTACAGTTTTTATTTTTAACATTTTTTTCTAGAACGCTTAGTTTAGCGGTGACTTTCACCGCTTGCAGTTTAGTGATTTTCTGTTTTTTTCCCTGATAATCTGTAAAAAATTGATTTTTTAAGATTTCAGCCTTAGTATGCATTTTACGACAAACGTTACATAATCACATTTACAAAAAATTAAGAGATCTACAACTTTTATACAGCATTTTTTCCTACAGAGCCTAGTTTAGCGTGAAAGAGTGATTTTCCGTATTTTGAAGCCAAACTTGAGGTTGATTTTCATTTTGCATCTTTCACTCATGATCAAAAAAAGGTTATATTCTTTTGTTTATTTCTAATATTTTATTAGTATTGTTAGGTTATATTGTTCATTTTTTACATTGGCAAGAGAAAGTCGTGTGAATGTTTCATACCAGATTTTCTTTTAATCCTTTTTGTTTACTTTGCAATCTGTTAATTTAGGAATAATGAGCAACCCCCACGATACATTGAGATGAGGATAATAACATTTATGTATTACCTGTAAATCAGGTGGAGTCTAGTAAAAACTCAGGCCGGCTGTTCCTGAGAGAGTATAGTTAATTGAACTCCAACTACCAAAGTACACCGGTAACCCCTCTCTATTATTTAAATCCGTATACAAAGAAGTGCCTTTACAAAGATTTTGAACCATGGAACCTTCGCCTCCGGAAATCAGCTGTTTAATAGCTGAATTGTGGCGACAACTTTACCGCTAGACCAACCTTGAATTCAATAATAGATTATTTATTATTAACCATAAAATCATAATTAATGTAAACATTCAAAAAGACCTGGGGATTTAAGCACGGAATACTGAAATCAGCGAGTGTAGAAAAAAATGGAGAGATTATATCCAGCAAAAACTTTAATGAAAAACTCCTTATAATGTACTGAGGTAAACTCCCAATGGTGTGGGTACGCCTTGGAGGAGAGAATCAGAGTCTGTTTGTCGATCGCTGTAAACCGATACAAATTGAACATTAAAAAGCCGTCCACGGAATTAAAAACCGAACATTAAAATCCACCAGGTTGGTCTAGAGGTTAAGTCCAGGAACGAAGGTTCCTGGTTCAAATCCTAGTAAAGGTAGTTATTTGTATACGGATCTGAATACTAGACAGTGGTTACGGGTGTACTTTGATGGTTCGGGTTTAATTAACCATACTCTCTCAGGAATGGTCGGCCTGGGTCTGTACAAGACTACACCTCATTTACACGTCATACACATCATCTTCATCTCATTGGGTCATGGGGTTGCTTATTGTTCTAAATTGAACAGATTGCAACGTACACAAATTAGAAATAAAAAAAATTAAAAAGCCGTTTTAAAATACGAATTTCGTACATTATTATTACCAACTGATAAATTAATTCGAAATAATTATTATAAAATAAATACACAAAGGGTCTATCTTTGTTTGTAGCTTTGCACACCAGTCTTCTTCTTCATGTAGCATCTCCATTACGAAGGTGTGCTAGCATCATGGCAATCCTGACCTTGGAAACTGTAGCTCTAAATAGGTCGATGGATGACAAATTAAACCACTCTCCTTTTTTTTGGACCAATCCTCACGTCCTCCCGCAACAAAACATTCTTCTTGGCAACACTCAAAGCTGCCCTCCCCGGAGACCCGATTGGAGGGCTTGAAACTCCGGAATATAATTTAGTTCTGAATTCTGCCATGATTGCTTTACTAGAGAAACTCTAATGAGTCTTTAATGTGGTGGGTTCCCGTTACTTACCACATTCTTACGCCGTTGACCATTTACTGGTTCATCCGCCTTTGGAGCCAATTTTTCAACTCCAGGACAAAGGAGTGCCCTACCACCTACCAGCTCATCCGCCAAGAGCCGTTGGCCAGTAAGTGGGGGATTACTTATACCGGAAATCACTCGGTTTTGCTGGTGTTTGGTTCGCCCCGTCTTCTACGGTAACCACCATATCTGGTGACCATTCCCCTATCCACCACCCGGGGAGGCGCCTGATGGGAGACCAGCTCTAACTCCACACAGGTAACCAGTACCAGTAACCAGTATCTATTATTCAAAATTTTGAAAAAGTAACCGATTTTACTAGGACGTGAACCTCGGAACCTTTATTCTCTAGAAATCAGCTGTTAAACAGGTGATTTGCAGTGACGACATTAAGGTGCGGTTTTGTTTGTGTGACCGTCGAATGCGATTACTGCATGTAGTAATTGCATGCAACTGACGCATAGGTCGGGTAGTTTCGTTTTTGCAGTGAAACGTGCGATCGAACTGCACTTCCGGGTTAACCGAAACCCGGTTATTCAAAAAATACTCAGTATTTTATATGTAATTTTTCTACAAATAACTGCAATAAAAACAATAAATAACAAATACTGTAAATTGTATTTATGTACCAAAATACTGTTTAAGTAAACTGTACTGTAAATTATAACACTAACGTATGCCTACATGACATTCAGCACGGCAAAGAAAAATTTTACTTAAACATGAGTATTTTCCTTGAAGCGGTAGCCTCCTAATAGACCTACTGTTTATTTTGGCTACATCACTATTGCTGCAAACAGTCAATTAGTACTGTATTGTGGTTGAATGGGTAAGGTAGTGTCTTGGCCTTAATGTAGTTTTCATTTCGTTTTGTGGCTAATTATTGTTACGTACTGGTAGTGGAAGTGTAATGATATTTAACAATGTCGTGTAAACGTAAACGCGTGGTCAAAACCATCGAAGTATTTGATCTCTTGCGTCGGACGCATAAACGGAACCACTTCTTAAGAAATCCATTTGATAAGTAATGACAGTGACGCATGCAGCGGCTGCATACAATGATCGCATGCGACGATCGCACAAACGAAACCGCACCTATAGACTACTGTTAGATAAACCCGGTGGGTCCAAATCAAATATACTACTGTAGAATAAACTGTACATTTAAACGACCATATGAGTCTGACTCTCTTACAACAAACATAAGAAACCTAGCCTTTAAAATTATATTTTTATGATTTTAAATTATATATTTATAAAAGAACCTTTATTGACAATTTTTTTTAATTTTCCAAATTAAGACGTTTACGGTCGCACTGAAATGAACTTTTTTACTTAATTTTACAATATGATATTTTGTATATTATAAATATATTGTACATATTGTTTAGAATATTATTCCAAAATACTAATACAATATGTTGTTGTTGTTTAGGTCATCAGCCAAAAGGCTGGTTTGAACCTGTAGAGGTTTTACTAAGTAAAACGAGGAGTGAGGTGGTTTACCGTGCCTTCCTCCCTGAGTGGAAAAGTACGCTTATCAGCATGCCGGGCCCTCTGAAAAGCACATATTTTCCACTCTGCAAACGACACCTTCACTTCATTCACCACAGGGTCTGGCTGTATAATGAAATTCATTACTTTCAGAGGAGATAACTCTGATTAGTGTCTCTTGCACCTCTACCTCTTCTGTTCTTAAATGATTCAGTCATTTAATTGGCTGACCATGTGATAAGAAACAGAACTATTTATTTTAGCCCTGCAACGAACAGAGTGAGTGTAAATAATTTGACACTCCACCTGTCCGTTATGGGCAGAATGTATATTGTATACAACATGTATACAATATAATATAATAATACAATATATTACTTAATGTACAATATATTCTTATTTAAATTAATAAGTAGATGAGATTTCCTCTTTACATTATACGACCGAAGAAACCATCAATAAAGAATCTTCATCCATTTATTTCATAGGCTGTTTTGTCACTTTAAAATGAGTCCGTCTACGTTTTAGTTGGCGAGCGTCGTTTGAATTGTCTAAAAGTTAGATTTTAAAATGATTATGTTTGTGATTTAAGCTTTTTTTTGTATTTTGTAGTGAATATGTCAATTTTTTCCTAAGAAACATGATTACGAATTTATTATTTATCATTTTGTCCTTATTTACTCCTAGACTTTATTTATTTATTTCTTTGCTTTATTTATTTCAGTGACTTTAAAATTGTTCTCAGAATCTATTTGCTTCCTTTCTTTTTTACTTCTTTAATTTATTTCAATGCATGAGAATTTAGATTTTTTATGTACAAATTCAATTTAATTTCAACAAGCAATGACAAATAAAGTAAGATACTAAATGAAATATTAAAAAAATTCAAATAATGTTATTGTAAAACCTTTTGATTGAAATTCAAGAATCGGTCAAAAAATGAATGTTTGCAGAAGGGAACGATGTAGGAAAATATATTTCAATTTCTTAAGACTAATAAAATTTTATTTAATTCAAGGTTTTAAGTTACATCTGAAAAACAATCAAACGAAGAAAATAATTTCCTTGAACTTTAGAATGTTCCCTTTTAATTTGCATACTATAATGTGGTTTTAATAACTTATTTTGAATCGATATCAATCGATCTACTCAACTAAACAGTAATGAAAATTTAAGTTTAAATTTACATTATAAACATAATAAAATATTCTTTTACTCATTACTAGAATGAAAACTAATACAAAACAGAAATAAATCGAAAAAGTAGGCTGTCAGAGGAGGAAAAAAAGAATGAGCAAAAAGAAAGGGTTGTCATTGTAGTACGTAAAGGACAAAAACTTTCGCAAATGGAACCAATAAGGAAAGCTTGGCATTGTTATTAGGACAAAGAATCTACTGCTTCGTCGCTTTTCTTTAAACAAAAATCGACAATTCATTTAAAAGGCTAAGTAATATTAATCTTCTTCACTTTTGTTCTTTTCATCTCATAACCAAAAATTTCCAGAATAGTAATCCCCTTTTAATTCTTTTTTATTTGAAGGAATACCATATAAATATTACAAAAATTTATTTAATTCCAGTTTAAAATAAACTTATTTTATTTGATTGTTTGTATAATATGTGTATTTTGTTTGAATTTAACCTGATGTATTATTAGATATTGAATTATTTTAAAACGAATTCTTTTCCTAAACAAGGAGTATTATTTAGCAATCATTTATTACTACAGGACACTATTTTGTTTCTAACTTTTGTGGATGATTTCAACACGAGACTAATTGTAACTTACAAATTTTTCCTCAAATTAAAAATTATTTAGCAGTCTCCTTTCGTTAAAGGTTACTGCCTCGTTTACCAGCTATGATCTGGAAATTAAATTTAGTCAAAACTCACCGCTCCAGTGCCATAACACACTGTTGTCAGTAACGAACAAATTGTTGATGCTTCTTTAAATAAACTAACAAAAAAAGTATTTACAGATTTTAAAAACTTATGGGAAAATTTATAATCTTTCAAAATAGTTGGATTTATTTACCGGTTCGTAAACCGTCGATAAACTAGAATTTACCAAAGTTCACACTTTAACCTTAACATTTTTGATAATATTTGACATTACCGGTTCTATGCGTCTTAGTAATTATTTTAATGAATTTAATTTAATTTAATTTAATCGAACAATTTTTCATTCAAATCTAAATTCCAGGTTGATGAGATTTGGACCTCATCGGTTTTATTAAGTTTGACTTATAGACCTTATCGATAGGCCATTATAATCAAAATTAGATTTATTATTATTTAAATATTGTTTTTGTTTTATTTATTTATTTGAATGATTTTTACTTTTTTTAATAAAAATAAAATGTTTATAAATATCACGGAGTTAAAACATTGAAGGACGTTTGTGTTTCTTTCACTTTTTTCACTTTTCTGATAGATTTTTTTATTTATTGTTCAAAGATTATAACGAAGCAGTGTATAAAAGATATAATAAAAATAAAGTATTCATATTATGTTGTAATTTTCTCAAATGTGGCGATTCTCTTCCACAATCACAAAAAGTAAGGTAACAACAGTTACGCATAGATAGACGATTTACTTGGAACGCTCATTTAGTAATTCATTGGACAGAAAACTAGACAACAGAGGAAAACTAATATTTTATGCAACCTTTATAAAGCTTATCACTAACTTATTTGGATGCATGCCTACGAAATCTATGGAACTCTTAAGACATCACTGTAATTTTAAAAATCAACTAATTTACTCAAATTTCTAGGACAAATTATTAACGCTCCCTTTTACAGACTAATGCATCTATGTACAATGACCTCAAAATCTTGTACGAAACGGATTGATTCATAAAATGTACACAAGATTATGCAAGAAACTACAAATGTACCTCACCACAGCAAGAAATTTTACGCAATGTATTGTCGCCGACTCCTCTACCAATATTAGTGCTTGCAAACGGTCCCAGTACCTACCTGTCGCACGTCGCGCAGAGCCTACAGCGCCTCCCCTTCACCTTGAAGTGGACTCGCCGGAGGGGGATTTAAGCAACAGCCCTGGCCCGCAAGAGTCATTCTTCGCTCAACTCTCATCCGGAGAAGAACAAGAAAGAAGTGCTCCAGACAGAAGAAGTCGAGCCTAGCCGAGACCGGACGCTACATTCGCGCACCGGTCAGCCTTCGCTGCCTCGGCCGCGCTATCGGCAGACAGCCTACGTCGACCCGACACTGCGGGGCTCTGGCGGCCACCACTGCCACGCTGCAGTGGGGACCCAACTGCCGCTGAGGGAAGGCTAGGCCTGAATCCGGTAGCCGAGCCGTCACTCTTTGGGCTCCGCTTCTACCCAGCCGGCTCGCCGCTTCTAACCGTCAACAACGGTCCTTTTCAGGGCCACCAATTTTTTAAACAAGGTTTTGTCATGTGTTGTTGGCTCCGCTTGGCGACAGTATAAATATCACAACTTTCTGGAATTCTTTACAGATGTCTACACCGACAAAGCAGTAGAGACATGAATGTGTAAGAAGTACTTACCCGGTCGTGGCAGACACTAGTTGGCCTTGACTGACGCAACTACTCCTCTTTATCAAGGCCCTGGACAGCATTCTGCCAGTTTCCATTAGTCTACAAATTTATATCAGTTATTTATGGAATAATTCAAGCGGGAAACACCGTTGAGTGATTATCTGTAATTTTTAAAGTGCATTTTTCATCTCGTTAAATTCACACTATTGTGAGCAGTTGTGAATTTATTAATAAAGTAAAGAAATATGTTAAAATATGAAATAAATTTAGTAGATTTTATTACTCTAGAAGAAAATGTTTTATAATGTATATTCTACAGAGTTTATTTTATGAATATTTCTGCACCTTACCAATAAATATTTAATAAGCTATTTAAGTAAATTGTTGAAGCACATAACTAACATTAAAAAAAATAGGAATTAATTTACAATTAGTTATTCAATTAACTAACATTAGTAAAATTGCATAAATTTAATTAAAGATTTCTGATTCAATTAAACAAGATTAATAAGGTTGAACCGTGATAACATTATGTCCAACCGTACCACATTAAATAATAATTGAAACGTATCAAAACAGCTGTAAATTAAAATAATAGAACTCTACTATTACAATATAATAGAATAGAACCAGGATAATAATATGGAGTACAATGTCTGAGTCGATTAAGAAGATTATTATCGGTTTAATAGTACCACCCTTTAGTTACACAGTGGTACGTATATAACAGAATTCTCTAATAATTAAACAGAACAGTGTTGAACAATGTTCTACTTCGAGTAATCTCATACACGCTTCTCAACAACGTACATTAATACTTGTAGCTAATGATGTTACTTTAACTTAACGGAAAATTTGTACTCGGTCTTTCAGCTAATAATACTGTTAGATACATGACTTCTTACAATATTAAACATTATTGTAACAACTATGATTAAATCGTTTTAATAATCATAAATACATTAGTTTTAATATTTCCCTTTGTACTCAATCATATCGTGGTAAATTAAAAATAATTTATTAATTTATCAATAATGTGAACTTCAAAATTTTCTTGAATTTCCTTTCAGATCAAGAGAATATTGAATTATATAGCTTATCTCAAATAAAGGCGTATGTCTCGATATAATTCGAAATATTTAGTTTTATCTGTGCGTAGAATTTGTTTTTTTTCTTCTTGTCATGGATTAGGCTTTTCAACATGCTCTACTTCTTTGTATATCATTTTCGTGGTCTACCCACATGTCTTCATTCTTCAGGAATGTACTCGTTGTTTAATGCTCGTTTCGCCCATCTATCCTTACTCATTCGTATCAAATGTTCCTCCCACCTTTCTCTGTATTTACAGACTGATACTAAGAAAGAAGATAATTACATTGAAATGGGCCCGGATTCCCTTATTCTTAATACGATCTATCAAATTACACTTATGAACTTTTCCTGAGAACCTTATTTTTGCTGCTACATTGTGTAAATTTTCGCATTTCAGCTCTTTGTGGGATTGTGTTTTGTTGAAATAGGCCTATCTGTGTGGATAATTTCGATAACGAAGGGTAAATTTAAAAATTATTTTTTCTACTAGGATTAAAATCATAATAAACATTTCAAAATAAACTTTTTATACACATTTACCGTGTAACAACCGTTTTCTAACCAGTGTGGACCTACGGTATTCATTTATAGAGCGCATCAAGTAACTCAAAACGTTCAAATTATTCAGCGTTTCCAGTAAAAGTTCCTCCAAGCTTTAACAGCTGCGCCTTGGTAGGCCTACATGACAAACAACTACATTCCCAGAGATCTTATTATTTTAACAGTCAAATAAGAAATTAAAATATTTAATTTAACTACGAAAAATATCTTGAATCTTGCAAAACGTATTCGGCAATAATACAACAATAATACAATATTACAAGTATTTTATTATAATACAACTTTTGTAAGATTGCGGATGGGATCTAGTCAATAACAGCCAAGGTTGGGTGTGAGGTTCCCGCTTTGTTGTCACACTCCGTTCCAACGACTCTAGCTAAGTTTGTAACTTGTTTAGTAATGTGAACAGCGGGACCACAACGTGACAACGCAGGATACGGTTGCCGAAAGTCAATTGGCTGTGTGCTGTGTTTTAGGCCACTATATTCCGCCTTCATCTGCAGTCTTTCATTTGCCCGAATATAGGCACTATAGCCCTACAATACGAAGTCTAAAATTAGGCACCCAACGGTTTTATTTATTTATAAAATAATGTATTACCTTTATTTTTCAAAATTTTATTTCATTTGCATTTGTAGAAGTTTTGGAAAATAATATCACTATTACCATAGAGTATAAGTTTTCCTTGTATATTGAGATTATTGAATCATATAATTAAATTTGTAAGCTTAAACCCTAAAAATAAATATAAAATTTATGGTTTTATAAATTTTCCTGTATAATATGTAATAACAGATATTTTAGTGGAAAGTGACATTTTTAGTAGAGGAAACTTTATTACGAGGTTATATTCAAAAGTAATGCCTCCATAGCTATAACTTTATTAGTAATGGGTATATTGTTTACATATTAGTGTGAAATGGCAGATTATATTGTCCTATTTTCACCAATGTAATCCCTTTTCCACATAACCGTCGTTAACAGTGACACATTTATGCCAACGTACTACGCTTTGGAAAACTCCGTCAAAGAAGAAGTCTGAAGTTTGCGTACGGCACAATTTCCTCACCTTCACTATCACTTCTGCATCCGAAGAGAAACGTATGACCTTGAGATGTTCCTAAAGCTTCTTTAAGAGGGAAAGTCACAGGGAGTAAGATCTGGGGTATAAGGTGAATGAGGTAAAACGTCTTCAAACCCGAGCTTCTCTAGTGCTGTACGCGTTTTCAGACTTGTGTAAGGAGAAGTGTTGTCATTGTACATAACTGGCTCTTTTTCTGGACGAACTCTACAGAGCTGTCGCTTTTGATTTGATAGGGTAGCGTCATATTGTTCGGAGTTGACAGTACAGCCATGTTCTAAAGCTTTATTTCAACGATACCATAACAATCCCAGAAAACGGTAATCATGACTTTCCAGGCAGATAACATTGTTTTGAATTTTTCGAATGCGGTAAACCGGTTGCAGCTGTCAATCGCCACTAGGGTAACTTGTATACAAAGAGTTTAAGTACATGCTAACCACTTTTGAGACTGTCTGGCCCATCATTATAATAGTTATAGCGATGGAGGCATTACTTTTCAATACACCCTCGTATATTTGGTTGCAATTATTATTTTATTTTTTAATTAAATTTATTTAAATAATTTAAAGAAAAATTTGTATTTAGTTATATTTTGTACCCGGAAGAGAAACTTCAATGACAAAATATTTCTTAAATTCCATAAAATTCAGAATTAAAATTGATTCCTCAAATACTGCAAACAGCCGTACGTCTAAACAAATAATTATTCTAGCTTTCCTTTTTTTGTATATTCACCATCCTTTTTTGTTTGTGTTGTCTAGTGAAACTTAACAGAGTATGTGGGAGTACTATACTGTGTTTTCTGTTACCATAGCAACCTCTTTGACTAGCTAGAATTTTGTATCATTGTGTTACTTAGAGTAGTAAAGAGAATATCCGTGCAAATACATTTTACACCTGTTGTTTACTTTTCTCTTACTTTCGAGAATGTAGGTAAACTATCTTGTTTCTCAAGTCTCTGAAAGTAAAATGGTTTTTGAATTATACTATTTCGTTTTTTATTCCCAGACCTGAAGGGAGAATTGTAAAACAGATTATAATCATACATAGACAGGTTTATTTGATATCTATGTCTTAAGAAATTTTTTAATTTTTAAAGTACATAATTTTTAAGTTCCTAGTAGTTCAGCTTATTTAGCAACGAATATCAATCAGTATCTTCTTTGCTGGTCGTGTATACCGTGCTTCCCAAAAAATATGGCGTATAGTGAAATTAACTTTGAACAATATACTGTCAACATTAATCTTATTACAAGGGTGTAATCTAGGAGAGCACAGCCTCCCTTAGAATTTCAGCAGACATAATTATTACCCCATCTAAAATACAAAAGGATGTACTGGCTGATTAGCGGGAACTCTTCACTCTCTCTTGAGAATAAGTTGCTGCTTTACAAAGTGTTACTTAAACCAGTTTGGTTGTACGGGGTTCAACTTTGGGGAACTACCAGCAGAAGTAACATAGAGGTAACTCAAAGGTTCCAGAATAAGGTTCTTCGAGCTAAAACAAGGGCGCCATAGTTAGCAAGGAATGCAAAAATACGACATTATTGAAACCTTCCTGATATACACAAATCCGAGCAGGCATTTTAACAGAAAATATCAGGCAAGACTTGAAAGTCTAAAAAACGAATTAGCAATAAATCTTCTAAATAATGCAGAAGAAATTAGGCGTCTGAAACGTTTCCGTGTTTTGTACTTGTCTTAAAGAGTTCGAATGAACATAAAATTATAGTGAAAAGTATTCCACATAGTATAATGTAAATATCTTAGAATATAGTAATTTTCTCTTTTAACAAATTAATAATTGATATAATGAGAGATACACAGGGTAATGAGACCTCAACTTGAGATTTGTAAATTCAAAAATTTGTTTATAATTTATTTAAAAGAAATTGATTTTTTTTTTTTTTTTGGTTTTAACGTCCGACTGTTTTGCAAATTGCTGCTAATGCAGACGGTGAAGGATGAAATGAATTTTTGTAACGAATGAAAAAATGCCATGCCCGAGTGGGCAAGAAATTGATTGCAAATAATGTTATTTACAAAAAAATTATTACTCTACCTCGTAGAGTATAAAAAATTTAGTACATGAGTGATCTAAAAATAAATCGTATTAGCCGTTTTTGAGACAATCGCAAGAGAGTGAAAAATTGCACAAAAAAACTACTATATGGTTTATAGATTTTAATGAAAATATTCATGTCAGGTTCTCCATTAGTACTTAACTTAATTTCTAAGTTTAAATTTCGTTCCTTATTCCGTTCTTGAGATATTTTGTTAGACACACACACACACACACACACACACACTCACACACACAAACACACACACATACACACACACACACACAGACACACACACACACACATCAAACGCCAAAAACCATTTTGTTTTTGGGTTGAGAAGGGCCTGAAAACGTGGATATCCAGTGAAAACAAGATTTGGAAAAATCGACATGAAAAAAATACTTTCCTTCTTTATTTGCATTCATGTAGAGCTAGAAAAAGTGATAATGCAGCTTACATGTTAACCAAGAACGAACTGCGGCGAACGTTGCCGAAACCAACATAACCTGAGAATCACAATAAATTGGCTAATCCAAATATACGATAAGATACAAGTACCAAGTAGTTTATAATTATTAGTAGTATTCATGTTACCAAGTTGTGTAGACTACCTGACATTCTGTCCGAATGTCTACCTGATAGCAGCGCCCACCCTTCGCAAGGCACAGTCTATTTTTCAAAATTATAAAAACTCTACCACAATATTGACCAATCAATTTTTAATATATAATCATAATCGATATCGATCTTATTAGTATAATATAATTATTATAAATAATAATCTATATTGACCTTCTAATCGATATCTGTCTAAAAACCCTAACGTAATGAATGAAAAAGAGTTGGTAAATGAAATTATTTCGAAGAAATAAATTTCTATTTTATAACTTAGATAAAATCCTTTTTAGCTTGGTTTAAATGTAACTAAATTTAATGAAATTAATAAAATAAAATAAAATACATATTACCCAAAATGGAAAAATAAATTTGTAAATTTTATGTTCGATGGAAATCGTTTTGAACGAATATCTACTAGTATTAGTTTTTGTAAAATTAATACAATGTATTTACACTATTTTATTTAAACAGTTTATTTAAAGCACTGGATTTTCATAAGCTTTGTGATTAGATTTGTAATTCCTAATCTTAGGTCTATCAGTCTAAAATTATCGTTTTAAACGAGAAAAATATTCAAGATTTGATGTTACAAACCGTAGTTTGCAAGATACAATGATAATGTTAGTATTTCTAACAATATTGATTAACCAATATGTTAAAATAACATGATATCCAATAACTACAATATTATTATTCTCCATCTTACTCACCTCTTCTTCCCTTCATCATTATTACCTCCTTCTCTTTCTTCTCATTCTTATCCTTCTCCAGCTTCTCTCCCTTGTCATCCTCTTCCTCATTTTTCTCTGGTGTTCTTCAGCTCCTACAATGCAATGTCCGGGTTGTATGATCCTATTTCCTTCACTCCTCTGTGCACCGTGTTAAACTTTTCATATCACTTCATCGAGTTCAGATTTCAGATCCCACAATATCATTTTAAGTACTTATGATAAGTAGTTATAAGATTATGATCGGGTATGTAAACATAATAAAATAATATATGGAACATTTAATTGCACTATTTATATGACATGGTGATTATGATAATAAAACCCTTATAATTATTCAGGTTACCATGTGGAATCGCTACGCATTAATATTCTTACTATTGTGAATACAAATTTGTAACCACATTATTACACAGGCAATTAAACTTAAGTACTTACAATGGTAATAGAGAAAGATTATAGCTAAGAAATATGTAAACCCGTACTTCAACGTCAAGAATAAATACACAAATATTCCCAACAAAGACATCTGAATTTCTCCGGGTGACATTTCGTACACTAGACTATTTTCAAAGGTATTTCAAGTATAAATGTTTTCACGTGTATGTGTGTTCATTACTTTGTTGGAGTTGAAAATGAGGTACAGGGTCTTTAACCACAATCATACACTGGTTCAGTGTTGAATGAGGTGCTGGAAGGGTTGAGGATAAGAGAGAAAGCATTGAGTTAAGATATGGGAATGATTTGCACAGAAACACACAACTGCCAACGGTGGTCGGTAAACGTTGGTTGGAATGTGGCTAGAAATTACATTAGTCGATGTCATGGTGACGTTACCACGTTCAGACGGTGCTGCCCTCTGACATTATCGCTTGGAATTAATTACCTACCTTCCCATCGTTCCAAGCTTTATACCACTCAAGCTTTCCCATTTTCCTCTCACTTAATGTTAAAAAGAGATAGATTAATCGAGAGAGAATGGAGTGAGATCACAGACTTAACTCTTTCTGATGAATCCTCTGTTACTCACGTTGCTTCATTCTAGGTAGTTAACATACATGCTTTAAAATTTCCTCTCTTAGTAAAATAATTTGTCGCAGTTTTTACTGTTTTACAACGTATGTTCATTGAAATTATAATTAGTAACATAATCACCGCTCTGACAAGAACTTTATTGCTACTTAACTTTACTACTAAACATAATGTTGCTACTGCACTGTCCACTGTACTATTAAATAAATTATATTTTTGCACTTTTATTCTCTAAAACGATTCTTTTTTCTATCTATTCAAATAACAACAACAACACATCAACATCAAAATATTTCTGAAAATGGACAAACCAATAATTTTTAAATAAATTTTTTGTAAAGAAATTTGTTTTTTTATTCGTAATGTATAATCATATATTTTTTTTGTAGTTACTTTTTAATACTTTTCCGCTTCTGCTTTGCGGTCAATGATGCCGTAATTTGAATTAATTCATATTTTATTTCTTTGTTGTATTTGATACAAATATTTTTGTTAATATTATCTGTATGTAGCAACATACAGACAATATTAACAAAAACGACATTGTATTTTCATGGCTGGTACCCTACATCACAGCTTTTGCTACAGGAGGTACCTAGTTCCACATTTTTTATAAATTCCTATTTTGTTTAAGTTAATATAAATTGAATACAGTGCTGCCAACGAAGTATAAGAAACATAAAATTTACCTATGCGTTACTTCAACCTTCTTGATGGTACGGTTGCGTCCATTCTAAAACAACCAATTTATATTTATTTTCTTTTTCATATTCGTCATGTGCACTGTATTATAAAGAACGATTAAGGAGTTGCCTTGTAAAAATACAGTAACTACTGGAAAATTTTATAAATTAATTTGTTATCAACACCATAAATTTTCACGTAGCATCTTCTTCTTCAAACATTCAAGGAGTAGGTTCTAGGTCATGTTCAAATATCTACCTAGCCATTGATTACCCCGGATCTTACCTTCCAATTGGTTTGTAACTTGTGGTCAATCTAGGGATCCATTGTAGAGACATTCTTTGACGATGATTGGTCCATTTCTGATGGTACTTAATAACTATCATCTGAAAAGTACTGAAACCTAATTATTTTTGTATCTTGTCTGAACAGATTTAAGTTACTACACCCCTAACGCCTCTCAAAGTAAGCGCAACTGGCTTCTACGCCGGGGTCCCGAGTTCGATTCCTGATCAGGTGTGGCATTTTTTGACCACTCTATTCCATATATAATCATTCTACATCATCTGCATTAGTAGTAATTGCAAAACAGTCAGACGTAAAAGAAAAAAAGCCCCTCAAAAAGAGTTTCTTTACTGATTAGAATTCTCATACTTCTTCTTTCACGCCCAGACCTCACTACTATTCGCTAAGGTTGGAATAGTCACTGTCGTATAGAATTTCATCAGTGATTCGATTTCCTTTTAATTATGACGTATTTTACAAAAAAATTATTAAATCTTCGTACTTTGTGTGGTACATCGTTGTCCACTTTATGACACATTACATTCCAAATAGGCGAATGACGGACCTGTTCTAGGATTATTCTATCATCTATTAAATTTGTCCTGACTGGATATTTCTCTCTGAAGTCGACCACTTTACTCGAAACTTTCTTTACTCAAAATTTAAAAATAAAATGAAATTAAACTTTTCATAATAATATATTTTACATATTTTAGTGACAAAGTTTATTAATTTTATTGATTTAAAATCACTTAACGTCAATAAAAGATGATCGTGCAAAAATACAAAATAAAATACAAACGAAATAATAGAATTGAAAGACTGTAAATTCAAGCAGTAGAAGATACGTAATAAATAATGCAAGTGAAATACTGCAGACAATTCAAAAAACCTTCAGCTTGACGCTACCCTCGCCGTAACCTATTGTGACTATAAAATACGTTGCAGTGGGGCAGCTGACCAATATCTATCATTCGTGAGCGCTTTTTCTTTGGCTATCACTCAAAGTAACCAATCACTTAAACCATTAAGTAACTAATCGTCTATACTTTTAGTTCAAATGAAATTAATAATTTATCACATGTGATTTAAACTCTATACTATCAGCTCTTTAAGGTGAGAATGTATGATGTATTGACTGAAAATTTCGGTTTTTTTTATGTTTTTCAGTACTTCAGTTCTATATCTACCAGAAAATTACGTCAAAAAATTATTTAAATGAAAAAATTAAAGTTTTGGGAGGTTTACCCAGAAAAATTATGTCACCAAGAACGAATATTTTTCGTAATTTTATACTTCTCATTTTAGTGTCAAAAGAATTTTAGTTACTTTAAATATCTGCATTACTGTTTTTAATATTCTCAGCTGTTGGATACACGTAGAAAGAAATTTGTAAAAATTCTATGTTATTCGTTTTTGGTTTTTAATTTTATGGTCCAATAGATTTAATTGAAAAAATGCCATTACAGTCTCCCCTTAAGTAAATTTCAATACAAGTCATTTTTCACGAAAAGCTATTTAACTAATATATGTGTTTAATTATACAAGCAAAACATTTTGTGGTCATAATAATTTAGCTTGAGATTGTATAACTTATTTTCACTTAGAGTTCAATTAAATTTATAATACTCCAATATAGGTCTTCCATATTGGTTTACATAGATGTACTGCATACAACTTGTTGTTTTATACAGCTGACTGCTTAGTAAGATTCACCAACCTGCATTCATTAAATTACTTGTCCTTCGAAGAGTTACGTAACTATTAACAAATATTTTACTCCTCGTAAAGGTGAACTAACGCCAGTTCTCAAATGTATGACTACAATAAGTTTTAAGTACCAGACTGATTATTAACAATATGGGTACGAAGAATTTTAGATAAAAATACAAAACGTTTAGGGACTGATCTTGGATGTCATGAACTGCTCAGTTTTGCGTTATTATTCTTTGTTATTTGTTTTATTTATTCAACTAAAACCGGGCGATAAAGCCAATTTTTACTTTTTTTATTAAAAATTTGTTATATATTTAAATAATCATTACTGTAATCTCAGTACATTGAGGTTTCTATATTTTGCTCTTTTAATAAATAAAATATAAAAGTATCTCACAAGCTTTCAATACTAATTGATATAGGCTACAATGCACTAAAAATATATTTTTCTTGCCTAATAATTTTTCCATATAATATTTATATTAGACCTCACCTCTGTCGTCAAAGAGCTAGACTGGGCCGCACACTACAAAGCGGAAGGTCCTGGATTCTATTCCCATTTAAAGTCTGGAGTTATTTCACGTTCAAACCCACCAGTTCCGAACCATAACCAATAGCAGTATCTAATAACCAAAGCATTTGATGCGACTTTAAATGAATTAAAATTTAATCGGTTTAAGATTCCGATCAAGACTTCGACAGAAATGCTGGAATAATTTTAGAGAGGCAGGGAAAATTATAAATCACAAAATTATAAAAATTAGATGGCAAAATTTTTCAAGTGTAATATTTTCTCATAACTATTATATTTAAAATATGGGGTTCGTTCTCGTGCACTAAAAAGAATTTTAAGCTATCCCAACTAGCAGAAGCCTCTGCCGGAGATGGTGTGTAAGGTTTAAATTTTGAAGTGAGCTTTCAATGTTGCCTTAGATATATGGTATTTGGAGTATTTCCTTTGGAGTATATATATTTATATATGGTATTGGTTCTGATATATGGAGTATTTCCTTAACTGAACTGAAGAGGAAAGCTCTGCGGCTTAAGACCGTAGTTATAAAATAGAACGAGTAATCTTCTCCACCTTTGTCACTTTGAAGTAACTTTAGAATGCATGATGTCTCTTAAATAGAACTACCCTAAAAGAAAATAGTGGGAAGAAAATGTTTTAAGAGGAATATTGGAATCGATTACGCAGCAGGTGGCAGAGGAGATGGAGCGAAGCTAGGGTCGGGGAGTGGACAAAGAGGTTCATTCTGAATGTCGAGGTGTAGATACAGAGGATATTTGGTGTTACCACCCTCGAACTGACGCAGTTACTAACAGGGCATATTTAACGAAATTCAAACTTAATGAAGTGCCGAAACGTCAACTGCGCGACAGTGAAGTGGAGGCGTCCATGGCGCATATTTTTGAAAGATGTCCCAATTTTGGCCTCAAAAGAATGGAGACATCTGAAAAGATAGGCGTTGCACAGCGGATCCCAGAGAGAGTAGGGGCAGCAATGCTGCGGGATGAGGAGAGCTGGAATTTGGTCGTTCAGGTTGCGAAGAGAGTAATCGGGAGACTGCGGAGGGAGGAGACATCTGGAGATCAGCGGGATCGCCCTCTCCCACAGTAAATCAATCCTGTCCCGATCTCAGAAAGTAGGTACACTAATTTCCTGAGCTGGTGAGGAGAGAGATGATGAAAGTGAAAGAGTGACAGTTTTGGCCGGTGACAGCGAGAGGAGAGTTCGGCTACGGTTCCTTTCCACGCCCCGCTGACAGTGTGTACATTTTTTAACCCAACATTTGCCATGTAGTATTATATAAACAGTTCCGAGGGAGGTGGAGGGTTGTTTGCTGACGTCGGATCAAGTGGCCAGGCGGCGGGTTTTTGGTTGGTGGGCAGTTGCGGCCTCCTTGGGGGAGGACGAGAACGGCTCAATTGAATGCAACATTAATTCCCCCATCGTGAGAGAGTGAACATGAGTTTTTCTCGCAGCCTCGAATAATAAAATAAAAATAAAACAGAAAATAGTTGAATATAAAAACGAGAAATATATTTTGGTTTACTGATAGTTATCAGCTGACGCGAAATTGACATTATAGAAGGCAATTTCAAAACCTGTGTAAACCGACGAGGTTTTATCCTGGAGGACAACAAAACATTTCAAAATTATCATTACAGAACATTTTCAGACACAATGTTTCCGAAGAGCTTTTAACACACTTTGGTACATTATAAACTGATATATCTATAACAAAATAGGGCTTAACTTAGTGAGAGAAGAAATTAAATGATTTAGCAGAACAACGAACAACGATTGAACGGAAATTCTCATTAATTCGCGATAAGCTTATTAGACGAAACAACTGTAGTTTTATAGGACTAAGAGGCAAATTTTCTATACAATTAATTCTTTAACTTTAGTTTTACAGAAATTTTAAATTATTTATTTTTTTTAGTCTAACAAAAGTACTAAAATACTAATATTAATTCATAAGTGATCTGAAACATTTCTTAACAGTAAATGATAGCATTGTATTTTGTTCAACGTTAACTTTATTACTTACTATTGTTCTTGATTCTTTGGAAAAACATATTGTAATTTTTCAGATTAAATAACACAATTTTTTGTGTCTTAAAACATTTTTATTATCTTTCCTTTTTTATTATATATAGTTGTGTTCAGAGTTTCTATTCAAGTACCTTGTTTTGCATTGGAAATTCTAGGGAGGCCGTGTTCTCTATTATCATTGTATTGTTATTTATAACAAAATTTTACCTATCTTTCTGGAGTAAATTTTATATTTTATCACTTTGATTACAATAATATTTCTATAACAATTTATTCAGGGAATTATTTACAACATCTTTTATCTTTCTGATACATATTTTTTGTCCATCAACACAAAATTAAAACACTACAATACCGTGATACTTCCTGAAGTCCTGTATGCGAGTGAAACCCTGTTTGGTCCAACAAGAATAGGCAAAAAGGACAAAATCGAGAAAGTGGAGAGGCAAATAGCAAGAAGGTGTATTGGAAAATGGTCCCTTCAAGATGGTAGTTTCTATATTGTACCAAACAAGGAAGTATATGAAACAATTGAGCCTTTAACCAGTATCATCAGGAAAAAAAGGATATCCTTCCTGGGACATATATTGAGAATGGAGGATACAAGATTACTAAGAAGGATGACTGAGTTTTTCTGGCAAAAGAAGATGACACCAAACTGGATAAAGGAAGTCAAAAAGGATATGGAGGAACTAAACATCACAATAGCTGACCTCAAAACTAAGTCAGGGAGCTACAGGACATACAAACAGCGATCGGTTAGATTTAGGGAACAAATGAGGGTCAGGAAAGCCATGGTGATTTCAGACGCTGAGAGACTGAGAAGATCGGAAACATTGAAGAATTATTGGCGAAGAAGAGGAGAAGAACGGGAGCGACAACTGAGGGGGCGTTTTGGTGGAACATCGGAAAGAGCTAGACGTTAAAAGATTGAACTTAAGTGGTCCTTTGTGGCCGTAAAAAAAAAGAAAAAAAAAAGATAATTAGGTATGATAATACATTATTACCGGTATTTATAAAGGTGTTTTGTAGTATGTTTTAACAAAAACTGAAACAAACTGTACTATTTAATATGGGTTATTAAAGTACTAAAAATAATAATAATTGGCGATATCACGTATATTAAAAATTCTTTCATTAAAAATTTAGGGCGGAAAATCCAATGCTGACAAATTATATTGTATTGTCAGAGTTATTTCAGTTATAATTTTAGTTACTGATTATCAAAACAGTATTGCAAAATGGAAATTCAATAGCCTAAAAATTTGGTATGGGTTGTTTAAAAATTGTAATTAACATTTTTACACAAACATTTGAAATAAACCTTGAAATATTGGTTTTTCATTTTATGGGAAACGAAAAATGTACTACATAATTTTTTCAGAATCATGTTTGTTAAAACTCGATAAAAATTACTCCCTGAATTAAGGATAAATTAATTGCCAGTTAATTTCATTCATTATTTTTAATTACCTTTAGCTTCAAACTAGGGACAAAAAGTTGAAAAGTCATTGTTTTTATCACTTTTGACCAAAAAGTTTCTACACAAAAGGATACCAAACCATTTATGGATATTTTTATACTTTTGTGGCTGTAAACATGTTAATTAAAAGTATGCTCTCGTAAATTTATTATGCAATTTTATAATTGGTTAGGAGAATAATATTGTCATTTCAATTTTTTACTTTCTCTTGCCTATATGAATATATAGGAAGGAAAGTATTGTTTTCATGTCAATTTTTCGAAATCGAGTTTTCACCGGATCTATACGTTTTCAGACCCCCTGAACCCAAAAAACATGTTTTTAGCGATTGGTCTGTGTGTGTGTCTGTGTGTGAACAGAATACCTCAAGAACGGAGCATCCTACGAACTTGAAACTTAAGTTACATACCACTACCGGACCCGACACGAACATTTTCATCAAAATCGGTCAACCGGAAGTAGTAGTTTATTCGTATAATTTTTCACTTTTTTGCGATTTTCTCAAAAACTGGTTCTACGATTTTTTTTAAAATCGCCTGGTTTACTCAATTTTTTATTCTCTACATGATAGGGTAGGCGCCATGTTTGCTGAAATTCTGCGTGAGGCTGTTTTTACGTAAAAATATTTTCTTTTTAATATTGCGGCTTTAATATGCATTTTAGCGCAGAACGTTATATAATAAAAGTTGTAGAGAATGTAAAATTCTACAACTTTTATTTCAAACATTTTTTTGTATAACGCTTAGTTTAGCGGTAATTAGCAATTTTCTGTTTTTTTCTCACGAAAACGTGTGAAAAATCTACTTTTTTAAGATTTCGGCCTTAGAATGCATTTTAAGACAAAAGTGTATAAAATCAAATTTATAGGAAATTAAGAGATCTACAACTTTTATTTTAAGCATTTTTTTGTACAGTGCCTAGTTTAGCGTGAATGAGTGATTTTCCGTATTTTTAAGCTAAACTGACGTTGATTTTAATTTTGCGTATTTCACTAATGTTTTTTGAGGTTAGTTTTTTGTTCATTTCTAATGTTTTAATACTAATGTTAGGTTAATTGTTAATTATTTGCATTGGCAAGAGAATGTTGTGTGACTGTTTCACACCAGATTTTTACTTTTTCTTGCCTATTATATATATATGATATCATATAATATATGAATATTATAGGAAGGAAAGTATTGTTTTCATGCAGATATTTCGAAATCGACTTTTCACCGGATATACACGTTTTTAGAACCCCTGAACCCAAAAAACATGTTTTCAGCGATGAGTGTGTGCGTGTGTATGTATGTGTGAACAAAATATTTTTCAAGAACGGAACGTCATACGAAGTTGGACATGAAGCGTAAGTTAGGGACTACTAGAGGACCCGACACAAACATTTTCATTAAAATCGATCAACCGGAAGAAGTAACTTTTTGTGTAATTTTTAACTTTTTTAGGTCTTACGAGTATATGCATTTTCGGGCAAAAGTGTATATAATAAAATTTGAAAACAATTAATGAACTTACAGAATTTATTCTAAACATTTCTTTATATAACACTTAGGTTAGCGGTATTAGTAATTTTCATTTTAACTTTACTATCAACAAAAATAATTACGTCGAATTTATTTAACTACAAATTAAAACATACTTTGTTCTTCACACATTATTAAAAAGCATCACTTGGGTGATACGCTTCCTAATAACAATCATTAAAATACTTTTATCACATCATTTAGGACATTAGTAATTTTTACTTAAAATTGGAATAAATAGAAAATATTTTTAAAAATAGTGTAAGCAAATAATTTTATTATAAACAAAATTGTCCGGAAATTAATAAAACAATTGAATTTGTAAGGACTGCAGCACCCGTTGGTATATCAGAGAACGAGAAAGCATATACGTGGGCTGTACTGCCAAATATGCTATAAAAGGAATGTTTCATGATCATGCTGTCTCACATGTTGATTTGTCGAAATTTGTATATAAGACGACATAATGAGTGTGGAACGATGGACGAAAAAGAACATCACAGTAAACTACGACTTCAAGGATAACACACAAAATGACGTTTTAATATTAAAAAGTAGCAAACGAAATCAATTACTTATAACATGCCTACGAATTGAGAATTCTAGATCCACACACAAATACCTCCTTCGAAAGACTGATTCACTGACCTATTATTTTTGCAACGACACTACATTGACGATAGGCCTAATACACTTGTAGTTTAGATCATCAGCCGAAAGGCTGGTTTGAATCTGTAGAAATTTTTCTAAGTAAAACGAGGAGTTAGGTGGTTTACTATTGTCTTCCTCACTGAGTGAAATAGTACGCTTATAAGCATGCCGGGCCCTCTAAAAAGCACATATTTTCCACTCTGCAAATGACACCATCACTTTATTCACCACAGGGTCTAGCTGTACAATGAAATTCATTACTTTCAGACGAGATAACTCTGATTAGTGTCTTTTACACCTCTACCTTTTCTGTTCTTAGATGGTTCAGTCATTTAATTGGCTGACCAAGTGATAAGAATATATACATAGTGGTAAGATTGAGTGTAAATAATTTAACACTCCACCTGTCTGTTATGGGCAAATAATACACGTATATTCATAAAACAGCTAGGATTACGTAAACTACGAGAAAAGTATAACTTAACACAAAATACTAAAATCATGGTAACGGACATCAAGAGTATACAAAATTTGGTTTGGTACCTTGCACTAGATCCACACACAAATACCTCCTTCGATAGACTGATGCACTGACCTGTTATTTTTGCAACGATACTACATTGACGATAATACACTTGTAGTTTAGGTCATCAGCCGAAAGGCTGGTTTGAACCGGGTGCTTAAAATCCTGGTGAAAGCAGATGCTTAAAAATTATTAATATCCAAAAAACATAAAAAAAATTGTAAAAATGTTATGTTATTCGTTATTCTTTTAAAATCTTTATGGTCCAACAGATTAGAGAAAAATCAGTAGCTAAAACCATCCTACAACTATAAGTGCGTAAAGTATCATTTTCATATCTTTCACCAATCTTATGAAAAATGTACCTAAAAGTAGCAAATTTAACATTGGCGGGATAAAAAGTACAGTCTCCCCTTAAATAAATAAATAAAAAGGAAATTGTCCGGCAATGAATGTCCATGAGTCAAACATCTTCTATAATAAAATTATTATACGAACATCAATATTGTCACGGAGATCAATTATTTGTATCTTTAAACGTTACAATGTGTAGTATATGTTTCACATTTCTTTATCTACCGTATAAAATATATGTATTTATTTATCTATTTGCAGTAACTCTTTACTGTAAAATATATTAAATACTCTAATCGTATAATTCACTTGATACAATAAACTACACGTTTGAAATTATAAAATAAAACGTTATTTATACTGATAGCAATAAAATAGTAACAAGAAACCTGAAACGGATGTAGCGTAATAAAATCTTGTATAAAGAATATTTTTCAGGTGACAGGTACAATAAAAACATACATGGAGTAGGTAATGAAATAACTAGAGCTGTAATATAAAATCCACAGGGAATCATAACAATGTAAGATTAAATAACGATAATACATTAAATTTATGAAACATGTGTATGTTGAAAAATATAAATAAGAGATACATATGAAGGTTATATAATTATAATTTTCTGCTGAATTAACAACATTGATGAAATTGCTAATGGGATTTTAAATTGTATCTTTTAAATGGGAATGAAAAATTAATTGTTTCTAAACTATTGTGACGATTCAAAATCATTGACAGCTGGCTTTGTTTATTTTTGGTTTGAAATAAATGTAAATAGACCCAGCTGGTGAAAAGAATAAAATAATTTTATTCTATTAAATTAAAATTATTTATAATTATTATTATATTATTATTTATTATTATTATTAATTATTTTTATTTAATTAAATTAAAATTATTTTAATTTAATTAGGGAAAAGAGGTAAAGTCGTCGCTAAAATCAGCTGTTTAACAGCTGATTTTCGGAGACGAAAATTCCTGGTTCAAATCTTAGTAAAAGTAGTTACTTTTATACGGATTTGAATACCAGACAGTGGTTACCGGTGTACTTTGATGGTTGGGGTTTAATTAACCATACTCTCTCAGGAATGGTCGGCCTGGGTCTGTACAAGACTACACCTCATTTACACGTCATACACATCATCCTCATCTCATTGGGTCATGGGGTTGCTTATTGTTCTAAATTGAACAGATTGCAACGTACACAAATTAGGAATAAAAAAAAATTAGAGAAAGGATAAACAAAGATGGGTTGCTAGGGGCTAGTAGGTAGGTTGTTAAAGAATTTTGTAAAAATGTTTTATTTAGTGGAGGTAGGAGATCTAAAAGGAACAGTACATAATATTGTACGCATAATTGAATAGTAGATATTTTAATAATTGGGACAGAAAATAAATCAATATGTTTGTAATAAGTTAAAGAATACTGTTGTTTATAAAATAGAATAATAAATAGTTAAATGAGATAATATATTAAGTATATTACAAATTTGGTATCCAGCTTGTGGGGAACAGAATCTGTAAAGAATCTGTCAAAGAACCTATGATTAAGAATATGTTAAAGAATATGTAAAAAAAAAAATCTAAGAAATATGTAAAAGAATATGTAAAGAATTTATGTAAAAGAATCTTAATGATGGAGCCGATGTTGACGAAAGGAATATGAATCAGGAGACAAGGAATACTGGAGTAACAGATATGGGTGACAATAGTAATAATAATAATAATAATGATAGTAATAATACAAACATGTTACAACAACTCATGTTGTTGGTTACTAAACAGGCTGAACTGAATAGAAATTTAATAGAAAATGTATACAGTAAAATGGCTAAAGAAAATAAAAATTTAATAGAAAATTTAATCAATAGTGTGGATAAATTAACAATAGACATATCAGTAAATAGTAAAGATAATAAATTATTGACTGAGAATATTAAACCAGATGAAAATAATGGTATAGGAGAAACAAGAGAAAGTATATTAAAAAATGAATCAGTAAGTACTAAAGATGATAAAATATTAACTGAAAATATTAAACCAGATGAAGATAATGTTGAAGTAGAAATAAGTAGTAATGCCAGTGCCAGTCAAAACGGTTTAAAATCGCCAGAAGGAAAGAGAAATAGTGTAAATCGAAGGGTATCAATCTTAAATGAAACAGAGGATGATAAAGAAATACCAGCACAAATTAGCAGTAGCAGCAGTTCGGCTTATAATTCTGATGAGACAAGGAAAGGTAGCGGTCATTCAGCCGGGAGTGATGTGCCGGGCGAGGAGAATAGGAGTGCCCTGGGAGTTAAACAAATACCTGGATCAATAGAGAAAGTAATAGCAAAAGGTCAAGTAATCACGGATCTTTCATTGGAAAAAGAAATTCAATCTGATTTAACAGAAAATAGCAAGAAATATTTAAAAGTAATAAACAAGGAAAAAGTGATTTCACAGTTTATGAACAAATTAATCTATGAAAGTATGAATGTTGTAAATAAATGTGTTAAACAAAATAACTGGAAACCGAACATAGATATATATACAAATCACAATAAATGTGAAAAAGAAATTAATGTACATTATGTTGTTATTTGTGTTTTGTTGTGTTATGTTTATAGTTTATGTTTATAGTTTATAGTTTATTTGGTTAGGTCTAAATATTGTAAGGCTGTTTAGCAACTTATATTTCAAACATTTCGGCCAAGTTTTATTATATTTAAATTTATCAAACAAATTCGAAATTCAAATCATAATTTTGGTTAAATTTCTCTTTGTTTTCAAAATTTAAATCGGGGGTAATTTGTGACGATTCAAAATCATTGACAGCTGGCTTTGTTTATTTTTGGTTTGAAATAAATGTAAATAGACCCAGCTAGTGAAAAGAATAAAATTTTAATTTAATTGGAGAAAGGATAAACAAAGATGGGTTGCTAGGGGCTAGTAGGTAGGTTGTTAAAGAATTTTGTAGAAGTGTTTTATTGAGTGGGGCCTGGATATTGAAAGAAGGAGGAGGTCCCACATTGGTTCTTAAAGAATAAAATAAAATATATATTGGAACATTAAATAGTTCATCCATTATATTAATTGAATAAAACCTATAATGATTTGATGTGAATAATGTTTTATTGAAGGAAAATAAGGGACAAGATAATAATAATAATAATAAAATCAAACTTGAAAACTGTTAAACAACCAATAAAGAATACAATATTATTTGATTATCTTACACTATTCAAACCTTAAAGTCTTTAAGGAGTTCTGTAGTGAAAGAATCTTTGATGTAAAAAAAAAATTGTTACACTACGACTGTATGATGTTTTAAGTGAAAATTTCGATTTTCGGTTTTTTATGTTTTTCAATTTTTACACCTACCATAAAAATTTAAAAATTACGTGAAGAAAATAGTATTTTAATGGAAAACAAATTAAGTTTTTAGGAGGTTTACCCAGAAAAATTATCGTGTCACCAAGAACGAATAATTTTATACGGATCGTTTTAGAGGAAATGTAATTTTAGTACTTTAAAAATATCTGCATTAGTGTTTTTAATACTCTCAGCTATTGGTTCATCATTCTAACCAACTGTTGATAAAAAAATTCATTTGTTTGTGTTTTACATTGTTTTTTTGCCTGTTTTCGCAAATTAAAATTTTTAACATTTAGGTACATTTTTCTCGGAAACCATTAAACCTACCAGACTGAAATTTTTACCGGTTATTAATCTTGCATATGCACATATTCTGGTATTTTTATGACTTCCTCAAATTTTACAAAAATTATTAATATGTAAAATACCGTAGAAAAAATTTGTAAAAATGTTATATTATTCGTTATTCTGTATTTAACTTTATGGTTCAACAGACTAAACTGAAAAAAATTCAATAGCTAGAAAAACCCGGCATCTATAAGTAAAGTTTCCTTTCCCCATCGTTTACCAATCCTATGAAAAATATACTTAAAAATAGCAAATTTAACATTGGTAGGGTACAAAGTACAGTCTTACCTTAAGCGTAGAAGGCGGGGTCACGTCCAGCAGCGTTTCCTCGAGGATAATGTAGTCACACTACGGTGAAGACTTCCATTTGGTAGATTTATGAAGTTACACAAATTGCAAACTTAATCTAAATCAACCAATATCAAATGAATCTATTTATTTAATTTTTTATGTTTGTTAATTGAGTTAGCAGGTTCAATTTCCTACGATGCTATGTCTCGTTCCTCAGAGAATGGTATATTGCTGGTATGATCGAGCGATTCAATAGTACAAATGGAAGACTATAGAGAACGCTTAAGACGGGAACACTTGAAGTTTTGTACCGTGATGTTTATTCTTAGTTACCTGTTTGAAAGTGAGACCTGGACTATCACGGCTGATCCCAAATATATACTGCAGAAATTAGGTTACTGACGTCTGCGGCAGGTAATTCCAGAGTGGATAGACAGCGAAATGCAAATGTTAGGTATTAACTAGATATTTTTCACTTGTGTGTAATGAGTCTACAAAGTCCATTAAAGGGTTAACATTAGAAGACATGGTACTAAAAATTCCCAGTGCGGTTGAGGGGTATAACCCGAAAGGAGACGGAGCTTAGAAAACCCAAGAAAAATATAGAACAAGTGATCTTGCACTTAGATGTTGTAACATGCCGTATACCTAATTCTTGACGAAAGAAGAACAAGATCGACTACAAATTGTTTCTCTGGGCTTTTCTATTTGCGTCCTTGTATAAATTTTCTTAATTTAAAAATATTATATGAGCAATATTGATTTTGTTTCAATTATTTGAACGTGTAGCCAAGCATAGTCAGTCGGCTTGAAGAAACTTTCTGCTAGATGTTAAGTTACACCGGTCGGGAAGCTACACCGTAAAGTATCCGATTGATAAAAATTCAACTCAAAACGAATATATACCGGAAAAAAATTTGGGTGGTCCTTAACAATTTAAAGAAAATTTTGTTTGTTCGTGTTTCTTAAAACACCTACAAAATTGGGATGATTAATTAACAAAATGTGGCATAAATAATTACACTTAATATCATTTTTATTGTGTGTGTACATGTGTAATAGTCTACTGTAGTTTATTTTAAAATTATGTGACTGTTATTTTCATAATGTATTTTAACTACATGTTAATCCTTTAGTAAATTTTTGCTATATTTTCTTTTTAAACTGTTATGGGAAACGTCACGTAACGAAAACTGATACAACGGCTTGCGAATCTCTTACGTTGTTAAAATAATATCAAATACTTCAGAAGATTTCTTAGAAAAACTAACAAACATAAACATTACTTAAAAATTTAAATTTTTTTAGTAAAAATTAAAAAAATAATTATATTTCTAAATTCATAATGAATTAAATTAGTAGCGTTATCTTTAAAGGAGTGAAATATTTTAAAACACTGAGAAACTGTGAAACTTTTAAAAGTATTTCCCTATTTTACGGTTCACTTATCTTGCCAAAGCTATTTTAAGAATCCTTTATCGACGATACAGAAGAATGAAATATCAGCTTGCTGCTACAATTGGATCATTTTTCTACATCAAACACGAATTTCTTATTAGCTCCAAGCGATGAATGAATCCCTTGAGGGTAAGAAAGTATATGTCTACTCTTTTACCATTTCATGCAAGCGATTCATTCTTTCATGAATTTTACAATTTATTGCCTTAAGTACCAACCTGGAAACTTTTTTCAAAGACTTATTTAAATCATAATGCAACGTTCATAACAAACTAGATTTTTATTTCTGACTATCATTAATAACTTTAGCGATTCCTCTGACATCTGAGGGGTCTTATTACAAAAAGTTTAGTGTTTATGAAAAAATGAAATAGATCGTCACAGTTTTTCTAGTTTAAAAATAAATTTCATAATCTCTTTCTTTATTTGTTAAATACGGTTCGTTACGGATGTACTCGATATATTACACAATTCTCTCTTTAACGTTCGAGGAAATTATAGTTATTTTTTGGGTAGAACTAAGTGACTTGTTCTTGACTTAATTCTTTATTTTTAAACTATAAAATTACAGTAAACCTTCAAAAACTTAAAAAAGTTTTGAAATTATTAAAATTGCATAAAAAAATGGTAAACTGTTTATAAAAATTATTCTAGTGGTAATTCAAAGATTGAATATAGAAAACTAAGACAATACTGAGAAACATTGAACAATAAATAAATATCCTAGTGGATATTTAAAAGAGTGAAAACAAAAAAAACAAAGTTAAAAAAACAAAAATATTGAGAGAGTAAAATCATGAAATAATTTAATTATATTAATACACACAAAGTTATTAAATGCAGTATATTTCTAAATTTGTAAAAAACATAATTAAAATACTTATATAAAATAATCAAGAACAAATGAATCAAAAATTGATATTTTAGAGCTTGAACAGGTCAAAATAATACTATATATTTTTGAAGTTAGAGCTAATTTTTACTTAAAGTTGTAAAATACACCGAGTTATGTTTGTATTAAATGTTGCAATGAATGAAGTATATTAAAAAATATTTTGTAAAATAGTACAATGACTAAAATGGTTACGTATATGATTTCTATTTTGAGTTTTAAATTTATTTGCAACGACCTATCTAATTTTATATACTACTTCTAATCGAGTTTTGTAAAACACATAACTCTGATAAACAGACAAATAGCTGTCTAATATTTTATCACATACCTGTTAAAACAGTGAAAACAATTACGATTATATTGGGGAGATTAAAAACTGACAGTTTTTTTTAAAAAAAGGAAAACCTGTTTTTAATATGATTTTTTTTAATTCCTAATATGTGTACGTTGCAATCTGTTCAATTCAGAACAATAAGCAACCCCATGATCCAATGAGATGAGGATGATGTGTATGACGTGTAAATGAGGTCTAGTCTTGTACAGACCCTGGCCGACCACTCCTGAGAGAGTATGGTTATTTGAACCCCAACCATCAAAGTACACCGGCAATTACTGTCTAGTATTCAAATCCGTATAAAAGTAACTACCTTCACTAGGATTTGAACCAGGAACCTTCGTCTCCGAAAATCAGCTGTTAAACAGCTGATTCTGGCAAAATATTATTTTAACATAAGAAATTTAATTCCTGTAAATATTGTTAAACAATACTTTTTAGTGTTCTATTACATTGAACCACGCTCCTGGATCGGTAAGCACTTTGTACGTTATTATATATATTATTACCACAAAAATTAATTGATAATTATTTAACAATCAATAACCAATTTATTTCATTCCATTTACTGGACATATCAGTAAATATTTGATTGTGATCCATGAGTTAAACATTTATTTTAAAGGTAATTTCAAAGTAAATTTGACTTAACATTTTTTAAAACATAATCTGTTGAAAAACAATTTTAAAAACTTTTATTGAAAAGCACTGATAAAAGTTAATATATATATAGTAATACTAGGAATTACAAGTACTTACGTTATATTGTTTTCAATTAAGTTTTCTAAAAGTCAATTATTTGTTACTTTTTGTTTCCCTTTATGAATATATAGGAAGGAAAATACCTATTGTTTTCATATTGAATTTTTGAAATCGAGTTTTCACCGGAAATACACGTTTTTAGCTCCCTGAACCCAAAAAACAGGTTATTAGCGATTGGTGTGCATGTGTTCTTCATTGTTCACAAAATATCTCAAGAATGGAATAAAGTACAAAGTTAAAACTTAGTAGGCTACTTATGTTAGGTACCACAAGGAGATCACATACGAACATTTTTATTAAAATTGG
Source organism: Catonia carolina (assembly GCA_035578175.1). Lineage (NCBI taxonomy): Eukaryota > Metazoa > Arthropoda > Insecta > Hemiptera > Achilidae > Catonia > Catonia carolina. The sequence continues at coordinate 20,315,054 of JAQMRL010000013.1, forward strand.
TTAACCGAAAGTAGGCCTAACAGTTTATTCGTGCGATTTTTTCTGCATCTATCTCAACTACGACTCTGAAGATTTTTTTAAAAATCAAACCATTCACTGCACTTTTTATGCCCCAAAAGATTGGGTAAGTTTCATGCCTGCTGAAATTTTTGGAGGTGTGCTCTTTCGTAAAAAATATATTTTTTTTCAAGATTATGGGCTTATGTATTTTAGGGTAAAAGTGTATTTAATTAAAAGAAAATGCAAATAGTTTAAAAAAATTTGAAAGGACATGGAAAAACTAGAATAAACCGAGAAAATTTGATGAAAAACCATTTTAAACACATAATTACTTAATTCATGGGATTTCACGAAAAACAAGAACAGAACACTGGATAGACGGAATCCAGCGAAAAGTTCACAATAAAAGAATTGAGAGATTTAGACTGCAAAAAGAGCTCTCAGAAATGTCAAAAAATAATTAATGAAGTTTAAAAAGTCCCCGTATAAAAAATATTACCCTTAATATTGTACTGCATTACTTTACATCTGTAATAGTTAATTTAATTATATATTCACTATAGAACAAAAAATATTTCTAAATTCTTTAATATTTCGATAATATTTTCACGGTGGATAGTCAATTTTAAATTTGAATTATTTCTCCACCAATCATATATGTACCAACCAAACATAATTTACAATACCTTACATGATGGAATTTATCTACAGGAATTCGTGTGGCACAAATGTCACAAACTCATTTCATATTCCGTCAATGTATTCAATAACGAGAATATGCTAAACTCTTGCTCTGTAGAGAGAGTCTGCATATGTATTCCGTTGCTAGCTCCACTTAACCTGGATGAATCCCTTGACCCATCTTCAATATTCTTTAGAGTGTTATCTGAGTATGTGAATCTACTAAATCTTTCCTTTAAAGTAAATAGATAAATGTAATTATATTTTGAACATAGAGCTCCACATATTTTAGCTTCTGAGCATCTGCAACTAAATCTCGAAACAACAGACGACTATAGTACATCTCACAGAACCGTGAAGCAGATATAACAGCAACAAAAACAGCAATAGCAGATATATTGTAAAAAGAATAATAACAACAAATTTTTACTATAATGGCTTCAAAAATATATAATCTGATTTCTGAGGATATATTAGTTAATAGGACATATCAGGGTAGGAAAAGGTTGTTTATTGAAAAATTATTAAAAATTCTAAATGTAGAAATATTTTTTTCAACTATTGATCAGCTCTCTTTCTTATGATGTACTCGTACTCTATTATAAAATTAATATTTGATAATCTTTGGTATTTCTTAATAATTTTTCTTTCATGAATAAGGTAGATATATTATTTAATTTTTATGTTTCAGTTCAAATGAAGTTGTGTACCATAATTCATAAGAATTTTATGTTCTATTATTTTGTATTTGGCTGAATGAGAGTAATTTTTATTGTTTTGTTTAATTTTTATTGTATTTTTCTTTTGAACTTTTGAAGTAGGTAAAAAATTATTTAGGCTACTGTATTTTTGTTTGTTTTGTTTTTTTGCACCAATTGTCATTTTGTCTTTTCTCGTTTTGTTTTAAAGTTTATTTGTAAGTGATGGTAACCTCCAAATCAGGATTAACCTGGAAATACCTAATTTCCATTTCATGTAAAGTAAAAATTGTATATAGTTTTATGTTTTTGTTACAAATTGTTGAATTGTTTCGTATGGATTTGAATTGTTCGATTTCTGTTGTAATAATATATGTTACAAAATGTTGTGTACTAATGTTTGAATGGAAATAAAATTTGTATTATTATTATATAAACAGACTATGGGTTAAAAGTCTGTAAAAAGGATGCGTAATCATGTTTCACTCTATCAGCGCCTTTAGTCAAAACAATTGGCGACAGACTGGAATTTTATAATAGGCCTACCGCATAAATTCTGTTTACTGGTACTACAGTATAAGCCTACTCAGTTTGGTTTAGTTGACATCATAGCGATACAGAGTTCGGTGCCTTTTATTATATTTAGTATATGTTTAAAATTAGTTTAGAAATTTTCATCTGACAAGCAAAGAATATTTTTGTTACTCAAATGGATCGCGCTAAGTTCAATCATAATTTTAATACATTTTATGTTTTGACGCGCTGCACGTTTCCATGGGATATAGTATAATTTATAATAGATGTCAAATAAAGGCAAGTGAAACGAAAAGCACGCACGTGATATTGGTACTAAAAAAGAACTTGTCCACCAATTTACATTATAAAACTCACAGATACCTAAAACTGATTCAGTTGAATATCGTGGTATGCATCGTGACAAACGTTTAAATTAAAAAATACATAAATATAAAACAAAATAAAAGAGCTAAACATAAAATTAAACAAGTTTCTTGGATATTATGTAAATTTTATTTACAAAAATGTATTCTCAAACCAATTTGGACGTATAACATCCAAAACTGCAGCTTAGAGAGCTATCTTAACAGTGTAATCCTGCAATCACACCAATAAACAATACTCAGAACAATTACAGCATCAACTTGGTACATAGCAAACAACGTACTACAGAAAGATATAAACATTACTGCAATTCAAATGATTTATTAATGAACACGTTTAATAGAAAATACAAAACAAGACTTGAGTTACATCCGAATCACCTGGCCATCTCATTCTAAGACACTTTACGACATCATCGCACTTCATAACATCATTTACATTCAAATGACATTTGACAAGTGAACCAAAGATATTTTACATAATTATTTTGAAGCGGTTAGACTTTACATGAAATAAGTCCTTCATTGGTGTTTTCTTTCCAAATTTTTCGTAAAAATGAAATCTATCTTTGTTTTATAACAGATGAGATAGTAATTAAAAAATTTCACAGCTAATTTGTGGCACTCAGGGTGGATTGGATACTCGCTCATGCAAGATACATATTTTCCATTTGAATTATGCGTTCAATCTAATTTTTTGATATAGTGTAAAAATTGAAACGCACTCTTTGTACGCACTGTATCTCATTCTATTTACAATTTCCCTAATATAGATACGACTTCAAATAAAGGAGAAAAAATGTTTAATAACGTGTTAGGTCGTGTTATAACTATTAATATTTCATATAAATTTTTATTAAAATTTTAATTCCATAATTTTCCACATAAACTCGGTTTTATAGCATTTCATAACAGAAAAAGGAATTTTATCTTCTAGGCATATAATTATTACTGACTAAAAAATTAATATTCACTTTATAATAAAATTAGAGTCATTTACTCGAAATATTTAAATAATTTTAATTTAATATTTTGCTGTTATAGAATAATAATTAATTACGTATGTAGCTAGAATGAAAGTGAAGTAATCCTTTTAAAATTTTAAATATTTTTTAATTCACTTTTATTTTTCATCCATTTATATCTGCCTAATTTAAAAAAAACAATCCTCGTTTACTAAAAATCGTTTTATTGATATTAAAACAAATCTGTGGCTACCAGTATAACAAAATCCGTCTATAAAAATATACTAATAACAATCAACAGGGAATTTTTAAATGGAATATTTTACTGTAAAATTTGAACAAGCTTTTGTGAATTAAATTAGTTAGTTTATAATATTATAGTATGCTGTAGGTAACCTAGTAGGGACATTGAGTTATTGTACATAGTATTAATTAGTTCTGAATATAATTAATTAGTTCTGACAATTTAGCGGAAAATTTCGAAAATGTTTCTCCATAAGTCCAAACTGGTCTTATAAATTATGTTTCTATTTATTCGTACATTACTTTCTAAAGATAAATTATGAGTGTCTCTCTAATAATCGTTTCAATAAATAAAAGCGCTTTAAATAATAATATTAACATAAAATAAATGATTTAAAACGAGAAAAGTAAAGCCCTGAGTTCCTTTGATTCGTAAGATTTAAACAATTTACTTTCTTTGAACGATTTAAGAATATAATTCACATTGAGGTGTTTGCTATTTGATTATGTCAGTAGTTTAGTGCTCATCTACTGAGCTAAGATATTGAAACGTATTTGGTTAAAGAGAAGGAAATTTAAAACAAATCCGTTGTAACTTTATAAGATTTTAACCAATTACAATGAAAGCACATTTATTGAGAATTCGGACTAATAAATAATATAATTCTTTAACAATTTTTTGTTACTAATCATCATGCAATATGTTAGGTTTCAGAGACGCTAAACTAATCAATTAGTTAATGATAAATATTGTAACATATTAGTAGTTTTAATAATTGAAGGGGTCGGAGGAAGAAAGTGCTAACCCACAAAATTTCCAGCATGATTTTTCTTAAATATTCTGTAAAAATAAAATATTCAGCACGTTTTAAACGGGTTACTATATTTACGATGTTAAGAGCCTAGATTAACAGAAAATAACATATGTTTAACAAAAATTCAAAAATATGATTTTGTAGATTCCAGTAAACTTTTAAAATGACGTTGCGTAAAATTTTGTTGATGTGGGCTAGCACTGTCTTCTCCCGACCCCGTCAATTCTAAAGTGTAATTTATGTTTAAATGATTGTGTGTGTGTCAACTCTCAAACAGCTAATTTTCGGAGACGAAGTTTCTATAGTACAAATCCTAGTTGAGGTCATTACTTTTACACGGATTTGAATACTAGATAGTGGCTAACTTTGTACTTTGAAGGTTGGAGTTGAATTAACCATGTTCTTTGAGGAATGATCGGCTTTAGTGTGTACAAAACTACGTCTCATTTACACGTCGCATATATATCATCCTCATTTTATTAGATTATGGGGTTGCTTATCGTTCTTAAACTGAAATACTTAATTAATACTTAAACATATTAGGATGTAACAAAAATTGATTTTGTGTACGAAAGGCAGTGTGAGAGGTTGTATGGGTGAATATTTTAATAAGTAATTTGGACGGGCAAGACTGATTAATTCGCCAAGGTCTTTTGGATACAGAGCCGGTGACAACAATCCTTGGTGGTCCAGAGATGTACATCAACAAAGGAAGTACGATGAACCTGACATGTGTGGTCCAACATAGTCCTGAACCTCCGCCTTCCGTGTACTGGACGCATAACTCCGAGGTAAGACCTCATTATTTTATTACATCATTATTTATTTTTATCTATTGTAAATTATTCATTCAATATTGTATTAATTATATTAGTGTTGTAGAATAAATGTTAATCATTAAGATTCTATAATCGTTTTCGTAGTATTTGTGAATAATTCAATGAAGTGAGTAACTTTAACTTCAAAACAAAATTAAATGAAAGTTATGTTTAGTTAGAAAAACGGTACAGAAATGGACAAATACAGTAGATTACATAAACTCTATGAATTATATTTACTTTACAGTGTAACTTAAAATATTTGTGCTATATAAATATCAATACGAAATTACATTTCTTGCTTCGAAAGAAAAATATTGAAAAATGATGTGCAATCAGATTTTGCTTCAGATTATAGTACAATTTCCGGTATAAATAAACTTCCTGCAAGAATTTTAGGTCTACGGTACTACCTCGGACTGTACTCCGGAGTAATTGGGACTGCAGATGATCCGTAAAAATGAAATTCCTGATAAAACGGAAAACCTTACCGATAGTTTTTACTTTGTGAACAGAAATATACTGCAATATGTTTAAATACAAACATTTACATGTGTTTAGTTTTTCATTAACAGTCATGTTTTCTCTTTGTATGGCGTTTAAAGACAATGCGATCGCTCAAAAGTTTCACCAAAATAAGTTCAGTCCGTGCGGTGTCGGACTGCTGCTGCTCCTTTTACACCATGATTTTGTTCAACGATCATTCATGAAGAAAATACAGTATCATCCCTCCGATATTTAACTTGAGTTACCAATTATTTAATAATACAGGTCTACTGTAACTTTACGTGTCTTCGATAAGTCTTTGAATATTTAAATTTTAATAAGTGTTCAATACTAAAACAGTTATATATAATCCTTATGTACTGTATCTGGATTGTGTTGTTCAATACTTATTTTTGGATACCGCGATTTTATAAATAATACATTTTTGTTTTACTAATCCAGATTGGTGTGAATAATTCTGAAATCCACATAAACTAGAGGTGGATGAACGAGATAGTGCAGTATTGTTAAGTACCCTGTATGTATTTTGTCAAGATGAGATTTATTTTTATTATATTCAACTGTTGTGTACTAAACTATTAATTTTGCTGAAATAACCTCTTCATTATGTAGACAATACTCCAGTTTACTTTGTCAGGTGATTAACGTATAAATATACGACAATCATAGACAAAAATTTCTGAATGACAGTTACCAAAAGTTACACAAACTTTTCGCCCAGCAATCTAAGTTACCCATGACTTGGAATCCCTTAACGGAAAGTGCAATACTCCAACCAATCTGGATATAATTATTATTATAACTAAGATTAAGGTGCAGCAAAGCAAGACTCTTGGTCATTGCATGAATGAATTGTTTTCTTGGTAAATTATTGCGGCAGATAAGTAATCATTTGTAAGTCCCAACAATGTTTCAGTAATACAATAACCGAGTCTTAATGGTATTGTCCTAAATTTGACTTGTAGAAATTAACTTAGTACAAAGCAATAAATTTCTTATTTCTTTCTCGTTAAATTGAATTTGATAAAGTGCTATAAAAAATACGGCAACATTTTTACGGACAACATTAATAAATAATATTATATATCAACACTAAACTGATGTGTGTACGTTGCAATCTGTTCAATTTAGAGCAATAAGCAACACCAAGACCCAATGAGATGAGGATGATGTGTATGACGTGTAAATGAGGTGTAGTCTTGTATAGATTCAGACCCATCATTCCTTAGAATGTATAGTTATTTGAAATCCAGCCATCAAAGTACACCGGTAACCACTGTCTAGTATTCAAATCCGTATAAAAATAAATATTTTTATTTCACTAGTATTTGAACAACGGGACCTTGTCACCGTACATCGGCTGTCAAAGAGCCATACCGCGGCGGCAACTTTATTAAATAAAAAAATATACTGCAAAATAATAAATCTACAGTCTACCTCCGTAGCGTAGTGCGCTAGCCTACCAATCGCAGGTCCCTGGGTCGACTCCCGGATAGTGTCTGGAAATTTTTACAAGTGAAAACCAACTGTAGTCGCTTATGACCGAGCTTGTTAATGCGACTTTGAATTTAAAAATATCCTACAATTTCTCCTAAACATTACCTTTTGTTCATTCCAACCAATACATAATTATTTCCCGATCATATAAATATTCTAATTATTGTTGCGTTAATATTTGTGTGATTAACATTAATTGCATCACATTTAATGATGTGGTATTTGAATATATTCTATTATTAATCATGGTTTAGTCCTGTAATTATGTAATGCAAGCCCTTAAAATGTTATTCTCATTTAATTTCAAAGCTTTGTAGTTGTTTTTGACTATAAACCACGTAATTTAACACACTACAGTTGATGCATAAATTAAAGTTATATTGATAAATGATAAAGTACATTAAGGAACCGGTAACCGGTACAAGCGTCAAAATTAAACCCACCTATGATCCATTTTTATCAAAAATTGTTAAAGTTAGCCAACAGAAAATTTTGAGGACTATTAATGCATATAATTTATGACTATTGTTGTAGTAAATTTACTTTTTATATTATGGAATGGTTTGTATGTAAAAAAATTTGTAAATATTTCTTAAGTTAATCAAAACTACATTTAAACAAGTTACAAATGTTAGTTTGTAATATTTATTTTATAATTTTAGTACATTTTATTATAAATAGATTTAAGTACTTTGCACCCAAAATTTTTAACTTGATACCTTCAATGAGTTATGAGTAAATTACGTGAAAAATTAATTTGAATATTCTTACAGATAATACGAATACTATTGTATAAGAAATAAAAGAGAACATTCAATGATAAAATTCCCTAAATGAACAACAAAAACTATATTGTAAAATTTAAATTTTCCTTAAATTATTGAAGATAGGCCTATTATTTGCAAGAGTATCAACTAAACTTGTGGGAAAATAAATTAATATGAACTAAAAAAATAATAAAAAATTGGGCACCAGCTCTATCAGCAGAGCATGATAAAAATAAATGAATAAGACTCCTTGCTTTAAACTAAATATTTAAGGAATAATAAACTAATGAACTAATTTGAAACTACTAACAAAATCATCCTTAACCTATTTAAAAACATAGTCAACCTTTTATCAGCCGCGACATACAAAACAAAACTTAAAAAACGCTAAATAAAATATACCAAAGATACTTTTCTTGATATTTAGAACTTAGCTGCGCAATTTCTTCTTTCACGGTGTTGACGCATGAGTCCTTATGCAATACAACATTTGTCACATACCATGTGGCATTTGTTACTTTCTCTTGCCTATATGAATATATAGGAAGGAAAGTATTGTTTTCATGTCGATTTTTCGAAATCGAGTTTTCACCGGATCTATACAATTCAGACCCCCTGAACCCAAAAAACATGTTTTTAGCGATTGGTCTGTGTGTGTGTCTGTGTGTGTGTGTGTGTGTGTGTGTGTGTGTGTGTGTGTCTGTGTGTGAACAGAATATCTCAAGAACGGAACATCGTACGAACTTGAAACTTGAAACTTAAGTTACATACCACTACCGGACGCGACACGAACATTTTCATCAAAATCGGTCAACCGGAAGTAGTAGTTTATTCGTATAATTTTTCAGTTTTTTGCGATTTTCTCAAAAACTGGTCCTACGATTTTTTTTTAAATCGCCTATTTTACTCAATTTTTTATTCTCTACAAGATAGGGTAGGCGCCATGTTTGCTGAAATTCTCGGTGAGGCTGTTTTCACGTAAAAACTTTGTTTTTTTAAGATTACGGCTTTAATATAAATTTTAGCGCAAAAACTTATATAATAAAAGTTGTAGAGAATTTAAAAACCTAAAACTTCTGTTTCTAACATTTTTTTGTATAACGCTTAGTTTAGCGATTTTCTGTTTTTTTTCTCACGAAAACGTGAGAAAAATCGATTTTTTTGACATTTCGGTCTTAGTATGCATTTTACGACAAAAGTGTATATAATTAAATTTATAGAAAATTAAAAGGTCTACAACTTTTGTTTAAAACATTTTTCTCTACAGTGCCTAGTTTAGCGTGAAAGCGTGATTTTCCGTATTTTTAAGCCAAACTGAGTTCGATTGTCATTTTGCGTCATTCACTCATGATTAAAATAAGGTTATGTTTTTGAGGTTAGTTTTTGTTTATTTCTAATATTTTATTAATAATGTTAGGTTTATTGTTAATTATTTGCATTGGCAAGAGAAAGTTGTGTGAGTGTTTCACACCAGATTTTTATTATCTGTAAGACTTTTGACTGGAATTGTTGGATGATAGCAAGTTTCGATTTCGTAACTGATCCCCAAAGCGGTAACCTATAAGTCCACAGCGGTTTTAGTATGGCTTTGTACAGTAGAAGCTTGCTCTCTGGAATTTCCATAAATTTCATTGTTCGTACAATAATTGTACTTTTACAACGGTACATACTTGACTACTGAACGTTAACTTTCAAATTTTTAAAAAAAAATTTATATTCTTTATTTTGTTCCTGATAATTAAGCTTACAATGACAAAAATGTGCTGTGAATAAGATGAAGTTAGACGTACCTACGTGATATAATAAAGCTGATAACTTAACAGTGACGTTCGTGAAGAGATTATTTAGTCTGCTGCAATTCTAAAATGTTTAATTGGTAAATATGCTTAACTTTATCATTCTATGTGATTGTTTTAATTTTACTGTAAATCTCTTTCATTTCCTCTTCAAACTCTCGCGCTTATTATCTAGTCGGTTAAGGGAGTGTATGATTTTTATTTGATTATTTTTGTGTGTGCCAGTTTTCCAGTGAGATCAATCAAAGTAAACCTACCTACTTTTTGTTGATATTAATGACGTATACAATATGTGTAGGTCGTTTAGAATATAAATACCGAAGGGCGTTTGTAATGGTTCTTAGAAACTACGACTGAACATTTTGCAAGCGAGATGAGTTGGTGCGTGCTTCGTAGCAATAAACTTGAAAATCTTAGTATTTGTAAATAAGCCTAAGGGGCAATGTAATCGGAGGTTTTTTGAAGGGCAAATTAAATAATTTTCTAAAATGACTGAAAAAATATGGCACTTATTCCTAATTTGGTCTTTATTTTTAGTTTCATGCGTTTTGATCAGGTTAAGTCAAGTTAAGATTAATCCAGTGTAACTCAATATTTTATTTTTATGTAATTCATTATTTTCTAACTTCTAGATTTGTATTATAGATTTCATTTTACATAAACTTTTTGAACGCGCATAAATATTGACCTAACAACTTTTAAAGAATTAAGAATAATAAAAAAATACTAGGCCCTAAGTTACTGAGGAAATATACTGTTATTTAGTATATTTCAAATAATCTCAAAAACTCAAAAATATTAATTCCGGGACATTTTTAGTATATCATTGTTTATGTATAATATAAGATTCATTTTTAATTATCTCTCATTCAGAACCTAATAGTAATGAAGTTTGGTTATTTAATTAAGCAATTATATAAATGTAACGGAAAATTAAGCCTACGAAATATATTTTGTAATATTCTTCTTACTTAGTTTCCCTTTATAAACTCTTACTTTTATAATAAATTAGGTTCACCGTATACCTAAAGTAGATACACAAACTTCAAATTTTGATGTAGAAACACAACATTACACAGTATACCTGTACCGAAATTAAATTAATTATCCTACTTATCTTAAAAGCGTAAGCTACGCTTCCTTTACAACAAACAACGGGCTGTAACATACATCACACAATTTAAGCCTCTATTTCAATAAACTATCTAAGAAATCTTTCATATGACGTATCGTGTATGCTATTATATTACTTGTTTAATATATATTCGTAATTATTTTAAAAATATAATTAATTATAATAATTAATAAGTTATTGAATCAACAAATAAAAATATATTATAATACATGAAACTAATAAATAATTAATATTAAAAAATGTAAACTACAAACAATCCAAATACATGTAAAGAACTTAAAATAAATAACTAATAACATAAACACATATTTTGTAATTGTAAGATAACTATGCATTGACTTCAAATAAATGACTAAATTCAGTAGCACTATTAACGCTCCTATTGAAAAAATGTTACATCTGGTCACACGAAAACACGAGGATGTTAATAGTGCATATTTTATGAAAAAAATTTTCAGTTTCTTTCTTTAATTTTGTGAGATGTCTTTGAGCATAACTTTTCTATTCTATATAAATATACATAAAACAATTTTAATTAAATACCAGATAGACCAGATTCTGCAACTAGTTAAACCACTGAGAAAAATTTTAGTAATTTCTTTGATAAATTATCTACCTTAATCAGAGGTAACTTTGTCATGTTGACTTAAAAGGAAGGTGAACTTACAGAGACACTGCATAACTTTAATTTGTGGATTACAGAGTTATAGGGAACAGAGCCAGTTGTTTGAGTTTATGTCAAGAAGTTACCCTTCTATTCTGTTTGTACAACTCTTTACTCCATCTTTGTCGTTCTTGTTCGTTAGGCGTTTGAAATCTCTCAGACCGAAAACAAAGTTACTCTATCTCTTCAAGTTTTGTTTAATTTATAATATTTATAATATATTACTAATGAAATATTTCTGCCAGAAATAATGTTCTATAGGAAGTATGAATTACATTCAACGCTTGTCAGTAGTATTAGAAGTTGTACTTTATTTTGATGAGTAATCTTCGCTGATGATAATCCTTAACAAAACTGTTTCGAAATTTCCAAAAGTAACTTAATTTAAATGATAATTTTCGTTGGAAAATATTATCTTAAAAATGTTTATCTTTCCAAAATTAAACAAAATGTTATTATTTTAATTAATTTATTAGTCAGCATGCTAGCGCCCATATTGTGTATTTACGTTAGATATACTAAAGATATAAAATACAACACTAGCCACGTTTGAAAATGATGTAAATATTCTCTCTGTTCAGGGAGATTCTGTTAGAGCAACTTCCGGATTTCAACACCACTTAAACCTTATAAAAAACTGGTAGAAAAAAAAATGTTTAAAGAGAAACGGAACAAAAACTCACTTGTTACATTTACACTCCATTACCAAAATTGTCCACGCATATATTTCAACAACAATCAAAATATTGAATTACACCTAAACTGACGTCTGAATTGAAGAGCACATCATATACTGACTCCAAATTCAACCAATTTTTTGGCTACTTAAATTTCAAAACGAACTTTTAATTTAAAAGAAAAGAACCACATTCACAAACACCTATTTATTTCCCATTTTTTACCAGTTCAATTTTAAATAAATGATGCTTTATTAATTTTATTTGTATGCTGTAGTTTACTTCAAAATTATATGATTATTATTTTCCTATTCCCTATATATACTTATACTATTAGCTATATAGTTAATCTTGAAGTAAATTTGTTCTTCTCTTGTTAGGTTTTTCAACTTAAGTTTTCCTATCGTCTCCTTAAGTCTCCTATCCAAAACCTAGTGTATAATTCAGGAAATTCTGAAGTAGGTACTATTTGGAAAGCAATAAATAAATGTAGAGTAATGTTTAATATTTTGAAAACCATACAATATCAAAATAAATTAAATTTTTTGCCTTGACTGATATTATTTTCCACGGGCTAATTATTATTATTATTATTATTATTATTATTATAATTTTCACGGGCTTATTTTCCTAGGGCTAATCACTTATTAAACAAAGTATACGGATTGGCGTGACATGAAAATTAAAGATGTAACACATGTTAATTTATATTAACAGAAAATACGGTGAAACGTTGCTGATATGCGTAGTTTATTAAATAACCGACGTCTGTGGCTGGAGGCAGTACATCAGAATTTTACTCATCCTATGAAAATTCATTTTGTGACTTGTTTAGACGGTTGTTATTTTGTGTAATGAACGGAAGTCCGTATAAACAGATTTAATGTTTTATCTATTTTTTAATCAAAACTAAATGGATATTATTTCTCCAGCATGATTTGTGTTCGAAACGAAGGGTATTTTACTAGCAAATTACACAAAATTTTAAAAGTTTGATCAATGGAGTTAGTAAATCATATTTTTTATGAAGAAAATTGAATAAAAAATAATTACAGGCGTACCCAAAAGTAAGAATGGTACGGTAGTAAAAGTTAAAAATATTACAAACACAGATAGTTGGGAGCTATAATAGAAATTGGAATAATGATCAATCACCAGATATAGGAGCCCGGATAGGAATGACTTAGGTGGCCTTTAAGAAGATCAATAATTTATTAATTAACGGGGATCTAAACATAGAAGTCTGAATAGCATTCGTAAAATGCTACGTATTTTTACTTTCTCTTGCCTATATGAATATATAGGAAGGAAAGTTGTTTTCATGTCGATTTTTCGAAATCGAGTTTTCACCGGATCTACACGTTTCAGACCCCATAAACTCAAAAACATGTTTTACGATTGGTCTGTGTGGCTGTGTGTTTGGGTAAGCAAAATATCTGAAAAATGAAACATCGTACGAAGTTGAAACTTAGAAAATTAGTTAGGTATTTCTAGAGAACCCGACACGAACATTTTCATCAAAATCGGTCAACCGAAAGTAGTAGTTTATTCGTGTCATTTTTCACTTTTTTGCGATTGTCTCAAAAACTGGTCGTTCAATTGTTTTTAAAATCACCTGGTTTACTAAATTTTTTATGCTCTACAAGATAGGGTAGACGCCATGTTTGCTGAAATTTTTGGTGAGGCTGTTTTCACGTAAAAAAATGGTTTTTTTAATATTGCGGCTTTAATATGCATTTAAGCGCAAAAATTTATAAAATAAGCGTTGTAGATAATTTAAAATTCCGCAATTTTTATTTCAAACAGTTTTTGTATAACGCTTAGTTTAGCGGTAATTAGCGATTTTCGGTTTTTTTCTCACGAAAACGTGTGAAAAATCGATTTTTTTAAGAATTCGGACTTAGTATGCATTTTACGACAAAAGAGTAATCAAATTTACAGGAAATTAAAAGATCTTAAACTTTTAATGAAAATTGTTTTCACTGCAGAGCCTAGTTTAGCGTGAAAGAGTGATTTTCTGTATTTTTAAGCCAAACTGAGGTTGATTTTCATTTTGCGTCTTTCACTCATAATTAACATTAGGTTATGTTTATTGACGTTAGTTTTTTGTTTATTTCTTATGTTTTATTTCTAATGTTAGGTTTATTGTTAATTATTTCCATTGGGAAGAGAAAGTTGTGTGAGTGTTTCACAACAGATTTTTTGTTCTTTTATATGAATGGAGGCTTGGACACTTAAGAAACGGGGCCTAGTCAAAACTTAATACTTCTTATTCAGAAATGTGTTAGATTTTTGTCTTCATTGAAAAAAAAAAATATTAATAAACCATAACATCAGAAAATAGGCTTACCATATTGTTTTATGAACGCTACGCTAGGAAACAAATAACGTGCGGCAGATGTACAGAATTATTTTCTGTCATGGCAAAATGTCATTCCTAGTATACGAAAATTACTAGCATACTAGTATTATATAATACTCGTAAATAATGAAAACAAATGTTAAATATTTTTCATGATTTTTTTTTTTTTGGTAATAGTTAACGTTGTGGGAACCACAAAGTGTTAATAAATTTTATTTCTCGAATATAGAGTTACGATTAAAACACCGACCGCTAAGCATCCAGTACCACGTTCCATCAATAAAATCCAGAATACAACCATTTACCGATTGGTAAAAATATAATATGCCTAGTTTTTAATTTTATTTCCAGAAAATTAGACGTGAGTTCGTAACCGAACTGTAAACTAACATTTAGGTTATCATTGATAATCTATTATTCTCTAAAGTATTTTCTATGTGTTAGCTTTTCAATTGGCTTTTGAATTATGTATATATTGGATGTTTTAAGGATATCGTGGACACATAGAAGTGAAGAAATAAGGATGTCTTACAACTGATAAATAAAGATTTAGGATTGCTTAATACGATAAAGTGAAGGTAACTTGAATATTTTGGACATGTTATGCGAGCAGCAGAGCAATCTCATGACAGAGGAACGTAGGAAGACAGAAAACATTGGTTAACAAACCCTAGTAGACTAGATATTTACACTTACCTAGAACTATTTACTTAAAAATCCTATTTAACCAATGTAGAACTATTACGGTGAATGTTTACAATCTAAGTTCATGGTAATTTCAAGAACACAACAGCTACTCAAGTCTTAAATATTAAGAAAGAAAATATTGACAAGGACCAAAAATACAAATGTTTTGGAACAATTATTAATAAAAATAACAACTTTACTGAAAGAATCAAAGCTAGAATTGGGCAAGCAAAAATTGCTTTTCAGAAAATGAGGAATTTATTGTGCAGTAAGGATATTGGAGTTAAAACTGTGACTGTTTTTTAAATCGTATTATTGTATTAAGAATCATAATTAAGTAATTGTTTTGCAAATATTACAGAATATATTCTATTTAATTTCAAAAAACAATAAATACACTAATTTTTCTCAATCATTTTTATTTACCAAAAAAAAATAATGTAATTTAGTTACAATTTTTTTTAAACGTAATAATAATTTTTGTTTTATTTTATAAAATTCAGAAATACTCAGAATCATAAACATATTATTTATGTTATGCTTTGTTTCATAAAAACCTTTTGTTTCTTTTCCTTTACAAAACAATTTAAAACCTACATCCGGCTAGCTGTGTCAGTGCTAGCCCTCTGAGTGAAATAACCCAAGAATTTAAAACACGGAGAAAAAATGAGGGTAGCATTTGTTTGAAAGAAAATATGTAGGCATAAATGTAAAGGGGTTCCTTGTTTTTGTTGTACGAAGCGACGTGGGCCAGTTTGTAGTGCGGGTGTAAAATGCAAATGTGACGCACAGCCTGTGAGCAGGAAAGGAACGTTATAGAACGCCTCTTACGGCTAATGGAAAAACACCCTCGTAGAAAATTCAATGGATGAACGGTTCAATTCATGTCCACCTTGTAAAAACAAAACTCTCAGCCCCTAATAATTTGATTAAAAGTTAAATTAATCTTACATACACGAGCATTGACTTGCAGATTCTATAATACCGATAATATTATTATTTCTAAAAATAAGTAAAACAATCATATTTAAAATTCGTTGCAAAAACACAGTGAAAAATCCTATGAATTAAAAATTGATGAATTTTTTTCACTTGCTTTAAATGATCCTTGGTAATCTCATATTTCACTAAATCGTCAAACACTCATGCAGAGAATTATATATTTATTCAGTCTAAATGGCAGAAATTTTTCTTTCTCCTTATCACATAAATTAAATCTATAATATAATTTCTATTGTAACCAAACCAATCTGGATTTAGGGTTTTCAAATGTATGTTTCCACTAAACCGAGTAATATAACTAGACAAAATCCACCAGTTTAGTCCACTTAGATTATGAATTAACATTCCTTGGTACGTAAGAAACGAGAAATAAATTTATTAACTTTAATGTCACGTAAAATTCTATACATTACCTATACAATAGAACAAGTGAAAACAATATTTGAGTAGAAAATGGAAAGGTTGTACTACTTAATTGAACGTTGATAAGAAACTGATCAAATATTTGCTTGAAATGGCCAAGATCCATAGAACCTCCAATCATCGCTAGGGGCTACTCTTATGTTTAATTAATTCTTGATAAAAAATTGAACGTACGTTCCAAAAGTTTAACTTACAAAACCATTTTCAGACCAATCTGGGGTTATAGTGTCCAGCTCTTTGGAGTAGCGGCAAAGAGGAACTTAAAAGTCAATCCAGGCCTTTCAGTAAAAATTCGTACGATGTGTTCCTGGCGCTCCTTTTTATGTATGCAAAAAACCCCTTTACGATGATTTCAAAATTTTTACAGTAAACAAACTAACCGCATCCTTCTATAGTAAAATGCGCGAACGACTAGATGACCATACCAACTAACTAGCCCGTGACCTAGCTACAAGGAACTTCCCAACGCTGCGACGTCTAAAGCGAAAATGGATCAGGGAACTATTGGTGTGAATAACGGACAACACCTGTTGTAAATGGAGAATGTACCTCTTGGTACCTTTTCTGAAAGTAAAATTCCCCACTGCCTGTTAAATTAAACATCATACACGGAAATGGTGCTGCTCAATGTACAGTACCGCAATACAAATTAAAGACAAAAAAAGAAAAAGAAAAAAGCTCCATAGATGAGTAATCTGTTTACTAATGTCTTTCATGCTATTATTTGTATCGTGTTCACAATCATCTCATTTGCAATTATAAAATCGTATTCACAAATAAAAAAATAAAAAAATACTAAATGATTATTTATTTTACCAGAAAAAGTGTTTCAAACTAATAAATTTTCTGTTTATTTCGTTATTCATTTCGATATTTAGTTTCAAATATAAGGAAAAGACTGGAATTCCAGCATTCTATTCATCCAAATATTTCCCTTTTGAATAGCTCTGACAAATCGAATAAATTCAAATGATCTTTTTGAAGCTACCCAAAAAAAATCAACAACTCGATCATAAAATTACACTAGATGAATAAAATATACTCAAAGATCATAACACACTGAATCATATTCATGGGAAAGTTTCTTCAATCTTTCCAACATTTATCTGCTAAATTAATGTTTCAAACTGTTTTCAAATCGATGAAGTATAATGGAACTACTGATTCCAATAAACAAATTCTTATTCTATGATGTATCGACTGCGTCCTTATTATGAACCACCTGGGTTAGTGAATTTTAATATTGGGTTTTAACTAGCTTATTGTCATTAACTTTTGGTTGACAAAGGTATTTAGACTTTTTTTTTTTAATGAATAACATTCTAATACAACTAACAAAGGGATGTGTGTTATAAACTTTAAATACGAACTAATTATAATCTGAATTTTTCAGTATATCAGAACAAAAAGTATTACCATGGAATTTCCGTGGAGAATTCCCTATGTTTTTGAATCTACCCTACATTATTTATTGAATTGTGCTTTTAAACTCTGGTACCCTGACGACAGCTATACAAATTTTATTGGACGAAAACGGCAGTAGAAATAATCTACCCCATTGGGATTTTAATTTAACCACAAAGACCTCAATTGAAACTTTTATATCAAGTGTTGTTTGATTGTTTCTGGGAATATTTACATCGATCAAAAGAAATTTAAGTTTCAAATTAACGAGTGGTTAAATAAATAATATACACACGATATTTTTTCATAAAAACTGAATAAAAAATTGAACACTATTCTATTATTAAATAACTTTTAAAATATTTAAGTATATTCTGAATTAAGCTACCTTGCAAGTATATTATAAATTTTGTGAACTTTTCGCGACCATCTGTGTATTTTAAAAGGATCCTTGAACTTTACATTTTGCCTTGTTAGTATGCAAAATTAATGTGTCTAAATAAACCTGTATGCTTTTAGAGGTAGCATGGAGATGTTTGATTTGCCATTAGCTTAGCTCTGAACAAGTTACAACATGAAACCACATTACTTAAGCGCATTTACTTAATCTCGTACCGTTAAATTTCTATTCAAGAACATTGTTCGAGTGTTACCTAAAATGTTAACAGGTTGTTTCAGTTAATACTGTCTTAGACTTGTCTTCAACTTTCAATGTATTTGCTGTCCTTTAAAAATTATTCCCATGCATTTGTATTGTAATATGTTTAATGAATGGAAAAATATGATTGAATTGTAAGTAAATTAAAATTATTTTCATTTAACAAAGACAAAGTTTACTTTACTAGAATTTTGTTTGTTAATTTAACAAGAATATTATATTTTATTTTTACATGGGTTTCCAGTTTCAATGCCTCCTTTTCAGCTGTTTACAAATTACCTATTCCAAGCAAACATGACCATTTTAGCAATGTTAATTTTAGAGGAAAATCTAGTGGGGAAAATAAAGAGCATATTCTTTAGCTTCTTATCAGTAGGTCATTAGACGATTTACAAACCAATGTTACTTTAGCTTAATCAACCGTATTTTAACGACATAACTGATAGAGCTATAGGGACGTGATATATACGATGTGTGGTAATAACCAACTATAATATTGTAATTCTGATTAATAATTCATGAAAGTTCAACATCCAGTAGAAGCTTGGTACAAAATCCAAATCAAGTACTTCTAACACGTCTACGAATCGGCTATTCTAGGCTCACACAAGAATACTTACTTCAAAATACTGATGCACCAACTTGTTTTTTTTTCAACTATACAACATTGACAATAAAATACGTACTCATGCAATACCTAGAATTACTTTGTCACAGCGAACACAATACCATAACATACGAGTAAAATGCGAAATTCAGGCTAATAATTTTTTTTATATCCCTAATGCATGTACGTCGTAACCTGTTCAATTCTAAATAACCCCATGACCCAACGAGATGAGGATGATGTATAAAAAAATGTACTTCTGTACAGACCCAGACCGATCATTCCTGAGAGAGTTAATTGAACCCCGACCTTCAAAGTACACCTATAATCACTCTTTCGTATTCAAATCCGTATAACAGCATTTACTAGGATTTAAACCCGGAACATTTGCCCTCGAAAATCAACTGTTCAACCAGTGATGGTGACGACTTTACCCCTAGACCAATCCAGTAAGTTACGAGTTATTTACTCACAGTTACACGAGACAGTTTTATAATAAATTCACGTTCAGGTCCCAAAAAGTAATGACATAAAATACGTAGGCTTACGTTACGAATGGTGCGAAATACATACTTACAAAACACGATATAATTTAGAACTACTGAGTTTTGTTATCCTAAAATGATTATTGAGCAGACTCTCAAAAACTGTTTCTGGGGAAGAAAGTACTGTGACACTTATTGCTAAGGTCCGTTTCGGGATCTAGGTTATTAAATAATTAATACACTAAAGTTTACAATTACAAAGATTTATTAAACTAAAAGATTACAAAATAAATAATTAAACTAATTATAACTAAGAAATACAATAAATGATTCAATAATTCACTTAAAATAGATAATTAACAATAAATAACTTACAATCACTTTTATAAATTACACAACTTACAAAACACAGAAACTGAATTCACATTAACTTTACAATACTCTCACAAAAAGACTTTACACAATACGCACACAACAAAGGCAGTATAACAATCTTACTCGGATACGTAATCTGTTTACGCACCTCGATAATCGCACGGCAAAGATCACACGAATACTGACTGGACCGCGCCCGGGGGCCTCCTTTTATTATCATTCACAAAGATCGTTCCAGAACAAAGTAGAGAAATCTACTGAAGTACAAAAATAACTTTTTATTTATGAATGCTAGAAAAATCTTGTTAATAGGTCAACAAAAAGTCTTTTGAAAATAGAAAACGTAAACAACCTGCCTCCCTCATAATAGCTGTACACAATACCTAAACTTTATGATAGTTATTACAACCCTTATGAATGAATAGACACACTTTTATGGTTACACTCTTGTTGTTACTATTATTTCACACTCTATACTATTTCATGAATGGATTTCTGGAACCTTCGAGCTTTGATTTCTTTCCTTCGATCTCTCACAGTACTAATACACTAAACATTCATAAAATAAGTTTGAAGTTATGGGGTACAATGTGGGGTTCTACTAAACCATTGAAAACTAGATAGTGAACTAAACCATTTCCTTAGCCAGATCTTTCTTTACTTCTATTCTTCCATTCCCACCACCCAAGACTTTCTTCTGCATTCTCCCTCAAATTTTTCCATGATTTAGTGCCCGGCCTTCCTCTTTCTTCCCATGAGCTCCATTCAGTATCTTATGAATCCTTCCGGCATCCGCTATTCTGACCTTGATTACATTCTCTTGCACTTGGATCTTCTTTCTAATATCCTCATTTGGTATTGTAATGAGACAAATTTGATGCACATCTGGTGTTGTTTACATTTGAATCTATTTAAATAAATCTGAGTAATTCCAGCTGATTAAGATAAATATTTTAAAAAAATATTTAATTTACGTTAACAGAATATGGTTACTAGGCAACTAAGAAGAAGAAAATAGAAATTGTAAATTATTTTAGTGGGGGACTAGAGCCCAAACCAAGCGAGTAGGTCCCTCTATCGTTCTTAAATAAATACTAATAAATATATAATAAATAGTAAATATAAATAAATAGTAATAAATATAACGTTCATGTTATTAAAAGAGACACAAATTATTCAACTTTATAATAATAGTGATTATCTGGTAGCTTTTCAATGGGAGATGTATAAAAACATAAATAGATATACATTTAAAGAATATTTATTCATTACGGTACAAAGTGTCATAATTATGAAAATATATATAAAATGAAGTAAAGATTGTTAAGTTTGATAAAGAGTTATATTAATTGAATAAAGCCATAATGAGTTAAATGTGAATAATGTTTTATTGAGTGAAATAAGGGACAAGGTAAAATGGAAAAATAATAAGATCAAACTTGAAAGCTGATACAACACCAATAAAGAATGCAATATCAATTTAATTTCTTACAAATTTGGCTAATCCCTCTTGGGTATAATATAGTTCTCTTCAAATTTGGCATATCCTTGTGGGGAGTAAAATAAAGTTTTCTTCAGTATCTTACCTGATCTAGTCAAACAGCACCAGGTAATACAGAACAAAATACTTCGTACACTAACACAAGTTTCTAATACTTCAGCAACAGAATATTACACCATGAAAACTTTTAATATACGTCAAAGAAAGAGTAAAATACCTTTCTGAAATTTTTAAATTACATTACAGACACATTAAAATCCGTACATACTACTAATGTTGTTACGATGCATACCGCGTAATACCGACGGAGAAAGCTCAAGCGCAGATAGCCAAGAAATTTTGTTCGAAGGAACTAGTGTGATTAGTGTTGTGATATCAGCAGCAACAACTTAATTATTTTGGAAATAAATTAATTTATCAATTAATAATTTAATAGCTTATTAATAATTTAGCTATTTAAGAAGTTGGATTACAACTGATCTGAAGCCAACAGTGGAAGTTAGAGCTATTGAAATGGCTATGTTGGTATCTTTTAACATGAAGCATCTACTTGTTAACAATATAATTTCACTTTAAGATATATGTTATAAAGATGCACATCTACTAGGTCCTGCTGTATGGTGTGGGAACATGAACTTTTAGTATGCAGTCCATCCATCGTTTAAAAAGCTTTCGAGATGTGGGTATTTTTCAAGAATGCTCCGGATTTTGTGTACCAGTCATGTTACCAACGTCGATGTATTGAGACGTATGGGTGTGAATAGTGACTTGACGGTCATAATCAAAAGAAGAAAGACTGCCTATATTGGTCATTTATACAGGGATGATAAGTATGAGTTTCTCAGACTGATTCTCGAGGGTAAAGTTGAGGGCAAGCGCAGGCCTGGGTGAAAGAAATGTTCATGGTGGAAAAGTATTAGAGACTGGACAAACTTCAGTACGCACACTCTTTACAGAGTGGCCCATGATAGAAAACGATTTCCGATTTTTATGACCAACTTTCAGTAATAGAGTCGTCACTAAGGGAAGAAGACTTTTTTACTAAAAGATTGTATAAATAAATAGTAAATCGAAAAACCGTAAACAATCAAGTCTAGATAAATATTAATAAAGTAAACAAAAAGCGGAATTGTAAGGATTTTTATTCATGTAGATCTGCGAAAAATGTCAAATAGCTCAACTAAAATTAAAAACAGAGAATGTGAATGAATGAAATTTTTCTTTTGTTTTCATAGTTCCATCGATATTTCTGTACAGATTGAAAAGAGGTTTCGTTCACGCGGCCCACATAATAACTAGAAAATTCGATATGCCACAAGGCACACTAAAGGCGTGGGTACAAAGATAAAGAGAAATCCTATTTGTCTTCAAAGAAAATAACTTTTCAACAACAAATATCACTTCTCACTTCCAACCAATTTTCTAACTGTCTAAATTCAACAACTCTTTTAATCTTTCCTCGACGAACGATGTTATTCAATTTATAATTGCAATTCACCTAAGCAGTCTGTAACCTTCATAATATTTATATCATTGAAAAAAATAAACAAAATAAGAAAGTCTAATATTATTCTTTGACGCAAGGCGCAGTTTAATCCTCACCAAAAATGAGAAGATTAAGTTAAATGTCACTGTCTAAAAAAATTAAAAATATTTATTTCAAGACACATTCAAGAATCATATGGTTCCATTTTGTTTGTGTTCATTCAACAAGTATATTATCTGATTTTACTATTTATTTTTTTTTAGTTTTTATTTATTCACATCAGCGCTTTTTGTAATCAACGACTAATGATTACGGTACAAAATCAATGGATTTAAACAGATGATAATTTCAGACCCTAACCGGGAATCAAACCTGGAACCTTTTGGTTTACAGTATGCAGCGTAGTCTAGCAAATCTAACCGTTGGTCTCGGAGACGTCAATATAAAATTTCTGTTATTCCTTTTATAAAAATTTAATTTAATATCAAAGTCTAAGTTTTATTATGTTTAAACTTATGCTCAAAGATGTTTATTAACAGATTTTTTTTGTGGATTGTTTATATTTATAAATACTTATAAAATGTTTGTTATACAAAATATTTTTCATAAGTTTTGTTTCTTGGAAACGGAAATGTAAACGGTTTCATTTTCAATTAAAAATTTTAAGTCTAAAAAATGTGAACACTACACTATTAAGAATAATTATGTTTAGTACTATGTTTTACTTTCCATGACAAGGTTTTTGCATAGTTTTCCTTGGTCATTCCAAGCAAATCCCTGGGCAGTTAAGTTTCCATTCACCTCATTTACTACATATTTTATGCCCTACAAAAAAGGGTAGGCGCCCTGTGTGCTAAAATTCTTGCATTTTAGCGCAAAAGTGTAGCCTATATAATAAAGGCTGTAGACAATTTAAAAATCTACAACTTTTATTTAACAATTTTTATTTGTATAACGCTTGGTTTAGCCTAATTTAGTGATTTTTTTTATTTGTCATGAAAATCTGTAAAAAAGCGATTTTTTTAAGATTTCGGCCGTAGTATTTATTTTACGACAAATATGCATATAAGTAAATTTATAGGAAATTAAAACATCTACAATTTTTATTTCAAAAATTTTTCTCTGCAGAGTCTACTTTAGCGTGAAAGATTCATTTTCCGTATTATTAAGCCAAACTAAGGTTGGTTTTAATTTTGACTCATGATTAAAATTAAGTTATGCTTTTGAGGTAAGTTTTTTTTTGTTTATTTGTAATGTTTGATTACTAATATTTCGTTATATTGTTCATTATTTGCATTGGCAAAAGTAAGTCGTGTGAGTGTTTCACACCAGATTTTTTGTATTGGAATGTGGAATCTGTATTTTTCGAAAACACCGACGAACATGTTTCCCGTTTAAGTGAAAATGTGATATGCAGGCTGTTTTGTTCGTTTGTAATAATTCGCTGCTTATATTCATTATGATCTAATAATATCAAGTCATAGCATTATTATAATATAAGTAACTAATAGTTAACTATAACTAATAAGATAGTTTGTATTACCAAACTGAATTGTTAAAATTAGATTATAACTGATCTTGAACTACAATAATTACCTTACAATTATTATTAAGAAAGTGATTGCAAACCGACAGAGAAACCAAACTTTGACTAATTACTTCATTAATATTACAGAGAAATTCAGTTCCTTATGCAAATTAGTTAAAGTTCAGCGTCGAAGGAATAATTCAGACGCGTTTATTATATGTTTAGTGAATCTAATTACAATCACACATGATATATAATTAACTTGGAATAAAATTATTAGATTCTATTCGTACATTATTGTATTACAGGATTTATGTGCTTCAGATCATAAAATTTCAAAATAGTCTACTATGAGTAAGAAGAGAATAGAAAATTGTATTAACAGTTCACCACAAATATTTTGTAACTAAACATTTAAGAAAAATCACAACTTGCTAAAATTTTATAACCAGTTTTTTTCTACTGAATATAATTTAAAATCTGTTCACACGGGGACATTAATGATGTCGTGGTAACTTTTTTTATGTCATCAGTCTCTCGATTGGTTTGATGCATCACTCCAAGCTGTTCTATCTTGCGCAAGTCATTTCATATCTACATACCTGTAACACCCTATATCTTTTGTAATTTACTTTATGTATTCTAATCTTTGCCTCCCCCTAAAATTTACTCCCTCAATATTACCCTCCATTATTGATAGCCAAATACCTGGATGTCTAAATATATGCCCCACTAGCCTATCCCTTCTTCTAGTAAGTTGCTTCCATATACTTCTTTTTTCATCCACTCGCCTAAGAGCCTCTAAATTACTTATTTTGCCCACCCGCCTAATCTTAACATTTTCGTATAACACCACACTTCAAAAGCTTCTGTACTCTTCTTTTCTACAGCCCCTATCACCCACGTTTCACTCCCGTATAATGCTACACTTCAAATATAATGTTTTAAAAATGTTTTCCTAATCTGTAAATCAATGTTTGTAGTCGGTAAGTTGTTTTTTATTTCAAAGGCTTTTCTAGCTTGAGCAATTTTGCTTTTGATACCACTTGTGCTTCTACCGTGGTAACTGTGTAGAGTATAACCCAGCTGTACATTTTATTCACAGCATAAAATATTTCATGTAAAACACTCACACGACTTTCTTTTGGCAAAGTAAATAATGAAAAATATAACTTATGTTTAATCAAGTGTAGACAGTGTAAAATGAAAAACATATCCTAATTTTAATCATGAGAGAATAAAGCTAATTGAAAACCAAACTCTGTTAGACTGAAAAATTTGGTAAATCACTAATTAACGCTGAACTGTAATGTGTCCACAGCTCCGTGAAACATGGATCATAAACCGAACCTTTCACATAAAAGTGCGAGCGCGCAGCACTATACCTGCTATAGCGGTGTTCTAAATTGTTCAATAGTGGTCACCAACTGGGCACTTGACTGCAATACAACCATTTTCGTTATCACATTGTATATTAATTTTCAAAATCTAGGTATTATTCCTTGAAAAATGAGTCCAAACACGGTGTCATTGTGACAATCCAAAGTGTTACCGATGTTGGATTTCATTCTGACTGCTGTTGTTCAATAATATTATAATAAAATAATAAACTGTATAATAAATTAAACAGTTATTATTATTATAAATGTAATAATTAATAGCATAATAAAAAATGTAGTGTGTCCAGTGACACAATTTCTGTGCTTCAGTATTTTACCACAGATCAGTAATTAAATTTTAGGCATTACTGTAGTAGCGTTTATCTTTTGTGTTTTTCTTTGCGCAATTTTTTGGTAATGTAAATTATTGTACATTACACAAACTGTGCATTACAAAAAAATTTCTTAAGCAGTTCTGTAAAGCAATTTTTTATGTGAACTCATATTCATTTTATTCGGGATGTCTTGAATAATGATCAAGTTTACAACATATAAAGAAAATAGTATGTAAGAATGGAGGGGTATCCGGATTTTCGATGCTCTACTGTAATAAAACAATCGTTGTGTCACACTGGTAAACAAAAATTTTAACCATTTAATCATATTTTAGTGACATTTACTATAAAACGATTTGTAGTAGCCTATATACCTAATACGAAAACCGGTTCGTGGAAACAAATACTGATATTAAAAAATATTTCTGTTATCTACTCAAGAAAGAAATACAACTAAATACTAGTTATGATTAAAACTAATATCGGATTAAACACACAATATTACATAAATATTATTGATCGACTTTACTTATTACTAACATAAAGAGTACTTGTTATATTATCGTATTTCGCTGTTTTTTCAAAGTTTGAAATGGTGCAATGAAACATTGTAGTGAAACGTACTGAATTATCCTGAGGCTAAAAGTTATTTTCATTTGTTCTTTTCATAGCTTTTCTCAATTTCAACGCTTCATTTGTTATATAATTATCAATAAAGTTTTCTCTTTGTATTGCGTTCTATAAGTATTGCTTTATTCTAAAACATACCATGCTGTGGAACTTATCTCTAAGGGTTGTTACGGGATCTGTGTAAATTATATAATTAACACACTATAGTTTGAAATTCAATATTTATTACAACTAAAAATTACAATTAATAAAGTGACTAAAATCTTCAAGTAAATTACTTAAAATAAATAACTAACTAATTATAATTAACTAATAACTATAAATGAATAAAAGCAATTTACTAAATACTACATACAAAACCAATACAGAATAAATAAAAGTTAAAAAATAGACAGTAATTCACAATAACTTTGACTTTTTTTAATGCACTTTTGTGCAATATGTAATTCGCTCACTGAATCACAGACGAAACGAAAGTAACTGACCGTAAACAAACTGGCTGCTTATATAGTTAGGCTAATTGAAATTTTGAGAAAGACAAAGTTTTGGGATGCAATAATATAAATACGAAAATCCTTCTGACGGTTTCTGGATAAATCTTAAACTGTAAACAAATTAGGATTGAATAGAAGGTGTTGCAAAAAGGTCAATTATCAAAACAGGTACTAAACTCTTTCACAATTCCCCTACAACAAGAGGCAGGTTTACCTGTACTTCAGATGTCCATCTATAACTATTGTTTAGAACTCTATTTATCACTCTTATTATTTACGCTAACATTTTTTAAATCTCGGTCCTTCTCGAAAATCTTGAACACACATTCCTTTTAGATATTGTCACAATATGAAACTGTTCATACATTTATTTAACCGCCAAGTTGTATGTAGGTGAAGTTAGCTACAAATTTTGTAGTTTTCAAGTTGTAATAAATGAAATTCAGGTTTGTTACTAGTTGATATTTGTAGTTTTCTCGAATCTTATATCAAATTTTTTTGGAACTCTTGCATCAACCACTTTTAAACCAAGGGTTCCTACCAGATGCATGAAAGTGCTGGTCAAAAATATATTTTTCACATTAAAAAAATGAACATAATTCCTTGTTTTTATTTTCGAACTTTTATCGTCTGACTTGATGAGTGATAGATGGAAATGAGGATGTAAATAGCCAGACGTGACCAAGAATCAAACCCGTGACCCATCATATTCAGCAAAACGGTATTTTATTCCACGCGTTATTCATTCATCTGGTAGAAAGACACTGTAATAACTTAAGTTACACTGCTTTAACGACTAATTGAACGATAATTTCGTGTTTTCAAAATTGTGTCGTGTGTAATACACATAGTACGTAAAATTTGCATGTACACACTGAAAAATCTTGATTTTTTCTGCAAAAGCTAATTTATAATACACTTGTGCACACTGTGTATTTATGTGTATTTTACATTGTTTTACATAAATAATTGTTACGTGAATAACCATTTTGTATACTGGTAAAATTCAGTAAGTAGTATGACCGTTAACAAGCCACAATGGTTTTTCAGTTGTTGACCGGGAGGCCATTTTGTAGTAACGCCCACCGATACGCTACTATACTAAATGGGCGGTGCTAACGAACCAGACATAAATGTTTACTTACCAACTATTCCCAAATATGAAATGTGTTAAATTTACTTGGCGATATAAACCAATCTTAAAATTATATTAATTCCCAATTCATAAAACAACATATTTTTCAAGATTAGTGTTGAATGAATTCAGTAGCGAAGACTTAAAATTGCACCAACCCATTTCCTCCACGTGACTTACCGTGACTAATCCACTGCATCAGTACGTTCAAGTACTTAATCCGAAGCTAAAATTTAATAAATCTATTCAAAAATCGAATTTTAAAACGTAGCTTTTTGTCATTTTATTAAAAAGATAATTTTTAATACTTGTCAAAGTCAACTGTAAGATCCTGGACAGGCTACCGGAAGGCCATTTTGTAGTAACGACCATTATTTCAACTTTTTTACATCATTATTCTTTTGAAGCATTGAAACAGACGCTAAAATTTATTTACCCTTTTAAAAAATCTCATTTTATAACGTACCGTTCTCTCATTTTTACATAAATAATATTGTAAATATTGGTAAAGTTAGTCGAAAGATCCAAGGATAGGTGAACGAGAGGCCATCTTGTAGTAACGACCTACTGATAAATGAGTAAATCAAATGGGTGGTACTAACGCAGCGGATAAAGTTTTTACCAATTATTCTTAATATGAGATTTGGTAAACATACTTAGACTACATATTTCAAACAAATATTAAGATACTTTATTGAAAACCAACTATTTTTCAAGATTAACTGAATGAATTTACTAGGACAGACCATCTCGTCCTGGTGACCTGCCGAAACTGATCTACTGCAGATGATAGTTACGTCGAACCATTGAAACAGAAGCTAAAATTTCATTGTTCTTTTCAAAAATCTAATTAAAAAGTACCTTGCTGTCTCACTTTTACATATATAATAAATTAAATACTAGTAAAAGTCATTTATATGACCTCAGACAGGCGAACAAGAGGCAATTTTGTAGTAGGCCTTCCGACCCACCAACACGCGAGTAAACCGATTGGGCGGTAGAAAAAGTTCTACCACCCACTCGATTTCCATTTACCTCCTATTTTGCAAATTTGTTAAGTTTGCTTAGACTATATCAGCCAGTAACGTTTATTTAGAGACTATATAACCAAATATTTTTCAAAATTAAATGAACGTGTACAGTAGTGTAAACTCAGACTGGCACCAGAACATCTCATTTTCGTGACCTACAGAAACTGATTTATTACGGGTGATACGTCAAGTATAAGTACTGAAAGGAAGCTAAACTATAATGAATCTTAAAACGTATCGTGCGGTGGTTTTTACGTCCATAATAATTTTGTATACTGATAAAATCCAGTTGTACGACCGTGAATAATCCATAGTTGTTGACCGGGAGGCCATTTTGTAGTAACGACCAACTGATACGCTAGTAAATTAAATGGGCGGTACCAACGCACCAGACATAAATGTTTACTTACCAACTATTCCCAAATATGAAACATGTTAAATTTACTCGGACGATGTAATCCAGTCTCATATATAAAAATTCAATTGTTTAATTTGGTGTTCAATTTATAAAACCAAATATTTTTCAAGATTACTTGAACGAATTCACTTGCGAGGAATCTGACTACACCAAACTATATCCTTCTCATGACCTATCGACCCTTATCTAACGGACTATTAGTCACGTCCAAACTCTGAAACAGAAGCTAACATTTTATAAAAATGTTTTCAAAAATCTAATTTTAAAACGTAGTTCCTATTGTTCTGTCACTTTTACTTAAATGATAATTTTAAATACTTGTCAAAGTGATGTTACTTTTACATATACAGGGTGATTCACAAAGTTATGCAGAAACTTTAGGAGCACATTGTACACGTAAAAATAATGGAAAAAGTTTATATACACATGGGTCCGGAAATGCTTCATTATCGAGTTACGTTTAGCGAAAGTTTCGCCCGGATTTCATGTCACCAGGTGAAATGAGGTCTTCCTGGAATTCTGGCAAGGTAGATTAAGGGGCGAATTCAATCATTTCTTATGGTTTTTGGTTTGATAAATCGAATAAAACAGGTCCCAGAACTGTAAGTTAAATAGTTTTTAAGAAAACCAGTGTCAAATGCAAAAAATGGAGTGAAAAACACATTTTTTCATCTTTGGGCAAGAATAACTTTGTTATTTCACCAAGAAACAGTTAAAATTTTTTAATAAAACATGTAGAAAATTTTATTCTGAACAAACCGGTGTAAATTAATTACACGGCAAGCGAATAGATGTTTGATTAAATGCATTTTTATTCATAAGAGTACAAAGTAAAATTAACCGGAGAAACAAAGATGAAAAACGTGTTTTTTTTCACTCCATTTTTTGCATTTGACACTGGTTTTCTCAAAAACTATTTAACTTGCAGTTCTGGGACATGTTTTATTCAATTTATCAGGTCAAAAACCATAAGAAACGATTAAATTCGCCTCTTAGTCTACCTTACCAGAATTTCAGGAAGACATCATTTCACCTGGTGAGCTGAAATCCGAGCGAAATCTTTCGCTAGCCGTCACTAGGTAACGAAGCATTTCCGGACCCATGTTTATATAAACTTTTTCCATTATTTTTACATGTACAATGAGCTCCCAAAGTTTCTGCATATCTTCGTGAATCACCCTGTATAATCATTTAAATACTGTTTAAAGTTAGTTGTAAAATCACGAGTCAGCGACGAGGTACCATTTTGTAGTAATGACCAACCGATGGGTGAGTAAACAAAATGGGCGGTACCGATGCACCCGACATATTTTTACTTACTACATTTTTCGAAAATATGATATTTGTTAAATTTACTTAGACCAGACGTCTACCGGACTTGTTCCCTAGCGGTAGCAATTAATTATCTACAAAATCATCCATAAAATTTGTATCTATGACGCCAGATTACACTACGAATACAAATTTCAAGCCGAATACAATTTTTATAACTTACAGTTCAACTGATATTACCGTTGCAATTGATATTTAAGACCTCAGATTGAAATGAATTGAAACAAAATTTATTTTCGAAAAAATATACAAACTATAAAAAACAAGCAAGTAACATTGACATTAATTTATGAAATTAGACCAAAAACAAAATATAAATTAATTTGTGGAAAAGTACCTTCAAAGGAGGCCTAAGCGCAGGTATGAACTCATTCGTATATGACTGTATATAACTGATTCGAATATAACTGATTGGTATGACAGTATGCGCTGAATTGAACTGATTAATACTATGTTCATTGAAAAGTATTTATTATTATGAATTACCTGAATTAAAATGAATGATTTGAATTAAAACAAATAAATTTGCTTGGGACAACATTTATATAATTAAATTAATTTTGAAGAAATGTACATGAACTGTCTTCTACAAACGGTTAAATCTGAATAGTACGTTTCAAATGTGGTGGTAGAGTGGGTCACAGGTTATAATACAGTTCGTGGACACTGAATAAATGTTTATTTTTGTTCATTAACAAACAAGATTTTTACATAGCCTGTTTGTAAATTGTCAAAAAGTTAAATTCATGAAAAAATCTTTACTGGGATGAAGCCCAGCGGTGGCTATTCAGGTAAAGTAATTAATGAGCCTCTCTGTACATTTTCTGGTTAGTATCGAAAATTATTTCTCTCACAAAATAACTATAATTTCTGTTATAATTATTTATTGATTTACAAAAAATGAAGAAGCGTCGTGTATTGTATATGCTAAGAGCGCTTTCTAATGTTTTAAATAGCTTATTCATTACAAAGGCCTTATTATTAAAACGGTTATAGCCTTACTTTTTATGTAACGAATACCCAAGTGAATCACTGATGGATGCCCGCTTCTCTTCCAGCGTGAACTGTTGCCATGACAATGGATAGCCAGCGACTAAAATGCACGCCTACCTTTCCCCATCCTTCCCGAATCGGGAAGCGATTGCAGTAAAACGACCAGCCTACTGCACCTGCGTATTGTACGTGTATGCCTACGTCAGTTGTTTTATATTTGCGTTGTCACACAGTTGATTTGTATGGTGTATTTTACATTTTTTACCCACGGGAGTCTCGCGGATACTTATTAATATACTAGTTTTTCTCAGTTTTTTGCAACACTTCAACTTCTTTTGAAGGCACGAGCGGCCACTCTATATCGTTGAAACTACGTCACAGTTTTACACTAGAAGCTGTAGTCCAAATACACCACGACTTCTCTTAACAACACGTAACGATCATTTAATTCAATACTATGCAGTACTTTTGTTTACAAGTTATATTCATTATCATTTTACAATATAGGTAGTTAAACTTTAGCTAAATTTAAATTCACCATTTTAAATATGGTATTTCTTTTTGAAGATAATTGGGATTATTTACAGGGATATTTACAGGGATTATTTACAGGGATGATTTACAGAATTTAAAATTTGAATAGAATACAGTACCTATAGTACAACACTGTATGTTGTTCTTTGCACTTAACAAACCATTTATTTTACGATCTCACGAATTCTTATAAATCCGGTGAAAAAATTCTAATGAAGGTTTCTGGTCAATATAACAAACTACCTTTTTCAAAATGGTTTTCTTTTAGTACAAAAGGATAGGCATTGCAGATAGATAGATAAAAATGTTTACTTTGTTGTATACATTTTTTGGTGTTTCTCTTGCCTTTAGTTTTGTTCTGTCCAATTCTTTTACGATTGCTTTTGTGATTTCAAAGGAAGTATGCTTTGAAAACGTGGGGTTTTCTTTACCCATTTCTACTGCATTCCACTTGTTAGTGACATTTTGTTTTTGTTTTCATTTCATGGCTAAGGGTATTTTATATATGTTCTTACTTGGACACGTAAGTGCTTGTAGTTATCAATAGCAAGCCTAACCTCTGCTGGAATTAGGCTAAACTTTCAAAGCCAAAGATTTATTTTATAGATATAATAAATTTTCTTTGGCTTTGAAGAAATTTTTATTGGTGACCATAAAATAAGGTGTAGGGTACAGAGTCAAACTTCAATTCTTTTTTAAATTCTCAGAATATAGGCCTACTATGCAAAAGTCAACAGTTATCAACGGATTTTCTGTGTACTCTTAATACAAACCAGGAAATATTTTTTTCTGAAAATAATTGCAAATTACTATGCACAAAGCTCATTACCCTGTAATTTATTTATGAAAGAACACGGAATATCAAAAGTGTTCATCTGATCCTTGTTACGGAAATCATAATTTTGATACCAAAGATCAATGGTTGTTTATAATTAAAAAAATCCTTTAAAATTTTAAATAAAAATACATTTAAGCACTAACGATAATTTTAACAACTAGACAATTTCAGTTAACTACGTATCCTAATATCAGGCTAAATTGATTACTAAATATTTATTAAAACTTAACTAAAAATAAATGTTGTTGTTTATGGTCATTGGTTTTAACAACTAGAAAATTACAGTTAACTACTTAACCTAATAACAAGCTAAATTAATTATTAAATATTTAGTAAAACTTAACTAAAAAGAAATGTGGTAATTTACAACAAATAAGTTATTAGTTTTATCTTACTACCTAATAACAATTATACACTTGCCTGTCACAGACAAACTACTTCAATACGCGACCCACAAACCGCAACATTTCACAATCGTTCAACCAACACAATGAAAAATAGACGATATTTGTAAGGAAATCTCATAAAATTGTTCGTAAGATGAAGAATACATCAGAGTAATAACAATATATTATATATAAAACAGTAGATCGTAATAGAACTTAAGGTTTCATTTTTACAACGAGAGCACAGCCCCCACAAATTTCAGCAGTCATGGTGCTCATATTATATTTTCCAACATAAAAAATGTAGTAAATGAGATCATTCGTAACAAAATCGTAGACGCCGCTTTGAAAAATATCGTAAAAAGTGAAAAATCGCAAACTACTACCAATATTGATGATAAAAGTTATTGAATGAATGTTGATAAACAACAAATTGTATAAACTACTAAAATTTTTTTGAAAATGTTTGTTTTCGGATCCTTAGTGATATCTACTTTAAGTTAAAATTTTCAAATTCGTAGGCTACTGCATTCTTGAGATATTTTGTTCACACACCGACACACGAATCAATCTCGTAATCATATTTTCTGGGTTCAGGAGACCTGTAAACGTGTATTTTCATTGAAAAATCGATTTCGAAAAGTCTAGATGAAAACTATACTTTCCTTCCCTATACATTCTTGTAGGGCAAGAGAAAACAAAATATATTATAATAATATATATATATTTTTTATTCATTCCATTTTATACAAATACAAAATTATATTTTATCTACTAGGAATATATAACCACCAACTCAAGTAAACGGTGGTTATATATAAAAAAAAACAAAATACATGAGAACGAGTTTACAAATGAATTACAAATCAATGTCATCATCCACTAAAAATAACAATTCAAACTGTAGCGGAGCTACAGCGCATGTTAACTATATTATTTATTTATTTATTTATTATTTATATACCGTTCAGATGATGAAAATCGTAAGTTTGAAGAAATTCATATTTATGACTCTACCAAAAAAAGGTGATCCTCCATAAAATTATTTTTTATTTATTTATTTAGTAAATTAAGTACTAAAATTTAACGAGTTTTAAAATATACACATCAATAATTGTGTAGTTTATAACTTGTGTTAATTTTATGCCGAAAATTAGTAAAAAATGAAATTGATTCAGTAATTCAATTAACAATTTCTTATATGAAGTCATAGTTGATGGCAGGTACTTTGAATTCCACTGGGATGAAATTCCCCCCCAGGAATTTAGGGTTCGCATTTTCCTCCTCACTCGTTCGGATAAAATCTTTGAATTTATTATGACACCGGTTTCTGCGTTATATTATACTAGTATGTCAAATTTAATCTTCTTACTTGAATATTTTACATTCTTTTCTATTACACCATTGTAAACTAATTAAAAAAGTAATTAAATTCTTGTTTACAGATTTTAATTATTTTTAACAAAATAATAATGATGTTAAATTTTCTAAATTATACACATTATCACACTAGTCTATCTGAATGCTCACTTAAATTTGTATGTGTGAAAAGCAGCCATGAGTGAATTTCTCTTACAAAAGACCATCATATTCTTGGTAAAGTAAACACTCTTGGCTTATAATCCGCTGTTCTAGAAATAGATTAACCACTATTTCACTGCTAGATATTACTTGTTATATCACTTCAGTAAAACTCTGAAGTTGTATAGTTTAATTATACTGATACATCAGATATAATTAATTATATAGCCTATAATTTAATATCGGGATCAAAAAGTAAATTCATATTATTAATTCAATAAAATTGTGGTGTAACTATTTATATATAACTTACAAAGTAGAACCCATAAGTTAAAAGCAAAAGAAAAAGACCCGTGCTCCTTCCAAAGAATGCGAGAAACTCATTCTCAAAACAACAATAAATTATCTACCAAAATCAAAAAAAATTTCAAAAACAAAATATCAGTATAAAGGTGCGGTTTCGTTTGTGCGATCATCGCATGCGATTACTGAATGCAGTAATCCCATGCGACTGACGCGTAGGTCGGGTAGTTTTGTTTGTGCAGTGGGACGTGTGATCCAACTGCACGTCTAGGTTACCGAAACCTGGGTTATCCAAAACGTCAAAAAATACTCAGTAATTTAAATGTAATGTTTTTTTACAAATAACTGTAATAAAAACAACAAATAATGAATACTGGAAATTGTATTTCTGTACCAAAATACTGTTTAAGCAAACAACCGTAAATTATAGCACGTAAAGTATGCCTAAATGACATTCAGCACTGCAGACAAAATTTTTACCGATAACATGAGTATTTTCCTTGGAACGTTAGCCTACTACTAGATCTACTGTTTATTTTGGCTACATCACCTTTGCTGCAAACAGTCAATTAGTACTGTATTGCGGTTGAGCGGGTATGGTAGTGTCTTGGCTTTAATGTAGTTTTCATTTCGTTTTGTGGCTAATTAGTGTTACGTACTGGTAGTGGAAGTGAAATGATATTTAAAAATTTCATGTCAATGTAAACGCATGGTAAAAACCATCGAAGCAACGCCCACTGATGTACATTTAGTTAAACGTTGGCGGTACATTTCGTTAGAC
Organism: Catonia carolina; assembly: GCA_035578175.1. Lineage (NCBI taxonomy): Eukaryota > Metazoa > Arthropoda > Insecta > Hemiptera > Achilidae > Catonia > Catonia carolina. The sequence goes on from JAQMRL010000013.1 coordinate 20,351,844, forward strand.
AAACGAATGGAAAGTAAAAACAAAAAAGAATTTCTGACTTTTCAAAAAAGAATTAAAATGTACGGAAAATATTTGACAATTAAATCGTACCAATAAAAATTTTAGAACACAGTTATATTTTTTTACTATATAAAACCCCATTTTCTTGTTATTTAAACAAACGCGGCTTATCCGAAATCGGCTAACCCCAATTATTTTGGATTAGCGGTAGTTTACTGTATCTATTAGATGATGAAAGCAAGTATGAAGGATCAAATGGTTGTATTTTTTCTGCAGCTAACTCAATGAGTTTTACGTCATCGTCTTTGGAAATACTCATTTTCAACTTTGAGACGCATGCGACTGCTGCAGGTGATTGGTTTCCAAAGCAGTCGATGCAGCCGACGCATGCGATCTCTTGCGACGGAAGCATAAATGGAACCACTTCTTAAGAAATCCAATTTATGAGTAATGACAGTGACGCATGCAGCGGCTGCATCCAGTAATCGCATGCGACGATTGCACAAACGAAACCGTACCTTAAATAACATTTCTCTCATTTGGCCCCAAAATTATTTATAATCTGCAACCTAAACTTATAATACAATAAAATAGAATAAAATTTAAGGATAAAATAGAGGAATAGGTCATTAATATTGGAATGGGCATTATAGAAGTGTTGGTTAATACAACTTTATTTTTCTGAAAAATGTTTTTATTATATATATACTATATATAAAAAATATGTTCGTTTTCAAATCATATGTCAGAAAATTTCTAAGAGACTCACAAATTGATACAGAATATAATGTAGAGTAATATCCTACAATTTAAAAGTTGAACGAAGTATTTGAAGATGTTAAATTGTTAGAAAGCAGTTGGTAGATTTTGGAAGAAAAGTTTGTAGGTGTGGCTTATCATTGACAGACTTTAAAGAGGGATTGTCTACGTATCAGACCGAACCACATTCAACCTCTTTTTTGTAGAGAAGTTGAGATTTATTTCGTTCTTTTGAGTTTATTATGTAAGTTCACTGTAGCTATAAATAAATACGGTACTGGAAAAACATGTAGCTTATGAGTAAAATACTTTTTATCGTGCTCCTAACGCAAGTGTGTTAAAGTTAAAGTCTGTATTTTTTGTGATCCAGTATTTGTGTGTGGTGAGAGAAAAAGTTACTAAAACAATTTATCAATAACACGTCAACACCATAAAGTTTTGACGTTGTTCAGTTATTAAAATATTAAAATAGGATACACTGTGAACAAAAAGGGCAACTTATATAAAATAAATGAAGCTGGCCAGTATGTTACTTTATGATAAAATCTGAAATACGTATACATTTTATGTTTGGTAGATTAACTTTTTTCTTTCTCAAAAAATACTGATGAAAAAGGATGACTATTACAGAAAGAGACTCGTGGATGAGCGTTCATTTACTTTTTTTACTAAAATTTACAAAATTATGAATTTTCTTATTTTAGTTTACTTTCAAGGAGAAAATATTTGATTTAAAAAAACAAAGTATAAAACATTTTCCGTACTTGAACGAATACTTTTAGGACCAAAGATTCTAACATACAAATGTTATTCAGAGAATATAAAAAAAGACATACTAGATATTATAGTGTTTGTTTGTTTATTGTTTTTGTTTAGATTAAATTGCAGTACCTAGTTTTTGTATCTATCTTGATACTATTGGCTATTACGGACAACATTGTGTTAAGAGTATTTCAATACTATAAATTTAGTTTGCTTGCAGCCATTAATATACAATCAAACCAGAATTTTTGTAACGTAAGAAAATATGCGGTGCCTTAGTGGAATTCGAACCAAAGACCACATGATGAGAGGCGAGTACGTTACCAAATACGCCTATGCGGCCGGCGTAGATAATAAAAAAAAAGAAAATGAATTAAAATAAACTTTTTTTTTCGGTATTTTTATGTGTATGTGTATAAATAATTTTTTTTTCAATTTTGAAACATTTCAAAACTAATTTTTAAAATTACAAAAAGGTTATCTGTAACAATATTATTAATGTGTAATGTTCTTGTAAATTTGTCTTTACTATGTTAACCTTATTACTTATTGTTCTTGTTCCTTTTTAACAGAAGAGATTGTAATTTTGCTGATCTGATAAAACAAAATTGTGGTACCATTAACAGGACCTTGAGTAACAGAGCTAGAACAGAGACAATAGTAAATTTCTACTCGGTAATGGGAGCCCCAGTTCTTCTTTAAGGAAGTGAATCATGGGTTACCACGTAACGCATAGAAATTAGGATCCAACAGCTGAAATGAGGTTTCTAAGATGGGTGAAGGGCTGCTCGAGGTTGGATCTAATACATAACGAGGAAATTAGATCTGAGTTGGGTGTATTCAGTCTGAATGAAAAAGTGGAGGAGTATTGTAATCAATAGAGTTAATATTTGGCACGGATGCCAGAGGAGAGAATACCGATCAAAGTTACGGAATATGCTCCAGTTGGAAGAAGGGAGGTAGAAAGACCTCGATGAAGATGACAGTTGTCGAGATGTACGAGTTGGAATATCTTGTGTTTGTGTATTATGCGTAGAATTGTTTGTGAGTTGGGAACAGGCTTATGCTTAATGCTTGATAGTAGAAGGAGGAGAAGAAGTTTTCTGTTTATATAATGTAGTATATACATTTATTTGTAATATGAACTTACGTAACTCAAATAGTAGTTGCATATATCATGACATGATTTGTTGCATGGAAACTATAGATTGTATACTGGTTGTTGGTCCCTGTGCAACTTATGTATATACACACACCGTACTTCTCATCCCTTAGGTGTTCGTGTACAGTTTTCTCTGATACACTTCTGAATATGATTTTGGAGTCTAATCGTCCTTGCTCAAGCGTATGCATAGACCTAAGTCATTCATTATATTAAATTAATAAACACAGTAATTCGAACAAGGATTGAGAAATTCGTATACATACTCAATAAATAAATAAAGTAAAAATCGTTGAAAAGTAAAGTAACCCAGAATGTAAATCTTGTTGATTTCACCAAATCCTTGTTAATTATTTGGTGTAGTTAAAATAAATAATTTAAAAGGTTAGGTAGAAATTTAAAACGCCTGGAAGCAATGGAGATTGCTTATTGGTGCCGGAGTTGTGGAGTCATGAGATTGGACGGATTTAGAAATGAGGTTGTCAGGGCTAGAGCTGAAATTGATGTCAGTATTACGAAAAAGGTGCAGCTTAAAAGGTTAAACTGGTATGGGTACATCAAAAGTGTTGCGTACAGGAAAAACTTATAAAAAAATACGTCACCCTATTTAAAATACTAATAGACGACTCAACTCCTTTTTCCATGTAATGAAAAATTTACCTCTTGGCCAGTAGTAGGTAATTACTGTAGATGGTCTTTGTAAATAGGTGCTGGAATTTCAAAAGTGTCAATGGATGGGTTTACTGTTTGTATTACATCACGAGAGTTTTGATCATGTAAGATTCATAAAATTTTGATGTAAAACACTCACATGGCTTTCTCTAGCCAATTTAAATCATTTAAAAGAAAATGAGTAAACAATGTAAAATGAAAAACATAACCTAACTTTAGTCATGAGTAAATGACACAAAATAAAAATTAACCTGTGTAGGACTTAAAAATATAGAAAATCGTTAATTCATACTAAACTAGGCTTTGCAGTAAACATTTAATTGAAAGTTGTTGGATTTTTAATTGTTTATAACTTTAATTGTATGTACTTCTTTTTTATTTCTGTTTTACCGAGTTTAGTGAGAAAATACAGAAAATTACTTAATGCGGCCCGACTAAGCGTTGTAAAAAAACAATTGATATAAAAGTAGTACGGTTTAAATTTCCTTAAACTTAAATTGTTTACGATTTTTCTTTAAAAAGCGTATTTACGCCACAATATTAAAACAATTTTTTTTACCAGCCCTTACCAGAATTTCAGCATACATACCTCTTACCCTGTCTTGTAGAGGATAAGAATGTTGTAAATAATGCGATTTAAAAAAAATTGTAGCAGCAGATTTTGAGAAAAGCGCAAAAAATGGAAAATCGGACGAATAAATACTAGGTACTTTCCATTGACAGATTTTTATAAAAACGTTTGTGTCGGGTATTTTAGGATACCTAACTAACTTTCCAAATTTCAACTTTTTACGCTGTTACGTGTTTGAGATATTTTGTACACAAACACACATGCATGCACACACACACACACAGAACAGTTTATAAAAACATGGTTTTTCGTATTCAGGGGTCCTACATTTTAATTTGAAATATAGTTCCTTAGTATTTATTTCCCTTGTAGGCCTATATAGCCAACTTTAGACCAAGTGAGGTGACTTAAGACATTTCTTAAAGCTCTTTTTGCAGCTTACTTTCTCAGTCCGTTCACTGTACGCTTCTCTCCTTTCTTCTCTCCATCCGGTGTTCTGTTTATGCTCTTCATGGAAGCAATTAAAGTCCGTAATTAATTGTCTGTATTTGGTTCAATTTGTTATGTTTTTTACAATTTATTTTCTAAAAATTCTTTCTGACTTCTTTAAACCATTTTATCCGGCACGTTCATATTGTAAGAGCGAGATTACTCTATCCCACCATTTTTACTCATTAGGTGACCGCATAATGGAGTGTCTCTTAATAATTCCTTAGTAGACTATAAGGATAACAATTAATACAAAAAGGATGCTGGAAGGATAGCTTAAAGTGACTATAAAGGGAGATGCTAATGACGAAGCATGGAAGTGGGAGACTGAGATAGTCCTGGCTGGAGAACGTTTGTCGGGTGATTTAGATTTTTACAGGAGACTGGCTTGTAGTTTACGGTTAAATGGGTGTTAAAATACAAGAAACATTAAAGGACATAGTCTGCTTTCATTTACATTCGTGCATGTACAAACTACAATAGTAATGAAGATGGTAAGAAGAGCTGTAAAGAAGATGGTCTTGTACTTGAATTCGGGTTTTCTGTTAAAAATCTACTGGATTGTACTTACCATTTTCAACTGGACCGTATTTTTAAAGCAAAGTTGATACAGTGTAAATAAAGTATTTTTCTTTGTGGTTTTACTTTTTATATTAGTAGTTCTTTCAAACGGAAAACTCTGGAATGTTAGGTGGCATTTTAACTGATAAAACATACTCCACAGCGTAAATGCGGTTGTAACTATACAAAAAGAAAATACGATAAACTTTTCTTTCCTAAATCTTTGTATATAGTGGCCTATTTTTATCGTTATACAAACTTTTGTTCGAACAAAAGTTTTAATTAGTTTTTGAAGGAATTGTTGACTAGTCACGCAAAGCCAGTGCAATTCGCGAGTATGCCTCATTTAAAATAATTCGGCCATGTAGATTCTACCAGCATCGTTCAACTTTTTGAAGTAATTTGCTGACTGTGTATGCATATTACTTTCATATCAGCTTTTTGTTAAATCCATGACACTGAAAAAACTTTTAATAACAGAGCTACAGTAATGCTATCGTGAATATTCTGGACTGTAAAACATATTCAAAGCAGAAACGTAGAAATGCAATCATACAAACTCTTACTAATATTTAAACCAAGTTTAAAAATAATTCAAGTGCGTGTACATTTTGAACGATAGGCCTACACATGTCTTAGTGTTCAATTAAAATACAATTTTTGTACTTAACGGTTCAAAAATAATTAATCAATAGAATTTACTTTGATTTGATTTCTGTTTAAGTTTGGCTTGGTTTTTAACATTTAAATTCATCTACCACCCTTCACCGTTTGCAGTTATCTTAATGCACGTCACAGTCAGTCGTAAAATAAAATAATTAAATTGTTTGAATTCATCTATCTTACTTCAAACATTCTAAAAAGCGCACCGATGAAATTAGTGATTTTTTAAACCACTAATCACTTTTTACATACAGTGCACTATACCAAAAATATCATGTAAACAGTTTTTATCATACAAAGTGAATTTAAGCCTAATTTTATTTACGTTTTGTGTCAAAATTATTTATTGTAGCTATATTAGAAAGTGCAACTTCAAGAAGCTGGACTTGTTTTATGAATTCGAATGCAATTTTGTTTCAACTTCTCCAGAAACTATTTCTGCGATGTAAAAACCTGAAAAATTCTAACTTAAAATCTACTTACACATTATTTTTATTTTGTGTTTTAACTTTACATCTCTTAGAAAGGACTCTATTCAAGAATTTGCTTTCCTTTTTCATTACACAATGTTATTCAATTTTATGGATAATACTTCTGTATAAAGGATCCGGGGGTTACTTTATTCTTATCGCCATCTAAGTGGAACCGACTAACGTGATTACTGTTTGTAAAATTTCTGCCTCTGCCAGTAATAAAAAGTTTCACCAGTGAAAATCGCTAGTTTGAATTTTAAACCGTTACTATTATGAAAAAAGAAAATCTTTGATAGTTTTATTATGCTATATGAATTTATATCAAAATAATTCTATTATTTTAACCAAGATACAATATTTAATTGTCCATAACAAGCAGAAAAGTAAAAAAATTATTTGTACTTGATCAGCTTGTTCCGGGGCTACAAAAAATAGTTCTGTTTCTTATCAGATGGTCAGCCAATATTATATGACTGAAGCGTTAAAGAACAGAAGAGGTAGAGGTGTAAAATACACTAGTAGTAAAGAGTTATCTTCTCTGAAAGTGATGAATTTCATTATACAACCTTTGTAGACTTATTGTTATTTTATTGTCGTATATTAATTATAAGCAGATAGAATGAATAAATGTTGTATCATAAATATCTTGGTTATTATAAAATTAAGAATAATAACGAGACGACATGAATACTTAAAATTTGAACTCTTGAAGTAAAGCTTTTACAAGGTTTCTTTGAAAATAATATGAAACAGAAAGGCTATGTTTAATATTGTAAGATTCGTGCGTTTCTTAACAACCAATTAAGGAAAAGATGATAAGCCAGGTTTGTTTGTTTCAAAGTATAGTACTTAGATATTACTTCATATTTCAAAGATTATTATGCCTAAAACAGTTTAAGATTACTTATTAAGACGTACAATAAACCATATTAAATTGTAACATTTAGCGTGCGGGAGAGTTTGAGTTGTACATATTAAAATTAGTTATATGAGGATGTATAAAACGATATGTGAACGTTTTATGTAAATAATTCTGATAAATACATGCCGAAGAACTGAAATATATCACCACTGTCTTACCCTACGCACATTTTGTATTTATGGAACTCAGTTCTTAGTGTTGAGTAAAGTTTTACGGTAAGGGTTATTAACGGAGTAAAGGATGAAGATTCAAAACTTAAATTATTTAAATGTCATTGGTTTGAAATAAAAATATAAAAATAAAAAATAAATGTGAATTCCCTCTACCCGGTAAAATCAGCGTTTAGCCTAAATCGTAAAAATACATCGTCGGGTGTTTCTTTGTTAGATTTTTTTTAAGAATTATAAAAATTATAATGCGTTTAGTATTTACCTACGACATAAATTACAAAAATAATATGGTTTTTGAGGTACAAGAGCTTGTTTTGGACGGTATTAAGTTTTTCGTTCCTTTATGCGTCCACGACCCCAACCTTAATCTTCAGAATAATATAACTCAGCGAAATCTCAGATATAATTCAAATAGTTAAAAAATTAATATTTTCGGTTACCGGCGTTGTAAGTTATTCTTTTAGATCAATTTTAGTTATTTTGAAAAATTTTAATAAATCTTGCTTAGACGTTACCAAATTTTATTGCACCTTTCTTCAAAAATACATAATTCATTACGTATCATGGTTCCGTCCATTTTAATTTTACAAAGTGTGACAAAACCTACGGCAGGTGCACACTCTAATTAAGGTTTTCCATTTCATTTCCTCTTTTTAAACGATACATCTAGCATTTCTTACCTTTACGGGTTAGGTTACTTACGTTTTTCCAACATGAATTATTTTATGTTTATTTCATTAAAATGCTATTATTTAAAATACGGTATGTAAAACATTCTCTTTAACCGCATTTATGAGAAGGGAGAAATTCCTAAACAATGGCTGTCATCCACATTTGTGCTCATACCTAAGAAACCAAATCTAAGAGAATGCTCAGATTACAGGACCATCGCACTTATGAGCCACACCTTGAAGTTGTTCTTAAGGATCATTCACAAAAGAATTTACAGAAGACTGGAGGAAGACATAAGCAACACACAATTTGGATTCCGCGAAGGACTTGGTACACGAGAGGCGCTGTTCGGGATTAACGTTCTTTTTCAGCGCTGTCTGGATATAAACCAAGAGGTGTATGCATGTTACATCGATTTCGAGAAAGCCTTTGACAAGGTGAAACATAACAGGTTACATCAGCTGCTCATCAGCAAAAACATCGACTCCGACGACGTTAGAATAATTAATAACCTATATTGGGGCCAAAAAGCCAAAACAATGGTAGAAAACCAACCAACAGAAGAAATGGAGATTCGTCGTGGTGTGAGACAGGGTTGCATCCTATCACCGCTTCTATTTAACCTCTATAGTGAAGCTATTTTTAGGGAAACCCTAGAAGATGAGTTGGTGGGGATAGTAATAAATGGAGAAGTAATTAATAATATGACGTATGCTGACGATACCGTCTTGTTAACGAGCAAATTTGAAGACACACAACACCTATTAGAAAAATTAAATGATCGATGTAATGAATATGGGCTAAAAATTAACTTTAAGAAGACCAAGTTAATGGTAATTACAAAATTCCCTCAAGATCTGAACCATGTGAACTTGACAGTAGCAGGCACCCCAATAGAGAATGTATCGGCATATAGATATTTGGGAACATGGATAGAACAAACGGGTGACCAAACAGGAGAAATAAGAACGAGGATAGAGATAGCCAGATCAACATTTGTAAGGATGAGGAAGTTATTTGCAAGTCGGGATATCAACATGGAACTTAAGATGAGGATGCTGCGTTGTTACGTTTTTTCCACGCTCTTGTATGGGGTTGAAGCATGAACCCTCAAGAAGAACCACATCGACAAACTACAAGCATTCGAAGTGTGGTGTTACCGTAGAATGTGGCGTATTCCCTGGACGGATAAAGTTAGTAATGCCGAAGTGCTGATCCAGATGCAGAAGAAATGCGAAATCGTTAACACCATAAAAAGAAGAAAGCTTCAATATCTGGGTCATATAATGAGAGGACAGAAATACAAGCTTCTTCAACTGATAGTCCAGGGAAAGATTAGTGGAGGGCGGAGCATCGGAAGACGCCGTGTGTCCTGGCTAAAGAACCTGAGGGATTGGTTTTACTGTGGCAGTGTTCAACTGTTCAGAGCTGCAGTCGACAAGGTCCGGATTGCTGTGATGATAGCAAACCTCCGATAGGAGATGCACTATAAGAAGAAGATGTAAAACTTCTACAGCTGTAAAGGTCTTCCCAAGTTTCTTCTTCCTTCAGACGAGTATCACTGAACATATATTTTGGAATTCTGTCTCCGTTCAGTTTTTGAAGAGGGTTCATCAATCTTATTGCGACAGTAAATGATTCTTTAGTTTTTGTATACTATCAGCAATTGTTGCCTTATTTTAGAATTTCAAATTCTGTTTTACCTAGTACAATTCTTGACCCTCCATAACAGGCATGTAGCCAGAGAGGAGGCTTGAAGAACTTCAGACCCCCTTCCCAAACAGAAGATGCAAATTTTGTTTTAGACTAATGTACTAGAAGTCCCGTATTCGATTTCCGGTCAGGTCTGGTTCTTTTATCGTTTCTTTTCATCTATCACCCTTCACTCATCTTAATGTGCATACGACTTCCACATTAAACAAACTAAAGTTTTTAGACTCAGGGCTCCAAAAACAAAACGGTGGCTTCTATCTGCTCCGTAAATCAACGCATTTCAGTTGCTAGAAAACGTTGTTTCCTTCTCTATGTAAATCCCCACGTTTTGTCCAATAGAAAAATTTGGAGATATATTTGCATTATAAAATTTAATCAATGTATTTCGGTGAGACCTTATTTTTTAATACAGTTAAATAAATAAATCTCCATACATCAGCGACTTAAATACCAGAATTTAAATTATTACGCATACCAATAGAAAAAAACTTAATATTACAAAATAAGTTTAAAAACTTTATTTTTACAATTTATAATTATTCAATAAAAAGAAACCATAGGGCCTACATGATATTATTATTTAAAATTTAATAAATTAATTACTTTGGATTATTCTAAATTTGTCTACAAATCTAGACAATTTACAAGTAAAATCTACGTTATTTCTTATCCATTTTAAGTTACACAGATTAAATTTGAAGAATATTTTTATGTGAAAAATTGTACTCGTTCGGTATATTCTCTGAAAACGACGTATTTGTTTTGTTAACTTCAAGCTCTCTATCGAAACTACTGAGGCAGCCCAAATAATTGAAAAATTATGATCTGTTCAAAAACAGTTATTACTATCAATATTTAATTTTACAAGGCTCTCTTACAAAGGCTTTTATTTAGTTATTTTTTGCCAAATATGTTCAGGTTGTATAAGTACTAAAAATTCTTGGAAACATTACTTTTCCGGCCTTTGCTTCTGACTCGGCAATTAAAATCAAGATCTTGTTAAACCATTTTATAAAATGTTCTGTTAATTTTGTTAATTGCCTAACGAATATTTATAATACAATTTATTTTAAACGTTTACTTTAAGAAAACATAAATTGATATATGTCAGTAAGTTCATGGCTTGTAAGTCCGGTTTAATGAGAACAAATATTATTTCGTAACACGTGTCCATTCCATTACAATCCATGTCATCAAAGAAACGTCACAAAGAGTTTGTATTAAACCGATTCCACTTTTTCTAATCAACGATAGAATCGAGCGCCTATGCTTCATGTCATATTGTTCAATTTGTCGCTTCACTGTACATTGAAGTTCAATTTATCTTTTCAGCCATTTTTCACCATGACTTACTACATCACAAAGTAAAATAAAACTACATTCCTAATGTCTATTTGTATTGAACAAATATATTTAGTAGTGAACAATCGTATTAATTACTAAATTGCTTTTTATAACTTTTAGATTATGATTACATTTTAACATTTGTTTCCTCTCAATAAAGAGTACCAAATTGGCTTATTATCCAAGATAATTTAATAAAATTTCACATATTAATTACATTCTTTGTTTTGAAATGAATAACATGATATAAAATGTAAATGTTTAATATTTATTAAATCATAACTCATTATTATTATAAAACTTATATTGTGAAAAGGATTTGTAGTAATAATAAACCATTTATTTATTACTTTTGTATTATTATTTATTGTATAATTATTATACAATATATCATTCATTGGTTATTCAAAAGGTTGTAGGTAATCTGAGAATTACCATAAATAATATAACATAACCTAGTATCTAAAATTTAATTTAACTCTTAATGTTGAGAAAGAATATAAAAATTTGATCGAGTGGTTGAATTGACTTTAAAATTTACTTTGTTCAAGAATTTATTATTAAAATGTTGTTAGGAATGATATAAAACGTCGATGTTTTTAACTGATTTTTGTAAGTTAATTAATGTTTGTAAAATACCTAGTTCAAGCTATAATAATATTAGACCGACAATACTGGTTACGAGAACGAGAAGAAATTTACAAAAAATGAACAATTATTGAAACTACAGATTAAAAACAAAGACTAAAATTCTACGGACACCTGTATAGAATAGATAAAAAACGATTTACAGAACAAATTGTGGAGATACTAAAAAGTTGACATAAGGTTTAAGATAAATGGTTCAAAGAAATCAAAAAGTATATTGAGAAAACCGGAACAAATCGAGGATACATAATGAATCTACCAAATTAAAAAATTAATTACTGACTTTAAGGATTTTCATAAAAGAGCAAGTACAAAACACCGGGTGGACCGTAGAAAGGAGAAAAGAGTACAGTAACTGAATGCCGAATGCCGAATGTGGGCTGCAATAAGAAAGAGCTTTCAAAAACGTCTAAACTCACCTCATGTGAACTGAAATTGGCACTACAGGAAACAAATAAAAACATTAAACATGATTTTTGTTATTAATAAAAGTGAAAATTTTTTTATTGAGAACACATAATTTTCTATATCTTTATTACGACGAAATAGAATGAGCAAGTCAATAAAAAATATATGCTAAAATTTATGTTAATTGCTAATTTATAATAATGTCATTTTTGTTCTAAATTTTATTAAATTGTATGACTTATTCGATGATATTCATAAATAACTAAAAAAAATTGATCACTAAATAAATTATTAACTTACATTTATATATTTGGACGTCCTAATTTACATTTATTAGGAAAAATTTATAATATTTATTTTTCATTATTTTTATTACAATATAATAATTTTGGAGAATTACGCCCACTTGAATTAATTTTGGATTCGCGGTAGGCAGATTGACTGATAACTACACTGGTCTGCATCAAAAATTCCCCTTGAACTTTAATAGGTGATCTATATGTATTTTGACCCCCTGAATCCGAATCTGACCTCCGTTTTGCTCCATCACCCACCATTTTTAGGGGGTGGGCCACTCACCCTTATTTGGGAAATTTCAACTTTTTATCAGTCTGGTGTAACTATGAAATGAAATTGTGCAGTTGTACCTCGTTTTTATGGTACTTCAAGACCTACCTAACACTGAAAGAGTACAATAAGAGAGTATTGATGTATTGATACATTTAGTGCATTTTTACTTATACAATTTTTCTGGTCCAAGATACTTGTCATCGAATACATATACTTAAAGAGAGTGGTTTTACTTGGAGGTAGCTTTTCTCTTGTACTGATCTCTGGGAGTTTCAAGCAAGAGCAACCAGCAGTAGTCTGCTAACATACTTAAGTTCCACTTCCCAGAGAACAGTTTTTTGAAGAGTGCAATGTCTTGATGAAACCTTTCTCCGTGTGCATCGTAAACTACTTCCAAGTTTTCTGGGAAAAAGTCCAAATGCGCGTGTAAAAGGTGCAATTTTAATAACATGTTGCAACCCCTCAACTCATATGCAGGTTCTCGTATGCAATTCATCGACAAGTTTAACATAATTTTCATTTTTGTTAAATCCTGAAAAATTTTCACACACGTCCTTAAATGCAGCACAAGCTCATTTTTTCTTTTCAATTTAAGTGATTGATGGTCACTGAATTTTTAAAAAGCTCTCTAATTTGTGGACCAACGAAAATTCCCTCTTTAATTTTTGCTTCACTCAAACGTAGAAATTTGCTCTTCAAATACTGGAATCCATCTCCTGTTTTATCGATAGCTTTCACGAACTGTTTAATCAAACTGAGTTTGATACGCAGTGGATGCAAAATTATCTTTTCACTCGAAACTAAAGGCTCATTGGCAACAGTGTTTTGATCAGGAACTAAACTTTCACACGAGGGCCAATTTCGAACAGTATAATTTTTATCGCAAGCTTGCTATCCCACTCACACAGAAACCAACAATGTTTGGTGTGTCCCGATTAAAGTCCTGTAAGTAAAGCCACAACCTTAAAATCAGCATAGTGCTTCAGGGGATGATCTTTATAACCAATTTTTTCAAGGATTCGGCTGATATTTTTGTATGTCTCATTCATGTTGACCGTGTATGCAACTAGAACTGAGGGCAAATCATTATCATTTGCCAACAAAACAGCTTTTAAACTGGCTTTAGATGAGTCGATGAATAGGAGCCAATTTTCTGGATCATCGGCATGTTAGGTTAAATCACTAATCCATTTACATTATTGCAGTACACTAAGTCACCATCCCCGAAAACAATCATTTAAACGAATCTAGCCGGGATCTACAAACAGAAATGTTCACTTCTTTTTCCAAGAGGTTCCATTGCTGAAGCTGAAACCCGAGCAGTTAGGCTTTAGTTTTTGGGAGGTTTAAATCCTGGATGAGATCATTAAGCTCCTCTTGTGTGACAAGATGAGGCTCTAAGCGTAAAAAATGTACTGAAAACCTTTAATCGTCGCTAAGCTTATCACTTGGCCCGGCTTCCCACCCTGCTACACCTCTGAACTAACGGTGATGTCACCCTTCCCCCTACGGTCTTCATGCATAAATGTGTGTACACTGAGATAACATTTTCTATGGAGGGGAGGATGGGGTACTTACAACATCCCCCCATCCCTCGCTTTATTAGGAATAACCGCTTTTAGGTGTTTTTTTTTGAGAATTACGGCGGGGGGGCGCCCCCCTCAAAAACGGTGGGTGATAGAGAGAAACGAAGGTCAAATCTGGATTCAGGGGGTCAAGACACATAAGAATCACCCATCAAAGTCCAAGGGGAATTTTTTTAATTTTTTTTTGCAGACCAGTGTTATCAGTTAATGAGACAAAAATTATTTATTATGTTATTTATTTTTCTCTCATTCATGCTAATTTATTTATTTATGACTTTGGTGAATTATAGAAAATTCATTGAAAGGTTTTATTAAGACCTTAAATTATTATTACTAGTCTATTTGATGCTCAATTCAATACTTTATTACATATATAATCTCTGATATAAACACTCACATGACATTCTGTTTCCAGTAAAAAAGTAGAAACAATCTAATATTTTAATGAGGCTAAATAAAATTCAATCTTTGTTGGACTTATTTGTACGAGCAATTTATGGCAAATCAGTAATTGAAGCTAAATTAAGTACTGTAGAAACAATTCTTGAAATAAAATTGTAGGTTTGGTAATTTTATTTTACTTCGAAATAGGTTAATACATGTTTACACTAAAATGTTCTCAATCGTAAAGAAAGTTTTATCGGAAAAACACAGTCCGATGAATTTCCCCTCATATACAACTTACCCCATCTTGGAGAGAACAATAGCTAAAGCAAATGTGATAATTTTAACAATGATCGTAGCAGCCGTTTTTAAAAATATTTCAGAAAGTGAAAAATAGGACGAATAAATTACTACTTCGTTTTGAGCGCTTTTGAAAAAAATGTCTGTGATATCCAAACTGTACCTAACTTAAGTTCCAAATTTCAACTTTATACAATTTTCCGTTTTTGAGTTCTTTTATGAGACCAATTGATGAAAATCGACTTCAAAGACAGATATGAAGAAAATGTAACCGTCGTTACTTCTAGCATACTTCATGCAGGAAGAGATAAAGTAAAAATGATTAGGCTAATAATTAACATAATTGTAGGCCTAATTATTACATTCTAAATTAGGTATTTGGAAATACTATATTTATTTCTAAATTAAGTGTACAAGAATTACGGACTTAATTTATATGGTATCATGATTTTATTACTTTGTTTTTCTATATCTATTATATAAAAGGACAACCATGTCCTGGGTGATTCATTTATAGATCAACGCACAGCCGAAACTACTGACGCTAGAGACTTGAAATTTGGAAGTTAGCTTTGTTATGTTGTGTAAGCGCGCACTAAGAAAGGATTTTGCAAAATTTTGATTTTAAAGGGAAGAAATCGCAAAAATTCCACCCTACTGATGCGAGGATGCGGGTCAGCGCGAAGCGCTACGCTTACTGGTTTTTCTCCGACACACATTTACCCCCTCCAAAGGCATATTCCGTTGTATCCACTATATACAATCATTCTTATCGTATTTAAATAGCAGATCAACGACAAAACTATACCTATTTTCCCAGAAGTTAAATTGACTTTAACAACGATTTTAATCTATGGTTTACTTTTGTCACTCCGGATGTTGTACTGTACGTAGTGTTTAACCTAACACTGGATTTACATTTTAACCAGAATTAATTCCAGAATTGTTGTAATTAGTATAATAAGTGATATGTTTTTTATCCTTTTTAGTATTATTACTTATTATTCAAGATACGGATTTCATCGCTTAGGTCACATAATGTATTTGACTGACATTGTAAAAATGATTTTTGCAACGGAACAATTAAAATTTATTTAAAAAAAAAATGTGTCTCAACCAATTCAGTAAAATGCATACGGTAAAGTTATTTTCTTAAATTTAACTTAAATTAAAATAAAACAACAAGTTATTTATGTAAATTCAGTCATTATGCTATTATAATCCTTCTCTTTTTTTTACCATAAGGGTCGATTTACACACATCCGTCCACGTCACGTCTCAGATCCGTAATTCCGAGAAGACAAGTATCAGTCACAGAAAAATATTCTTTCTTGAAAAATTAATGACATTGTCTACACTGAGCACCAGCACCGTCCCAAAACCGGCGCGTCAGCATTGTCGCCGTCACCGAACCGTCAAAACGATATTTTTTCTCGACGATATTTTGTTTTTTTACGGACGTATTTGTTCCTATGTAAAATGACTGAATGGAATTTGACGAAAGGAAAACTGATATACATGTGTGAATTCTGTCATCATTTTTGACTTCGAGTGGCCGTACCGGTTCCGTTTCGGAACGGTAACGTTGACGTGTGAATCGTTCTTTATACGTAATTCAAAAAAAATTATATTTGTGACTTAAGTTATTAGCAAATTAAAATACAGAATGATAGCCTTAAAATTGCATGGGCGGAGCCACGACGGGGAGCTATCTATTATATAAAATAGATATCCTGATTTATAAATCAACTTAAGTTTTCTAAGCTGTCGCTAAGGAAGGATTTCACAAAATTTTTATTTTAAATGGTAGAATTCGCTAAAATACCCTCTCATAAGAAATACAGAGAGTATACTTAAACAGCTGATTCTTCGTTTACGTTTGCGTGGGCGAAGCCACGCGGGACCCGCTAGTTAATATATAGGAAGGAAAGTATTGTGTTCATGTCAAATTTTCGAAATCGAGTTTTCACCGGATATACACGTTTTCAGACTCCTTGAACCCAAAAAACATGTTTCTAGCGATTAGTGTGTGTGTGTGTGTGTGTGTGTGTGTGTGTGTGTGTGTGTGTGTGTGTGTGTGTGTGTGTGTGTGTGTGTGTGTGTGTGTGTGTGTGTGTGTGTGTGTGTGTGTGTGTGTGTGTATGTGTGTGTGTGTGTGTGTGTGTGAACAGAATATCTCAAGAACGGAACCTCGTAAAAACTTGAAACTTAAAACTTAAGTTAAGACACCACTACCGGACCCGATACCAACATTTTCATCAAAATCGGTCAACCGGAAGTAGTAGTTTATTCGTGTAATTTTTCAATTTTTTGTGATTTTATCTAAAACGGGTCCTATGATTTTTTTAAAAATCGCCTTGTTTACTAAATTGTTTATGCTCTACAAAATAGGGTAGGCGTCAATCTTCTTAAATTCTTGGAGAGGCTGTTTTCACGTAAAAGAAATGTTTTTTTAAGATTGCGGCTTTAATATGAATTTAGCGCAAAAATGGATAAATAAAAGTTGTAAAGAATTTAAAATCCTGCAACTTTTATTTCAAACACTTTTTTGTATAACCCTTTTTTAGTTTAGCGGTAGTTAGCGGTTTTCTGTTTTTCTCACGAAAACGTGTACAGAATAAATTTTTTTTAAGATTTCAGCCTTATTAAGCATTTTACGACAAAAAAGTATAATCAAGTTTATAGAAAATTAAAAGATCTACAACTTTTATTTAAAAAATTTTTCTCTACAGCCTAGTTTAGCGTGAAAGAGTGATTTTCCGTAATTTTAAGCCAACATGAGGTTGTTTTTTATTTTGCGTTTTTCACTCATGATAATAAGGTTAGGTTTATTTGAGGTTAGTTTCTTTGTTTATTTTTAATGTTTTATTACTTAGGTTACATTGTTCATTTTAGCATTGGCAAAAGAAAGTCGTGTGAGTGTTTCACACCAGATTTTTTTGTTCTATAAGTGTACTATTCTAAAATTTTCAATTACCGCTAAGGTTATATGTGATTATCAAATGTAAACTAAAATAAAAAAAGTAAATTGAACTTATATTTACTCCATATATCAGATTAAATTAAATTAAAGTAAAATATGTATTTTCTAATTTGATTCTATTTGTTTCTAAACTAAATATTGAATCAATGTAATTTTATTTTTAAATCAATAAAGAAAGTATTTTTTGGTCAATAACAAAAGTAAATAATATATATTTATACTTATAACAATAACATTGAATGTTTACTCCTTCTGAATTAGTTAATTAATTATTTTTTATTACTACTTTTGAATTGATTGTGTTATAAAAATGACAGTCGGCCAAACAGTAACGAATGGAAGAATTGGAATTACAGTAATTGATTAGTTAATTGATACGATATGGAGTAGTATGGCGTTTGCAATTTAGCTAATTCAGATTCATAATCCTAGTATTTCATTAGAGATATTTTGTTTATTCTGTTTTTGAAGCCAGGTTTTGACTGTGATGCGAGGTTCTCGTTTGGCAGATTAAATCGATAAAAAAACTCTTACGGTGTAGCATGAAAGGGTTGAGTAGATTTCAATGTTTTAAATTGAATTAATAATACTATAAGAGTATCCAATATTTGAAATGGATTAATATTAATTCAGAAAATCCATTACACAACGGTCATTCATAATGAAGATCAACTGAATTTACGCCTTTCACTATAGCTGTAGGTCTAATTTAGTATATTTTTTATTTCGTATGAATGCACTTTATTCCATTGAAATTATATACTAAATCGTTTATAAAATTATTTAATGAGATGATAATATACAAAGCTAATCTTTATAAGAATTTAAGCTAAGTAGGAAACCATACAATATAAAATTCATTTTTACATTTTTTTATTTAGTGGTAGAGCTACTTCAAATTAAATCCAAAAAATACCTATTTATTTTTATCGCTAGTTAAAAATTTTCATTTGTTTCAATTTTAATTCTTGCTTTACGTTATTTTAATGGCTCATAACTATTTAATAGCTAAAAAACTTAATTTAAAGTTTAATAGATTAAAACTAACTCCAAAAATGTAGTTTGTTTTACAGTTAGTTAATTCATTCATATTTTTTTCAACGATGTTTGATACTTTTCCACGGTTATGAAGTGGTTAATACTGTTACATTTTCAAATTATGTGCATTTTTTTTACTGATGAGTCACAGTGTATAAGTTATATCGGTGTTAATCTTTTAAATAGACGTAAATGTGATATTATTAAGTGACCTTGTGTTATTTATTAATAACTTGAGCACTCCTAATTTGAGATAGTGTTGGTTAATCTTCAAAGATTGACTATGGAATCCGATTAAGCTTTTTAAGAGGTGGTTGTTTTCCTTATTTGATGTTCTGTAAAACAGTTAACTTCTGGTCGAGATTTTTGTAAAATTTTTATAGAGAAAATGATGATTGTGTCCTACTACGTTAGTGGCGTACTTAGTTGTAGAGGCATCCTGTTCGTTCTTTGGGGTACCAACATGAGATGGAACTCATGAGTTAAAAATTAACACTGCTTATTTATGATCAGCTGTAGAAGCTGTTGTAGTAAAAAGAACATTTTTTTTAAACCCTTATGTGTGTACATTTCAATTTGTTCAATTAAGAACAATAAGTAACCCTATGACCCAATGAGATGAGGATGATATATATGACATGTAAATGAGATGTAGTCTTGTACAGACTCAGGCCGACCATTCCTGTGACAATATAGTTAATTGAACCCCAATCATCAAAGTACACCGGTAACCACTGTTTAGCATTCAAATCCGTATAAAAGTAACTACCTTTACTAGGGTTTGAACCAGGAACGTTCGTCTCCGAAAATCAGCTGTTAAGCAGCTGATCCTTCGTGTCCAAAAAACAGCTGATTTTGGCGACGACTTTACTTCTAGACCAACCTGGTGGGTAAATAGAACATTTCGTTCTTTGTTATTAATGCGATTTTAATATTAGGCTTTATATGTTTCTCGCTACTTGTTTGATTGTTTTCTTTTATGGAAGGCAAGTTTCAAATCGTTGTGCAATATTTTATTAAAAGTTAGAAGAACATCAAAATCCTTTAGTAAATTAACCTCCTCAGCAACATCGAACTTTAACATTTAAAACAAAGCGCTTACCTTTACGATTTTTTTAATCATTTCACTCTTTTTTTCTCGACCACTTACCATCGTCATCTTAAGCTTCATCATATTTCAAGATATTAATACACGGTTCAAAGCCAAGTTTAGTTTCATTTTTAGTTTAGACTTTATTCCTTGTTTAAATACACTGCTGAATGTGTTTTATATTTTAATTTTAAGAATGTTATTATTCAGTCATTTATCATCTTTGCTTAAAGTTTATAATTACATAAAAAAACTGATTGCAAAAGAATTGCATTAGTGAAAAAAATTAAATAATTTTTGTTACATGGAATAAAATAGATTAAACAAATTTAAAATTTGTCCGAGACTGTACAAGTTAAACTTAATGATGTATGTTCGTCTCTCTTCTGCGAAGTGTATGCGTTACTTTGTACTCACGAAATTGAAACATTGAATTCCTTCTAAATATGTTATTTTCACCGATTCATTGTCTGTTTTGCAAGCAATAGGAAATGTCCAGTGTCGTGTACCAATAATTTAAGAAATCCAAGAGCTAATTTCTGAGTCGACTGAACTCAATTTTGAAATAGTTTTTACCTGGATCCCGTCTCATGTTGGGATTCCAGGCAACGAAAAAGCCGATGTTGCGGCCAAGAGTGCTGTTCACTTACAAGAACATTTCCAACGGATCTCTCATTTTGACCTAAAGGCATACGTCAACAGAAAATTATTTGATTTCTGGAACAATAGGTGGACCGAGATGGCACCTGCAAAACTCCACATGGTACGAAAAACTTTACGAAAATTTCCTCTACCCGAATTTCATAATCGTAGGGAACAGGTTGTAATCTGCCGATTGCGGATTAAACAATCACTTATATCACACCAGCACCTGCTCACAAAATCTACGCCGAAAGTGTGCCCTTTTTGTGATGTAAAAGCAACGTTTTCACATATCGTTTCAGAATGTCGAGAACTTCAAAGCGCCCGTAATCTTCTTGGTATTTCTGCAATATTTCACGACAATGTTAGGTGTAAAGAGTTGTGAAAAAGTTTTAAATTTTTTTCGTTATGTTGCTGTTAAAGACAAAATCTGAAAAGCCTACTAATTTACTCTTTTTCATGTTTTAATAATTTATGAAAATGTTATTATTTTTATTGTTATTAGTATAATTCCTATTGTGGTTGCTAATAACCGTCAGCAGTTGATGCGACCTTTATAAATAAAATTATAAAAAAACAAAATTAAAATAAACAATTTCAATTTAAAATAAATTCAACTATTTTACTTTATGACTAAAAATATAGAATTATGTTTATTACGTTTCATTAATTATTTCGAAAGAAAACATAATATTAAATTTAAAATGAACATTAACATAATATCCAACTAGTACTCTGCATATAATTTATTAGAAATATCTACAATACTAATTTAATTGAAACAGGGAAATCAGAGTCGGAAACAACAAATGTTGAATTCACTACAAGTCTGTTAATTAGAATTTATTATGAACCATTACATTTCATTAGAATCCGTTACAATTCATGTCACAAATTCGATGCAGACATATTATTGCCATTCGCATGACAACTAAACTATAATGTACTATCAAAACAATACCTTACATTATAGTATCCGTAGCAAACTAATTTCGTAATAAACAAGCTGTATTTTGGAGGTTAAAATGAATTTTCATAGTTAATAACTAGTTATATTCTGTCATCAGAACTATGATATTTAATTATTATGATTACCAGTTTAACATGTTATAGTAAATTTTGTTACAATATGTTTAAGGTAGCTCAGAGAATAATTTTTTAACTTTTTCACATTTTTAGTAGTTAATTCTAGTAAATATTTTTCAGAATACATTCTTTTAAATAATGTATAACTTCTGATATATTTTAATGCTTAAAAAATCTAAAAAAAATATTTTTTTCTCTATATTTCTTGATATTGTAATGTTGAATGATTTATTATTAGCTGTAAAAATTTTATTTCGAAATTCCTTAGATTTTTTCTGGCGCTTCTTTTTATGTAGGTAATAGAACCCTCAATGACGATTTTATAATTCCCACAGTAAATGCACTAACCGCGTCCTTCTGTAGTAAATTTCTTGAACAATTAAATAACTATTCCAACCAACTAGTCCGTGACCTAGCTACAACGAACTTTCCAACGACTGTACTAGACGTATCAAGCGAAAATGGCGAAGAGAACTTTTGATCTGAATAACGGATAACACCCGTAGAGTAAACGAAGAATGTACCACTGGGTAATTATTCTCCTGAAAGCAATTCTCCACTGCCCGTTCAATTGAAAACGGAAATTGTGCAGATGATGGTGGCCTACATTACCGTAATAAAAATTAAAGATATAAAAAACATCATGTGTCAATGTGACAATTGATGATTTTGTTGAAATGACGTGCTTGGCATGAGAGGGATGTAGTCCCCATTCTTATCTTCCCAAGCATCGTGATTAAAAAAAAATCTGTATTTTTAATAAGCTTCTTTTAATTAAATTGACAAATTTCAATTTTAGCGTCCTTTTAAAGGTTTTGCGGAATGTCCAGGTAGATGTAAGATGGAAAATAAACGTCTAAGTACACAATCGTGTTCATGTAACTTGTAAAAGTTTGTGTAGATTTTTGGCTTAATGTTTTTGACTGATATACCTAAATTTGTTGTAACCTAAAATGTTTATTTAAACCGTAAATCCATACAGGTTTTGAAAGAGACCAATGTGCCCAATTTTTGTACCACTGCTAATTTTGATCGTTAATGAAGTAGGGTAAATAAAAGTTTATATACACTATAGTAACAAACCTTTTTCTTTGGTAAAGTTGAAAAAACCTTTTTGCATTGAATGGTAGTAACACCAGTTTTTACATAATGTGTTATATTTTGTTGATACCTTTAGATATAAATATAGTACTACTTTCAAGCCTATAAATAGCATTGTCTTTGTTTTTGTTAATTTCCCGTGAATGTATAGTATTCAGACGAACTTAAGTCCCCTAGCCGTGAGAGTAAGATAATGCATAACGCTCTCACTCGCACAAGCCATACGCGCCATTCCAATAACATTGTTTAATTTTACTCATTGTTGTGAGCAAGCGTTTATGCACGCAATAAACTAACAAGCAAGATAACGACTGTAGTATGTTGTCAGATCTGGATTATAACGGTGAAGACCTTTGGGCGCATGCGTAGTTATGCCACATATCTCCCTCTCACTCGCTCGGCTATGGATCATTAATTCATCTGATATCTGTAGGGTACATAAGAAACATTTTCTGAATTTTTAGGAGTTATTTAACTTTTATTTCCACAGAATATTTTCTTGGAAAATAACAAAATAACTTGTATAAGGAACGCCATTACATTTTTTTATTAATTTTTATCGACGTTTTTCATAATTAAATAAAATTTTATTTTTCTACTGTGTCGAAACTGTAAAATGGTCGAAATGTAAAATTGTAAAATGGTGTAAAAGATGTGTGGTAAAGGTCTTGAAGTTTATCCTTTTGCCTTAATAATTTAGAAAGTGTTAGTAACATTAGCATTATCTGAATAGGGACTCCATTCTACCTCAAATCTACTTTCTCTAATATTCTATTAAAATTTCTTATCATGGAAGACCATATTTTAAATAAAAATTGACGGATTTCCTACTGTAGTAATACTTTACATATTTTTATTTCATACATGAAACAATGATTCATGTCAAAATTTTACCATTCGATCGTGTCTTGAAAAGCGATCAATAAAAATTTTACAATAGCTTGTGGTCGAGAACTTTAATATTTTAATTATTAATAAAAATCAGTTGTTTTAAATGTAATTTTTTGGAATTTTAGTTTTTTTTTGCCTTTCATCTGCAAGGACCAGGAACCAAGAGGTTTAAAGAAATGTCATGCGCGAAAATGTTTAGTTTCAGCTCAAACTAACTTTCAAGTCAAGTTAATAGCTTTAAAGTTGAACTATTAGTTAATGTTATATGACGGAACAAAAAAAACCATTCACAACGTGAAAAATATAAACATTCGAAGGCATATTATTTGAGTTAAAATGTAAATGTTGAGACAAAGTTTATTTTAACAAGTTTATGTTTAACTGAAGTGACGGTTTTTATTCCATAGTGAAAATCTTTGTTATTCAGTGTAGCAGTTACAGTATACACAATGCAGTTAGTATAGGATAAGTTAGTTAATTATAGGTCGAAGTACATTATGGTTAAAAGTTACAATAATGCGAGGAAGAGCTGCATTAAAAAGCAGAGATTGATGGGGTAAGAGTTTGAGGATGTGGTGATTCTATAAGAACGAGTTTGGTTGATTAATGGTAGGTAGACGCCGATAATGATAATGGGATGCCAGCTCAATTAAGAAAGATCACCCTCTAACCCTATAGTGAATGTTTTTGTATACAATAGTATTGCAATTGAGTATCTCAACTAATCCATTAACTATTTTCAGCTGATTGGATAAAATTTACTAAACACTTTAAAATCTTCACAATGAGCAATACCACTATGAATAATAAATTCTACATTTTAATATTTATAGATTAATTAGTATTTATCTAAACTCTTAACAGACATTTTCATAAAATTTCATTTATATGTACACTATCATTGGGCTTGCCCAGTGCAATCTTTTTGAAATTTTAGAAGAATAAGCGATCCCATGACCCAATTAGATGAGGATGATTTTGTATAACTTGTAAATCAGGCCTGTCTCTTACATACGTACAGATTCAGATTGACCATTCCTGAGAGAGTATGGTTAATGGAATTCCAGCCATCAAAGTACACCGCTAAAACCACTGTCTTTAGTAGCGCAAGTAAAATAAAAGATAACGCCTGTTTGGAACCGCATACCTTCTAAGTAAAATATATAAAAATTTCAGACAGGGCTAATTTCATTCTCTTATTAAATGAAAGGATGTACCCTTTTAGTTAACATATTTTAATAAATGTATTTTGAACACTATTGCGTTAGTTCTAACTCGTTACGTTCATCGGGAACAAAAACATCAATTTTTTTAAAAAACGCTCTAATATTTTTACCCTTTGTACTAAAAAGCTGAATTTTAGTTTTCAAGGCGGCTTTAAAGTGATTAAGCTGCGATAAATCTTAATAGAATAGCCTACAGGTTATTAAGTAAAGGTTATAGTTTTCTATATAGGCCTACTTCGTTAATCGGGTATAAACTGGAAGAATGACTGAGGGCAAGTTTAGACGTTGAGAGCTTTTATTTAAAAAAACGACTGATTAGGTCCAGTGAGACCAAATTCGGAGACCGAATTTGTTTGAAGAACCCATTATTCTATTATTATAGTTCTCTAATTTAGATTATTTAAATTTATTTTCTACTGAAATTGCAGTAGAAAAAAATCTTTAATCTTTAATTCTTTTATCTTTAATCATTTAAAAATTAATATCATTTTAATCTTTTATCATTTTTTAAATCAGTTATTCACTTACTTTTTTATTTTTCGTCCTTGTGTTTTGCGTTTACTGCTAACACAAACGATGAGAAGGATAATAGATGAAGGTGGATCATGAAAAAATACCATGTCTGACTGGGAATCAAACCCGGGACCCCAGCGTATACGTCAGTTGCGCTGACCATTACAGTACGGGACGGCCGTAACATCCCCTTATTAACATTATCAATGATGTAATAAAAGTTTGAAAATAAAACTTATGCTTTTAAGTTTAATTGTTTAAAAATTCATTTGTGATGAAGGTTTTTCAAGTTTTTCTAGTTCCTCGTAAATTGTGAATGAATTATTAAACGTTCGTTGGCTAAATGTTTAATATATTATTCTAGAAATAAATTTTTCCCTAGGTTTTCGTCTCAATCTTCAAAAGTTACAATTTTTAGTTATGTGCTCTAGTTTCCTATTTTATCCATTTTTTCACTATTATGGCATAAGTAACCAAATATGAAATTGTTAAGATGGGTCACAAAATTTTATGAATAAAATAATTTCAGTATTAATCGAAGTTGGAGATATTCGTGGGATGAGTCAGATATTCAATAAAAATAGTGCAACAAATTCAAGAGTGGAAACTGGTGAAATTCATTGTAAATAAAAAATACAATGACTATTGTTCCATTTTATAAAATTTTAATTAACGTATTGAAAAATTTCAAAAATTTATTTTAAAACATTTTAATGAAAATTTTATAATAATTAAAATGTTGGTCATACTATGTTCACAGGAAGTTCAGTGTGGTGTATAAATATTGATAAAAATTATTTTGTTGTCGGTGGCAAACAAAGTTTTACTACGCAAACAAATTGATTTTCACATTTTCAAATAAAAATAAAATTTATATATATTGAAATTTAATAAAATATAAAAATTAAACGTAGAACGATAATTTTAGTCTCTTGAAATAACATGTCAGTTTACAAAATTATTTCATAATCTTTAAGAACCAATCTATGTATGTTTTGAAATAGTGATTGAAGTATTTTTAGCATAGTGCAGCCACATTTTTAATATTTAGTGCATTTAATAAATTAATTATGTTATTAAAATCCAGAATGAAAATAAAAATCCTTTTCTTGCTGTTGTAACCACCGCTACAAAATAAGAGCCATTTCGTAAGGTATTTTGTTTTAAAGTATCATATGACTACATACATTCTTTAAGTTTAGTAAATCTTTAATTTTGTCCCATAGATCATATCCATTTTCTTGATTTTTTCCCCAATAAATTTTCATTGCGTTAGATCTTCTTTACCTTTCTTCATCAGAATACACAGCTTTTGGACGTTTGGTTGGTTTCTTTTGATGAAGTCTCGAGTTTTCCAGTTTATGATAAATTTTGTCTTAGTCTTTAACTCTTCAAGTGAGATCTGAAGTTTGTCTGGGCATTCTAGAGGGATTCGTCCGCATGATGTGTCCGACAAGAAAATTCTCTTTTTCCTTAATTGATACGCAAGCGGTTCCTTATTCCTGTAAATTTCTTCTATGTGCATCGGTTTCCAAATTCCATCTGATAAACGCCTCTTATTTATATAAACCTTTCAATGACCCGTCACTCCAGTTTGGAAATTCTGTGTTCTGAAATTATTTTCCGGAGGTTAAATAGTGTTTCACTCGGATACGTTATTTCAGGTAAAATCAACGTATTGTAGTGACGCAATTTTGACTCTATTACGAGACATTTTTTAGTGTAGACATTATGCGATAATTTTGCAGATTTTTAGAGCTAACTGGTTCTTCCTGTCCAATTTTCGTAGGGTCCTTATAACATGAGATTTTTGTTTGTTTTAATCTTATTCAATTGCAAATTAATGCAAATTCAGATGTTAAGATTTAGTAAAGAACTATAATTGATACGAAACTATCGGATCAGATCGGGAATCTAAGCCAGCGAACGAAATCCATGATAAACGAACCAATAGGGTTCCTATGTGCCACAATAAATAAACTTTTAAATTTATATGTATTGGTGCATACCTAACAGATAGCTTTCCTGAAAATCGTGAGTTCGATTCCATTTAGTGTTGGAACTAACAATATTATTTCATAGAAGAATTTTTTTACCGAATCCAGAGTTCTGCAACATCCTAAGTAGTGGACGCTAAAATGCAACAAATTATCGTACGAATACTAAATGTTGGACTATTTTTTTATCCTTAAAAGACCAGAATTATTAGGGTATCCGGGAATGTATTTACTGAACATTATTGATGAAGGTTGGGTATAACGGCCAGTGCGGGCATAACGTCCAGGCAGGTTTTTGGGCCTGTTAAGTGCTGCTATCCTGCGGAAAACGAATAACGGTAACCCTCACAGTCCCCTTAGCTGTTTTGAGTGACTAGAAGAAAAGTGAAATGCGAAATCAAGAGTTATTACAATTTTTTTTTTCATACCCTCTGATCTAAACTAAGGCCTCACTTCACATAATTATTACATATTTACGTAACAAGTTATGTTTTTGAAACATGTTTGTTTTTTTTGAAAGAGTGGTAACTCAGCTACGAAATTCTACATTGAGGAATGGTTTATCGTTGTTGTTGACAACTGACTACATTTTGTTAATGGCATCAGGGCGGGCACAATGGCCAGTAGGCTAATATGTTCCCCGCTGTGGCTGCTTCATCTATTTTTATTTTTTACAGTTACTTCTGAACAAGCTTTACAAATAATCACATATGATAAACTATTAATTGTAGCGTTTCACGCATGAGTACTGTGCGGAAGAAAGGTCAGTTTTGACCTTTTGGTGTGTGGAAGGTCAGCTTTGTTATCAAGAGGTCCTTGTAAAAAATGTCTGTTAGCCGAGAAAGCTGGTAAAGAAGCAAAAGAAAAAGTAAAGCTTAAGAAACGGAAAATAATTGGAGAAAAAATTAATACTAAAAATATTCTAAAAATCTAAAAAAAAACAGCTAAGAAACCTAAGTCACCTCTGTTAAAAGAACTCTGTTTGAAGATCAAATGATGAGTTTGATGGAATGATTTAACGATGCAGAATGTTTATATTGTCATGAAAAATTTTTAATTTGAACTTCCAATGAGCGTTGGGTCAAGTACCCATGATCTTGTGCTATGTTGGAGTAGAGGACGTTCGGTATTTATGTGAAAACTGTAGCAAAAGTTATTAAAACATCACTTTTTTATAATTTTTTAACGGGTATTTTTTAAAAAAGAAACTTTGTATTCAACAAGATTTTGTTTGGTTAGTGTAAATAAGTTAAACTTTCCTAAAAACAAACGTTTTATATTTTATAAACCTTTTTTTTCAATTTATTTTCCACTTTTGGCATTTACGCCCTACCGTGTGGGGATAATGGCTTGGGTACTTTTTGAGAAATTTATGATTTAAATCTTTCTCTTTGCCCAACCACAATAAAAAAAACGTACATGCTCTAGGACGGTTATGTACATTCATCATATTCTATGATTTTGAATTTTTCAGATTGATTAAAAGTCAGTTTGAAAAAGCAAAAATCTTTAGCCTAGCCAATATCATCTTCCTTCTTTATTATTTACCTGAACTTAAAAATTTCTTTAAAATATTATTTACAATTTCATAGTACGAGATTCTATTATATGAAACGAGTTTTAGTTTCATTTCAGATTCATAATAAAAAAATGAACGGTTAATCAATGCTTTTGCTTTACCTAGATTTTTCAAAACTCAGTGAATATTGCTAATAATACAGTAGCGTATATTTTGTAGCGTTTTTTTTAACGTAAATATGTAGCAATTAATTATTCTGTAATTAATAATTCTGTATTCGAGCTGATGTTGTCAGATACGTTCAAACAAGCTAATGTTTTATAGTTTACTCTAATTTGTATATGTAACACCGCAGAGAGAAACCAAAGGGTCTAATCAGCGAAACCTTACACACATGGTATAATATTATGTTAAAGCGCTCAAGTAAATGTAGGCTACATGTAACATCAATGCTTCGAAACCTGAATTTTATGAAATATGTAAATAATGATGCTTATACGAACATAAAGAATTTGAAAGGAAACCATTTATTTTATTTACACATATAAAAAACTGACTTCTTTAATATTATATTTATTTTATCTAACATATACGCTCAAATAATTTTGAACATAAATTAGATTATCGATTAAACATGAATAAAAAACTATAGAATTAACTATGACTTGCCGGCCGCATTGGCGCAGTTGGTAACGTGCTCGCCTCTCATCATGCGGTCCTTGGTTCGAATCCCACTCAGGCACGGCATATTTCCATACGTTACAAAAATCATTTCATCCTCCATTGTACAATACTTATACCCCAACGTCGTCGCTAATGACCGTTGTAGCTGATGCGATGTTAAATAAATAAATTAAAAACAAAAAAAGAACAAAAAAACTATGACATGCATATTTTCTTTGACTATTATAATGGTTGCGGGATCAAAATAATTTATAACATACTACTATTTATGTTTTGCTACGCAGAGTGAAATACATTTAGTCCCTTCATAATTTTGCCACGTCATTGTGTTCACATTTTACAAACTGATAAAAATTGCTACACAGTTTTAAGGAATCGTATTATACTCGTAGTCTTTTTTACATTTTGGCCATAAACTTAATTTTGGCCATTAACATTTTGGCCATGGTCTTAATTTTCTTTCTTCTCCATGATATAAAACCATCTTTTAATTAAGAAATTGAAGTTTAAAACATGTTTTCTATATGGATAGCTATTTAAAGATTTTCACAAAGATATTTTCCGAGAATGGGATTCAAATCCGGTTATACAATTCTTCTAATCTTAAAAATTATGATTTACAGAACCATTAAATAATGTATTCTGTGGTTTGCAAAATGTATTTATTTTTGCATGTCCTGTTTTACTCGCCCTGAACTAACCACTAGCATTGAAACCAGAAACCTTCAATGCTTGCCTTGTTTGCTAGTAAGCCTGTATTTAAAAGAGACCTAACACTTTCTTTTTTATAAAAGGTATCAAAAAGTACTCAAAATATTAGCTCAGGTGTAAGTTTTTTGCCGCTTAAGAAAATATCGTATTCAAAAAGGTTTTCAGCCACCTACAGGGACTCATGGTGCCCAATTGAAATGAATTACTTTAGAAAAAATATATTAGGTTCCGATTGATCTCAATGTAACTTATTTATTTTTGAGTACCTATTTTGCAAATTTTATGTTAAATTGTATGCTAATTACTTTTTAACTAATTAATTAATTGTAATGATAATTACTTGGAAAGGAGAATATATAGTAAATCCGCAACTGGAACTCCTGAAAACCCGGGATCTACAAAAGTGTAAAATTTTCAATAAAAAAATTACCCACTAATATAGCACACCCCAGACCAGCGTCTCTAAAAATTAAGATAACATGTTATGTGAAGCTGAACTAAACGACAGTAGAACTACAAAAATCCATGGTTGGCCTATACCGGAAAATGAAAAAAATCACACAGAATTATGCAAACATACTTAAATATTTGAAAAAAAGTCAAAACGAAAGATTACAATTAGTTTTCTTCCACTAAAAACTAAAAACATCATCAGTGACTGTATATCATTAATTTTCTTATGTGTAACTCTTTTCATCGTATTTCCAAAAGTCTACATCAAGTCAATTTTCAAGTTTACTGTAACTATTGACCAGAATAACTCCAACATTATTAATTCACAGGAACAATGCTAACAATAACAATAAACATAAAATTATTTTTATTAATATTATTATTTTTACACCCTTCGTAGGTTATAGATAACTCAACAGTGTTATTAAAGCAACACAACGTTACATTACTGAGATCTAAATAAATCAGATACAAAAAAAAACCGTTTAAACAACGAATATATTCGTAACGCCCTGGGGTATATATGAAGTGCTCCATCGGTCAAGGAAACTGACTGTATCGAAACAGTAGTGCTGTTCCTGGGGCCGTTCAGTCACTTGATTATTATTATTAATACTATTGAATAATTGCATAACATTATTACCAGATCAATATGCAAATTGCCTTTTAGTATAATTAATAATATTGAACCTTTTTCAGTTTTTAAAACTTTATTGATTAACTTATCGTAAATATTATAATGCAAAGGGTTTTAATAAAAATACCCGGTAAAACACGAAATAATTCATGGTAGATTTAGATAAATCTTTTTAAATACTACAAATTTTACAACTTTTTATATTTAATTTATTTAAACACAAAATTACTTCGTAATTTTTAATTATACAATTTTTGATCTAATAAATAAAAATAAATTCGATTATGACAAAAAAATACAAAGTCACAAATTTCAAACGTGCTTTTATTTACTGAACCATTTATTGAAGAACCGCCCAAAACGGTTTTCAGAGAAATGTACATACAAAACAATCGTTCGACACACAATCTGGACTTTCAGTGTAGAATTATTTCTGCTAAACCGTCACAACAAAAAACGAATTCAGGCAATAGAAAATAAATACTATTTACAATAACACTGTATCTACTACATCACGGTAGGGCAATTTCCCTACCGTGATAGGGATAGTTATTCCTAATACTTCCGGCCCGTTGGCGTAGTGGTTAGCTCAACTGGTTTCTACGCTGGGGTTCCGGGTTCGATTCCCGGTCAGACCTGGTAAATACCAGGCCTGACCGGGAAACTTTTATCACTTTCATCTCGTCTTATCTTCATCTATCATCCTTCTGATCATCAGCATTAACAATAATTGTAAAAAAGTCATACGTAAAACAAAACAAAAAAATCCTACTACGTCACTAACGGCATGCCACACAATAACTTACTTTTACCATTATGTCAAAGACCTAGCAAAATACCTTTTTAACTCGTCTCACATTCAGTTTAGAACACACAAATTTGTATATACAGCACATGCTTTCGTGACTCGTGCTAGGAAATACGCGGAGATAAATCAAACGGCGATGGCCAAGAAGACTTATCCAAAGATTTTTTAAATTTTTATTTTGATTGCGTCTAGAGACTCCCGAGAAAGTATAGAACATATCAAGAAATAGCTTGAATGGTGCAATGATGCCAGCACCAGTAAGTATATACAAGTAATTAAATATCTAATTTACAATTCAAAATTTGCTAATTATCATTTATATTTTTTGCTTTTATGACCTCATAGGATCACTTTAGTCCAATTTTTGAGCCAGTAGTATTTTCCAATCGATTCTTTTTATTCCTGAAGCGTGTAAATTGTTTTATTCTTGCTGTTTTTCTTTTCACCGACATCGTTTTTAGGCGATCTGATCTTTGGCGCATGTCCTCGTCAGAATACACTCTGTTGGATTTCCTTCTAGTTTTAGGCTCAAATATTATCATATTAGTTTTAATTAGCTCGACGTGTTTTCCAGATTTTGTAATCAGATCCTCCGTTTAAATTCTCAACGCTTCCATGTCCTGTTAGACTTCCTTTATTCAGTTCGGTTTTGTTGTTCTTTCCCAGTAAAAGTTGATTATTTGGTTAGCAAGTCTGGTGTTTTCTGCTCTAAGAAAATGCTCGAGTAGTAAATTTGTTTTGTCCTGAGGAATTTGTTACAGGGTTTATTATCTTATATACTTCTTCATTTGAAATTATCCTTCACTGTCCTTCTACTTTTATATATTTTCGTCCGTTTCTATCTTTTCAATCCTTTCTACTTCTCCAACATTATATAGCCCGAAGAGAGTCTCGCTAACGTATTGTACGAGTACTTCTGGGAGAATTTATGTTTGGTAGTTATTCTATTTACAGATTATAAATTTACTGAATAAAGTAAAAAGAAAAATAGTTGTATAAAAATTTGGGGTACATAGGATAATACACAAGTAGCTTCAGAGGCTTTAGGTCCTCCATATGCCAAAGTAATATAAGAACACAAGAACATAGAAACGAACAACTAAAAAGAAAATGTATATTTAAATTTAACACGCTATTTAGGCTTATACTTGGACAGAAAACTTACATGGAACGCAAATGTTACACACACACGCCACAAACTGAAAACAGGCTTCTATCAACCGAAACGCTTACTCGATAGACGTTCTAAATTAAACATGTTACACAAATTAACAATCTACAAGACTCGCTTAAGACCAATCTGGACATATCAAGTGCAAATGGAAACTTCAATTTTATAATCAGTAAAACTTCTGAACCGTATGTCCAAATTTTACTGATAAACATTTACATAAGTTAAGTTTCTCTCCAAATGAAATTTCAAAGTTTCGTTGTAGATAACAGTAATGTATATTGCTGTGGTATTGTATATTTCAGTACGTAGTAGGTGAGTCGATACATCAATACAGACAGTTTTAGTTGTCTTTCTGTTCATTTAACACTGCTATTCTGGGAGATAGTTTATTTGTTAAAATACTCTGGGGAGTGGTTTCACGTCGGAAAGCAGAAGTTAGTGTGTTGTGTTTAAATTTTGTTTAAATCTGTTGGTTAACGCTGTTCCAAACGAAACGTTTATAGGGAAAATAGTTTAATTAAAAATCATTTCAAGTTCCTCCAAATGTTGTACATGATAACCAGATACAAATATAGCAGATTCTAAAGATTTACAATTAGGTAGAATTCAGTGGATGAATTAATTTGTCATATTAATCAGCAAATTCAAAATTACGCTGAAAAATACGAAATACATCTTCCTTTTTTTCAGTATTTAAAAAAATATATTGCCCATTTCGTAAACAAAAACCGCCAGATATTTAAGTCTAACTTTTTACAGATGACTCACATGGTCACATGGTCAGCATGGTAAGAACGCGTTTATACGCGTTTATCGCGTTTATACGCGATGAAAGAGGGCCTGACGTTTATACGTCAGGCCCTCTTTCATCGTTCTGAACAACTTTATTACTTAAATTCACACTATTCTTCACCTGAAACAAAAAAGAAATATTATTACAAAATTATTTATTTAAACCAGTTTGATCATTATTGTACAAGTCAAATCTACGGTTCAGCAAAACCAAGTAATATTACATGTTTGTAGTCTCTTTAGCTAGATTATTACGGACTTTCTTTGGTAAGTAAAAAAACGAAACAATTCACAATGATTTAAAATAACCATACATACGAGTTATCTAAAATTTCTGTAAGTCAATTCATTGGAATGTAGGCTAATAAAAAAAATCGATCAGTTCCTAATTGGATACAGGCAGTTGCTTTCCGACAATCCTCCACGACAATTAACGAAGGACCTATTTTGAGGTTGTCGGTCGTTAATATTTTTAAGTAAATTAATATAAAGGAAAATAACTCACGTTTTCTATTGGGTTAAGTCAAATAAATTCTTATTGGCGGTAATTTAGTAGTAAATTTTTTTTGACACTTTCAATTAAAATTTAGTATCTGTTATATTAATATAACAATTTCTAAATGTGAAGCTAATGTTCCAAAATTTGATTTACTCGACGAAGCGTGCAGTGATCACCACAGTCCTATAGTTTGCCAAGAAGATCTCTTGGCCAGAGGCGCTTCAATCGTCTGCGCTGAGCACCCGGTATCGCCCTAGAGTACATATTTTGTATAAGAGGTGTTAAATTTGTCATGCATCGTCTTGTATAGTTGTTTCGCGACATCAATTACGTATGGGGTTTGTAAGTCTTCGTGCAACATTGAGTTTGTAATGTAAAAGGAACATTGCGTTTTCGTTCGTAGAATCTTGTTCTGAATCGCTTGTATAAGTTTCGTGTGTGAAGGTTTAGCAGATCCCCAAAGTTGAACTCCATATGTCCAGATTGGTCTGAAGACTGTCTTGTAGATTGTTAATTTGTGATATGTTTAATTTAGAACGTCTATCGAGTAAGCAATTCAGTTGATAGAAGCGTATTTTGAGTTTGTGGCGTGTGTGTGTGTAACATGTGCGTTCTATGTATGTTTTCTGTCCAAGAGTAAGCCTAAATAGCGTGTTTGAGCAGTGTGAGGCAGCGGAATATTATTAATGTAAACGGTTGGGCAGTTTTGTCGTCTAAGAGTAATCGTCATTTGTTGGGATTTATTTTCATTAATTTTAATTTTCCAAAGTTTAAACCATGACTCCATCGGGTGTAAATGGTTTTGTGTCTTTCGTGTTTCAATTACAGTAGTGAAATTAATAGTAGAAATACAGTCCTAATTTCTATTTTGTATACAATTTAACTCTAGACTCTAGACTAATTTAACTCTAGAAACTTGAAATCTATTAATTAGTAATACGGAACCAAGGTAACTATGTTGCTCCTAAAATTGTTGGACGGAATCGTTCTGAGAAATTTAGTGGTGTGAAATGTAGATGAAAACATAATATTGAAATAGATTGGTGTGAGAAAGTGATAATATGCATAAATAAATAATTTAATAAGCCTGAAAATTATGTAGATAATTCAATTTTGGGAAGAGATAATATATTTTAAATTAGGAATTGGTTGGAAATGATAGTTTTTTATGAAGGGATATTTAAACAAAATGTGCAATGTAACAAAATACATTTTTGTTTTCGTTCACGTTAATAAGGTATATTATTTTCTCTAGTTAGAGCTTACTTGTAGAGATATGATATGTTAGTTAATATAATAATATAAGTATGAATAAATTATTAAAGATTAATTTTTACAATATATAAAAATTATGAATTAATTAAAAAAGCGTAAGATTACTTGTTGCGTTAAAAATACACGCGTAAACATATTTGCAAATGTTTATTTCACGATACAACCCTACAGATAAAACATTAGCTATATTCTCTACCCAGTGTGCTTATCAGTCGCAAAGTTCATTAAAGCACATGCAGTGTAAGCAAAAACAGAGAGAAAGCACAGACGCATGATGTATTACACTTATTGTAACGCATAAATTTGTAATGTGTAACGGTGAACTACTTTCCTCCCCCAATCAGCAGGGGTTTCATGGTATTATTGATTCCTGAGCCCCGGCACCGCCCCGTCGTTCCAATTTGCACACTTCAGTGACACTTCCATTCCTTTCGGTATTACATTATATGCTGGCTTCAATCCTCCCTTCATTAAACATAATTTTTCTTTTTTTACAAAAGGATGACTAACTTACCGTAATACTATGTTTGTTTTTATAATTATCCCACCGAATGCAACTTATACGCAAATTAATCAAGCAGTAAATGTTAAATTATTTCAATACTCTGACAATATTAATATAAATTTAATTAATATCTGATACGATCTATACTAATATTACAAAGAAGAAATGTTTGTTTATTTGTACAAGGTTATCTCAGAAATTAACAAACCGATTTCACTAGTGGAAAGAGCTTCTTGATCAAATAAGCAATGGCAATACGTAATTTTTAATTTACAAAACAAATTTGGCTACAAAATTAAGTCAGTTTTTATTTTATTATTTGATTTATGAAGCCAATTGGCATGATCAGTTTTTATCTATCCGTATTACTATATCTATTTTTCACATCGCACACCATCCATAAATATGTATTTCCTTTCTTTGAATTTTTGAAAAATTATTTACAGAACAAAAATTATCTAAAAAATAATGTTAAATCTGATTGCAGTATAAAAACGTATATAAACCTTTCAAAAATAAAAGAGAGTTTACAAATTTGTTTAAATAAATATATTTACCTACATTTTTCTATAAAACATATTCAGTTAGGCTATTCTCAAATTATATTTCTTTCGTTTCACTTATAATTCTTATTAATGACAACAAAATATGTGTTTCATTGCTAAATTTTTTAATTTGTGCAGTCTTTATTTACTTTTAATGTGTGGGAAGTTCTATACTTAAGTTAAGTTTAGTTCACCATGAAACTCAGCGAGCTATTGCGGGCGGATTACTAGTAAATACAATTTAAGAAACTATTTTGTTAAAACTACTTTAGATATTACATTTAATACAATATTTTGGTTTGAATCTTTTCTCCAACAATCCTAATTAGTAGTAACATATAATCTGGATAGAATTAATTTTGATAAATTTAAAACTTTAAATTTTATATTATTAAGATACAATTATTGTTTCTCTATACTGTGGACGAGACTTGTAACCACATAACTTGAGCGTAGATTATCTAAAATAATGAATATGTATAAAATGTAATTATTTCATTATGATAAACTATTTGTTATACTAGAAACTACCAAAGACAAAACACGAGTTTATTAAAATTTCATATAATTTATATATAAATATAACAAGCAGGAAGAGAATGTTATTTCATATATGCTTAAAATATTTGCTCATATCCATTTACCCATTGAATATTATTAAAATATTCAAAATATTATTAATACCTTTTCTATTGTTCTATAAATTCTACATGTATTCATGTAACGAATACTTGTAAGCTGTAATAAGTATTTATTTATGAAATTAATTCATTATGAAATCTAAAATTAAATTTGAGTACACCTGTGTGAATACGAAAAGTAAAATACATAAGCAGCGGAA
The DNA here is from genome assembly GCA_035578175.1 of Catonia carolina. Classification (NCBI taxonomy): domain Eukaryota; kingdom Metazoa; phylum Arthropoda; class Insecta; order Hemiptera; family Achilidae; genus Catonia; species Catonia carolina. The sequence continues at coordinate 20,389,683 of JAQMRL010000013.1, forward strand.
TAAACAAAGCTATGAAATTGCTTACCTTGATTAATTAATATCCATTATTTTTAACATAGAAATTTCGAACAGGTTCCTGAAAGGGTTTGTATCGAGTGTGACCCTTAATGCGACAGTTGATGCTAAGGATAAAAAGCTGGTGTCATTCGAAACGTGATGCTGTAAAAAACATTTTTTAAATAAAATTAATTCAGATAATTACTAATAAGGAAATCCTAATACGCTGGAGACGGCTGACGCCCCTCGAGCGTCATTGTTCTGTCGAATTTGTTTTGTGTTATCGTTCTTACGGCATCTACGTAGTGTTTCTTTTTACCGTACAGTAATTAAAAAATATTTTCTCTTACTGTAGTGAAATACTGAAGATTATTTTTCCATGTTAAATTGCTAGTTCGTTCGTAACTTCTATTAGATTATAAAATTCTATTTTATAATCAAGGTTTTTACTATTAAATAATGATCATAAGCGTTTGTTTTAACGAGAAAAAGCATATTGAAACATTTCTTTACAGTATTATAAATTTAAATAAATTTCACGTGATAACCCTGATTCATTCGCTGTGTCGGAGGAGAGCCGAGAGGCGTCAGGCTTTGGAATTGGTGAAACCAATTCCGAAGCCTCATAGTATAAAACTTCTCAATACCCACGCCACTTTGAACGTGTTAACGTGAATGGAGAAGGATAGAGAGAACTATTAGAAAAGGAAGAGCCGCATTGACTAAACATATTTACGTTATGAATTATTCATTAACATAATAATAGAAAGGATATGTTGCAGATGGAAAAAGCAAGGGAAGACCTACACTGCAGTACTTTTAGCAAAATGTGTGTGAAGGATGTGGTAGTAACCCTGGGGCTTTCCCTTAAGGCATAAAACCATGATCATAATCAATGAATGAAGCTAATGAAAGATTGACGGACATAAAATACTGCCAAACAATCCTAGCATTAATAATTGAGAATAGAAAACAATATGATACAACATGTTTAGAGCATGTAAAGTAACATTATTGGTATTTAACATCAGGTAATGATATCTTGTAAAATAATGTTTAAAAGTTGCACTTAAGTAAAATAAAAAAAATGTAAATATCTTTTTCTTCAGTTTTATTGTGTTACAACAGTTTTCTCATCATTCTTATCGTAAACCGTTCAAACGGTAATGTAAATTAAAATCTACCTGTGCGGGAATCAAAGTGGTGTTTTCTTTAGAAACTAATTACGATTTTCATACACCACTAAACCATGTAGGCAGCCTACACTTAAATACTTCTTGTATCACTTTTATCAGAAAGAAAATAAAAGTTTTTATTACTTTATTCTACAAGAGACACGTACATCGTAGAAATAAATGTCTTTCTTGCGTAAACCGTTTACTATAACTTTCGATTCGATTAGGTTCGTTCAGTTTAGAAGACATTGAGGCTGAAACACACTATTTTTAGAATACAAAGTAGCTTTTTGTTGAATCAGTTCCGGTATCGTTGCAACACTATAATGGTTGAAAATTATTTAATCTTTTGATTATCTAAAAAAAAAACTTTTACATATTTAACTTTGATAAGTGATGAATTTAATAAAAACTTTGCAAGCCGTATTGGCGTAGTTGGTAAGGTGCTCGCCTCTCATCATGCGCTCCTGGGTTGGAATCCCACCCAGGCTCGACATATTTTCATACGTTACAAAAAAAATCATTTCATCCTCATTACGCACGGTTACACCCTAACGTTGTCGCTACTGACCTTGCAGTTTTATTTATTCGCAACTGTATAGGTAATGTTAGTAATATAACTAGTGATAATGTTTTTTTTTATTTAATTCTTTATTTACAACTGTAAAATTTTAAACAAGCAAATATGATAATTATGACCATAATGTAAATGACATGATAGGCATGAGAGGGTTAGGGCTCCAATTGGTGCCTCCCCAAGAATGAAATTTGTATATCAAATTGGCAGGTCTCTACTCCAGCGTCTTTTAATGCGTCTAGGGAAATTATCAGGTAAATGGACGGTGGAAAGTGAACGCACCAGGGGGTTCTCGTGTTCGCGTGATTTGTCGTGAAAGCGTTTGTATAGGTATTCAATGGAATTTTGTACAAGTGGTGTTTTCAAATCTGTATGTAAGGTTTTGTTGCTAACGAAAAGAGGTGCATTTGCTATAAGGCGTAATATTTTTGACTTGAATGCTTCAATTCGTTGCAAGTTAGAGGGTTTGGTTGAACCGTAAATTTGGGACCCGTAAGTCCACATAGGTTTCAAAAGAGAACAATATATGTGTAATTTTTGTGCCATTGATAATTTTGATCGTTTGTGAAGTAGGAAATATAGAAGTTTAAGCCGGGAATTCAGTAATAAACGTTTCCGTTTGATATGTGTCCTCCAAGTTAGTCGTTTATCAAAAGTCAGACCGAGATACTTGACCGTATCTGTTTTTGAGAGGTTCATTGTCTATGTATACTGGTGGGCAATCACCATGACGGAGTGTGAAAGACACGTGAAGGGATCTTTCCGTATTAAGTTTTATTTTCCATGTTTTACACCATTCGTGTAAAAGGTTGAGGTGATGTTGGAGTGATAATGTTGAATCAAAAATATGAATAACGTGAGAATAACTCGAAGGTGAATCAGTCCAGTAACCGATTGCGGCATGTAATTAAAAAAAATAATTAATGAGGGAGTGTGTTGTAAGGGTATTTTATAGAGATCCAAGTTTATTCTTGCAATACAAATTATTCATAAGATATGAGACGTTTTGATAAAATGTAATTTATGAGTTGACTGTGAAAATTTTATCCCATTATTTTTTAATTCCTAATGTGTGTACGTTGCAATCTGTTCAATTCAGAACAATAAGCAACCCCATGACCCAATGAGATGAGGATGATATATGTATGACGTGTAAATGAGGTGTAGTCTTGTACAGACTCAGGCCGACCATTCCTGAGACAGTATGGTTAATTGAACCCCAACCATCAAAGTACACCGGTAACCACTGTCTAGCACTCAAATCCGTATAAAAGTAACTACCTTTACTAGGATTTGAACCAGGAACCTTCGTCACCGAAAATCAGCTGTTAAACAGCTGATTTTAGCGACGACTTTACCTCTAGACCAACCCGGTGGGTTTTATCCCATTATGGCAGAGTAAATTTCGTTTTCACTTTCTTTTGAGGTGTATAATAATAGAAAGTTGATGTTTTGAAAAAGATCGAATGTTTGGGTTACGGCAATGGTCTTGTTGTATAAGGCTTTCGGAACCTTTAATAATTTTTTAATATTTATTCTGTGTAATTTCTGTCTCGTAAAAATGTGCTTTTGCTATAGCTCAAAGAGCTTTCAACTGGTGTCGTTAAAAGCGTGCAAATTTGTTTTGTAGTATGCTCCAAAAGAATGGTGCCAAATTGGATGGGCTAGGATATGAACAAGGTGAGGTATAAGTGTAGCAAGAAAAGTCACCGAACAAAATACGAAAGAAAAGTCTGAAAAAAATACAAAAGTCTAATATTGATCTAAGATGTGTAATGTGCGGTTTTCACGTAAGGTGTCTGTAATGTATTAAACGAAGTCACTTTGGTACATTGGTCAAAATAAAAAATTTTATGGGGTTGTCGATGCACTAAACAGGAATAAAACTTTTTTCAGGGAAATTTATTATTGCATTTTTTATAGGCTGAAATCTGCTAAATATTTACAAGAAATTACAATGTAATAATTTATTACATTGTCATTGTTACGATCACTTCCTTTTTCTCAGAAAAAGCTGAATTCAATGTTTGTTTATCTCCGGTAAGAAATAGGATAGAAAGGTAATTTATTTTGTTTGTTTAAAAGTTTGTAATTTTTACTTTTTGGTAACTTTTACTATTTTTGTTTGCTTGAAGTTTGTAATTTCTTCTTATTTGGTGGGTAATTTTTCCTTTAGTGGCATCAATGCAAACAGAATCAACTATTGTTTACTGTGTGTACTCTTCATCAGAGCAATATTGTCTCAAATATCCACAAACGTTTTTGTGGTTTGTGAATTATAAATGTTTAAAAGGCTATAACTTGAGTTACATCAAAGGTACCTTGATGATTACTTTTTCAAATGCACAGAATTCCTTGATCTGTGATTACAAGAGAGCATATTGCAAAATATATATTTTATTTAAATTTTTTAAATAATGAAAAGTATGAAATTTTAAAAATTTCACAATAATTTGTTATTCTGACTTTGTCAAAAGAGATTTTCAACGAAAGGTTTATACACATCACAGATCAAAGTTTTCTGTTCATTTGGCCCACTAATGAAGTTTCTAAGAAAAAAATCATTGATGTATCGACTTCTTTGTAAAATTATATTTTTCATTCCGACCCTTATTTTAACGGATGTAATTGATTCACACGTTTTTATCCAACAGTTGTTCAATAACTTCTGTAAGTGTTCATGCTCAGGTTTGTACAACAGTTTAAGTCTAAAATTGATTTTCTTTTTTAGCAGACTTTCCTCTTAAAAATAATTAGCACAATTATGGGTCTAAAAATGTCATTTTCTAATATCGATGGTGTCCGGTAGAAATAGCTTAACTAGCACACAACGAAATTTTACAGATGAAGGAAAAAACTTCAATAAATGGCAATATTTCAATAAATGCCAATATAAAGAGCACTATAAGGATTATTTCCATACCTACATTTGTAATTGCAATTGTTATTAATATGATTTATTTATTTTAAGAATTTCAGTATTTATGTATTTACCAAAACCTGTGAAAGTACGTTGGTTAGGCCTATTTTGCTAAACACGTTTCTGAGCATGCTACATAGGGCCTCTGACAAATTGTAGATAAGCCCATTTTTAATTAATTGTATTATTATTGTTTTAACTGATATTAAATATAAGTTCTCTGCTATATAATATCAGTTAGGTTTTTATTGCTTTTATTGATCAACAAACTGTTATAAAAAAATAGAATGAAGAATATCAAAAATCCAATTTTGTTGGTTAGGCTCTTTTTGCTTGACACCATCGATATTTGTATTTTACTTCAGATAAATAAGTGGTAATATAAGGAATTATGATAAATAATTAATTATTAGTACCATTTAAGATAAAACTGTGGTTTTGTAACAAAATGATTAACATTCAAACAGCGTAAAATTATTGAGTAAGAAGAGAATATTAAAATTTCAGATGTTATCGACAAACGTTTCGGAAATGGCACTACAGGAATAAATGAACTGAACTTCCGGGCACTTTCAGTTGCTCGAGAAATTGAAGCCATTAGAATTCCAAGAAGAAACAGCCTATTAATGTTTTATACGTTTTATTTTAACTATAATATCTTAATTTGACGTTTATATTCCATTAAACGAATGTATAAATTCCACACTATAGTGCCCATTTAAACGAAAGTTTCAAATGCTACTTCGTTGCGTTATGTAGAGCTCTGAATATTATTATCATTACAAACATCTACTGGAAGCTATTATTCTGGAATTCAACATAAACAAAATTATCGCTATACTTCAAAAGCCTGTTTGCTCTACTTTATTAAATTTAATATTATTTTTACTACCGACGGCTTTTTACTATAGTCAAGTAATAAATTTTCATTTATCATTAAGTGCATAATAATTTTCCAAAAAAATATCCTAACCTTTTTGTGTTTTAGGACCACTAGATATTTTAGATTATCTAGGTTCGATATGCTGGACAGTGTGACCAAATGATATCTACTCGGTATTTCCACAAAAGAATTTTGCATGTTTAAACAAATACCAAGGTTTTGGTATAGATGGTAATAATTGTGTGAAGATCTATACGAACCTAATTGTACTAATACTATTCAGACTTAAATTGAATAATTTGTTTGTTTCATGTTTTTTGTATTTACAAACTCTTATTTGAAAAAAAAAACATTAATATAAAATTATGTAAGAATAATTAATAATTAGGAACAAACAATGTTTTATTACCAATTGTAATATTATAGTCTGTTCTGAAATTTAGAAAATTTTGTGCTATTATCTGATGGACGTTCTTGCGCTCTGATATGCCCGAAGAAAATTTAGAATACCTCTACTACTTTACTTTACGTATCAAGTTCTCCCACCTTTCATTTTTATGTAGAAGTAGCCTCGCGCATTTAGTCTTTTCTGGTTCAGTACATATCTTCTAGCGAACGTTCAAAATCAAACAATTGGGATATAATTAAACTTAAGCGAAAGTAAAATATCTCACATTTAGGAATGCTTGATTCACAGATGCACAAGACTAATTTTTAAGTTTGTTCAGGTTGTTCATTTCAAGAATAAAAACCCATACACTCTCTATAGTACTCCTCAGTTTTCTTAGACGAAGCTGGTGGACAGATCAAGTTTGTTACGTAATTTTTAACAGACAACGATGAGTTTAAAGTAATTTGGATGGCAGTGACGTCTTCATTGTTATTAAAAGTTGATATTATTTTACTTCACTCTTTCAACAGGTATGTTAGCATAAGCATGTCTTCTACTAACATGCCAAGGATTTTTTTTTTAATTCCTTTGATACTTTTCTATGAAATTTGAGGAAATGATTAGGCACATTATTTCTAAATTTTAATTGTTTGTAGTTCCCCAAAGTTGAATTCCATAACTGGTTGTAATACAGATTTGTAAAATCCCAATTTAGAAGATGTAAAACGTTTTTCAGCCTAACAATCAGAACAAAAATATTCTTTTCAAATGAAAATATACTGATGTTTGGTCCGACTAGTTTACACGTTTTAATGTGAAACGTAAAGTTCTTTGAGAAACAGATTGCAAAATGTTACAAAAAGTGAAGTAATATTTTAAGGAAGATTTTTGGCTTTTGAGGAAAGAAAATGACTGGAGAGGATGCAAAATAGGAAACTGAATACTGCCATTAACGGCAGAGACATATCCGTTTCTAAAGACCCAAAGATTAGGGTGTTTGGGTTCATATTTTCTTCATTATTATCAATTATCATGATGGCATTAATACCTTAATGAATTGATATTTAATCGTATTATATATATTTCGGTATTAGGTTTTTTCTTTACAAATGACTTTCAGTGTTAATAAATTATTAATTGGCTGGGTTGGCAGGTAAAGTGCTTTAAATGTAGAATTTAATAATGTAATTAGTTTACATTCAGCAGATGTTATTTTTCTGTATTATTTTCGATAATTTTTACTTTGTTGGTCTGGCTTTTGTTACTTTGTTTGAGCGTAGGATTTTGGGTTATAATTTTTACAACTAAAAATGTTACAACCAATATTGTAATTGTAAGATGATTATGAGTTAATAAAAAAAAACTTTTGAAAATTTTTTCATAAAGTCCATTTTTCATTAAATTAACAGGTCTCCAGAGTCTTTTTAAGCATCTTGTTGAATTTACAGGTAGGTATAAGGTAGAAAGTGACAAACCAGTGAGTTATTGTGTTTTTATGACTTGTGAGTGTCTTTGTATAAGCTGTGAGTCAAATTTAATGCGCAAGCTTTAAAGCCACTGGGTCAACCCATTTAAGCAAATATTCTATTATTTATTGTTTAGTAAAATTTTATATTGGAATTAACTGATAAGATCAGCTTTCTTTTAAAGATGGATGACGCAGATTAATTAAATGGATACGACCCATTTTTACTAAAAGATAATTTCTTCGTCTAAATGGAAATTGATTTTACTTAAATAACTTCAGACAGTTCACATTTAAATTAAATTTTTACTTGTCCTTTTAAAAACTAATTTCTGTCTTCTCTTGTCATTTCTATACTGCGACCGTTCATTCAAAAGTGTTATTTTTATAATTATGTAAAAACTAAATTTCTGTATTGAAATTATTACAAATTCAATTCATTAAAAATTGAGTGTTTTAAAAATGAGTTTATCTTGCAACGACATCTTTTCTTAATAAAGTAATTTTAATTTTAATTTCAAAAAACGACGATTGATATTAAGAGTTATTATACGACAAAAATGACAAAAATAGACAATATCGAAAATTGCAAAAGCTTCCCCTTATCACTTTCACAAAGATGAAAGAGAGTTATCTAATAATGTTTTATATTCTTTTTAAAAGTTATTACGTATCTTGTGGTGTTGAAGAATTTATAAAAAATTATAACTGTATAATGATTAATGATTAACAGTGTAAAAACACTATTAATAAGAGTAAAATCTGCCTATAATATTGTGCAAATAAAACTAGTTACAAGCTTTTGGCTTAAACGATTAAAATCAGTCAGTAGCGCAGGGAAATGTTGAACTAACTATCGGTTTCATAATCATAGACACCCGAGTTTGAACCCTTGCATCCTAAAACTTAGAGTCGAATTTTAACATACTTTACATCAAAATTTAACTCATTTTACTCTGCATTTACGTATAATTAACCTATATTTTTAATGTTGTTTAAAAATTACCATATTGAGGTTGAAAGACAAAAAAAGCCTGTTTTTTCATACCGCAACAAATTTCATGCGTTTAGAGGCGTGTACTCTAAACGCATGAAATTTGTTGCGGTATCAAAAAAAACGGGTCTTTTTGTCTTCCAACCTCGATATAGCAATTTTGAAACAACATTAAAAATATAGGACTATTAAAACTATACGCAGAATAAAATGAGCTAAATTTTGATGTAAAGTATGTTTAAATCCGACTTATTGTTTTCGAGATGCAAGGGTTCAAACTCGGGTGTCTATGATTATGAAACCGATAGTAGTAGTAGGCCTACTTACGTTATGAATAAAAAAATATTTTCTTTTAAATTTACCCCTTAAGAATATAATACATACGAGGTATACATTTTTTATAATTAACAAAAAAATAAAAGTATTTTATTGTATAATAGAAGATATTTAAAAAATAATTCTCTGTTTAAAGTAGTTCTATTATTTAGACGGATAAAATGACCAGTCTAGCTTTACATAAGAGATACTTTAGATACTTTACTAGCAAATTTGAGATAAATTTCTTTTAAAGCTTATCTCAATTGAATTGGTAAAATATTGAACCTTCTTATTCCTTGAATGATAGCATCTCACAAGTCTTTTTCACTTACTTTTGTTGTGCTATTGATTTTACCAGAGATTTAGCAAACGTCAACGTATTCTTAAACCAATAATGAAATCTATTTGTTTTCAAATAAACACAAATTATACTCGTGAGTCAGCTTATGTAATAAATTATGCCCAACTTAAAAAACTAAAAAAATTCTCATATTACTACATTATAAAAATGTGGTAACTATCGAATTTCGTTTTTTTATCTTCAAAACCACCAACGAAAAAATTCTCATATAAAAAAATTAGGTAAAAATTGTGTTTTGCCAAATATTCACATACAAACTGCAATGGGATGCTAAAATACATAAGAAAAATTTCACAAATTCTATTTGCCTATTTGTTCTTTATAAATTTTGCAGAATTTCCTTTACAATTTGATGTATAGTTAATTATATTTAGTCGTATGTTAAACATTTATTAAATAATGTTGAGATAGAGATATTTGTTTTCTTTGGTTTTGAAAAGTTCTAGAATTTTTGCTACGACTTCGGTTAAAATTATGCTGGCATCGTCACACTTTTTAAATTCTCTAGTCATTCCCAATTTTTACTTTGTCGTTTTCATAATGCAATTTTACTTAACAGAGATTTAATATCAAAATGGCTATGAAGCTGGAATATTTAAGGTAGATCTAATTGTTTTTAATTTGGAATTTTCCGAAAGTAGTTTTATTTTAGCACGAAAGAAACATTTTCCAGAAATCAGACAGCTAATCTCACTTTGAAATTTTCAGAATTTATTATGTAATGGTGAAATAAATTTAAACATTGAGTTTCATTTTTAAATCAAAGAACCCACATTACTGTAGGCCTACATTACCGTGATCTGTTCGTGAACATTACAGCCTTGACAAACGATTCTTTTGTTAGTAGCTGAATGACAAGCATCATAATCCCCCTTCCAGCCATTGCACTTTACAATAACTTTTTTAATGACAACTTACCTGATATTTCAAAAGTTAAAACTGGAACAGGATATTTTCAGTAAATTTTAAAATCAGAATTTGATAACCTCCTAATGTTAAAAGGTGTATCCAGAATGAATAATTATTTTAAAACATTCATAATAATCAAGTTAGTCAATTGAAAATTTTTCCTTTTATCAGTATGGAGTGACCTTTAAAGACACATGATAGTTCCATATTATATAAGTAATAAAAATAAATTTACCTATTATTATCTACTATCCATTACACTGCATTTGCGTGATGAAGCTAAAAGAGAGTCATTTCAATGCTGTCATTATATATCAGTATGCTGAAGTAAACGTGAGTACTGCTATTTGTTTTGAAAATTGTTTAGTCTGTCAGCACAAACAGTGTTATTGAACGTGGCTTGAGAACTTGTTCTCTCCATTTGCAATAAATAATAGTGCCGCTACCACTTCACCAGGAATCGTATTACACCATCGTATTCACAAAGAAAAGTATTAGTCTACATTTTACTAATATTATCTTGAAACAGCTATAGACAACTTTAACTTTCACGCGCTATATTGGCTACCGAGTACAGTACATTATCATGATCTGTTCTAGAACACCACAGCCTTGATAAACGATTTGTTTGTAGTAGAATGACAAACATAATAACTCCTCCATTCCAACCATTGTGCATTGATTACGCATTCCTTAAAGTTTCAACAGAGGTATGGGTAACTTTTGGTACACAATACCATGGTCACTTTTATAAAGGTAAGAAGTATGAACTTTTTACACTTTACCTTCTACAAAACGTACTCTGCGCCTATATGAGGTACAGTAGCCAATAACATCAAATTATAATTAGAAAACTCTAAAACTACGTAATGCGTACAACTTTAAAACTAAATAAATTTAGGTGCAATTTTACACAGTCTGTACTTTACTACACTGTATGCAGAACACTATAGTTAAAATACTTCTTGTAAAATCTTTCAATTAATTTAATTAATGTGTTTCAAAAATATATGTCATTAAAGACAAATTCAATTATATAAAATATATTTTTATATGCAATACTGTAATTTTAAATTCTGTAAAATATGGAAAAATTTAAGGGGGGAGATAATTAAACCCGCGTTATATCCGCAAACGCGGTGGAACCGAAAGCGTTATAACCGGGAGCCACTGTATTAAAGACTGGCCAAATGTGGTTACGCACTCTTTTGTTCATGAAAACGTGCGACTTACCAATTTTTCAGTCAACTGAGTTGACACTATTAAGATGAAAAAATCATCATCATCAACTATACGGCTTAGGCTTTACCCAGCCTGTTCCGTTGCAATGGTAGTTGTTTTCTTCTTTTGTTGCTTTCTTTTGAAATTGTCATTTGTTAAAAGATTGTATATTTTAAAAGTATACTTTGTAATTTAGTAAAATTCATCATCGAAACCTGCGTCTTTACATAAATTATTGCTCCTAATTGGAAAGTTCGAGTCCATTCCGATCGATGCGTTCCTACAGTTGGTCCTCCCATCGCTTCCTCGGTCTCCCAATTCTTCTTCTTCCTCTCGCTCTATAGTGCCACAAAAACTTGGGTATCCTACTCTCCTCCATTCTCTCTACATGTTCCCTCCAACTGTTCCTATATTTCCTGATAATATCGCTAATATTCTCAACATGAAGTTGATTTCTTATTATCTCACTTCTAATCCTATCCCTGAGAGTGCAACCCGCAATACTTCTCAGAAAGCGCATCTCTGCTGCCTCGATTCTTCTGTATTGACGAGAGGTCAGTGTCCAAGCTTCGGAGCCGTACAACAGAACCGGCCTAGCCATTACCTTATAAAATTTAATAATTGTCTCCTTCCTTACTTTCCCTTTTAATGTTCTGCTTATGGTTCCTAATAGACGTTGGAATTTATGTATTTTCCAGTCCACATCTTCACTCTCCCCATAGGATAATCTACATCCTAGGTACTGGAACCCTGACACCTGCTCCAATATCTGATCAGCCAAAACAATTTTGCTTCTAAGAGGTTCCTCTCCAACAAAACCCCACACCTTCGTCTTTGTTGCCGATATTTCCAAGTTATATTCCTTATAAATTTTGCTCAGTGAATATACAGCTCGTTGCAAATTATCCTCCGAGTCTGCAAACACTACCTGATCATCTGCAAACAATAGAGTGTCTAGAGGCATACCATCTACTAAAAACCTCGTTTTTAATTTGTTTCGCCAGTTGCTTACGGCATCGTCAATATAAATGTTAAATAATACGGGTGATAAGGGACACCCTTGTCTCACTCCTTGTGTTATCTCTCTTTTTCCTGCACCAGTTTTACCTCCCACTTTTATCTGTATTTTTGTGTTCTGGTACATACTTTGTATCACTCTGACTAGATGTGTAGGTATACCCCTTTGTATTAAAATATCCCATAGCTTCTTTCTCTTAACCTGATCAAAAGCCTTCACATAGTCCAGAAAAGCAACAAACGTCGGGACGTTGTACTCTCTATGCTTCTCTACAATTTGGTTCAAGGCGAAAACACAGTCTGAGCACGACCTTCCCATCCTGAAGCCGCTTTGTTCTTCACCCAGTATTCCCTCCGCGATAATCTTCAGCCGGTTAGTTATAATCTTTGCATAGACCTTGTAGCCCGTGTTAAGGAGGCTGATGCCTCTATAGTTTCCGCAGTCTTTCCTATTTCCTTTCTTAAATACTGGTATTACCACAGACTCTCCCCATTGTTCAGGTATCTGTCCTAGCTTCCAACACCAGTTAAAGAATGACAGCAGCCTCTCTAGGAAACTCCGAGAGGCATACTTGATCAGCTCAACATTAATTCCATCCGGCCCCGGAGCCTTCCTATTTCTACTTGCTCTCAATGCTTCCGATATCTCTTCCATAGAAAGGTCGTCCACATTAGTGTCATTGGGCAAGTTGGTTACATTTTCTTCGCCAGACGTCCATAATTTCTCGAAAAAGTCCAACCATTCCTCTTCTGGTATAGGATTTATCGATATATTATCCTTGACCTCTCTGTTTAACCTGCTTAGAAATTTGTAAGCATGCTCCTGTCTACCATGGACGTCATGCTCAATTTGGCTGACAGTTCTTTCCCATCCTTCTCTTTTGCGTTTCCGTATTTCTTTTTTAGCGGCCGCCGACCTTCTGTGGTATTCTTCTAGATCCTGTTGCGATCTACTCTGCAGATATCTCAAGTAAGCCTCTTTTTTAGTTCGAACCAAGCTTGCCAATTCTTCATCCCAAAACGGTATCCCTTTGCGATTACCTCTCTTTTTCCTCTCACCTAGAGACTCCGCTGCAGCTCCTCTCATGCAATCCACTAATTGCATCCATTCCCTGTTAATATTTAAATCCATCGGGTATTTATTTATATGCTCGTCTAATCGGTTTTTGTATAGGTCTCTAATACTTGGTTGGTCCAGAAGATTGACCCTATAAGTCACATCTGCAGTTATTTCTTTTTTATTTCTTTTAAATTTACGGGGTAATACTATTTTTGATATCAGCAGAAAATGATCACTGTACACGTCAAACCCTCTAAATACTCTAGTATCCTGAACTAACGGGAATAGTCTACTGTTTACTATAACGTAGTCGATGATAGACTTACTTCCTCGAGCCGCCCACGTATATTGGTGTATTTCTTTATGTGGGAAAAAGGTATTCATTATTTTTAATGAGTTCCTCGAAACAAAGTCTCTTAGAGCCGTTCCATTATTGTTCAGTGTCCTTTCCCCATATTTACCAATCGTACCATCCATCTCTATGCTTCCAATTCTAGCGTTAAGGTCTCCTGCTATAACTATATAATCCCGCTGATCCAGTCCCTGCATGAAGTCCTCCAGATCATTATAAAAGTCTTCCGTTTCGTCACCCTTACCCTCTTCTGGCGCATAAACTGCCAATACTGTCATAAAACCTGCGCTTGTTTTCATTCGTATACTCATGATTCTCTCGCTGAAAAAGTTATAAGACTCAACCCTGTCTTTAAATTTTTTATGCATTACAATTGCTACTCCTGCCTTCGCTCTCACCTTCACCTCTACTCCACTATAGAAAAGCATGTAATCTCCAACTTCCTTTGAGCCTTTTTGTTTCCTCTTAGTTTCACTGATCGCTATTATGTCTATCTGTGCGCTCTTCAGCTCCTTCACCAAGATCTCTTCCTTCCGGTATAAACTCCTAACATTCCATGTTGCTATTTTCAGTCTTTCCGATGTCCAAAAATCTTTTTTATTTTTTCGTGTCCAGTTTGTTTTCCGTGAATCCGTCCGGCTATTTCTTACCATTGCATGAAAAAATATGAAAAGATGAAAAAATATTAATAAGAATTATTAAAATGTAAATTTTAATAATTTTGTTCGTGTAACTAATACAATTATTATATGAGTAACAGTTTCCTTTAAACTATACATTTTTGAATCGAATAACTTTAACCAGTATTTTTTAAGCATTTAAAAACCTGGAAAACCGTGATAAATCTACCGAGCTTATTTTATTTTAGTATTTGACGTCTGTATTAATAAATATATTTACATTTATCTTAAAATACTAACAAACTCATTTTTAAAGATAATTTTCTTGTAGATTTTATAATTTGTTAAAAATAATTAAACTGATTTTTTTAACGATGATTGTTAGTTGTGTTATTAGGTATACCTAATAATTTCTTGCTCGGCAATTTTAGAAACTAGCGAAGTGGTAAATTACAGGAAATTATGGCAAGGAAGATTGATAGTTTAGTAAATGTGCTCAAGTACACACGCCAGATCAAATAAAGTTTCTTGAAATTGTTAGTACGTATTTGATTACCTCTAAGGATTCTTAACTAAATCTGAACGTACAGTACCTTTAATAAATAAATATAAGTAAGTAAAGTATTCATTTACTTGCATAGTGACACAAAAATAAGAAAATGTCTAAAGAAAAACCACCTGAACAAATTTATGTGAAGCAATACATTATTATTATATACTTTATCAATCAGTACAAATAATATAACAACAAACAATAAAACGATATTCAAAATCGTTGTGAAAAAACCTCACAAGAAAATTGCTTATTTTCGCAATGCAAATTAACAAAACAAAAATAACAGAAAACAATGAGTTAGACGTTCTAAGGAATTCATTTTGTGTAGGAAAGGAAAAACAAATCAGTTTTCTCATTTCTCAGATGTGAAAGCAAAAATAAAAAAAAATCAATAAATACTTCATAAACTAAAATATGATTGAATATCCGAATAATAATTTTCATTGAAGCTACTGAAAAAATATACGCATCTCTTTAAAAATAAAATCTAATTGTTTTATTTTCTGGTGAGTAGGCTATCCAGATTTTGAAATTAGCGTGCAGCTACCATTTGCTTCATGAGTTGTACTATTATTGTAAGGATTCATACCAGCGTATGCTACCGTGTTGTTTTGTTGTTACTTTTGTACAGTGCTTAAAAAATTCGAGTTTTTTACGGGAAAGCAAGCATTCATGCTAATATAAAGTTAGGATAAACTATTCTACAATTTTTTCGTTATATAATAGGCCTACTACAAGTTGTTTTAATTCTTACCACTAAACATTGTCTGATTTCCATTTTAATAATCATTCCTTGGTAAGTATTGTAGTAAAACTATTTATTCCCCACAAGGGTATGACAAATTTGTAGTAAATTAAATTACTCCTCTAGGTATCTCCACGAGGAATTAGCCAAATTTGTTATATAATTTATTAATATTGCATTCTTTATTGGTTGTATCAGTTCTCAAGTTCGATTTTATTATTTCTCCATTTAACTTGTCCCTTATTTCGTTCAATAAAACATCATTCACATTAATACATTATGATTTTATTTATTTAATATATTTTCATGATTATAATCACAAGTTTCATTATTTAAGCACATTTTTTTTTTTAAATAACGTTGCAGTTCTTAATACTGTAAAATTCAATTTGCTGATTTTATTTGGTTTGAATGATAAAATCTAATGACAACATTGTTAGTTATAACATACATACATTTATAATTATTAATGTCTTAATATTTCAATAGTTTAATTTGATACGTATCTTAATTTTATCTGTTTTCACAAACTTTAACAATTCAAGTATTTCTTTTAGCTATTTTATTAGATGAATATCTCCATCAGTGTTTTCATGCATCTGCCATTGAAACTTTATCATTATGATTACAAATGGAATGAATTATCTCTTTTATAAGCATGAACATTGCTGGGTAAACTATTTATCTTCTTATGTGCATTTTATTATTATTTTTAAGCAGTAAATGTATGAACAACATAATAAAAAAACTAAATGACTAAATGGGATGCTTAATTAAAAAAAACACGTTCTTTTCTTCAGGTTTCACGTCCCATTAAAATAATTTACAAAAGTCTTTTCTTCATCTTCGTTGCCTAGTAACCATATTCTGTTAATGTAAATTAAATAATTTTTTTTTTAAATATTTATCTTAATCAGCTGGAATTATTCATTTTTATTTAAATAGACTCAAATGTAAACAACACCAGGTGTGCATTAAATTTGTCTCATTACAGTATACTTATCGGGACTTAACATCAACAAAAAAGAAATATCTTACGGTTCTGGCACTAGAAATACATTGTTAAAGTCCCTATAAAGCAAAATTTAACATTTTACAACATGTGTATTTTACCCCGTAGTACTGCCCTATAAATGGTTAAATGTGTAAAACGTTTCCTCAATTGTTGGAAGTTTGATATACAACTTGATATTAAGTGCTTTGCACTAAAGCCAATGCGCATCTTTAAAGTAGAATTCACGTATATTCAAATACGATATTAACTTAGACCTAAAGTGGCCTTAATGGGAATGTAAAATATATTCAAAGCATGTTTCATTTAGGTGTTCAGAGGTTGTCTCATTTTATTTGGTGTATATGCTTATGTTGGAAAATTGTATAGAGACAACATTAAATTGCTGTGTAAATAATGACGTCGGATAATATAGAATAATTATTTGCAGGAAACTGTATTATAATATTTTGATATTATTTCGTATGTTTCAGGGTAACAAACTTTTGATTTTGTTTTAATTTAATAATAATATTAACAGGAAGAAGTTCAATTAAAAAGAACATATAAAATCACTAAGCGTAAGGTAAAAGATAAAATATTTATAAAGGGTATTTTATTTGTGTCTTATAATAATTTTCCTTATTTATAAAACGAACTAATAAATATTTAGGTTCTAAATAAATTGTAAAATATGTTACAGCTACATAAATATTTTTAATAGCAACAAAGCATATCTTACTATTACGAGACTATAAATTTCAGTTGAACCTTGACACTGCTAGGGAAAGTTTGACTAAGCGTGATTGATCTCATCGAAAATGTGTATTTAGTGTATCTATGTTTCGTTAAAAAAAATAAAAATACTTTATAGAAACTGCATATTTTTAAAAAACAGTGCATTATTAAGCCCTATGAAGTAAAATTGAAAAAAAAAATTAAAAACATAAATTTAATATTATGTTTAATCTAAACAACTATATAAATCACTTAGCATTGAATATCTTAGGCAACAGCAATGATGTTCATAGACTAAAACGTGCTACAGTACTGGATCTCCCAGGGCTGATTTTACATTGTAAAATAATATAATGATATTATTCTTTAGATGACTGGCGTGTTTGAGTGTGAATGTGTAAATAAATGAATGAAAATTTTTAATTATCTACAGTAAAGTTCGGTGTACATAAAATATTTTAGAATCGTGTGTTTATTATTTTTTACTTCTCATTCTGTTTTTTTTTCGTTTTAAAGGAAATTTTGGTAATTTTATTTTTATTTTTACTTTATTTGTTTTTTAAACTACATAATTTTGATTGTAAATAATAATAAGAGCAGTATAAAATATTTTAATATTATAATTTGTTAATTACACCAGTGGGTTGTAATTTGTTTATGTGTTAATTCTAATTGATAAGTTGTATTTATTTTTATACAACAGATCATGCATTAAAAGTGTTATATGAAAAAAATATATACCATTTAACAGTAGTACGGGTGGAGAAATAGATTTTATAATGTAATTATTGTTGGATATACATAATCGGATTATCAAGATTCTGTTGTAAATAGGTGTTAATACAAATGTAGATAAATAACACATTTAATATGCTTAATGGGCAAGTGGGTTCAACTTATTTAAGTTTAAAGTTAGTTCAGAGGTAACGTAAATGTACAGCTAAAGGTTTAAGGTTTATATACTTTGATGCAGTAAAACTATTAAACGTTTATAACAAACACAACAATAAGTTACGACAATATTAATCTACGCTGTATAAAATGACGTTGTACAATAAAGAATAATTATTAGAAGGAAGGTGTATTATAATATTTTGACATCAACTTATTCTAGATTATGTTTTGTAATCCCTTAACCTTTAAACGCCTGGTGACCATCTGAGTAGTTTTCACTATAAGATGTGTATAGCAGTTTTAAAATAGACGCTCCGCAGTTGCTGTCAACCTAAAAACAAGAGATATTATACTTTCCTGGCAGGGAATTAGCTAATCTTTGTAACACGGCAATTCGAAATAAAATATCATGAGAGGGAAATTTTTTATTTCAGTTTAAAATGTTGGTAACATATAATAAAGTTGCTTTTCTGTTATTCTACGTGATCTGTTTCTATCACCCACACAAAGTAAAATACACGTGTGTTTTTTTGTGTGTGTGTGAAGCATAAATATTATTGTTCGTAGTTTGCCCTTGAATAGGGTGGAAGATCCTATTTCACTATTTTACGAGGGGTTTAAGACAGAGACGGACGATTTTTGTTACATTTGTATTGGCTTATTATAGGCAATACCATTTGTTTATTAGACCTTTTACCAACACGATCAAAACTTGTACTTATAGAGTAGGACTAATTCTATTCTTCTTTGCCCATAGCATTAGTGTAAAAAATAGGAGGGGCGTGTGTATCACTACAGAAGAATGTGTTTTGTCAACAAGTTAGTGCAGTGACCTTTCGCGTTAAATACACACGTCTTATTCCAATTCTCATTTCGTTTTACATTTATCACAGATATTTTACTATTTATTTTTTATTAACTTATTTTACTTTATAATATTTATTGAATTTTTTATAAATTAGTAAATTAGTTAAAAGAGTTTATTCGCAAGATCGTTATGATAAATTTGAAGGACATTTCCGTAAAAACATGTACTATTTAAAAAAATTGTAACTCTTTACAAATTTTTCGAAAAATAAATTGAAAATTACCCATTTTTTAAGAAAATTCTTCTTTACAAAATATATTCTATAAATATTTTTGATAAACTGCATTTTAAGCCCTTCAGAGCAAAACATGTACACCAAGTACTTAAAATTACCGTGCGAAATTTTTCGCTAGCCACAGCGAAGCCAATAGTAAAGTTATTTTCAAAATTTTATATTCAAAAAATCGGTACGTATTTCATAAATGAACTGTAATTTTTTCAGAATTTTATATCCATTAGTAAATAAGATAAAAGAATTTATTCGCAAGGCTCTTATTGTTAGTTTGTTGTTTCACGGAATTATGAAACAGACCGTAGGGTAAAGGTTAAGACTCATACCAATGAAAATTGTATAGAGTTGTGAAGTTAGTAGGTAAGAGATTAGTTAAACAACCCTTCTATAATGTTTATGTTGTTAGGATCTAAACAAAACTAATGTAAAGGAACTGAGACTGAATGTTGTCCATCGTTCCTACTGTTAAACTACTTGGGGAATACTACGGAAACTTCAGTCATTCTATTTGCAAACCAACAATGCCATTGTTTATGTAACTTATTTGTTCCACGATGTGATCCCATTGTCATTTTATTCATTTATTTTTAATACTTGTGTCTCACTTAACTGTTATTTACATATTTATGTATTTTATTTGTAGCATCTGAATAATAAATCGCTTTTACATAATTTACCAATTCAGAATAAAATATTTAAAATTAACTACAATTGATTAATTAATTAACTACAATTCTTCTTCGTTACCTATTCAATCAAAGTATATGTACTGAATATTATATTCAACATAGTAATGCAAACGTTTTCTTCGTAAGTAACCTCAAACCCCTTTTCACATGTTACCGATTCAAGATATCTTTGTACTACCAGATGATAAAATAGGTTACTATCATAAAACCGAACCCATTATGTAACCGTTACCCTTCTCTGTTTTCACGCACGAGTAGTCGTAGTTTAATATTTTTTAATCAAACTGTCAGTACACAAGTTTACCTCAATATTTTCGAAGAATTCTAGGTGCAAATTAACAGATAACGAGAAAGAATACAGATTCTATCAACAGACGGAGAAACATGTCACAAGTAAAACATTTCACTGAATCGTTTTTACGAATGAACGAGTTGTAACCAGTAGACGGTGACCTGCACGATCTCCAGAATTGTCTACTTGTGAATTTTTCTTTGTTGCTACTTAAAGGAGAGAGTTTATGCATCTATTCATCAAAATATTGATGAATTGAAGGTAAACATTCAACGATAAATCAATGCAAATAACAACAACATTTTGCGTCAATCTCTGTATGATCAGTCGAGCACAAGAATTCATCGATGCTTAGAATGATCATTTTGAGCATCTTTTGTAACAAAAAGATAAATAAATGCAACAATTAAAATACATTTAATCTTTTTTTTATTTAAATTTTCCGCATCATTCATACAATGTCATTACAATGTAACCTACCGATTCTGCAGCGGTTACGTTATGGGTTCGATTTATGTTACTCTCCTGTTGTACCGTCTAATGTGGCTCGTGAGTTTTAAAATTCGTGAACACTAGAACTACGAGGAGGTAAACTGAAACGGACAAGATCGAAGGCTCCTGCCTTCCTGCTGGTATTATGCTCAATTCACAAGTTAATTCTAATTAAAAAGCATTATTTCTTGTGTTTAAACGAGACAAGTTGTAAAACCTAAATGAAAAATTAAAACTTTAAATGATTAAAATAAACAGAGGTAAAACGTATAATGTTATTAGATAACTGTTTTCTAAAAACTGGTAAAATCTACAAACCCTGCTTTGTAAACAAATTGAATATTTTCATAACAAATTACGATTACGTATAATGATTACTAAATGGCTTCTAAAACCAAACTGGTTATTGTATAACACCCAACATTACGCTTTTCAGCAAACCCAATACGCGTCTTAAAAGTAGAGTTCATGTGTAATCAAATACGTTATTCACCTAGACATAAACCAGCCTCAATGGGAATGGAAAATATTTTCAAAACGTGTTCCATACAGGTGTTCAGTTTTTCCTATTACTTCGCCAGTTTTCTATGTAAAACAATAAGAAAATTATCATTTTATAGTGAATTTTACGAGCTACGAGTATCAATGCATAAAACAATTTTAATGAGATCCTAGGTTTTTACGTCATGCAGTTAATGAGAGCTTCTGTATTCATATGTAGAGTTATAATTGAGAACACACACTTATGACGTATGAAATTTACTAAGAGTAGCATAAATTTTCAGTTAAAAATAATAAGTAAATGTCAGTTCGTACTTCACTCTCGAGTAAGATGATAATGTCATTATATACTTTACTCTCAAGTATGACGCTAAGTAAAATTACTTATTCTTTGGTTCGTTCTATGCTCTTACTTACTGTCTTCAAAATAATATACTTAAGAGTCAGAGTTAAGAGTCTTTCTACATTACTGTAACGACCAAAATGAAGAGGACCAACTTGGAACTTGTTGAAAATATTCTGTATAATTTTTGAAATATTATTTAAACTTATAGGTCTTGCCAATAAATCTTATCTTAATTTTAAAATCATTGAAATTTCCTTACGAAAGCAATAAACACATTGTACATGCTTGTATAAGAAATATCAGTATATTAAATGGGCTTAAAATATTTTAGTATTTCATTTTTTAACTGTTATGAAAATTTAGCAGACTAAATTTTGGACTAAATATAATATACAAACTTTAAAAGAACTGTAGTGAACACTTCAAAAAAATGTTTTTGTATATTTTTAGCGCACCAAAATTGTGAAATATACAATTTTTTGTTATCTTGTATAAAGGTAAAAAATGTTAAATTATTTATTTTCTATTTATAGTATTCTCCCGTAAGATCATAGCTTGTGCTTGTAGAAGGAGTACATAATATAATATAACAACACCAAAATTCAGTTCGGATCTCACTAAATTTGTTAAATATTTTTTCCTGTGTATTTTTTAGAATGATATAAGGACCCACCAAAACCTGATCACCTGATTACCTAAATAAAAAAGGGCAATAGCTTTCTGTAATAACAAAACATCAATGCATCCAGATTGTTTTTTTTTAGTTTTGTTTAACATCCGACTGTTCTGCAATTACTGCTAATGCAGACGGTGAAAGATGAAACGATTTTTTTGTAACGTAAGAAAATATGCTGTGCCTGAATGGGATTTGAACCCAAGACCGCACGATAAGAGGCGTCAGATTGTGATGACAGTAAAAGAATAACCAGTCTATTATATAAACTCACTACTGTCATAAATGAAATAGAGGCTGGTTCTTTAGACCAATGTAGGGCGTTACGTATTGTAGAATTGGAAACCTGAGTTTTCCGGTTTTGTGTGAAATCCCAAATTTGCATTTTTAGCGTGTTATAACTTACTTATGTACCACAAATAACAAAACATACTAATATAAAATTATATAATATTTATATGTTATATTATAACAGTAAAAAATAACTCCAGTAGGCCCAGTTATCGATTAAATCCAATATTATCTAAATTTAGTTTAAACTTTAACCGAGGAATTACAAAAATCGAATGTTTAATAAAAATGTTTAATAAGAATTAGAATTAGAATTTATAAGAATTACACTTACCAATTAAAGGAGGACAAAGCATATCGTGTAGTAATACGAGGGTTGCACCACACTATACCCTCAGAAATAATTAGCGAGGAAGTTACGAAATTAGGGTTTAAGGTGCATAATGTGACAAACATACTGTCTCGCGATAAAGTAAAGTTACCACTTTTTTACATTGATTTGGAGCCAGATAAGAAAAATGGTGAAATTTTTCACTTGACCGCATTGCTCCAATGTAAAGTTAAAATCGAAGAACCGAGGCAAAGGCGACAAATCGCTCAGTGTGCCCGCTCCCAACGATACGGTCACACTAAAACCTACTGTAATTTATTACCCCGCTGTGTGCGGTGTGCAGGTCCACACGAGTCGAACTCATGCTCTAAAACCCGAGAAACACCGCCGACATGTGTTTTATGTGGCGGGGCACACCCATCCAATTACAGAGGTTGTACAGTACACCGCCAATTACAGCGCCGTCGATCTCCAGCATCAACAGTGACCGATACGCAGAAATTGTCTTCAACAGATTCTAACTATCCAATCTTACCGCCACCTGGTACCTCTGAAACTCGTAGTCAAACAATTACGTTACCAAGAACTCCACCTCGTCAATTCTCCACGTACAGTCAAGCTGTGAAATCTGACCAGAAGCCAGCTGAACACGACTGTTTGCCTACATCTCAGGACATTTCGAATCAGCTTACAAGTTTCCTCGCAGAAATGAAAGACCTCTTCACTCCGGTCATCACAATGATGAGTCAACAGATCCAGATTCTCTTAACCAACCATGGTAAATAATAGAACAACGGCTAGTTCACTCGTCGTCATGTTATGGAACGCCAATGGCATTCTTCAACACCGAAATGAAGTAGAACTATTTCTACATGAAGAGCGTATTGACATTGCTTTGCTAACAGAAACACACCTGACTTCTAGCAGTCGCTTGAATATCCAAGGATTTAACATCTACAGAACCGATCATCCAGACGATGCAGGTCATGGTGGAACTGCAATATTAATACGACGAGGAATCCAACATTATTTCCATCCTATGACACCACCTAGTGAACATTTGCAAGCCACAGCAATAACTGTGTTAACACGTGGGTTTGACGTCACTACAGCTGCAATCTACTGCCCACCTCGCCCGCTGACAAATGAGGGACATTTCCAGCAACTGCGTTCTGATCTAGGCGATTGCTTCATTGCAGGAGGAGATTTCAACGCCAAACATCCAGCCTGGGGCTCACGTCTTACAACATCAAGAGGTCGAGCCCTTCACAAAGTTATTTGTGATGGCCAGTTACAAGTACATTCCCCAGGTACACCAACCTATTGGCCCGCTGCTAGAAACCGTCAACCTGATCTGCTCGATTTTCTTTTCTCCAAAGGAATGCGAAACTACCACCTTGCAACTACAGCTACAAATGATCTCTCCTCTGACTACTCGGTTGTAATCACTACGCTGAGCACTGAACCGGTGCTGACCCACCAAAACCAACTCTAAATCTTGGACGAATGAACTGGGACTCATTCAAAGAAAAAATTGAGAACAACCTAACACAAAACATACCACTTAAATCGAATGACGATCTTGACAAGGCTGTGCAACATTTTACGACCGAAGTACAGAAGGCTGCCTGGGAATCATCTACACCCATTAAACTTTACCCTACCACTCAAGATGTTCCTCAGTATGTTAGACGCCTGATACGAGAGAAAAGACAAGCTAGACACAGGTGGCAAAATTCTCGTCTACCAGACGATAAACAATATCTCAATAGAATCGCCAACCGTCTGAAGAAAGAATTAGCCAGATTAAAAGCAGAGCATTTTGAGACATTTTTAACATCGATGAATGAAAACACAGACTCACTATGGCGGACATCTAAGAAGCTTTTACAACACCGAAGTGTTTCTTTGCCACTGAGAAATCCAGATGATACTTGGGCGAAAACGGAAAACGAGAAAGCTACTCTCTTTGCGACTCATCTAACCAGTGTATTCAAACCACACGAAGATGTGCAGGACGTGAATTTTATACAAACCGTCGCTGAAGAACTGCAGTCACCTCTCCAGCTTTCACTGCCTCCACAACCATTTACGATCGATGGTGTCGAAAAGGCAGTACAACGGCTGCCAAAGAGAAAATCGCCGGGATTTGATCTTATTACATCTGAGATACTGCAGCACCTACTGAGAAACGGCTTACGCTTTTTACTACTATTATTCAATGCAGTCCTTCGTGTGGCGTATGTTCCTGGACAATGGAAATTTGCTGTAGTTAAGCTTTTCTTGAAGCCCGGAAAGCCGTATTACCTACCTTCATCCTACCGTCCTATCAGTCTCCTTCCGACGACAGGGAAATTATTCGAACGCCTCTTACTACCACGCTTGCAGATACAATGTGAAGACGCCAACATTATTCCACCTCATCAATTTGGATTTCGGCCGCTATATTCGATGACACAACAACTGCACCGAGTTGTGGACTTCATTTTGGAGGGTCTAGAAAGGAAAGAGTATGTCACTGGCATTTTCTTGGATATCAGCTCCGCGTTCGACAAAGTATGGCATGATGGACTACTAAAATTGAAAAGTGTTTTAAATGACTCGTACTATTTGGTTGTACAAAATATTTTTTAGAGCATAGATTCTTTGAAGTCCAGCACGGTACTGCTTACTCTGAGCTGCACAAAATTAACGCCGGAGTACCCCAAGGGGCAATATTATCCCCATTTTTATATAGCGTATTTGCATCGGATATGCCTATTTTAGACACGTCGGTAACCGCGACATATGCTGACGACACAGCAATTGTACGGGAAAAGGGCGCGGATGAGGCTTCCAGGTTAGTACAGCGACATCTTTTATTAATACAGGACTGGCTTACCCGTTGGCGTATTAAGGTGAACCCAGTTAAGTCAACACAGGTTACGTTTACCTTACGACGTCAAACTTGTGCACCTGTGATGCTGAATAACGTTCATATCCCCCAAGCCAGAGTGGTGCGGTATCTTGGTTTGTGGCTTGACAGACGACTAACTTGGAAGCATCATCTGCGTACTAAACGTTTAGAACTTAACCGCCGCCAGAAGCTACTCTACTGTTTAATTAACCCTCGATCGAAATTGAACCTCCGCTCCAAAATTTTATTATACAAAACCCTTTTGAGACCAATCTGGACTTATGGTGTCCAGCTATTTGGAGTAGCGGCAGAGAGTAATTTAAAGTCGATCCAGGCCTTTCAATCAAAATTTTTAAGACTTGCTTCTGGCGCTCCTTTTTATGTAAGCAATTAAACCCTCCACGACGATTTAAAAATTCCGACAGTGAAGGAGCTAACCGCGTCCTTGTATAGTAAATTTCACGAACGACTAGATGTCCATCCAAACCAACTAGCCCGTGATCTAGCTACAAGGAACTTTCCACCTGTGCAACGTCTAAGGCGAAAATGGAGTAGAGACCTATTGGTCTAAATAACGGATAATACCCATAGTTACAAATGGAGAATGTGCCATTGGGTACCTCTTCTCCTTAATGCGAAACTCCCCACCACCATTTAAATATCATTTACGGAAATTGTGCAGCTCAATGTACAGTACCGTAATAAAAATTCAAGACAAAAAAAAAATTAAGAATTAGTCTTACCTAAATTCAACTAAAAATCAAGATCACAATGTAATCTTAAATTAT
Source organism: Catonia carolina (assembly GCA_035578175.1). NCBI lineage: Eukaryota > Metazoa > Arthropoda > Insecta > Hemiptera > Achilidae > Catonia > Catonia carolina. The sequence continues at coordinate 20,416,266 of JAQMRL010000013.1, forward strand.
ATAAATTTTGAGAATACATTTAGTTTTATATAATTATCACTAAAGATAATAAAACCAATTAAATATGAAATACTATAATTTTTATCAAATTTTTGAGAATGAAAATCTTATCCTAAATTTATTTATTTATTTTCCCATTACTTACAAAAATATATCACTAAAATACAAATGTTCATTTCCTTAATTATACCTTGAAAATCTAACACTAGTTTATTTTAATTCGCAGTGGGAAAATTAATCCACCCAACTATGGTTTCCCATTCTCAAGGGTAGATCAATTCAGTGCTTTTTTTTATTAACTATTGCAACTACTACGGTAATCTATTTATTGTGCTAGTTATTACAACTACATGTTAGTTACTTAAATACTGATTAAACTACTAAGATATTTTTATTAAAAAAGTATGCTAATGTATAAATGAAAAATAAACAATAAAATATGCAAAAAAATTATTTAAAAATAGAAAACTAATTATCGAAACTGGTAGAAGAGCTCACAAAATTATATGTTTCCTGGAGTAACCATTGTTTCTATGCCTTCTTTCCCTACTTCTAATAGCCAAATGGTAACTGTTTTTTTAATACTTTATGATGTCTGACATATTTTTAGTTTGTAAGTGGAGCAGAATGAGTAGTTTGGGCACTAAATAGCAGAAATGCCTTTGGTTTAAAGTTTTAGGGGCTTTTTGTGAAAGTAAGAGATCCTTGTTCCTGGTATTATACTGGTGTATATATTGTATATTGTATAGTAGTAAAACAGTTTATATTTTTATACGTGAAAATAAGAGCTTCTCTTGCAAATATTTGGCGGATGTCAAGTACGTTGAATTATTGAAAAAGCTCCTCCGATGGATACCTTGGTTATCTTTAATTGATTATTCGTAAGATCAACTTCTGCACCTTCCGTATGGAGTCAAAAGAAGACAAATTGGTACCACCCCACCCTACTGTACCGTACGTTAGTACAGACTGCATAATAGATAAATAAATAATTTCAATATTTCCCCAGTCAGTACTCCTCTAAGTTTCTTGAATGTAAATATCAATTTTGTTAGACGCTGACAAAGATCTTGAATGTGCTTAGTCCATTTAAGAAGGCAGTCAAATTTTATTCCCAAATCAAATTTTATTTATTTAATTTTTAATTTTATTCAGTTTTTTTAATATAAAAATAAATCCAGTGTTATAAAATCTAAATTTTGACTATGAATTTACACTGTAGAATTTTAATAGTAGTCTATTTAAATATTTATTTATTACATATTTATAGAAAATAAATAAATTACGGAAATATGCTGTAAGTAAAAAACGTATTTATTATTTCTACGTAGACAAACGTGGCCACCAGTAGTACTTAATGACATTAGGGTGCCTCAGTCAGAAGATGTGAAGTACCTGGGCCTTCATCTGAACCGCCGACTGACGTGGAAGAAACACATTTTGACGAAACGAAGATAATTGGATTTAAAATTGAGAAATATTTTTTAGTGAACTGGGAGACGCTCACAACTGTCAAATGAATCAAAACTGATATTATAAAAGACAATATTCAAGCCGGTGTGGACGTACGGGATACAACTCTGGGGGACAACAAAAAATACCAATATTGACAATTTATAACGTTTTCAAACAACATTTTTACGATCATCTCGTAGGATGCCATGGTACACACAAAACAAATATATTTATAACAACATATGACTTAACTCAGTAAGACAGGAAATTACACGATTTAGCAAAACATACGAACAAAGACTAAACGGACATCCAAATTATCTCGCGATAAACTTGCTGTCGTTTACAAGACGTAACAGATACAATGACTTGGATTTACTTAACAGATTCGAACACATTTAACTTTTTTCGATATTTTTATTTGTATGTGTACAAAATATATTTTCTTTTCTTCAATTTTCAAAATTAATTTTAAAAATTAAAAAAAGGTTATCTGTAACGATTATTTTTAATGCATAATGTTGTTGTAAATTTTTCTTTTCCGTGTTAAACTTATTACTTATTGTTTTTGTTCTTTATAACGGAACAGATTGTAAGTTTGCTGATTTGATAAAAAACCATATCAAAAGTATTTTACAAGTTTGGGTCGCCTATATTTTAATTCGTCATTGTTTGGGTAATATTGAAATATTTAAATCTCTATGTTTAAACTCACCATTGTCAAAAATGAATTTTAGAGAACTCTTCTTTAGATCAATGTAGAGTGTTTGGCTGCAAAGAATTAAAAAGCCGAGATTCCCGGTTTCGGGTGAAATCTTGAGTTTGTATTTTTAACGCATTAAGTACAAACCTTAATGTAGGGCCTACTTATTTTTTAAACTATTTTTTTCCAAGAATCCAATTTATTGTAGATTACCCGAAAATAACTCAGGATTTTCTCTTCTTTTTGCGAGTCGTCTCCTTTTCTTACAATAATACTTCTACATTTTCTCAGAAATCGTTTTTGTTGTCTTTTTTCTGAGAAGTTGTGTTTTATTTCTTTAGCCATTTCTAAGTTGACTTTTCAGGAATTTTCAATCCTAACACGTTACTTTTAAATCCTGTTTTATCACAACCGTCATTTCCTGTAAACACTAGTTTTTTCTATTGCAAGGAGGTGTTGTCTATGACTACAGTTCATTCAGTTCTTCTTAATGCAAAAGTTTGTTAATTTACCTAAACCTTACATTATTCTAATTATGTTACCAAATAACCTTAACCGATTTATAAATAAACAACCTATTGGTGTAATTCAAAGTAGGTATATCAAGGAAAAGTGCCTGTAACACTTTTGTAACAAAGTTCTTTTTGTAAAAGAAAACAAGAATGTAAAGAGTGAAATAATTATACTTAATGTAAAATTATTACTTCGAAATAAAAGAAGAATGTATTTTAAAATAAAAAGTTTCATTTCTTAGATTTTATCTTACTACTTATTTAATACCTCGTTTATTAAACTATAAAAGTTTATTAAAAGGTGCTGATGGAAGGAATTTGCTTGGAAATGAAACATTGATTGTACGTCGCCGGTTTGTTTAATTAATTTATGAACGATAATTTTAATAAAAGTCAAGTACCACAATGCGAAGGTGTAATGAGTTAAGTTATACTTTTAATATTCTTATCTCTTCTAGGTCATTACATTCAACATCTTTACTTTTAACTATTTTTATACAGTCATTTTGTTATACTTCTATTATGTAATCGGGCGAGTGGTTTAATTCTTATTAATATTTTTATTTTTATTAAAGAAAGTATTCAGCAGTAATAATTTAAATTAATTATCCTTAATTTTCAAAATATTTTATTTTTTTTTTTCATTGTAACCTTCAAACTGACACCGTCGCCCCCTTTGATTAAGTACTGTGCTTCCGGCTATCAAAGCTTTCGGCGAAGCGACAGAGGGAGCCGCTAATAGTTTCGAGAGGGGTGGTAGGCTTGTGACGGCGTACCAACAGAGACCTTTGTTATCAAGGCCGAGCTAGTAACCGCCCTCTTCCACAGCGCTCTCAGCAGCTATATAAAGAGCGCTACACTCAACAGGGAGATTCAATTCCGATCCAGACAGCAGACAAGACGTCCAGCATCGGCGCACGGCTACCGGACTCCAAGGAAGACTAATCGACGACCCCGCAAAAGAGAAGTTAATGCTTCCGCTTGCAACCCGTCTCCGTTAGCCGTCAACCGGACCGTCATCGCTTGATGACCACAGCGGTCTCTCGACCGAGCCTTACACCCACCGGTTCCGACGTAGCAGCCATCGGCGCACTACCGCGAGGGTAGAAGAAGACAACACGCCGTGTCGCCCACCTCCAACTGCCACGACGACTACGACCGACCCTTCGCCAAAACGACTACCGATTAAACGGCCCTTTTCAGGGCCACCAAAAATAAAAAGTTTCATCTCGCCACATAACGTCACCATCCGGTGACAAAACTAATAAAAAGAATTGTGTCTACAAAATTTGACAATAACAAAAATTACACGTTAGAGTTACTTTTTTGATAACTACTTATATTTCAGGTGATGAAACAAACGTAAAGTTAATATGAAATAGAAAATAAAAATTACATCGCATCAAAAGTTACTCTCCTTCAATAAGCTATCTACAACTGTGCAGCATCTACTTTTAAATGTTGACAAGACATTAATTAGAATATTTTTGTATAATTAGTACTAATCCTTCTTGCTGCATATCGGTAAACTGACGATATAGCTTTTAACTTTTCACAAAACTTTACAAGTTGAAATCCAAACAATTAGTATTGGAAGCACGATAGTGTTGACATAAATATGAATCACCAGCGGAAGGGGAGACATATATGACTTGAGAATAATTGATTAAATGTTAACCACCTCGCACCAGGTTGCACCACTTCGCTCCTCGTTTTACTTAATAAAGCCTTCAGAGGTTCCAATCAGTCTTTAGGCTGAAGAAGTAAATAACAACAAATCTTTTGAACAGGCACTAGTTTATTAGGAAACATTTATGGTTTTGTGAACGTCTTAACGTTAGTTAAGGTTGGTATATATTTCCGCCATCTCACTTTTAGGCCAGTCCCTGTTAAGTGTATGTGTAGTTATAGTCCCTCTATTAGCTGAAATTAAGTACACTAAAGTTCTAATACTGCCTTACGGCACGTCCATCAAAATAAAGTGTAGGTCGTCCGCTTGTTTGCGTAAAGTAGGTTCTAGTGGTAATTTAAAACAGGACGGTTATAATGCAGATGAAAATGCCATATACATATTGTATTATTGTTATTATTGTAATGAAGAAGAAATAAAAACTCAAAAATATCTGTTCAAAAATACACCTAAATTTTACATTCAAGTCAAAATATTTAATTTTAATAAATTTAAATATTTTAAAATTATTTGAAAGAGAATAAGATAAAAAAATATTGCAAAGAAGTTTTACTTCAAAAGTACAGTACTTTATTGTTTTTATTTCAGCGCAAAGTATTTTACGAAATATAAAGAAATAACATTCGAAAGATGAATTCTTTCAAACTTTTGAACTTTTGTAAGAATATTTTCCTTACTTATAAGTTTAAGAATTAACTAAACTTTTGCGTAAAAATGTCCCAACATGCAGAACTTTTTGGGTATTGTTCTTATAAGTGGAGTCTGCATATGGTATTCCATTTGTTGCTAACGGGTGCTGGAATACGCTGGAGACTTACTGTTATACACTACGTATTTTCCTAATTATATAGCGTATAGTTTATGTAAACTAATAACAGAGTGAAAGCGAGTGAGAGAGAGTGTGTGTTTGTATGTGTGTGGAATAGAGATAAAAATATGCATCATGCAGACAAGAGTTTCAGAGCTTTGTTTGTTAATCCCTACTGGTTGGCAGAGTAAAGTGGAGTACGGTTCCATCCATAAATCAGGACACTTTCTTCTGATTTGCTGAACTAGACGACGCTTTACCTCCCCTTTTCTATCCCCAAAATACATTTGCTTCCAAAACCGTCTGTACTTAAACGTTGCAACTTACTTCTAACATCAGTTAACTTAAGTTTTAGAACACCAACTTTTGCTGAAACAATGAATTAATGTTATTCGTACATCAACGTGGAACTTGTTAAATTTATAATCTACAAACCGAAGTTAATCTCAGAGAAACTAAAAAATAAGTATTCACTCAAAAATAAAAATGTGAATCGTCAGTGAAATCTGTATAAGAAAAACATAAACCATAAATTTGTCCCTGAACTCAAGAACTTACTGATGATGAGACCAAATCATGTTACCGCTTAACCAATGAGTCTTACATATGTTGTAAATATCAAACATACTGTTGTAGCATATTCTGTAGAATATGACTACGGAATACGCGAACATTCTTTCCAGGAGAACTTGAACACAAAAGAGGGAGGAAACATGTCGGCTTGTCTGTTGCTAATTGTGCTCATGCTCTATTGGCAACAAATTCTATACTAGTTAAAAAAGCGTTTGTACGTACTACAAAATTATAGTTCACGGCAAAAAAACTTATAAATTTCAATTAATACGAAAAACTTTACTACCAACAACTTTACCTAAATTAATATGCATATGGCCTAAATTACTACAACAATAAATAATGAATTATAAAAAATTGCAACTTTACATAGTACATACATAAATGTGTGTAAAGTAACATTACATACATCAAGTTTTTATCATAATAAATTATGTTATCGAGACGTACAAGGGTAGGAGTTGTTGAGTTGTTTGAGAATGTTAGGTTGTTGTAATATATTTTTGATGTGGATGCTTCGTGTAAGTCTTTGTTCAACCATAATCCATGGTACTTAGTTGAAGAATTACCTATCCGTACAGATTTATTGATAGGCAAATACCCGGTCGGGGACTACAGTTACATTAACTGTATTCTGTGGATTCACCTTAATCTGCCAGTCCCTTAATCATGTTTTTATTCATTTGGGCTTGTATTAAATTTCTTTAGTACGAATTTAGATTCGATTAAGGTTGCAGTAATATCGGCGTAAGTAGAAAATAGTTTCCGTTTACAAAAAAGTCAAATTTAAATATATTGTACAGGAGAGGACAGAGTATAGCACCTTGCGGAACGCCTGAATTGTCTTGTACTATTGATAAAATTTTAATTAAATTTATTTATTTTTAATTTATGTTAAATATTAAAAATATATAAGTAAATAAAAGAAACGAAGGAGGCTTGTGAGCCACTAACTGAGAAACTATTAGTTTTTTAAGCAGCCACTAGGCCTACATTTATTTTTTTACATCGATGATTTTGAATCTATTTTAGGTGGTTTTTTTGTCAGTGAGCCAGTCAACGAAGACTTCCGGATGCATATATAAAGATAATAATTCAGACCATATTCATGACGTACCATAATAAATATACGAGTATAAAAATGAAATAAGCCTTCCTGAATAAATTAACTTAAATGTTTTTTAGTTACTCGTAAACAGCAAAGAAACTTATAATTTTAACGGAAGCTAAAAAAATAATAGAAAATATTATGGAGTTAGGTTATCGATTACTCAGGAAATAAGTGATTAAACAAAATCGAGGATATAATAATATGAAGTCTTCATTATTAAAACTAACCGCAGCTTAACTTAATCTACAAAATTAAAGCGGTGTATATTTTCAACTCGTACAAAGAATGCTTGAATCGATAATGAAGCTTTGTGGTTCGTACATAATAATAAAACATAAAACCAATGATAGACAGGTAAAAGATTATCTGAAAATGTACACTAGTATTATAATGGTTTAAAAAGGAAATTCTTTGTAAGGAATTTCAGCAATGCTTTACTACTAGTCGTAATTGCTCGACTGAAGTAGCAGAAAGTAACAGACATGAAAATGTGGGTTAACATTTTCCTATAACAAACGTATCCAAAGCTTTCTGCAAATTCCAACTCGACACTACTTTGTTCGTTTTTAACAGAATGTAAATTAAATTTATTTTACACCGCAAACTATATTATAGATATACCTGTACAAATCTGTTTCAGTCAAATATCCGATTCGTGGTTATAAAATATAATTAAAACCATTCAGGTACCAGTAATCTATGCAGCTTTTGATCAGTTGATTACAAATCATAGACTTGAAGTATTTAGACTGTAAATTAAAAATACCTTCAATAAAAGCCACGTGAAAGATACGTATTATTCATTTGTATGACTGCAGTAAAATTTTGTAAACTTTCAAGTATATTATTAAAGCACTAATCTTCTAGAGGTAGTCTAATTGAAACAATAACCCGACGAAAGTATTTAAAATTTTTAAAGTCAATTTTAGCTCACGAAAATGTAAATATGAAATTAGCAATATGTATAATTTTTAAATGGTTCCATTATAATAAGTGTCGTCAACGAAATATTTTCAGAATCATAGAATACCTTTTCTAGAAGCTTTCTTTACTTTTGAGACCTCATAGGATCACTCTAGTTCAAGTTTAGGTCTGTTCCAGTGTTGGGTTTCTTTGAAAAGCGCGCTCTCCTAAGCGTGGCTTCCTTTTATTTGGCTCACATTTTCTTAAAACGTTTCAATCTATGTTTACGGTCTTCGTCGGTAAACATCCTATTGTACACTCTTCTGGTTTTTTGGTTTGAATGGTACCATATCAGTCTTGACTAGTTGGTTGTGCCTAGCTGATTTTGTTAGCAGGTCTTGTTTAGTGATTCCAAGTTTCTCCACTTCCCGCAGTACATCCTTCAGCCACCTAGGTCTCGACACCTTATTCCAAAAATGGTTGTTCTGCCGGTTCACGAGTCTGGACTTTTCGGCTCTGAGTATGTGTCCTAGGAATGATATTTTTTTTTCTAAAGTTATTTGTTAGTGGGGGGATAAGTTTGTAGATTTCTTTGTTTGGGATTAACGGCCACTGTCCTTCCACCATGTGCCTTTTGTTCATGCACTTCCTAAGTATTTTTCTTTCTATTTTCTCAATTCTATCGGAGCCTCCTAAGTGAGATGGCCCGAATAACGTTTCGCTGGAATAGTGGATTCCTGGAAGAACCACTGTTTGGTAGTGCCTTAGTTTAGTTTTGGTTGACAGACATTTCTTGTTGTAGATGTTTTGAGTGGTTATCAAAAATTCCTTGAATGTGTTAATTTTTTCTTGCTAGATGGGTCTTTCATTGAGACAATTGGTTATGATTTCTCCGAGATATTAAAATTTTTCCACAAGTTCTAGTTGGTGTTCGTTAACCATTACGCAACTTATGCAGAGTGGATCTCTGATCTTGATTTTCGTTTTTTTGTAGGATATTCTCTGACCGATCTTTTCCGTAAGTTGCTCGAGGGACTATAATTGGGTTCTTGTTTCTTCTATGCTGTTTGAAAGGAGAGCTAGATCATCTGCAAAGTCTAGGCAGTTTATTTTGATTTCCTTGCACACTTTTACATTTTCTGGGTTTGTTTTGCTCCATTCTCTTATTATATATTCAAGTGCGCAGTTGAACATCATAGGCGACAATCCGTCTCCCTGTCTTAGTCCGGTGTTTACTTCAAATGGTTCCGAGATCTCGCTTCTGAATTTAACTTTAAACACTGTATTTTTAAGGGCAAACTGATCATTATTACTAGCTTAGGGTGAAGCCCTAGGTTACTTTGAATTTTTAATAGGGATTCCTTGTGTATGCAGTAGAACGCTTTCTTGAAGTTGACGAAGGCGATTACCTACTGTTTGGATCTGCATTTATGGTAATCTAAAATCAGCTTTAGATTTAGTATCTGCCAAGCCCGAATCACCCTTGATACTCTCCTAATTCGTCTTCCAGCTGAATTTTGATTCTGTTGTAAATAATTCTGGATAGTACTTTGTAAGAACAGTCTAATAAGGAGATACCTCTGCAGTTATCTGGGTTACCCCTGTTGCCTTTCATACTGAATTCATATGTATTTCAAAATCGAAACTACTGAAAAAGTAAGTATTATTTAGTATGGGAAAGCCAAATTTTGTAACTCAAAATTTTTGAATTGTTACCTATTTGCATTCATTATAATTTTAAATAATCATTGTTTTATGAAACATATTATTTTAGGTTTTTCCGAACTTTGGTAACTATCACAGCAATTCTCACATTATTAAAAACCAATCTAAAAAGTGCAGGCGTATTACACAATATCAGTTGCGTAGGTTTATTAGCCGTTGTGTTTCTCTTTGACATGGACCATATTTACATAATTTTGGTGTACATAATGTTTTTCAATCACCTATATTTTGACTCTCACCTATCATTATCTCTTCAAAGTATTACAATTTCCTTTCTCATTGGTGCTTGTAATTTCAGAATTTCCATCCAAGCGGCTTTCAAGATCTTTCTGTTGCGCCACATCTTCACAACTTAACATCATATAATAGAAATGGAAACGCACAGCAGAAAAGCAAGTGAACTTGTATTTCCATTTTATTTTTACAGCATAAGACTGCGGATTCGGACCACTTCTAACTGAACGTGGTTTTTTTCAGTATCTACAAAAAACAGTGTCTCGCATGCAACATTACAATCTAACATTGAATTCAGCTGTTCAGTACAAATAGTATAAGATTTTGTGTATGATGATGCCAAAGACAATTTCTGAAACCTTTGATTTAGGACTAGCCAGAAACTAGTGTTCGTGTTTTAATAAGTTTACATTTAAATATTTGTCCACTTATTGATAATACTAACATAAATATTTTTATTATTTAAATACAATTTATTTAGTGCATACAATTTCACAATTTTATTTCTAGCGAACAGATGTTATAGCTCATGTTTTAAAAATTTTATGAGAAATAAAGGGGGTTCATTTTATGACAGATTACTTATTATGTGGATCTACCCTTTGCCACTGATATATTTATAATTTGTTTCCACCCTATCCTATTCTGCAACGAAATGGCCGGTTTTCGTTTAAATAAATGTTTACATTCAAATTAATAGCCTTTTTATCAATCTCAGAAAAACATTCAGTAGAATGATCAAAAGAAATGAACAGAATATTAATTTATTGTTCTATCTGAAGAATTAAATAGGTTTCGTATGCAGGGACGAATAAATACATCGCTTTTGTTTTCTGCATTATAGGCCTACATCTAGAAAGTACGTGCTGTTCATTTTATCACAATATTTTTTTATATATTTGTATACCTTAATATTGTATTTCCTTTTATTTTCATCACAAAAGTGAGTTTTATTGGTAACATAATTTCATATCGTGTATAAAAATATAATTTTTAAATTATTCAAGATATTAAATACTAATATGTAATCAAAAATGAAATGGTGATATGAAATGGGTTATTTTGTTAAAATTTCTTTGACTGAGAAAAATTTATACTAATGGAGCGAGTATTATCTTAAATATAGCATTGTAAAATTTTATGAACAATTATTTTTCATAATTATTCTTTAATATTGTTTTTATTCGAAAATATACACAAATGTCTATTTTATTTATTATTTTTTATTGTTCTCTTACGTAAAAAGTAATTGTCCTCTTTTTATTTTATCAATAAAACCTTCCACCACGATTTCAAGGTTTTGACAGTAAAAGAACTAATCGCGTCTACACTTAATTTCGCGATCGACTAGGTAACAATCTGAACCAGCTAGCCCGTGACCTAGTTTTTAGGAACTACCGGATCGTACGGCATCTAAAAAAAAAAATGGAGTAATTACCTCTTGTTCTAAATAGCGGATAACAGCCTTAGATCTAACCAGAAAATGTACCGCTGGATATTTCTTTTCCCGGCAATAAAATTCCCACCATCCTTTAAAAAACATTTAATGTTATATATATATATATATACATTGTTCCGCTCAGAATATAATATACAGTACGATGCCCTAATTCAAGGACAAAAAATTTCACTTTCACGTATTGTGATCTTTTATTTTAACTTCATACACAATCTTTTTTAAAAGGAACCTTAATAATACAATTTCTGCATTTACAAAAACGAAAAATACACTGTTGGGCCCGATCACTATTTAAAAAAATTTACTTTTTACAGATCAGAGGTTTCTTCTCTCTTTACTATGACAGTAATTTAAATAAAGTCGCTGTAGAAGGTATAAAGTATAATACTGTTTTAAATGTTTTTACACCTATAAATCTATAAATAATTGGACAACATTCATCTGTTTTATTGGAAAACAAAATAGTAGTATGCAAAGTTATCCTAAGCTCTGTCTTGAAGTACGGCCTTCAACTATGGAGGACTGCTAATAACAGTAATATAAATAATATTCAAAGTTTTCAGAATAAAGTATTAAGAAATTTGGTAAATGCTCCTTGGTATGCACGAAACATTGAAGTACATGAGTACTTAAATTCCATTTATTAAAGAAAAAATCTGGTGTGAAACACTCACACAACTTTCTCTTGCCAATGCAAATAATTAATAATAAACCTAACATTATTAATAAAATATTAGAAATAAACAAAACCTAACCTCAAAAACATAACCTTATTTTAATCATGAGTGAATGACGCAAAATGACAATCGAACTCAGTTTGGCTTAAAAATACGGAAAATCACGCTTTCACGCTAAACTAGGCTCTGTAGAGAAAAATGCTCTAAACAAAAGTTGTAGATCTTTTAATTTTCTATAAATTTAATTATATACACTTTTGTCGTAAAATGCATACTAAGACCGAAATGTTAAAAAATTCGATTTTTCTCACGTTTTCGTGAGAAAAAAAACAGAAAATCGCAAATTACCGCTAAACTAAGCGTTATACTAAAAAATGTTTGAAATAAAAGTTGTAGAATTTTACATTCTCTACAACTTTTATTATATAACGTTTTGCGCTTAAATGCATATTAAAGCCGCAATCTTAAAACGAAAATGTTTTTACGTAATAACAGCCTCAAGCAGAATTTCAGCAAACATAGCGCCTACCCTATATTGTAGAGCATAAAAAATGTAGTAAACCAGTTGATTTTAAAAGAAATCGTAGGACTAGTTTTTGAGAAAATCGCAAAAAAGTGAAAAATTATACGAATAAACTACTACTTCCGGTTGACCGATTTTGATGAAAATGTTTGTATCGGGTCCGGTAGTGGTATGTAACTTAAGTTTCAAGTTTCAAGTTCGTACGATGTTCCGTTCTTGAGATATTCTGTTCACACACAGACACACACACACACACACAGACACACACACAGACCAATCGCTAAAAACATGTTTTTTGGGTTCAGGGGGTCTGAAAACGTATAGATCCGGTGAAAACTCGATTTCGAAAAATCGACATGAAAACAATACTTTCCTTCCTATATATTCATATAGGCAAGAGAAAATAAAAATAAGAAGGCTTAGTAAAAAATATCTCATTAAATTGTCAACACAAAAATAATTTGGCCCTTAATTTATTAGAATATTATCCTAATAGTTAATTTTTGGAACTGCATCACGTCTTGGATCTCCGTGACATTTATAAAAAAACAAAAACAAAAAAGTTAACAAACTAATATAATTAAACAAAATATTAAAAATTTATTTGCATAAATAACTAACAGGCTAAATAATAATACAAATGACTTTTAACAACAATTTAGAATAAAAAAAAAATTAAATTGCATAAAATATATATTTAGTTGCTTTTTTATGTAAGGGCTTTAATGGAAGCCGTCTCCTTCATGTTATTTTGTATTACGTCATTCACTCATAACAGCTTCTTACTGATTGTGTATAGTCTAATTATTCAATAAAAAATATATTTCTACATAATAAAATAAATGTTGCTTTGAGTGCAAATTATTTACTGCAATAAAATATAATCAACGTTTCTGTGGAACACTATAAGGTATGAAAAAATAAAACCCCCAATAATAATAAAAAATGTTTGTATATTTATGTTCAGCAATATTTATTTTGTTTAAAAATTTTTATTTTACGTTTAAGTGCTCTTTTTAACGGGCAGTGGGTTATCCTATTATAACACTTCAATCTCTTCCGAGTTCTACTATTAACAATAAAAGAGCATTTTAGGAATGCAGTATTGGAAAAAAATACCTATTCAGTTGAATTCACTTTTGACATTATTGACTCGTGTGACAATGTAAGGATATGAAGACTCAATGCCAACGAGAAGTCTTGTCTGTCATCATATTTTTCAAATAGCGTGACCTCCCTTAATATCCTTGGACTTTCATATTACATGTCAAGAAATCTCAAAGCTTTTTCCTCCTCAACGAAAATTGAATATGATATTCAATAACCCAAAGTTATTATATTTGACGTTCATATGATAAAATTTAATTAAATACGTCAAAGGAAGTTTTACTATTGCGTATTTTTGACGTGGTTCAATTAATGTGATAATAAGTAGAATTTAACTTGATAACTACCGACTGATTTTATTTCCCCAGATAATAACATTGTTGTTGTAATACCAAGAATTATTTTCTGATTTTGGAAAAATTATTATTTAGCAAGTTTTTCAATCGTAACATTGAGTTAGTTACATCATTTTTTGTAACACATTTTCTACTTTTATATGACTTATAACAGTTAAAAACTATAATGTTGTTTGATTATTGGTTATGAACAATACGTGTGACAAGGAAGAAACAAATATAGCATGATAATTTTTAAAAAAGGATAATTTTCATAACACAAAATTAGTATAAGTAAATTGAGACTTTAAATTGTAATGAATGGACAGTAAATTAGAAATGTATTGCAATTTTTACATTCTCTTGCCTATATGAATATATAGGAAGGAAAGCTTTGTTTTCATGTCAATTTTTCGAAATCGAGTTTTCACCAGATCAACACGTTTTCAGACCCCATGCACCCAAAAAACAATTTTTAGCGATTGGGGAGTGTGTGTGCGCGCGAGCGTGTGTGTGAACAAATATATCAAGAACGGAACATTGTACGAAGTTGAAACTTGAAACTAAAGTTAGATACTACTAGAAGACTCGACACGAACATTTTCATCAAAATCGATTAACCGGAAGTTGTTTATTCGTGTCATTTTTCACTGTTTTGCGATTTTGTCAAAAACGGGGCTACCCGATATTTTTTAAATTGCCTCATGTACTGCGTTTTTTATATTCTACAGGATAGCGTAAGTGCCATATCTGCTGAAATTTTTGGGCTGTGCCCTCGTAGAAAAAAAATGTTTTATTTTTCGATTGTGGCCTTAATATGAGTTTTAGCGCAAAAAATAATAAAAGTTGTAGAAACTTTAAAAACCTACAACCTTTACTTCAAACATTTGTTTGTATAAAGCTTAGTTTAGCGGTAATTAGTAATCATCTATCTTTTTTTCATGAAAATCTTTTTCAAATTTTTTAGATATCAGCCTAGTTTGCATTTTACGACAAAAGTGCAATAAAACTTATGGGAAATTAAAAGATCCACAACTCTTATTTTAAGCATTTTCTCTACAGAACCTACTTTAGCCTAAAGGAGTGTTATTAAGCCAAACTACGGTTGATTTTCATTTTGGGTCTTGAACTCATGATTAAAATTAGGTTACGTTTTTGAGGTTAGGTTTTGTTTAATTTTAATGTTTTATACTAATATTTGGTATATTGTTCATTATTTCCATTGGCAAGGGAGAGTCATGTGAGTGTTTCACACCAATTTTATTTTTTTGGAAAGTATTGGGAAAATAAAAAAATAATATCATAATCAAATAAATATTATTAATTTTGCAGAAATATCAAGTTTTAGACCTGACATTTTTCTAATTTTTAGTATTAAATAAAAGAAGAAATAAAAAACTATTAAAACGTACTACAAGTTAACAACAGTTTGCTAGTAGTTATATGAAAATAAAAGCACAATTTTAAAACTTCACTTGATACAAGGAAAGAATCATATGACATATTGATTAACTAAAGAAGAAAATAAACACTGTATGGAAGAGTGAACCCGAAGAACTTATTATTTCTATATTATAGGGTGGGAATATTATAATGAAGGCATTGATTTTACCACACATGAGAATTCTAATTTAATTTTCAGGTTTTTATTTATTATCGTGTTCACTCATTTTACTCACTTTTTGTTCCTCTTGCACTTTATGAAATATAGGAAATATGTTGTTTTTATGTCGATTTTTAAAAAAAATTCTAGTTTTCACGAGAAATACACATTTGCAGGTCCTTTGAACTCAAAAAACATGTTTTTACTGATAGGCCTCACTATCTCTCTACCTACCTCCCCCCCTTTCAACCACTATTCTCTCTCCTCGTTCTGTGTACGTGTCCGTTTGCGCACGTGCTTGAGAAAGACAGAAGGAAGAAACAAAATATCACAAAAATGGATGTCGTGCGAAGTTAAAACTTGTAACGTAAGTGAAGTACCATAAAAGGACGTGACACGAACATTATAATAAAAATCGGTCGACTGGAAGTACCTAGGTGTTTATTCGTGCAATTTTTCACTTTTTCCAATTTTTTCAAAAAACGGCTCTTATGATCTTGTTTAAAACCAACTTCTTTGCTAAATTGTTTGTGCTAAACAAGATAAGTAAGCAGCCTGTTTGCTAAAATACATGGAGTGCTGTGCTTTCTTGGTACGAAATGTATTTTTAAAATTTCGGTCCTAATTTTAGCGGAAATTACTGATTCTCCGTATTTTTCTCTTCAAAATCAATATTTCTAAGGAGTTAATATTATTATTTATTGCCTTTCCACATTATTTACATTGGGAAGATAAATATGTGTGATTGTTTCACACCAAATTTTTTCATTCACAAAAATGTTTTCTCTTTTTATACATGTAATTTTATTTAAAACAAGTTAAGAAAAGCAAAGCTTTTATTATACTTTATTGTTGTTTAGGTCATCAGCCGAAAAGCTGGTTTGAACCTCTAGAGGTTTTACTAAGTAAAAATGAGGAGCGAGGTGGTTTACCATTGCCTTTCTCACTGAGTGAAAAATTACGCTTATCAGCGTGCCAAGCCCTCTGAAAAACACATATTTTCCACTCTGCAAATGACACCTTCACTTCATTTACCACAGGGTTTGGCTGTATAATAAAATTCATTACTTTCAGAGGAGACATTTCTGATTAGTGTCTTTTGCACCTCTACCTCTTCTGTTCTTATATGATTCAGTCATTTAATTGGCTGACCATGTGATAAGAAACAGAACTATTTATTTTAACCCTGCAACGGAAAGATTGAGTTTAAATAAATTAACACTCCACCTGTCTGTTATGGGCATAATTATACTTTATATTAATAAAGTATTAAAACATTATTTTAATCTCTTTTGTTACAGGAAATCAACTACGATTCTCCACGAGGAGGAGTTAGTGTAATCACGGAAAAAGGCGATATGACGACCAGCTACCTCCTAATTCAGCGAGCACAAGCCGCTGATTCCGGAAAATACACGTGCAACCCGTCCAACGCCAACACTAAAACAGTAGTCGTTCACGTGTTAAATGGTAATTATCGAATAAAATGAGAATTAATTTCCAAAAAAATTATTTTTTCTTAGAATTCAGTCTTAAATAGATTACACAAAAATAACTCAGGATTTCCTTATTTATGGATGTTGTGCTTTTTCTTCTCAATTCTTCAATATCCGTTCAGAAATCGATTTTATTCACACTTCTAAGCAATTGTGGTTAACCTTTTTACTCTTTCCTGGCTTGAGTTTAGCAGGAAAATCTTTACTTATAAATCGCGTGGGATTTTTTAAACTATAAAATATAATATTTATTTTAAAATGTTTAGTACATCTTTCTCTGCTAACGATTACCAAAGAACTTTGTGATAATTTGTATTTATCACTATCGAAATCAAATACCCAGAGTGTAGTGACATAATACTTAATTCACAAAAATGCGAAAACGAGAATTTTTTACGTTTATTCCTTGTCCTTGAGCTATGTCATGTGCTAGACTGTTATAGATGTAAGTCTAGCAAATGACGTAACTCAAGCAGAAGATATATACGCAATATTCCCATTTTTGCATATTTATCTATATTGTTTATATTTTTGGAGTTGACATCAGAGATATAAAACAATTCCTTATCGTAACAGCTAAAGTAGAGTTAGTTCAGTTACGCTAGTGGGTTAGGTACAAATCCTTTTGTTTGTTGTACGTTCGACCCTGACTAGCATATACAGTATACTAAAGCTGTGCTAATATTCATTTGTAAGTAGAAACTACTGTACCAATTAGGTCGAAATCTCAGAACAACGATTTCTGAACCATTCCAAGAGATTTTTGTATTAACTATGCTTCTATCCTTCTAGCCTTCTTGATGGAAGTGAGCCATAGGTTACCACAAAACGCCAAGAAAGTAAGTCCAAGCAGCTGAAATTAGATTATTAAGAAGAGTGAAAGGATCCTCGAGGCTGGATCTAATGCATATCGAGAAAATTAGATCCGAGTTGTGTGTATTGAGCTTGAATAAAAAAGTGGAGGAGTGCTGGAATCAATGAAGGCAGCATTTGGAACGGATGCCAGAAGAGAGAATACCTTTAAAAGTGACGGAATATGTTCCAGTTGAAAGAAGGGAGGTGGGACGACCTCGAAAAATATGGCAGTAGTCGAGATGTACGAGCTGGAATGTCTCATGTTTGTGTAGACGTACAGGATGGTTTGTGAGTTCGGAACAGGCTTATGCCTAATCCTTAATAGAAAAAAGAGAAGAACTATGCATGTAGACATAAAAATATGGGTACTTTAGCCTGCTTCGATACAAAAATACTATTTTATCTTTTTTTTACGTAAAACGAAACACCTTACTAACTTTTCCTTAAAATCTGAAAACATACAGTGTAGTAAAAATATTAGACTCTTGGAAAGCAATCAAAACAACAGGAAGTATTTTCTACAAAACTTTTTTATTGTTACAATGTCTACAACTTCTAATATTTCTTGTAGTAAGATATCCTTTATTATTTTATTGAGTTTTTTCTTAATAATTGCCCAAAGATTCTCTATTGAATTTGCATCACGGCTGTAACCTGGCCAGGGAAGATTTTTTAAGTTATTTCCTTTAAGATTTGTAAGTGCTGGTTTTATTCAAGGAGCCCTCTCCTGCATGAACATAAGGTATTCATCAGGAAACCAGTCATTTGGTTGTGGTAGGAGTCGGGTTTGTAAAAAAATTTTGTAATGGACCTGCCTCATAGTTTTTTTCTAAGTAGAAGTGAATACCAAATAATTCAACACACATGAATAAATTTATAATGATGTAATCGAAAAGAAAAAAACACATTATGTCATATTTTTTCGCTCACGCTCCCACAGAAAAATCGTATTTATTACTGTTACCGTACGTATGACAAGTGCAACTACTACATGAAAGCTAACATTACTGTAAATCTGATTCTCTATTATCTAGTAATCAACAAAATGACACTGGTCTGCACATGCGCTAGTCGGTAGTGAAGAATAGCTTCCCCCACCGTTTCTCATACTGGTATGTAACGTTGCTTTTACATTATGTGTTTTCATTAAAACAGTGCCTAAAACGGGTAGGTGGAGTGTTAAAGTAATTTCATGCGATCTACTGGTTCCAGGCCTACAAAAAATAGTTTTGTTTCTTTTTACATAGTCAGCCAGTTATTTAACTGAACTATTTAAGAACAGAAGAAATAGAATTGTAAATGACACTAAATATTGTTATCTCCTCTGAGAGCAATGAATTTCATTATACAGCCAGACCCTGTGGTGAATGAAGTGAAGGTGTCATTTATAGGATGAAAAGTAGATGCTTCACGGAGGGCCTGACATGCTGATAAGCATTCTTTTCCATTAGCGAGGAAGGCAGTAGTAAACCACCTCACTCCTCGTTTTACTTAGTAAAACCTTTAAAGTTTTAATCCAGCCTTTCGGCTGTTGATAAAAACACATTAAAATATATATAACCCTACGGTTTTAATTTAAATGTACCGAGTATGGTGAATGGGTAAGCATTAAACGCAAACTAATGGATGAGTACCACCTGCAGATTAATTTACTAATTTATAAAAATAATTTTCCGGTCCTAATACGAGACTAACGTTCAATGCTTGCCAGAAATAAAGTTTTCCCCAGGCCGTGTTACAAGCCCTGCATTGGGTACCAGTGGTGGGGCTGCCACCTTAGAGCCTCTAGACAGGCCCTGAGTTTCATTTAGAGAGTCACCTCTTAGGTTCGTCCGCCCTCTCTACGGTTGGGTGAATTCCTCCTCCACCTTCGAAACTGTTGATTATTTTTCAGGGCTCCACCTGCCCTGGATTTTATTTGGATCGACTTCCTAGGCTCTATTGCCAACCGGTCCAACCATTTACTTTGGATGCCAGCAGACAGACTTCCTCTGCGAGTATGGAAATATAAACCTAATAGGAAGCAAGGCTTGGGAAGGCCTAAAAAGAAATGGATGCCGGAGCAGGCCATTGAACCTTGACAGATGATGATAATGTAAAAATAATTGTCTATTTTTTAAGGTATAAAATAGGAAAATGTATGTTTCAGGAGAAAACCCAGCAGCAATGCAACACGGAGGACAACTTCGTCTAGAATATCCATTGAGTGTATTTCTAATTAGTGCTACAGTTACATTACTGGGTTCATGAACCCATCTCCGAACGTGTAATTAACTACATAATAAATAAAAAAATAATACTGACAATTTTTATAAGTGTAAATAATTAATCTCACAAAAAATTCGTACAACGTTAACATTTATTAGTTGTGACAAATATACAAAAATCGATTACTCGAATGATACTAATTACATTATTTTAACTTTATATTTTTTATGATTGTGTTTTTTTTCAAATTAAAATTGACTAAATTATAAACACATATGAGTAAACTGTGATGTGAGTATACCTCGAGTAATAGATAAAAAGTTAATTCCAATAAAGTATTAAAATTTGTAATAAAATACATTACGATTGAGTACTGCATAATTATGAAGATAAAAGAGCAAATGGCAATGAATAAAAATAATTATAATACAATAATTATTTTGTTACATATTTTTAAGATTATCATACAATTTTAGAATGTGAATTGAAGGACTTAAGAGATTAATGTGAGAAAATCGAATAAATTGTATGATATATTTTTCAGTGAATTTTTATGGACATAATTACAATGTATATACGTGCATACCATTACTAATAATTCAAGAACTGTTATCTAATAAATAATAATTAGGTTAATAGTGATTTAATATTAAAAAAATATTTGTGTGTTGGGATATGATTCTTTACCTTAAAGTGCATTGTCATTGAAGATTAAAACTGAGCGAAACATACTTTACCAAACAAACTACCTTTTCCCTTGATTATATGAACAAACTCATATTTAATAATAATATATCTGTATTCTCCAAGAATTTTTTGTATGTCAAAACTATTTTCTTATGTAATAATAAATTTATTAATATGGTTTGCTCATTCTTTCAGCATTTCAATAATGTTTCATTCAGAACATAAAAAAACTAAATAATTGAAAAATATTTGTTTTCCTTTTAATTATTATTATTACAATTGTGTCATTTTTCATAATATTTTATTTTATTATGATTCATAAATTTATAGACTGTTAACTTACTTTTGAAATTTTATGTATACTGTAATAAGGAATGTGTTAGGATTTTAATATCAACAAAAAATCTTTAATGTAAATGTTTAATTTATCAATAAAATTTTAAAAATTTATTTGGATAAATAATTGTTTTCATTTTTTGTCCTTACATCTACCCAAAATAATATTTACAAATGTCATTTTACAAATTATGGACATAAGTCAGTCAGATGGTATGACTATTTTTGCGAAGTAGCATACCTAACTGTGAACGATTTTTCAACTGATTTAATAATGGTATACAAAATTGTGTTTTAGTGTAAAAAGAATAACACTTTGTTTCTAACGTTACAGTAATACCATTTGTGTTTTAAGAATAATGAGATATCAAACTGTACGATAAAAGTCTTTATTAAACTTTCCAGTTCATGTTCTTGAAAAAAACTTATCCTCATCTGGATAGTACGTACCTATGTATAAAAGTTACTAGGCCAGCCTTCTAGAAGGTTCTAAATAGAATTGTCCAGAACCTTTCAAACAGTTAATCCAATACAAACAACATAAATATTAAAGTGTGTAATGACGGTTCCATCAACTGTGACATCCATCATTTTCACTTACTTATGACAAACTTAGTAGGTATAAAAATAAAATAAATAATTATTCATTCATTCAGAGATGATATTAATGTATACGTGATGTTAGAATGAGAGTACCGTTTCACAGGCGGTTGTGGATATTGAACAATCTATTGTAAGTCAGTATTGTAAGTAGAGTATGTAATTTATTTAAATACCACATTAACAAAATGCTGCAAATGCATTCTGCTTGTGAATTTTTACACTAGCCGACAGTCAATTATGTGAACAGTGCCACAGTCATTGACCTAACAGTTGTTCAAGTCAACTGTTACTCTGAAGACTTCTTAGTAACAATGAGAGAAAAATTTTAAGAAAATTCTGTATATAGGTACACGTTAAATTACTTCTGAAAAACTTTTTAAATAATACAGATTGTTAAGTAAGCTATTATCAGGTTAAAAATCATACTAGACTATTTATATCGTTACATTTTTTTTAAATGGCGTTTTCCCATCCAGTTGTTACTAATCGAACTCATTCTTTTGTTTATTAATTCACGGTGCTTTTCAGAATATAAAACCTGAGTACTTGGATTGCAGTAATTATTGACCATAAACAGAGAATTTGTTAGTCAAGAGTATGACCATTGAATAGCTGCATAATACAGGTAAGGAAGTGATTTTTTTACTATGAAAGTGACTTTACGACAATAAGGAGATGGATAATAAAATAAAAGCACTTCAACACTGGATCAATTTTGATGATGCTATTAACTATATCTTTTTCTTCTTTAAGTACTATGCCCGACTATCGGACGTTGGCAATCATATTGGCTACCATCACTTTATTCACTGCAACTCGGAATAGCTCAGTGGATGTTTTGTGGTACCACTCTCGGAGGTTTCGTAGCCAAGACGTCCTTCTTCGTCCCGGTCCTCTCCCTCCGGCAATTTTACCCTGTATCACTAGATGCAGAAGGTTATATTTTCCTGGGTATCTCATCATGTGGCCAAAATATTCGAGCTTACGTGTTTTTATTGTTTTGATTATTTCTGTGCTCTTTTCCATTCTCTGTAGGAACTCTTCATTTCTTACTCGGTCCACCCAACTTATTCGGAGAATTCTTCTGTAGACCCACATTTCAAGAGCCTTCAGCCTCCTCATTAAAGTAGTCGTCAGCGTCCAGCTCTCCGCACCATATAACAAAGCGGAGAATATGTAACAGCGTGTTAATCTGATTTTTAGTTTTACGGTGATTCCTCTGTCTTATAGAATTCTCTTCAATTTAAAGAAGGCGGTCCTGACTTTTTCAATACGGATCTTTATTTCCTTACTCATGTCCCATTTGTCGTTGACACTGGCGCCCAGATAAGTGATGTTTTCAACTCTTTTTAGCCTTATATCGTATGCGTTGATTTGTACAGGTTGTATTGTTGCCTTGCTAACTACCATTAACTATATAGGTATTATAAACCTAATAAATTGATAAAAATTTTAGTCGCACTATGATACCTCTACTCCATCGTCGTTTCAGTCTTCATTGATAATTCCTAGGTGAGTTTGGGCATGCATGAGTTCTAATAACATCATTTTTATGATGTTCAAGTTTGTGTTTGAACCCAGAATAGATCTAATTAAATGTATCGTTGATGTATGGAAAACATAAATCCATGGTCAATGTTTGGTCACTATTGTAGATGGGTACGTCAGTTATTTAATTTAATTTGATGTTGAATTTAATACAGTAACTTAAAACAAAAACAAAGACATGTTTGAAACAATTAAGGAAATTATCAATTAAATAAAACCTTATTTATCAATTATATAAACCTACATAAAAAGATAAAAAAAAACAATTAGGACAATTCTGACTTAAAAAAGAAGTTGAAAGTGACATATACTTGTCTACCATAAAAATCTACTTAGATTTTGAACTGATGTTGTTGATAGAATTTATATGACCATACACACAATAGTGATAAGTTTACTGCAAGTAGAGAAAGACTAGAAGAATACTTTAATCCCTTACCCATCTCTACTTTTTAATTTCAGCTTAATTATCTCGGTTTTAGTACATTCGATAAGTTTTTGCTGTAGAAGAAACAGTATGAGCACATCTGTCACTTCATAATATCACTCTGCGTTTTATTTTAGAGTGCTCTACTTATAAATATTTTGAAAAACTTAGTTCAAGCTTTTAATATAACTATTTGAAAAACTTATCTAAAAAGTAGATTTCATTTATATAAGAGTATAATATTTTATTCAACTGTTTTTAGGTGACGAAAAGTATTTAAATTTTCCATAATAATTTACTTATTTAATTTTAATAAATTGAAGTCATAATTATAATCTAGGAAAATTTATTTCATTTAATAAAATTTAAAGCTAGTTTTCCTTCTCAAAGAAAACATATTCGAAAGAAAGGTTGTCAACTTAAGTACTTAAAAAGTTTGGGTTTTTTTATTAAAAATCTGGTGTGAAACACTCACACAACTTTCTCTTGCCAACGCAAATAATTAACAAAATAACCTAACATTAGTAATAAAACATTAGAAATAAATAAAAAACTAACCTCAAAATCATAACCTTAATTTAATCATGAGAGAAACACGCAAAATAAAAATCAACCTCAGTTTGGCCTAAAAATACGGGAAATCAATCTTTCACGCTCAACTAGGCTCTGTAGAGAAAAATGCTTGAAATAAAAGTTGTAGATCTTTTAATTTTCTATAAATTTTATTAAATACTTTTTTGTCGTAAAATGCATTCTAAGGCCGAAATCTTAAAAATATCGATTTTTCACACGTTTTCGTGAGAAAAAAAACAGAAAATAGCTAATTACCGCTAAACTAAACGTTATACAAAAAAATGTTTTAAATAAAAGTTGTAGGGTTTTAAATTTTCTACTACTTTTATTATATAAATTTTTGCGCTAAATTGCATATTAAAGCCATAATCTTAAAAAAACTATGTTTTTACGTGAAAACAGCCTCACCTAGAATTTCAGTAAACATGACGCCTATCCTATCTTGTAGAGAATAAAAAATTGAGTAATCCAGGCGATTTTTAAAAAAATCGTAAGACCAGTTTTTGAGAAAATTGAAAAAAGTGAAAAATTACACGAATAAACTACTACTTCCGGTTGACCGATTTTGATGAAAATGTTCGTGTCGGGTCCCGTAGTGGTATGTAACTTAAGTTTCAAGTTTGAAGTTCGAACAATGTTCCGTTCTTGAGATATTCTGTTCACACACAGACACACACACACACACACACACACACACAGACCAATCGCTAAAAACATGTTTTTTGGGTTCAGGGGGTCTGAAAACGTATAGATCCGGTGAAAACTCGATTTCGAAAAATCGACATGAAAACAATACTTTCCTTCCTATATATTCATATAGGCAAGAGAAAGTAAAAAAGAATGAAAACTGGCTAAATGTTTTTATGTTTTTTTTTTGCTAATAAATATTTAATTCATTATTTACTATACTAAACGTCAAATTATGGTCATAGTTTCCTATGTCTAATTATTATTGTACGAAACTTTACTCCTTATCTGTGTACTTAGCAACGGTGGTACACTCACAGTAATATGACACGCACTCTAGTGTTTTTGGACAAACACAAAACAACTATTCTTCAAAGATCCTTATTATAGTAAATGAATAACCTGCAATAAATGAGTAATACATTTTTTAACTATTAACTATCGGTATTAGCAAATATTCAGTGTTTTCAATCAAAGCTTTTGCGGAGGATAGTTAACCCCCCCCCTATTATGTAACCAATATAACGCTACGCTCAGATCTAAACGACCCTACATAAATGTCGTTTTCTTAAAACTCTATACATAATTTAGGAAGAAACTCGTGAACCAATATAACCCATTGATCTCAAATCTGGCTACGCAGACTCTCCCAAACAATCCAATAAGGCGACTAAAACGTCAATGGAACCGGTATCTTATTAATTAACGTAGTTCTGTAATTAACTATCCATTACAGTGTTCTAACTGCTGCACTTAATGCTACACTTATATATTTACGTCGGAGTTCTGTCACTGGACTGTGTCTCCACTCACATTTATTTACACTGTTATTTATTTACAAATTTTGTGTTATCACATTCACTGCTTGTTTCCAACAGATTGTGAATTTCCTAAAGAGAAAAAAAATTGGCAAAATAAAAATTTAATAGGGTGAAAATTTCTGAGATTAGATATCAGTAGCAATTGATGAAAGTCTAATTACAGATGGAAAAGAATTATTTTTTCTCAATCTACGAGAAAATTGAACAAATAACGTAAAGGAAGTGTTGAAGAAGACAGCTTGTTTATTGCAGGCGTATTCTAGTTAATGACCCAATCGATCCGTATATAGAATTTATTTTCTCATTTTAACAAAAATGTTATAAAGAGATTTTATTCTTAGTATTTAAACTTTAAAAACAACCCCTGAAAATAAAAAAAATTGACTACCTAAAGTTCAATTAGGTACAATAATTTTAATATATTGAATAATAAATTTTTGTCTATAATAATCTTATATACTTTTACACTTCTTTTGTGCACTTTACAAGGTGTTTAATTTAAGAACTTCACGACCCAATAAGATGAGGATTATTATTTTATTTACTTGTTTTAGGGTTAGTCATATGCAGACTCAGGGCGACTATTCCAGAAAGAGTATATTTAATTGAACCCCAAAATAAAGTACACCGATAACTATTGTCTAGTATTCAAATCCGTATAAAAGTAACTACTTTTGTTGGGATTTGAACCATAGAACCTTCGTCTCCGAAAACAAACTGTTAAACATGGACTCGCGGCAACAGAATTTCCGCTAAACCAATCCATTAAGTTAAGATATACAAACAGAAAAAAAGTATTGGTTATAAACTTGACGAAACTCGAAAAACAGAACAAAAATGTAGCATGAGTTATTTTTAACTTTTTAAAATAAAAATTATGAATGAAAATATTTTGATTTTTTGCATATCTTCTTAATTGTTTTTTTTTTTAATTTATAAAGGTCGCATCAACTTCTAATGGTTTTTAGCGACCACAATAGGAGTTATAAGTACTAATAACAGTAAAAACAATAATTTCATAAATTAAAACATTAAAAGTAAAAATGAGTAGGCTTCAGATTTTTTTTTTTTTTTTTATTTATAAAGGTCGCATCAACTTCTAATTGTTATTAGCGACCACAATAGGAGTTATAAGTACTAATAACAGTAAAAACAATAATTTCATAAATTAAAACATTAAAAGTAAAAATTGGTAGGCTTCAGATTTTCTCTTCAACAGCGATATAGCGTAAAAATTTCAAAATTTTGTAACAACTGTATTTACACCTAATATTGTTTTGAAAAGTTTCAGAAATACCAAGAAGTGTACGGGTGCCTTGAAGTTTTGTACATTCTGAAACTATATGCGAAACCGTTGCTTTTTCTTCGCAGAAAGGGCACACTGTCGGCGTAGATTTTGTGAGCAGGTATTGGTGTGATATATATGAGTGCCCAATTTGCAATCGGCAGATGACAACCTGTTCCCTGCGGTTATGAAACTCGGGTAGAGGAAATTCTCCTAAAGTTTTTCGTACCTTATGGAGTTTCGAAGGTGCCATCTCGGTCCACCTATAGTTCCAGAAATCAAATAGTTTTCTGTTGACGTGTGCTTTTAGGTCAGAATGAGAGACCCGATGGAAATGTTCGTGTAAGTGAACAGCACTCTTGGCCGCAAGATCGGCTTTTTCGTTGCCTGGAATCCCTACATGAGACGGAATCCAGGTAAACACTATTTCAAAATTGTGTGCAGTCAAATCAGAAATTAGCTCTTGGATTTCTTGAATTATTGGTACATGACACTGGACATTTCCCATTGCTTGCAGACCAGACAATGAATCGGTGAAAATAACATATTTAGAAGGAGTTAAATGTTTAAATTTTTCGAGAGTACAGAGTATCGCATACACTTCGCAGAAGAAAGACGAACATACATCATTAAGTTTAACTTGTACAGTCTCGTAGGGAAAGACAACAGCACATGTACATCCTTCTGCCGACCTAGACCCATCAGTGTGTATCATATTATACTGTGAAAATTTATTGCTGAGTTCATTAAAGTAGGTTTTGAAAATATTAGAATGAGTTGATGCCTTACAGAGGGCTGAAAGTGATGTATTAATGTTTGGTGAAACAGATAACCAAGGAGGGATTTTAGAATGCATTCTTGAAAAGACCGGCGGCAGCTTACTTGAAATTTTTGACAAATAAACTTTAAGACGTTCCCCAAGAGGCAATGGACACGATGCGTTGGACAGATAAAAACCAGAACAGCTGTTGTGAAATATAGCTTGGTAACAAGGATTGTCTGGAGCAGCAGAGACATGCAGCGCATAAGCAAACAAAAGTTTCATTCTCCTGATCTCCAACGGGTATTCTCCAGACTCAGCTAGCACGCTTAAAACAGGACTTGTAATGAAAGCTCCTAGCGCCATTCGCAAATTCGATGAGTGAATAGAGTTTAAGGTGTCTAAAATATGTTTCCTTGCTGAAGCATAGATCATAGATCCATAATCAAGTTTTGCACGAATTAGTGCTTTGTATGTTGACAAGATAACGTTTTTGTCTGCGCCCCATTTACTAGAAGAGATGGATTTAATAATATTCATTCTATCTTGACATTCCTTTTTGAGATTGAAGATGTGAGTCCTCCAGGAAAGTTTATCGTCAAATAGAAGACCAAGAATCTTCCAGAAGTAGCAATTACATACATTACTGATCTCTTTAATGAAATCCTTGCGGAAAAGTCATTTCCGGCCATCTGGAGACAAGCGGTAGTTATCCCTATTCATAAGCCCAAAAAAGATCGTAGTAAAGCGGAGAACTATCGTCCCATTGCCTTGACCTCCACGATGTGCAAACTTAATTGTTTTTTTTTAGTATAAAATAAAAATAAAAATCTGACGTGTTTTACGCAATGTTCTTTTAAACATCTCAAATGTAATGCTACTCAGTCGATCACACATAAATAAATTTTATTGTCACGTAAATATATTATATTATGCTAAATATGACAAGTTCAAATTTAGGATAACCGATTATATATTAACATGATACTGTGTTAATATCCCCAGATCAACTTGCTTGTCCATTTGACAGTTCATATTTTCAACAATAGAAACAAAATCGATGAAAAGTAATTATATAACAAAAGAGAACTAAATATTTTTGCATAAAGCGGTACTTGACAAAGATGTTCGAATCGTGTGTGGCTAAGAAATGTTTTGTGGAGGATCACTTACATAAGAGGACTTTTTTTGATGACTTTTGGTTCCAAAAAAGTGGATAAAATTAGAATAAAATGAAAAAAATTAGTATAATTATTATAGGTTTATGAATTAATTCTAAATAATCAATTAAATGTTACAAAACAGTTTCAATTTGATGTTTTGGAGTGACTTAATTTAATGACACCCATGACTCAACCCACACGAATGGGTTGAGTAGGCCTACATGGGTATTAACCCCGCTACCAGAAGAACTAAAGAATTCAATATCAAGGTGGCAATAGACTAGTCGAAATGTCCATGCTTAGAGGGACCGAGAACTTGTTTTCGCCGTTTTCACTCTGCCACAGAGGTTCAGCCTCATGAAAGTAGGATTTGCTGGTAAACCTGACAAACTAAAAAAATAGAATACGCTCTCTCAATTGACAGTAAAAGTAGCCATTATCTGTCATTTAACGGTGAGATTTATTTTGCTTCTATCCTCCCACCAGCGTATTTTACTCGAAATGGACGTCTTCGAGTTACGAGGGAGGACAGAATTCAGAATCACATTACAAAAAACGAGTTTTGTAGACAACGAGTGTAAACAAAAGAATCAGCTTTTATCGCAAAAAATGAATGGAGCATCTTTAAAGAAGGAGAGATACAATTTCAAAAAGTCTTCTGGAATACAGATCTGAGTAAAGAAGAAGAAGCTTGGAGAGACCTTAAAATTAGGAGTAGTTAATTCAAATTCAAGTAAACTTTCTTGTTAAAAACAAATATTCGATGCCGAAACAGTTTAGATGGCATGTGCCAAGAAAAAATAACTAGTAGGCAATAACATTTTACTTAATTTCCTAAACTCAATAAAAATTAATTTTGAAAGCACATATTTGTAACAAAAAGCCATTTGAACTCTTGATAGACATGATATTTTTTTATTTTTCTTATTATATTCAACTACAATTAGGCCTACAAAACATTCAATAACGACGATTAAATTTTTAGTGAGAAATTCGGAAATTTATAAGATTAATTCATTTGTATATTTCTGGAGATATACTAATCATTTAAAACAAAATTGCTTCTACGATGGTTTTATATTTCTGAATAAAAATCTTTTTCATTAATTTTATACTTTTACTGTTTGTACAAATGTACTCTAAATTACCTTTTCATTTCAATCCACTTGACACATGACACATGAGACGTGAATGTAATTTGTCACAACAACCGTAAGATTAATGATATATTTTGCAAACAACGAGATCTTTTGGTGGTAACTCCATTAGATGATATTTTACTTTCTGAATATAAATTATATTAATTGAACGTAGTTGTGGGAATTAATTATGAAAATTTTCATTTCGAGATGCAGGATAAGTTTATGAAATAATTATAGTTCAATTGGCTAAGAAAGATACATCGGTATACATACACTCGGTAGTTAGTGACTGTGTTAATAATTTAAAGAGTACACATTAAATTTTAATGCAAACTTTGATTAGTGGAGGATTGTTTGAGAAATGTCCGGGTAAAGTCATACGTTATTTCCATAGGTGGTATTTGCGGGCAATTCAAAACAGACCGTGGTCATTTAACCACCAATGGTTTCAAGTTATTTCGTGTTTCGTTCAAGTAAAATTCGTTTGTTTGTGTAACGTATCGTAGGCATATGCAATTTCAATTGAAAATTCCATCGTAGCATACATATTTGTTTTTAATTAAAAGTACAGTTTTTCCCTTTAATTAACAAAACACTGTTATGTTGAAAATATTACCTACATTCATTTGTATATTTTTATCGATTGTATTTCCCGATTAACCATTGGAATGTCTTTCAGAACATTGTCCTAGTATTGAATTTTATTTAGGTTACATTAATAAACTGAAAATTCATTCTTTTACAGAACCGCAAACAAAATATTTTGTAGGCAACAACAAAAAAAATATTACTTTCGTATTTTTGGTACCGACATTTACTGAAAAAACGAAAAGAAAAGTCTACAAACATGGCCATACGCTGAAAAGAGGAACCTCTGCGTCAAAATACTTTTAATAACATCATTCCACTTTCTGAAACTTGAGATACCTAGCCAGTATATCTAAAAGGATGGCCGTCGTGCACAAAACAGATATAAACCAAATAAAAATATTTTGAATTTAAATTACGGCTGCTATGTTGGATTGTTGTGAGGCGGAATAAGTGGTAATTGGAAAACTTAGAACTTTAAAGTTTTACTGTATATATGCCTATAACGAGCAGGTGGAGGGTTAAATTATTTGCACTCGATCTGCTAGTTCTAGAGCTACATAAAATAGTTCTATTTGATACTATATGGTCAGCCAATTATATAACTGAAGCATTTAAGAACAGGAAAAGTAGAATTGTAAAAGGCTCTAAGCAGAGTTATCACCTCTGAGAATAATGAATTTTATTGTACAGCCAGACACTGAGGTGAATGAAGTGAAAGTGTCATTTGCAGGATAGAAACTAGATGCTTTTCAGAGAGCCCGGCATCCTGATGTGCATACTTTTCCGCTTCGATAGGAAGGGACGGTGAACTACATCACTCCTCGTTTTACTTAGTAAGTCCTGTATTAATAAGTATTTCTACTAGAGAAAAATACTGCTAGTTAGCACAAAGTACTTGATTTGACAAATTTTAAGGCTTCACATAAAAACTCCTGAATCTATTGACTTTTAAATTTTGTATAACGAACAACGCTGTATTCAAAAATTGTTTTCCAATTTTTTACACGTTTTAAAGCATTTTACCTCATTTTTATGAAGGTAAAAAAATAATTTTAATTAAGAAGACAATCGTCAAAATATAAAATTTGTTCTTATTTTCATCGGTAACATCTAGGGAACGTTTCTTTTCTTATTTAGCATTAAATGTTGTCCGAAATTGGTTAAAGGCCCCCCAAAATCTTCTCATATTGACTGTAAACTGTTTTCCTCCATTGCTATTTTTTAAATGTTCTTCAAAAGATCACCTTATCTGAGGCTATTCTCTTCCTTAGTTTCATGCCACGGTCTCTATACTCGTTTATTAGAACTCCATCTTTGATCTTTCTGTCGTGCATTTTAGCCTTATAAACTTCATTTAAGTTTAGTACTCTGTGATATCTGTTACTTTAGTCTTGCTTCGTATCAAGATATTCGTTTTCTTATGTAACAATTTAACTTCATACATCTTTCTTTCAATAATTCTCTGTTTATTTGCTATTCTCTGCATACTTGTTCCAGTTAAAGTCTAGATTTTCGATCCATACGTGAATATTAAACACTTTTTAAATACTCTGGTTTTCAGGCATTATATTTCGTGTTTGCCACTATCCATAAAAGTATCTGAAGACATAAATTCATTAATATTAGCAAATTTATTTTTAAACAAGCCCGAGTGTAACGCGTGTTCCACTAAACATCACATAAAATTACGTAATACATGTTTTTAATAAGTATGATATAAGTTTCTTAGCACTTTTTGAAGTTTTATTTAAATAAGAACTAAAATAAAATCACTAGAAGTCATGACTTAAACGTTAAGGGTACCCGGAAACCCTATCTCCGTAATGTTAATGTAAAGTACATTTTCTCAAAAACTTTTGGAATTATCTTGTCCAATTTTTTTGTGGTTACTTTTCACGCTAATCTACAAACATTTAGTTAGTAGCGTCTTTATAGTGTATATTGCTTGGAAAATACTTTTTTTTAAATTATCTGTTTTGAAAATCTTATTTTTGTCTACTTAAATGAAAAATAAATATTTCAAAACATTATTTTACTGTAATATTTACTTAGTACATTGATAATATGGTATAAAAGACTGTACAAAAATTTACATTAAAATTCATTCACATTTTTGTCTGAGAAAAAGTTCCATATGTATCAAAAAATGGCTATTTACAGGAATTAAAAGAGAAAACTAAAAGAGAACACAAATAAGTACTGCAAAATACTCGTAGTTATGTAAGGTTATAAACACGACGATTTTACTATACGCAGATTCAATATTTTACATTCACAACTGGTCTAATGCCATTAAAGTTTTAAAACAAAAACAAAAATTATTGCACAAAAGAAAAGAAGTAATGAAATAATTATCTTCCGTCATTCAAAAAATATAGATGTTTATGATGTTTATGCAAACTGGTAACGTTTAGAAAATAACGTTACGTTTCTTCATATTTTTATTTATTTTTATAAGGGGGGTATAAAAACAGCAAAAATTCCAACTAATCATGTTTCATTGGTTGCGGAAAACTCTGAATTTCAATAATGTGCATAAAACGGGAAATGTAAACATTTTTAATTTTCTCCGTTCCGGGTACCTTAAGTGTATTTCTTCCTCTATTCATAAAAGGACATCCTATGACTCGATGAATTTATTTTAAAACTTTCACCCGCTCAACGTAAAATAATTTTTCACTATTAAATAAGACCATACTCGTTCCACGTAAAACGAGCTTTTGATAAAATGTCTCCAAATTTTTTTTGACGGTTCATTCTGAACAAAAATGACGAGAACTAATGTAGTTCAAGACGAATAACTAAACCCTTTTCATTGAGTTTGGTTCAAATTTTTATGTCAACATTGACATCTAAGTCAATATTAACACTTTTCAAAACATAGGCAACATCATTAGGTCAAGATGGGAAATTAAATTTATATCAATCAAATCAACATTCTTTGTTACTAAATTCGTTCAAAACCATTTACATTTTGTTGAATCACGATAAGAGAATTTTTTTAAACCCGTAATTTCATATACCTATAAACTTTTTCTCAAAAGAAATTATTTTTATGGCTGTGTCCATAAAGCTTGTATTCACTCTTAATGAATTTTAAATAATATATCGCAGAAATTTAATTATCACTAAAACATTTTAGGACGAGACTTTACGGAGACACATTTTCTGGTACTATTGGTAAGTTATGTATGTAAATCGTCGGTTAAATAATATATAATCGTTCAAACGAGTAAAAAATACTACTGAACATAAATTATTATGTTTGTTGTTTAGAACAATAAACATGTGAATAAAGAATTTATTAGAAAGAAAACTTTTAATGTAGCAACTCACCGTTAAATTATGATATTAAATAATATCAAAAATATGCATTTTTTCAAGTTCTGCTGTCTCTTAATAATTGTCTTAATACAATATTATTATCCTGTTGACAAAATTGTAATTAATACTCATAATCGGTAAAAGTGGCTCATGAGCATCGACCGTTTCTGTGGCCTGCGTCTGAAAAATGAGTATAATGAGATCAATACCATCCAGTAACGTCTCCCTGTTTATCCGTGAGTTCTAAAGATGTTAGATACACAGGCATCTCGGAGTAAATCTTTTATATGTTTATTATTTCCTAATAGTTGTTACTGTTTTCTGTATTTTCAAACGGTCAACTTTCATATTGATCCTCTCTTTTAATTTCACATAACTTTACTTTTCTGTTGAACCTTTAATAAGGTTAGTTTTTATTACTAACGTGTAAAGTAATAAACTCCTTTACAACGAAACAATGAAAACCTTAAAGATAGGTTATATTTGTAAGTAACCTTTCCTTTTTTTTAACTACAATATTTATATTATTTTCCGCTTCACTGGTTCGGTAAATAGAGAATTAAAGGGGTTCAGAGAAAATTTCATCGAAATATATTTAGAAACTTATTTTTGAGACAAAGTAGAGGAATGATGAAAATTATTGCATTATAATCCCAAATAACAAATTTCCCGTAAATCTTTAGTCGATAATAGGTCCAACTGAAACATTCCAAATTATTTTTCATGGATCTCTAGTAAAAGGAAGGTAAAAGCTCACCATAATACTGTATTTCTATTGAAGTTTCCCTAATTTAAAGATTAAAAACAATTAAATTTATCGTAAAAAGTTCAAAAAATTATTAAGGTGTGCTTACGAATTTGAGAGAGAGGAAAAATTAATTACGTAACATTTTGAAATTATAGTTTTACTACTGGCAGGAGAAAAAATTGCATAAAAAGTAAATCCTTTGTTGCGTTCATCAATAAAAAATGCGGTCACTAAATGATAGGATGGAGGTACAAATAAGCGCGAATCGTTTCAAACCAAATCAGTATTACCTCCAATACGTTTTTTTGTTTTATTGATCAATCACTTTTTAATCAGCTGATGGGCATTTCCAAACACTAGAAAATTTACAACGGATTTATATAATGAAATTTAATTAATTAAAAAGTTTAGTAATATACTAACAATACTTTTTTTTTTGAAAATCTTAAATTGGATTTCGTTACGTACAGGTGTAGTAATATTTACAATTATGCTGAACTTAAATGACTTAGTAAAACGGTTTGTTTTTTTCACCAGCAAAAAAAGTAGAAAAGTAATGTCTTACGTTTACTTCCTTCAACAAAAATTTAAGAAATTTTTATTGTAAAGAGGTCACCAAGTGAAACTTATTGAAACTAACACTTAATGCAAACATATGTTTTTACACCCAAGTTGTTAATGCCACCAATTTTGGGAATTTTATAGTAATAAGCGTGAGAAGATTTGTCTGAAGCAGAAATGAGTAAGTGAGATGGAAGGAATTTTCTAGAGACTGTTTTAAATAATAATTAATTTTGACTATACCCAGCCTATTTATTATGGAGTCGAACAAAGTGCGTAAAAACTGATGGTTTAGTAGAATAGCCTCATAGCAACCTCACAAAAAGCACCTTTCTGATTTTATAGAATTTCAGATGGTATCTCTCTATGAAACGTAGATGTAAACGTGTATGTATGTAAAATCAAAAGTAATGTTTTATCTTTTCCAAAGGTTGTTTGTGAAAAAGACTTAAAAGAGATTGAAAGTCTTACCTAGTTTAAAAGGCATACTACACAGTGCAGGCATTTATAAACGACGGGGTTTGATTTTATGATTTATATTGTATGTAATTGTTTCCTGTGTTTATTTAAACACTTGTTCAGAGACATAAAGTTTATACTGACCTTCTAACTTCCTAAAAACATTTTGAGTTTCGTACGACGTAAAATTTTGAATTAAGGGATTAAATAAAATTGTATATTTATCCTTCTTGCAAAAGTTTCCATTTTATTCTTTCTTCGTAGTAACCGTCCCTAAGAATGCTTATTGCCATAGTATCTTGAGTTCCATGTACCCATGATTTCCGCAAGCGGCCTCATCTATTTTCTTAACGGAAAAAGAATGCTTATTGGCTCCATCTTTCCGTAGTTATTCCTTTGGATATCCTCAAACCATCGGTTTGTGATGAAGGTTTGTGTGATGACGTGTAAAAATCAGCTGTCAGCATTACTATACTAAAAATATGTTATTAGAAAGGCATGACTATTGCACCGCCTAACTCACCCGGCCAACACTATCACTCTCTAGCAAAAATGCTATCTTATTCGCGGGCAATGATACTAGGATTTGAATCAGAACCTTCGTCACCATACATCAACTGTTAAACAGCTGACTTTATGACTTTACCACTAGGCCTACCCGGTGCGGTTGAACACAAGACCAACTAACGATGAAAATTTCTGTTAAAATTGGGAATTATGAAATCATGCTATCTATCTTGTCACTCATTCACTTTATTGTTCGTATTGATATAAAAGTTTTCTTTCTGGATTGCCTAATTTATAATTATGCTATTATTGTTACTACTACTATCGGTAAAGAAAATTATAAGTATATACCCTAACTTAAGTTCTATTTTTAATGATTAGGAGAAACAAATAAATATATAAAATTTTTCGGAGAATAATAATAAATAATATTGTAATCACTTGTCTCGATTTAGTTTTTGTTGCGATGAAAGTAGAACAGATTCCAAAATACAGTCATTTAGCATGGTAATTTATCAATTATTTCGGTATTAATTGAAGTGGAATTATGGTTACTCAAATTGGCGTCTTAAAGTTGACAAAACTTGTGCAAGATTATTTGTAATCATTGAAGAGCTGATACAGAATTTTGTTGAATAATCAATAAACATCTTAACTTAAACATTGGGAACGGAAACATTAAAATTTACAAAGATAAATAATCAAGAAATTTGTATATACGAGTTCCGTAGTTCTAAAATATTACTCGTACATAATTTTTTTATTTTATTTAACATAAAAAACTATTTGATTACGATTAATTTTAAATATTTTATTATACTTTCATAACTGTGACTGCAACTAGTCAAACAGATAATACATAATATAAAAACAATGAATTAAATTACTTGCAGGAGAACACTACCCCGTACCAATGATACAAATTAAACATACAATGTAAATGTTGGTAGATTATAGAAAAATCTTGTTTTAAAATATGCACTTTAAATATATAAATACTCCATACAGATTGTATCGATATTTTGCTTTATTACCTTGTTGAAGATATCACTAAAAGTAGGAAAAAATAAAAGTTAATATTTCGGGTTTAAATTTTGGTTAGGTACTAAAAACCTTCAACTTTAAAACTCAACGCTGTTGTTCTGTAACTCACTGTAGTCACTAAGTACAACAGAACAAAAAAAATTAGCTTCAATTTTGGTCATGGTGCACGTATGTGATACCCCATGCACTAATTAATTCCGTGCGCGAATAAATTTTTGTATTGTCTTATCTGTATTTGAGGTTAAAAAACTCAATCTATATATTTAAAACGCAAAATCACTTCCAATGTATTTTAAATAGGAATTCTTTAAACTCTTAAATACAGAGTTCTACCGATCGGATTTTTATAATTGTTACATGGTTTTAAAGAGTATTCTTTCCTGATTCGGTAAAAAGTTCTAAACTTGAAATTCATGCTAAATTCGAGCTTCATTTTACGAAATGATAAAGAACAAAATATATTGTTTACAACGTATAGCTCTGTAATACCGTACAGCGGGTCTCCCACTTAATGAACACTAATAAATATATAAACACAATACAATATCATAAGAAAAGTCATGGTTAATTTCATTGAAATTCAATGGTAAGTGTTACATATAAGGCCTTTGATAATAAAATATTTATGAAAATTTGTGTTGTTGTTTAGGTCAACAGCCGAAAGGCTGGTTGGAACCTATAGAGGTTTAACTAAGTAAAAACGAGGAGTGAGGTGGTTTACTATTGCCGTCTCCCTTATCTGCATCTTATTGTGCGAATTTATTCGCACGGGTCCTCTAGTATTATTTATTACATAAGAATTCTTGACTGATTTTAGCCTTAGTTTCGATTGTAACCATATCCTCAAAATTCTTCGTATTTTATCTACAGAAAACGATGTAAATTTTTTATTAAGTCGACGGAAAACGATATGAATGACGTGAAAATTATTTAACCACCAGTTTACTAGATAACGTTGGGTCAACAAGATAACTAATACAGAGGCATCTAATAAATTTATTTGTTAAGTGAATTAAAATTTTAATTTGTTTTTAAAATTGTTATACTGTCATAAGTAACACTAATGTACAAATTTGAAGACAGTCTTTTTTTATAAAATTGTCCGTTTATAGTGTTTTT
Source organism: Catonia carolina (assembly GCA_035578175.1). NCBI lineage: Eukaryota > Metazoa > Arthropoda > Insecta > Hemiptera > Achilidae > Catonia > Catonia carolina. Next base: position 20,454,628 of record JAQMRL010000013.1, read on the forward strand.
GTCAATTTTATTTTCTATTCATTTCAATTAATTTTTTACAAATATATCTTCTTTTTCTTTTTCATCCTATCAAGGATTAGGCATAAGCCTGTTCCGAACTCAAACCTTCCTGTACGTGTACACAAACACCGTACATCTCGACTACTGCCATCTTCTTCGAGGTCTTCCCACCTCCCTACAAGTATATAATATTATAGTAATTGATTTAAAAAACTTTGAATTTTATACTTAGGCTAAAATGTATCTTTTAAAAGGCGTTTCCAAGATTAGTAGCGCTCACAGATGTATCTAAAATATAATGCTACGTATACAAACTTAGTTTGAACTATACGTAAAAGTCCTATAGCTATTTTCATATTTATTGGCTTGATTCTCGGAATTAGCTAGACGATTAGAAAGACAAAAAAACTAACAAGTACTTTCATCTTTATGGTTGCAGAATTGAATGAAAATATTAATTACAAAACTTCTTGGGAATATTAAATCATTATTTAATTGGAACAGATATGTCTTTTGAAAAACTAACAAGAAAATACTTGCCATTAAATTAATTATATTGGAGTGCAGGAATGTTACTTACTACAGAGAGGTAATTTCGTGATATAATGGTAGACTGGAATTTCAAAGCATTACTAGACCTACTACTACTCATGGAAACGTTGAAATATGTTGCGTTTTAACCAATGACAGCTTTAAATGAATTCTAGAAATTAACGTCTATAGCGGTTTATTTTAATTAATAGCCTAATCTACTTGAGAAGAATTTCTTAGTCGAATATTTATTACGACATAGAACTCGTTAAAATGTTCTTAAAAGAAAAAGACTTGTCTACTAACATTGTTTTAACACAAAATTTCTTCTCTCAATTTTTTCGATGTGCTGGTCCCTAATCTATCACATGTTCTCTTCAAAAAATTAATTTAATTATAAATTATAAGATTTTTTTATGTCGGCTTAGGGTATATTGTGTTCATTCACTAATTAATTTAAGCTCATTTGTTATTCACTTGTATTACTCCGTTAGCAAGGATGAAATTAATGGATATTTCTTACCCGAATAACGCCAATTGGTTAATCGTTGTTCAACACTCTGTGTAATTCTGGTTTATGTAATTTAAGTCAAAAAAATAAATTTTGTTAAACCATCTGTAGGTATACTACAATAAAGAAAAAAATCTGGTATGGAAAAAATCTCACACAACTTTATCTTGCCAATGCAAATAATTACCAAAATAACCTAACATTAGTTATAAAACATTAGAAATAAACAAAAAACTAACCTCAAAAACCTAACCTAAAAAACATAACCTTATTTTAATAATGAGTGAAAGACACAAAATTGAAATCGACCTCGGTTTGGCTTAAAAATACGGAAAATCACTTTTTCACGCTCTGTAGCGAAAAATGCTAAAAATAAAAGTAGTAGATCTTTTAATTTCCTAAAAATTTCATTATGCACATATGTTGTAAAATGCATACTAAGGCTGAAATCTTAAAAAAGACGATTTTTCACACGTATTCGAGAGAAAAAAACCGAAAATCGCTAATTACTGCTAATTTCAGCTTTATACAAAACATTAAAAAATTAATAAACTGATATTATTTAATTAAGAAGACTGCTACACAATCTCACACTGTTTTAAGACCCTTAGGGCCTAATCAATTTAAATTAGACTAGATGTAATTAGTACGAAAACATTTCATCTTTTTGAAAATTGATTTTAATAATATTTAAAACTACGGGATAGTAACTTGTTCTAATTTCTAGTTCTAGACGGTGTAGCGAGCCAAAATGAATTGACAGGTAGCTGTGTTTATGTTTTGATGTTAAAGTATGATATGTAAATAAAAACAGCTGGTTGAAATTAGATATTAAAAAATATTTAAAAATTAATATATTTAATAAACAAATATCTTGTTGCTAAGCGACTGTGAATAAGAAGGATATTTTGTAAAATTATTTCTTCAGTGGGGGGCTGGAAGCCAACGAAGCAGAAAGTCCTACATTCAACTCGAGCAAATTTCTTCTAATCATTTAAAATAAATATATACATTCATTCATTAATAATTATAAAATATATATATATATTCAAAGAAATAATAGAAAAACTAAATAGGGAACTCAATGAAAGACTAGAAAAAACAATAAAATAAGTAAATGGAACTGAATGATTTTATAAAAATAACATGATTGAGGTTAATCAAAGATTTAATGACGTGGATAGAAAAATAAATGAACTAAGTCAAGAATTGCACTTCAATTTAGTAGAGACCAGGGATAAAATAGATTAATGTATAGGATAAAATAAATAATATAAAAAAAATTGTTGTCGTTAGATTTTTAACATTCAAATCAAATAAAACCAGTGAGCTGATTTAACAGTATTAAGAACAGGAGCATTATTTTAGAATTACACTTGAACAGTGAAAGTTGTGATTGTAATTATGAAAATATATTGATTAAATAAAAACCATAATGTATTAAATGTGAATAATGTTTTATTGAATGAAATAGGAGGCAAGGTAAATGGAAAATTAATAAAATCAAACTTGAAAGCTGATGCAACGCCAATAAAGAATACAATATTAATAAAAATCACACAACAACGGAAAACGAATAAGTCGTAAACAGTAGGCCTAAAACAAAACGTAGGCAATCAAGTAATAAATAAAATGATTTTGTATTTAAGTATGTTTCGTACATATGAATTCATTTTAAACAGAACACAATCACAGTTAGGATATACGAGAATATTTGTGATTTTAATAGCAATATAATGAAGAAAATATCAGATGATGGTATTAATTTTATAATAATTATGAATAGCCTAAGTGTAGGCATACTGTTTAAGCTCAGTGGTTGTGATAAACTAATTTTCTTCTTTAGAGTAAAGGTAAATTTAATTTTCTTCACTTGAAATTATTTAATTGATTATAATCTACTGAAAGATTAGGCCATTCAAACCAAATATCGTGGCAAGAATTTTAATTAAACGTACTCTTTCCAGAACATGTGTATGATATCAGAGGTAAATTTTAAACAAATATTTCTAAGTGATATTTTAGCAATTATAATTTAAACATTTCAGTTAAGTTTATTTTATAATTTTAAACTTACTCATTATGAATTCGTGCACATGAAATTCGTTAAACCAAAAAGCGTTTTCAAAATTATAAATTTATTTCGATAATTTGTAAAGCTTTTGTCCATAAAAGGAAGATGGAGCGTTAAATTATTTGCACTCAGTCTGCTGTTTCCAGGGCTACAAAAAAATAGTATTTTTTCTTATCTCATGGTCAGCCAATTATATGGCTAAAACATTTAAGAACAGAGGTTTAAAATACACTAGCCAGAGTTTATCGCCTTTGAGTGTAACAGATTTTATTATACAGCCAGACAATGCGGTGAATGAAGTGAAGTTGTTATTAGCAGGGTGGAAAGTAGATGCTTTTCAGAGGGCCCGGCATGCTCATAAGCATGCTTTTCCACTCACTGAGGAAAGCAATGTAAACCACCTCACTCTTCGTTTTACTGAGTAACATCTCAAGAGATTCAAACCAGCCTTTCGGCTGATGACCTAAACATCGAAGAAACCGGTTCTTAGAAAATTCAGTCATTTGGTAGGAAGTTGATTTAAAAAAACTGAGAGTACGATTAGACAGCGGCTTGGAAGGGTATTCATCAACAAAATTCAGTTACTGTATAGGCCTAATGTTACAGGACACAACTCTTAGTTCCCATTTATTATCATATTTTTACCTCAATTACCTGAAAATAGCCGGTGACAAGGGAGATGTTTTTTATAATGTAATGTACGAATGCAAACATAATTAAACATTTTAAAAGTCCAAGACGGACAAAAAGGGTGATGGAAAGTTGATTTAACAAATTAGGGTACTACAATTGGATGAGAGAGTCAATCATATGAACTTACATTAATCAGCTAAGTGCTGATACCGTAGATTGTTCTTCAGTTTAATCCTCCAGTTAAAAACTATCATAAGCAGTTATGATACATTTTGGTGGTTAAAAGAGTTTATGTAACGAGTTAATAAACGAAAAGGTGGCCAAACAAACATTGAAATACTTTATAAACAAATTACATCTTACTGATATCATTAGTAAGTTAACAAATAAAAAAATAGGGTCTATATTGATATTTTTGTAACAGATCTGTTTTGTATATCATTAGAATAAAATTTTTTGTAATAATTATATATCATTAATCATCTTAATTTAAATATCCATGCGGTATCAAATGAAATAAATATTTTTGAATAACTAACTAAATAATCATTTCGAATTGGTATTAAACAGAAACATTAGAAATATAAAATTTTAACTTTTGAATATTAAAGTGTATATTAAAACGATAGAAACGTGTAATTTTGAAGATATTTCTAAAAAGTGTAGGTATAAGTGAAAGGATTCTTAGGAAAGTCAAAAGAATAGCTTTCTTGGATAAGATCCCAAAGGAATCGCCTTGGAAGCAATTCCACATCAACTTTATGTAAATCATCAGTGTCACAGTGTAGTAAGGAAAAACGACGATATGAACACTACTCATGGCGTAAAAAGATGGCAATAAAGAGAACAATACACCAAACAATTTTATAAAGAATAGATATTTCTGCAGAAAATATTTTACATTATATTAGAAATGTCACTTAACGTTTATCCAAAAAAAGGAGAATTTTTCTCAGTAGAAATAAAAAAACACATCAAATTATCAAAAATTTTTCATGAACATTATTTTTTTAACAAATTTTTATAGTGAAACAATCGAAATGAAATTGAAACTAATGAAATATTGTATTTCATCCCGTTCACTACGATTCTTAACAAATTAAAAAATTGTTACATTGAACGTTCTTTAAAAATAAAAAAAGTCTGGATTATTACAATATTTCAGCTACTAAAGTAAATATGAAAATTACATTTGTAAAGTGTTTTTCCGGTCGTATAAGTTTCTCAGAATTTTTGCGAGAGCTAATGACCGCAACCGTCGATGCCCGATAAACTACTGTTTTTCTTGTAACATTTTTCTTTGTTTTAAAACTATGCAACAAAGTATCATCATCCAGGAGTTAAAATATTTATTAAATAAATAAATGACATGAAAAACAGGAACATTTCTTTCAAAGAAAACATTCCAGTAGATCATTCAAGAGTTGAACATTGTAAAAAATTTAACAATAAAATCAATTTTCTAATCCAGCAAATGTTAAAAAGAAACTAACACCCCCGCCCCCTAAAAAGCAAAATGGAGTAGAGATATACTTATCTAATTTCAAAAAAAGTTATAATATTCAAAAAAGTGTGTGTATAACTTTTATTGCACAGATTTCATAAATTTTAAAACTTCACTCCTGTAAATTATTTTATTTTGCGTTCTTCAGATTTTTATTATTCGTATATAAATTTCATTTTGTTTATCACACAGTACCTATTATTTTTATTTTAAAAAAATTTACGCTAACTTTTATTCTATGTATTCTAAGTTATTATTGTCATATGTATTAAATTTCAAATTCAATTTTCCCGCATTTGTTCTCCAATTTTATTAAACTACTAAATAAAAATAATAAAAAAAGTATTTGTTCAATCGTTTACTGATTTATTTGTTTACAAATTTCTAGACTAAATGGAGGTAATACATGTTCACACAAATAAAGGTTACCATTTAAACATGTTTGATTAAATTAAAAGTGTATTTCGAGGGGGAAGAGTTCTTCCTTTAGAGGTGAAGAGAGGGGAAAAAAATCTTCAATCACAGTAACATATCGTAGGTTAACATAATAGTTTTCATAGGTAACATATAGTATACATTTATCTAAAATAAAATTCTTACGAAATTATTTTTGAAAATCTCTAAGTAGGCTTATAAGTATTGTATTGTAGTATTGTCATGGATTTAAATTAAAATTATTTAACATCTCCAACCCATTGATTCGTGAACTAAAGTCTCCACATTTACTGGGCAATCTTTATCGTCGGTTTAGCTGGAGGTGGAGCAGAGACTTGGGTTAATTTCATTCAATACAGTTCAAATCTAATCACTCTTAATAAACGAATTAAAAAAAAAGTATTTAAAATTACTATTATTAACTGAATACTATTAATGATTAAACTGTGAAAAGGCTAAGTAGAAATTAACTGCGGGAGTCCTGCTAATGAGTGGTGTCCTCCTTTAACGTGTAACATCATTTTTAAAATTGTATATTATGAGCACATTTGCTGGTTACGCAAAACAGCACAGTTGTAAATAAAAATAAATAGAATGAAAAAAAAATTAACTCAAGCATAAGCGTATAGGTGATACCGGTATATTTTAAAGAAAATTACCTGCAACGTTTTTTTAATATAACTGCTAAAAACTATTTATAAACTGTTTAATAAATTTTTAGTAGTTATAAATGAAAAACCTACAAAACATCTTTGAGAATTACAATACGCTAAGTAGCGTTATATGTTTATCGCGATAAAAAAACATTCTTGAGTCCTGATGATGAACACTATTATATGATATTCTAGCCATTTTTAGTCTTTGATTTTCTACACTATTTTGAGAAGTTTGACAGCTAAATGACTTACCATGAATATTTTTTAAATTTGATAAACTGTACTTGACTCATCAACTTCCCGGTAGAGTACTTCAAAGTACGTCCGTTATGAATTTTCCAGGGTGCATTGTGTATTAATTAAAGAAATTTCGATTTTAATCTGTATTTTTTATATATTTGGTATTGCTTTACTCTTGAGCCCAGCAAGTACCTGCAACTGTACATAATATAAACAATATAAAAGTGAGTGCGTTAATAAAAGTCAAACAACCATGTTGCATAGAGAGTAGGGTAAATTACTTATACTTTTATGTATTGAAATTTGCCAAAGACGAACGGCTTTTCCAAAATTTTGGATAAAAGTTTGTCAATTTTATGTATTACACCTTCTATAAAACGGTTTAACCAAATTTGATGTAATTTTTTAACGTTCGTTAGATTGTTGTAATTGAAATTTTGTAATATTATCCTTCTTGATGGTTCATTGTACAGCGCAATAGATTTGTTGACTAATAGTAACTTGTATTATCGATAGACTCATTTATAAACTTGAATAGGGTTCGGTTTCTATAAGTATAAAAAGTATACAGAAATGTTTTTCTAACCCTTAATTACGAAAAAAACTCAGCCTGTGTTAGTTATATAAAAATGAGAAAAATATAAAGATATTCTTTCTGAAGCGATTGTTTTCTTTTATTTACATTAGGAATAACCACATTTCTGAAATACCTGTTCTGAATATTCATGAATATTCTTCCTCAAATATCTTGAAGTACCTAAATTTATTAGTATCTTACGCACGGGTTGATTCAACTGAAATCTAGTTAACGTTTATACACTACTGAGTTTTTCAATCCTCGATAGTCTTATAATATATATATATATATATATATATATAGCAATTTCTGAAAAAAAACCGTTTTGTATTTAAAGAAATAAAGTAGTAGCCCCTTGATGAAAAGAATAAATAGTAGCTTCGGTCTCGAAAGAGCTACTAATATTGTAATTTTAATTGTTTTGTTCTTATTTTCCATTTTCCTCATACGCGTAAAAACCAGAGAATTACCAATAATATATTATTGCATTCGTATTAGCCTACTTTTGCTCATAACTGGCAGGTGGAGTGTAAATTGTTTGCACTAGATCTGTTGGTTCCAGGGCTATAAAAATAGTTCTGTTTCTTATAAAATACTTAGCCAATTAATGACTGAACTAGTTCAGAGCAGAAGAGGTAGAAGTGTAAAATACACTAGTCAGAGTTATCATCTCTGAGAGTAATAAATTTCATTTTACAGCCAGACCCTGTGGTGAATGAAGTAAAGGTGCCATTTGCAGGGTAGAAAGTAGATGCTTTTCGGAGAGCCTGGCATGCTGACAATCATAATCTTTCAACTCAGTGAGGAAGGCAAAGTAAACCACCTCACACCTCCTTTTTACTTAATAAAACCTCTAGAGGTTCAAACTGGTCTTTTGGCTGTTGACCTAAACAACACACAAGAACAATTAGCCTACTTACGAGTATTTTAATTACAGATTTTAAATGGCAATAATCGTACAATAGCTAAACATTTATTTTAAAAAGTGTCTATAATCAAGTCAAAAAGTGAACACATAAAAAACTTATTTTGTAATTATATGAACAATGTATAAAAGGAAGATATGTACGTTTTTGGGATATTTTGTCTAGCAGTAATCAATGGTGATTACCAATTACAATATCAGTTGACAGTTAGTACCAAACAAAACATAACATCATTGCTTATAGATAATCCGTTTAAAAGTAGTAGAAGGAAATTTTGGTCGCAGATATTATTTTAATATTACCAAAGAAGAATTTTGTTGAATGGCGTGTACTTTGAAGAAACACTACTGGGAGAAAAGACACAAAATTATTTTTCTACTTTTGTACTCAATGTACCTTCCCATAAAAATCACTATTTTTTGGTGCTTAGTGCTATAGCTTACAAAATTTTCTTGTATACTGGATTATTAAATTAAAACAATACGTAAAGGGGAGAAAGAACTTGTACTTATCCTGTACTGCACAATTCGGACGTTGGTGATCATAGTGGAGATGCATCCCATCAACGTAACAATGAACCACTTTGTCTGGCACTTTGCGTGCCAAGTATCCTTCTTCTACTAGATACTCGACGGCAGTCAACTTACCTGATTTGCAGTTGGTTAATCTGAAGGAGTCTGTACTTGTCCCCGTGTCTCATTAACTGACCGATATAGTACAATTTACGTCGTTTAATCGTTAACATTTCAAGCTGATAGCCCTTTCTCTAAAGGATGTCTCATTAGTGACGTGATCAACTCGATAGATTCTTAAAATATGTCAATCAAGGCACATTCCAAAAGCTTATGTATTCTTTGCAATGGCGTCCGATAGGATTCACGTTTAAAAACCACACAAAATGTGGAGCAGACATGCCACTACGTGATTTTCATTTTTAGTTCCAGGCTGAGCTGCCTGAAGGGAACACTTACTTTCCAGTTTTGCTTTGTCAGTTGGACTTTTTATCGTTTTAAAATGAACCAATCCGTTTTAATGGTAGAAATACTAAAACATCCTCAGTTAGCTTAGCCTACTGTCAATATAAAAGAAGTTAGTTGATATTATGCAAAAAATGTGAAACTGTTAATGAAAATTATTAGCTACATAGGAAAGGAAACTCAGCAGTGGATTCCCCAGAAAAAACATTTACAACTTTTATCTTCATCTACTTTTCATTATAGCATAAGGAATGTAACCATTTCCGGCCATTTTCCATTTTCTAAAAATATTTAGTTTCTTATTAAAAATTACAATTTAAATAAAGTAGTCCCGTCATTGTGGAGGTCTTCCCAAACTTCTTAATCTTTCCTCAACCCTCTCACCAAGAACATATTTTGGTATTTTAGGAATTCTTTGAAAATGCCCTATCCGTAGATTGCGATAATGACTGATTTTTTTATTTAGACTTACTTATTGTTTGTAACTTGTTCATTTTATTGTAATTTCAAATTATATTCTCCCTCTTACAACCCTTGACCCATTGCATAAAATGTAGCTCCACAGCTTCTAAATTTTGTTTCGTTTCCTCTCTAAGAACCCTAGTTTCGCTGCCATTCGAAATACGTCAGAAGTTTCATTACAATATAAAATCTCATTAATATATTAAACTATAAGGAATAATATTTAATTATTAATTAAAAAATTAATTAATTATTAATTATATTATTTCTTAATTATTAGGGTAAGATAGTTTGGTGAGACCTTGTATTGAATGAAAAAGTGTATTGTTATGTGAATAGTATCGCTACCTAAAAAAGGGTGAAGTGGTGCTCTTATATTTTAATTTCTTTTATTCTTCCGTTATTCGATTGTTTCAATTGCTAGTGTTTTCTAATTTTTGTGTTTACTCTTTATGATTTACTTTGTTAACCAAAATTGTCAGAAGGCCTTTACTTCGTTCTTTCTCGTGCCATATATCTTTTAATTATTGCTTTTAAAATTCGGCAGAAAGCCTTTGTATTTATATTATTTGCATGGCTCAACAGAGAAACGTTGCAACTGACGAAATTTACAAAAGTGAAGGTTCAGTGGAATATGTTCTATAAATCCTCTATTTGACTACAATAGTGACTTCTAACGGGTAGAATTGTAACTAAAATCTCGGAAATTCTTGAAACAAAATCGTCATACAGTGAAAAATCGTTATACAGCTAAGAATCAGATGGTATCCTTCACTTTCTGTAAAAATTAGTTTTTTGTTACTTGCAATGTTTTTCCGTTGACCCATTCATTTGTTTAACATGTCATCTTTCTAGAAATCTAATAAGGTATAAAAGAGTTAGATCCTATTGTTAATCAGTCAGTTTAAGTTGTCATTCGGTCATGAATAAGTGCTCTTGATTATAAAATGTTAAAACAGGGTGAATACTTTGTATTCATTTTACATTAAGAGAAAGTCTATGTAAACATTGTAATTAGTTGTAAGAAACTATTATAGTGTAAAATAATTGTTACCTCATATTAGTTAAGCATGTTTAAGCTCTAACTTTTGTAAACAATTTAATTTAATTTCTTAGTTAGTCTAAGCATAAAAATAGTAATTTATTGTCTTGTAAATAAATGTTATAAGTTTAAAGGAAGTCTGTTGTTTATATGGTACCCAGAGATTGAACTCACCTTGGTATAAGCGTTACAGGATTTTGTGAGCTTTGTTCCTCAAGGTGATTGCAATTGTTCCGTATATTCTCTAATTATATCTGCATCAAGCTCTCCAACAAAACTAATTTGGTAGCACAAGTGTTGAATATTCTGACCTGCACAATAAAAAATTATTATTCACTATCTTGTACGATGTAGGCCTTACATAGTCCATCTACTAAAGTTATCTCTTTAGAAATGTGCTAGATATACGCAGGCTGTACGAACTGCATAGATTTATATTTTTGATATCTAAGTTACTCAAATGGATGTAAAATAAACGAATTCAACCATGCGGAGCCATTTTGTAATAATTTTTTTGCTAAAGAATTACTACTGGATAAATTTATAAAGTTAGTGCTCATAAATAAGTAGCAAGAGGCAGTATTCTATAAAATTGTAACAAATTAATTTATTATGAGCAAGAAACGTTTTCATTTAGTGATAACTATGTAGAAACTTCTAGTGTGTGTCTTATGCGCTCAGATCTTTAAGACCAACGCAAATGAAAGTATAGAAGCCGAAATAATAAATCACAAGGCATAAAGGGTTAAAAGACACACGAGCTTACAGCGTTATGGTGTATACATAAGCATCGCTTCATTCTTACGTGTATCGTCTAATCTAAGGCGGGATGGTATAAATACAGAAACTACTTTGTTTCATCTTACTTTTGAGAATACTGTTTAAACTTTGCCTCTAAAAGTCTTTTGTATGTTCCAATTTAGCGACCTTTCTTATGAACCTGTTAATAATGCCCTCGTTATAAACTGAACTTTCTAAATGATTTATTACTTTGTTAGAGAAAAACAGATTCCAGTATTTCAAGTTAAACTACGGAATTCCGCCTGTTTAACCACCCCCTTCCTATTTTACATACTTACTTGATCAGTTACTAACTATTCCTAATTAGTTTTCCTCTTCTGCTTTACCTTTGATGAATGAATTCTGATTGGTTCTACAGCAATTTATTTGTGGTAAATGAGTTCATTTGTTCCCAGTTAGATGGAAAGGCTCTATTAAATACAAACAGTGAATCATTATTTAATAAATTCTCTCATAACTTCTTATTTATCGTTACAGTGATGGTGCAGTAACAACATTTAAATTATTACTTGTTTAAAATATTATAAATCCTATTCTACAGCAGTAGGACATTTACCGAAGCCAATTACTAATTTCTTCGAATATGTCTTACTCTTACACCTTTCTTTTCCAAAAATATCTCCCATATACCATCCTTTCACTGCTTTCTGAGCCAACGTCACTTCCTCCATTTTCATGGAACCCATACAATATCTTAAATGCCAAGAAGTTCTCTTCAATTTTTGTAGACAATCAAAACGGATCAGTAGTATTTATTTCTTCGATTTTGTTGATTAAAAAATTTTCATAAATTTCTACAAAAGTTCTTCAATCCTCATCTAATCTAGTACAGACAACTGACAACTTCTCTAGAAACACATTTCCAAAGATAGTATTGTAACAATTATTCCGGGTCGTTTTGGATTTGGATGTTTATAAATAATAAAACTTCTTTTAAAATTTATTACAAATTATTAATTACATTAGGTATATAACAATGTACAAAACGATTAATAATTAAAAATAAACTACATAAGCTAATAATAGACTAAATTGATAAAAACTTGTTTACAAAGCTTAACACAAACTAAATTAAACGAAAAAGAAAATGTGGTCATTTACAATTGAATAAACAATTTATTTTTTACCTAAAGTTGCATTGTACACAATCACAAAATAATACACCCCTATCCTTATAATGTTTCAAAAGTAAAACACAAAACCGGTTTGTACAGTTTTACGTGTTGCTCTTTAAGACAACCGACTCACTTTGCGATCTCTTACTAACTCCTAAGTAAAGAAAAGTCGCTTTTACAGCCAAACTTAGGATTCGGTAAGTATAAAGAATGTACGCGATAGATAAACACAAAAAGAATAATAGAATCACAGAAAAATAAATAACAACAAAAAGAACATAATAGCCTGATGTATTGCAATAGAAGAGTAGAATCTTCTACTAAAACAGCGCTCGACATGAACCTCACCTGTCGAAACTTCATGCAAAAGCACTTTTGTCCAAACAATTGAATGGATGGGCAGAAGAAAGTGCTAACCCACAAAATTTTCAGCATGGTTTTTCTTAAATATTCTGTAAAAATAAAATGTTCAGCACGTTCTAAACACGATGTTATGTTTACGATCTTAAGAACCTAGATTAACCAAAAATTACAAATATAGGGTGATTCAAAAAGAGCGCCGGTTTTGATATATCAAATTAAGAGATTTATTTTATTGAAAAACTTAAAATAAATACATCAACAAGTTCATCTTACCTTCCGATTTCATGTATTAAAAATGATGTCATGCATGTGTCCTCCTCTACTGCGCTGGCACGCATCAACTCTGTCCATGAAATTGGATATTACTGCACGACAGGTTTCGACTTCCATTTGCCCGATAACCCGTCGAATTTCCTCCTTCAAGGCATTGATGTTTCGGGGTTTATTGGCATACACCAATGACTTCAGATGACCCCAAAGATGAAAGTCACAAGGCGTCAAGTCACACGACCTTGGTGGCCATTGATGGTCGGAATTACGAGAAATGATGCGATCCTGGAACCGTTCACGGAGCAACAACATTGTTTCTCGTGCAGCGTGACAGGTGGCACCATCCTGCTGAAACCACAACTCGTCAATGTCCATTCCATCCAAATGACGCCATAAAAACTCCCTAATCATCGTACGGTATCGGTCTCCATTTACTGTCACGGCTTGTTCTTCTTGATTTTCAAAAACGTAAGGGCCGATGACACCGCCCGACCAAAAGCCGCACCAAACTGTCACTCGCTGTGCATACATTTCCCTTTCATTAACCACGCGAGGGTTTTCTAAACCCCACATACGGCAGTTCTGTTTATTAACAAAACCGTTTAAGTGGAAGTGCGCCTCATCACTGAAAATGATTTTGTTTTCGAAGGTGTCATCATCCTGCCGTTTTCTCAATACCCAGTCAACAAACTTCGTCTCTTCTGGTGGTCTGCCACTTTCAAATGTTGCGTCAACTGAATTTTATACGGGTGATATTGGAGATCGTACCGAAGAATTCTCCGTACAGAAGAACATCGTAAACCCAATTGTTGAGAACGGCGACGTATCGATTTTGCTGGGCTAACAGCCACACTCTCACGAACCAACGCAACGTTCTGCTCAGTTCGGCCAGAACGACGACGTCCAGAACTTTTAAGGTCGACTGTTGAACCCGTCCCAAAAAACTTTTTCATGAGCCTGCGAACTGTTGATTCATTCGGTGCTTCATTACGTCCTAGAGTACCGCGAAGTCGCCTGACAGTAGCCGCATAACTCTCTCCACTCTGGTAAAATGTTTTGGCGATTAACACTCATTGTGCAATAGTAAACTTCTCAATGGTTAGACACAGACTGCGAGAGTACTACACTGCGAACAAGAGAAACTACAACTGAATCGTCAATCGGAATGTTCTCCGAAATAGAAATGAGGTCTAACAATGTTGCCAACCGATAAACAAAAATTTACCAGCCGTTTAAAAACCGGCGCTCTTTTTGAATCACCCGTTATTTGACAAAAATTCAAAAACTTAATTTGTAGATTTCAGTAAACTTTTAAACTGACATTGCTTAAAATTATGTTGATTTGGGTTAGCATTGTCTTCTCCCGACCCCTTCAATTTATCCTTATTACAAATTGAATTGTAAATATGTCACAATATATTTTGCTTGCATAAATCTTCGTTGATGAATTTAAAACACTGAGCCATAAATGAAAGAGGTAAGAAAAGACTATAGAATACTTAATTTATTACTACATGATATGCGATTACTTCACTAAACGGGTTGTAATGTTCTTATGATGGTCCAACTTCAACCAACCGGTTTTAAACAATAAAAATAACAATTAGTACACTTTTTTTATAAACAAATTTAACAATGGAACCAAATGATTTTTGTTTAATCGAATTAATATATTAGAGTTAACTAAGGTTAGAAGAGAAACGAAGTCTACTGCAATATACTCAACGTTACGACAGAACTGTTAAATGATTTGGTAGTTAATTACATTTTTTTAAGTCTTTACACATTTTCACAAACTTACTTTATATTATTTTTTCATCATCAGATTTTACAAGATTTTGTTTTATATTATATCACATTGCTAGAAAATTAATTAGTAACTTTATGACTGTCATGAAATGACAGCGAATATGAGCATTGAATGCTAAAATTATTTACTACATTGAGATTTATTACTTACACAATATAGGTCTGTGTTTATAATTATATCATAAAGTGCTAAACAGTGTAATATATGCCGTAAAAGATGGGCAATATAAACGGAAGAAATTCTACAGAAAGAGCCGTAAACAAGTCAATACAATGCCAGCCTCACATTCTGTTTACGATTCAAGGAGGAGACATTAAAGCTGAAATTTTATCACTTTATATCTCTCAAAGGAATCAGAAGAGCCCCATTGTGAATCCATGTAAGTGAACCACACAAAACATTTCATATCTCTCATGTAATCCAACAAAATTCTACCTGTAACTCAACACGTAAAATAACACAGCGGTGTGAAGTAACATGTAGGAATTGATGTTACATAATATATTAATATTCACCCCCGGAAAATGCAAAGTATTGTACACACAGTTTACATTGTTTTGCTATAAAAATTTTATTTTACAGCAAAAATCCATCGATAATGTTTTTACATAGTAATGTTGTTTAAACCTCTATCGATCTATAAATTTTAAATCATAGATCAACAGAGTTGCTAAAACTAATTTGAGAAAAATCCAGATACTCCTGCTAAAATATTTGAGACTGGAACATCCCAGTTAAGTTTTTCATTTAACTCAAATGGAATAATCATAATGATTTGAAAGTGACAATGGATGGATATTTTTCTTGGAATATTTACAGTTAACAAATCAGTAGTGAAATATCATTTGGGTTATTTAACCCTCAGTCACAGTTTTCCGTTTTCGTGAACACTACCACAGTGGTGGGGTCGAATAAGATACCACTATCCTTAGTGATGAAAAACAATATTTATTTAATTAATTTCACATTTAATTCATCAAGTCAAATAAATTACATTTTTATTTAAGTCATTTTGTTATCATATTTCCACGAAATTTAACTAATGTTTCATCTACACAAGCATGAGCTCATATTGTGTAACAACTCTGTGAATTTTTTACAATTTCTTTAAAAATGTAAGCCACTGGTGCTGCTTGATCTACTATCCTTCTCTCAGAGCGTGCCTTGATGTCATCAAATCGCATACAGTACAGAAGGACCTCAATCCGTGTTGCTGATATTATGGCCCGAAATAATCTCTCCTGGAGCCGCCAGTTGCATGCATTGATCGTAAACTCTCATGGTTTGATTTGAATGTTAATGTATAATACAGATAACCAATTAGTGCTTACATTTCTGTAGTATTGGTGTCATTCAGTTCTGTTCGTTTTTCAATAGAAAATGTACCTCTGTAAGCAGCAATTTTTTTATTTGTAAATTTAACAATTTCGTCAATCATTTCTGTAGAAAATATACATTCCCAAATTTGTAACGGTGTGCAAGAATCTCCGAACTTTTTCACAAAATTTTTAAGTCATGGTAACTTAGTTTTTAAGAAATTATGAGCCGGAGTCCTGACGCTTTTTGGGGGCTCTATCTTTGACCACTAAAAAATTATTACGACCGTAAATGAAATCAGTATACTTTTGTAGATTGTTTTTATCAGCTGAATTATTAGATTCATATTCTTGTTCAGAAGCTGTGTCATGTTCAGAATGGTAATCAGGATGATTTTCGCCCTCTTGTTTACTATTGTCTTTACATATTTCGTTTTCTAATGATACGTTAACTCGTTAACAATAAATTCGGAAAATGTTTCATGGCAAACTATATTCTCACGCGAAGATGATACCAATATCAAATAATCGAACAACAACTACGTATAACACGTAAAAATATGAAAACTATAAACTCGAACTGGTGTAAATGATTATAACAAAAAAAATCAACTGCATGAAAACTTACGAGCTCACAGTGCTGGGATCATTTATGGCACCACAGCGAATAAAACTCAAAATGTAACAAAAACTATGTTGCACAACATAACCACACGTCACATAAGTCTAACTCACACTAAGAAAAAGGTACTGAGATTGTCAAAGTCAAGAACTTCAGGTAAATAAAATGGTAACACATTCTAACCGGTATCATTAACGACCCCAGAACTGTGACAGATGGTAAAACAAAATTCCCAGATTAAATAAAATGTATTACTAACCGCAGTACTAAGGTCTAATGCCATCAAATAACCGGTATAATATTGTAACATTAGGCTAAAAATCTGGTGTGAAACAAACAACGTTCTCTTGCCAATGCAAATAATGAACAATATAATCTAACACTAGTATTAAAACATTAGATATCAACAAAAAAACTGACTTCAATAAACATAACCTTATTTTAATCATGAGTGAATGATGCAAAATGAAAACCAACCTTAGTTTGGCTAATAAAGAAAATCTCTCTTTGGCGCTAAACTAGGCTCTGTGAAGAAAAATGCTTAAATAAAAATTTTACATCGTATAATTTACTATAAATTTAGTTATATTATTCTTATTAGCCGTAGAGCTCCCGAAGTGGAAGACGCTGAGCATTATTCACGATCATTGATTATTGGACTTGGTGTTTTTTCTTGTTTGCCCACCAGCCTTTCATTTTCTGAGAAAAATCAGCTTTTCTTTCCTCACTCCATCTTGTTCCAACTCTTGGAATTTTAACCTCTGGAATAATCTCCCATTCATTAATTTTTGTTCTAAAACTATTTCGATTGGTAACTTCATTATCAGTAATGTTTGCCAGAACTAGATCTTTCTTAACGTGTCGAATCCATTCCCCTCCATTGACAAGCAAAGCTACATATTTTACCATCTTTTTTGTAACTCTATGATCAAGGAGCCTCATGATATGACCAAAAAATTTAAGACGTCTTTTCCTCATGTCTGTTACAATATTTGAATGTTGCTCAACTGTGTTATTTTTTTTGTAATCTATAACAGTTTTCAGTTAATCTTGGACCGAGAATTTGCCTTCTTATTTTCCTTTCCTCCTTTTTCAAATTTTCTAAATCGGCTTTCCTGTTGAGGTTCAGGGTCTCACTGGCATAAAGCATTGATGGCTTGATCACTGTGTTGTAGTGTCTAATTTTTGTGTGAAGAGACAAGCATTTTTTATTATAAATAAATTGCACCAGCCCTAGGCCTTTACGAGCTTTCTTTATTCTCTCCTGCTGTGAAAATTTCTCCGAAATAACTTCTCCTAAATATTTAAAAAAAGACACCCTGTTGATTGTTCCATATTTGGTTTGTAGTCTGGTAACTTCTAGGTTTGTAGTTGTGAACACTGTTTTTTCAAAGGATACCTGTAAACCAACTTTTCCTGCACATTCTTTCAGAGTCTCTATCTGTTTTATTGCAACTTCGCCCGAGTCTGTCATTATTGCAAGATCATCTGCAAAAGCCAAGTAAGGTATTTGCAGATTATTTTTCTTTGTCCCAAGTGAGATTGGCTTCCAGAGGTTTCCTTCTTTGAGTTTCCTCTCCCACTCTTCCATTACTCTATCCAGAACTATGTTGAATAGCAACGGAGACAAACCATCACCTTGCCTGACCCCAGTCCTTATCTCAAACGGCTTTGAAAGTTTTCCCGTGGATTTTACTTTGGATATTGTATTTGTTAATGTTTGTTCAATTATTCTCCGAGTTTTCCGATCCAGTCCCCATTCTTCAAGAATTTTAAAATAATAATAAATAAAAAATTTTAAAAATAATAATTTTAAAATCTTTTAATTTACTATAAATTTAGTTATATATACACTTTTGTCGTTAAATGCGAAATAAGGCCGAAATCTTGAAAATCCATTTTTTGAATATTTTTATGAAAAAAAAACTAATTACCGCGAAACTACGCGTTATACAAATAAATGTTTGGAATTAAAGTTGTAGGTTTTCACATAATCTACAACTTTTATTAAATAACTTTTTGCCCTAAAATACATATTAAGGCCGCAATTTAAAAAATAAAAAAAATGTTTCTACAAGAGCACACCCACCCATAGAATCTGAACAGATATAGCGCTTACCCTATCATGTACAGCATAAAATGTAGTAGTATATAAGGTGATTTTCAAAAATATCGTAGGAGCCGTTTTCGAAAAAAATCGCAAAAAATTGAAAAATTACACGAATCCACTGCTACTTCCAGTTTACCGTTTTGATGAAAATGTTCGAGTCGTGTCCTCTAATAGGTAGTATCTATTTTAAGTTTTGTGTCTCAACTGCGTACGATGTTTCCTTTTCGAGATATTTTGTTCACACATATTATACCGACCAATCTTTAAAAACATGTTTTTTGGGTTCAGGGGGTCTGAAACGTGTAGAACCGGTGACAACTCGATTTCGAAAAATCGACATGAAAACATTACTTTCCTTGCTATTTATATTCATTTAGGCAAGAGAAAGTAAAAATAGAATCATCATAATGATCTGGAAGTGGCAATACTCAATAGAAATACCAATTTAAACTGCAAATTAGGACAACCAGCAGTATTTGTGTTGATTTAAACATGTTCTGCTTTGCTTTGAATAAGGAAATCAACCAGTGGTAATTCCTAGACGTTTTTGTACGTACGAATCCCCTCTTAGAGAAGCTTTTTAATCCTCCGTGTGTTTTTATTGGTATGTGTGGTGTGTTGATGTATTCATGTTCGTATCTCAAATCTTTTTAGTCATTTAACTAAACATTTTCTGATAAAATTTGAATACGTTTTGGAAAAATTCATGCTGTTGATGTTTCAAAATATTTTTACATATATTATAACGAATGAAGTGACGTAAATTGATGTTACGTGATCATGGATGTTTTAACTTTTTTCTCTCTAAAGGTTTTACGCATAGGAAGTCAAATTTGCAATATGCTACAATATAAAGTAATCCAAGGAAAAACCGAGCCGATCAATACGTTTAATATAATGCAAATGTTTGGCACAAAACACGGTTGGTTTGGTGATAATGAATATTCGACATCATCCCCTACCAATAACCGTGAATTCATAACAGCCAGCTACCAGGCCTATTAAATCGTATCGATATTATGAAATTCCCAACAAAAATATTCTAGCTTCGTTTTTATATGTTTTATCGCGTAGAAACTAACTCGCTTTAAATATATTCTCCAATAAATATTTGCAACAATTTTTTAAACGAATTATTGTTTTATATTATTATAATGACGAATTGATGTAATAAAATGACAATGTTGTAACACCCAAGACTAGGTTCATTTGGGATCTGGGTGTAATAAATTATACACAATTTTAACAACTTAGAAAAATTATGTATTGACAAAATTAATAATTAAAACTAATTATCATCTATGTAAAACTAAATATTATGGATTTTTTAAACTTTTGTCTCGTTAAAGGTTTTGCGCATAGAATGTCAAATTTGTAATATACTACCATACAAAGAGTAGAGTGTAGGCGGCAAAGTGAAGTCGAGTTCAACTAGGAGAGATGTGACTCCTCCAAGGTACAAGGGGTTGCAGTCGTAGGGGCTAACTACGAAATGAGAACAAAAGAACCGAACTGGTTGTTTACAACCTGAATGAGAAAATTCCAGAATATCATAATCGAATAAAGGAGTACGTAGAGAGAATATCTAAGGAAAGGAACCCCTTCAGTGTTTTACAATGCAGAATAGTCGGAAGGAGAGATGCTGGGAGGCCACGCAAAAGATGGCAATAATTTAATAGTTATTCGCTGTCATGAGTCAGAATATGCGGAAGCATAATCCTTGATTATGAGAAGAAGAAGAAGAACTAATTATCAAACTTAGACTAATAAAAATGCAATATTACTTCAATTAAATTAATTACTAAACATAAGCTTAAACTTAACGTTGTTGACAGTAAAATACTATCCTTACAAATCAAAACAATCGTTTTACCTACCCGCAACCCCTTGCAATTACCCATACGCACGTACACTTTTAACGTAATTCGGAACCGGTCAAGTAATAATTTGATAAAGTTAAAAAATTTCAGTATCTTGAGAGTACCTTACACTACAAACCCGTGATGAGTGATTTCAAACGATAATTTAATTGAGAAATAGCACATACTTAGCGGATGTAAAATTATTCAAGAATGAAAATAAGATTGAAAAATGAAAATATGCTTCTGTTTGATGCAGCCAGTTGTCAGCTTATGGTTGTGAAACTTACCTTATTAGTAATACATTACAACTTGTTCAAAAAGTTCAAAGAAAACCTTTTAAAGAATATTCCTGGATAGGTAAGAAAATGAGATGAATGGAGATTACGTAAATATCACTGAAGGTAGATATTCCGTTTTATAAATGTCTACGAAACATGTAAACTAGGAGATATACCCTGTATTTAGAATTAGACGTTTAAAACACTTCTAGCCAAGGGATCTTCTTGGTTAGAACTAATTACAGAAATGTAGGAGTGAATGCCCTTAGATGTAAATCAGGTATTGGAACTATTCAGTATTTTATTTAGTAATTGTAAATGATTTTTTATTACTTAACAGTGTTTAAATGTTCAGTAAAAATGTTGCAGT
This sequence comes from Catonia carolina, assembly GCA_035578175.1. NCBI lineage: Eukaryota > Metazoa > Arthropoda > Insecta > Hemiptera > Achilidae > Catonia > Catonia carolina. The sequence goes on from JAQMRL010000013.1 coordinate 20,476,113, forward strand.
AAAGTTAATTGAATCGTACTTTTGCAAAACGTTGTAGAAACCAAACACAAAATTGTACAGAAGAAATAAACACATTTGCGTTACAATGTTTGACCTGCACAGATGTTTCTCTCCTCAAACATCAGTAGATAGAGAATCTATTGAGAGATCGTTAAGTACAGCACCTACAAAGTGTTTTGTAATACAACGCATTTCACACAAAATGGCATTTTCAACGTTTCGGAAATTCACGATTCAATTATTGTTCCTATCCTCACATCCAACTCACAAAATAAAAATAAATTATTGTAAAAGATAATAACCTAAACTGGTTTTTGGTAATAAAAGAATACATTTTGAGAACAAAATTTGCTCTCTAATGTTTTCTTATTACTTGGAAAGTTTGCATTTACCTGTTGGTGACAGGAAATCTTTTGGTATAAGCTGTACCTGAGGTGTAGTTTGTTTCTGAGTCAAGCTGACCAGTTTTTAAAAAGTTCATGTAACTGGATCCTAGTGACAACATAACTTAACAGAACGTTATTGTGAACAGGATAATTCAAATAATTTATCTTCCTATCATTCAATTCAATCTTGAAATTAATAATTCAATAATTTTAGTCAAATATGCAGTTTTAGAAATGTAATAAATTTATTTCAATATGTGGTTTCACTATTTTGACTTAGTTAAAAGCTAGTTCATATTTCACACTCAATTCTTAATAATCAGTAATGAACAGTTTCAATGTAAAGCAAATGTACAGTATTATAAAATTTGATTAGTTGATATATTTACGATTTGTGTGAGATACGCACCTTTACCTAAACGGGAGTGAACGAAGAGATTCACTATATTTTCTAATAACCTACTCGCAGAAACGACTAAACAAAGGACTTTATCATAAAACGCATACATTATTTTATTGGACTTAAAGTAGTGCCAAACTGAATCATACTAAAATATTGAATCGGTAGTTTTAGAAATAAACTGTGTGTACTGTCACTTTTCAATCGTATAATGACACCTAACGCAACGTAAATGTTAACGGTTCAAAAAAAAAATTATGTAAAGTAAAACATAGTAGGTTATTTTCTGTAAAACGTTTTTAATCTCTATGTGGGTACGTTCCGTTCATTTTAAGGATAATCAGCGACTTAATGACACAATGAGATGAGTATGACGTGTCAATGAGGTGTAGTCTTGTACATACTTAGGCCGACCATTCCTGAGAGAGTATGCTTATTGTATACAAAGATTGCGTACACTAGTCCTTTATAAAATAGTTGTTACGATCTTGTAGTGACAGACGCAACAAGTTGAATAAGGCTCATCGTTTACAAAAAGTTTGAATTTTTATTTTGATGTTCTGTGGCCGGTTGGTCAAACTGCTCTCACAGTAAAAATTGATGCAAAAGAAATTTTAGAATGGTTTTTAACAATATAATTTCAACAATTTCGTTACGCAAGTTTTTTGATTGTAAAGAGTTAATTATTAGTTTTAAATGGTTGTTTTTTCATTATAGTTAATTTAGTTTAAGTTTTACCATTTTTAACAGCATGTTTTAATCAATTTAGTTTAAGAAATTTAGTTTTAGTTTACCAGTAGTTCTAACCGCAATAATTAATTGTAATTTAATTAGTTTGTAAATAAGCCTAAACACTGTCAATAAGTTTAAAAGAAAATTTTATAATTTCTTTTTAAACGGTAAATTTTAAATTGATCATAAATTCTTAAATAATTTTAAAAAGGTAAGTTTTAATTCTGAATATTAATATTAATTTTTGATTTACTGAGTTTTTTATTTAATATTTCATACCTTTAACTGTACATGTGTAGGCCTATGTACACTTGTCATACGTGAGTGGGTGTGAGGGCTTGTGTATGTTTGTTCAAATACATGTATGCACATGAAAAGGTTACGTAAACAAGAAGGAGGTGCTAACAATTTTCTTATTATGACGAGGTGCAAAGGGGTGTCTAAAACTACCAAAAGTTTGTTTATTTAATTTTTAAATGGTCTCACATGCTAATATTTTATGAAATACTCCTGAAAAAAATTGGCATAAATTCACTCTGAATGAAAAAATTACTAATAAAAAATAATATTTTAAATAAAGATAAATATAACCAAGTTTGTTAATAATTTTAAAAATGACATGTAATTTAAAATAACTTGCTAAACTACTCAACATGGCATAATTTAAAAGATCTTATGAAAATAAAGAGACATGAAGACGGAGAAATATTATTATTAACTCAGAATGATATTTCAGATACGCAAGGCAACATTACAATATTTCATAATTTTCCATTCTCTGTCATGAAACATGCTTTTGAAAGAGAATTTATAGTGCATTCCTCTTTTCTCAAAGATCTAAAGTAATACTGCTAAGTAGAATGATGAAAAGAGATTTTGAAATGAAAATCAAACTGCCCAGTAATATCAACCACTTGACCAATCATAGAATGTTTGATGTGTGATTCAAATTAATTAAAATTATCATTCATAGATTTTCATATTGGGGAGGTAGTTAGATTAAAATATTTATTGTAATCAAAACAGGGAAATGCACATTAAAGGATATTCAAAATACAGATTTCTGTATATCCAATTACAAGTATGAGGCCCACTCCACAATAAATCAACATAGAACAATAAAATATACCATACTACAAAATATTAAAATCTGTTTTAATAACTTATTTAAATTATCATTATCATAATATTATTTTCTTTCCAAATATATATCTAACAATAGTAGGTTTTTTGTTTGGCTTAATCTTTATTTTTATTTACAACTGTACAATTTTTAAAGCACAACTAGTAAATGAGATGGAATGAATGAGGAATGGCGGGAAAGTGACGTGAATATGAATCGATCCAGTGACCGATTTCGGCGTGAAATTTTTCAGGGATGTGGTGCCAACTGTTAATGATAATGATTTATAAACTACGATGAATGATTTTTTTTGAGATGATTTTCTTTTTTATGAAATGAAACAGGCATGTAAAGTTAAATTGAAATGTTTTTTTATTATTTTTATGGTGGTTGGAGAAGATCCCTATTCCACCTTGGTTTTAGTCGTCTGTTAACAGGGAAATCGTTAGTAGGTTTAAGAAAAGTTATAAAAATTAATTGTTTTGTTTTTAATTCGTGTGTCCAATCAGTTAAATTAAAAACAATAAGCAACTATGTGACCTAATTTGATGTTGATAACATTTAAGACGTTAAATGAGGTGTACTGTAGTCTTCAACAGATTCAGGGCGACCATTCCTGAAAGAGTGTGGTATATTAAACCCCAACCATCAAAGTACACTAGTATCTCCTCTCTATTATTCAAATTTGTATTTCTACTATTAATAAAATGTTTAATAACTACAAAACAAACACTGTAAAAATTAGGTATTTTGTAATTTAAAAAACACCTTATAACTTTTTTTTGAGTTTCAGGTGCATCGACCGTAAAGGTCATTAGTTACTACTGAGGATCTTTAAGTAGGTCTTAACTGCGTAATAAGATTACTTACTTTATAAATAGTGTATTGTTTTGTGGCTTGTGAACCTACCCTACCATTCTTCAGTAATAATACTGCTACCTGTTTTGCCTTAAATGTTAAATCTGTTCTTTGGCGAAACTTTTGCTGTAGTATATCTATTTAAATTAATCAGTTGCCGACTTGCCGCCAACTATATTTATCAAAACTCGAAATGGAAAGTTGTTAAAAACGTTTGTTTCGCTCAAAAATAGCAGAAATTTTGTTAGAAAGATCACGTAATTTTTCAAAGGCTCTAAATCAGACTGCAAGTATAAGAACACTTTGCGCCTTTATAGTAAGTCAGTCAGTACCTGAATCGCAAATGGAAAGGTCGGGCCGTTCTAAATAGTATATTATGAAACCGGTTTCGTTAATAGCGGTATACCGGTTTTATAATATCAGTAGTTTCTGTACGGGTGGTAATAAGTGCTCGTGGCAGGTAAATAGATTGTAGATTTTTTTTTATAAAGGACAGGATTTTATTGTTAGTCAAGACTTTACTTTTAGCTCAGAATTTGGAATTTATTTATATAATCTAATTGTAATAATTATATTAATTGTGTAAATAAATAATTAATTGTTATAAGCTATTATTTATTAGTCTAATATTATTTAGTTAGTCTATTTATTATTTATTATTAAACACGGGTCCCGAAATAATGTAGTCTTAGATGTTATAATAAATACGTAGTACCATAGCACGCAATATTAATCTATAGTACTCACCTGAATACGAATTTTTTTAATCTTTGTAATTTGTATCAGATTGCAAGGAATTCCAAATCTTTGTTGTAAAATAATAAAAATTAAAATTACAACCAGTAAAATGTAATGAATTTTATTAGTAAATTTAATTAATTTTGCATACTATAAACTTTAAATCTAAAACAATAGTTAAAATTAAAGTAACTAATTAAATTTCTTAGCTAGTTGGTGACATTAAACACTTTATAGGTTCTTAAGTGTTCTAAACATAGTTTACTGATAATGAAATAACTCATCGGCAACTACACTATAATGTACATTATTAACAATGTATATGACATGATAACAATAAGAAATCTTACAACGAAACCATTCATTTTAAAAATATCAGCGGAAATAGAACAATGGTTAACTTCTCGTAATTACATGAAACTATGTGATGTTTTATGAACAATAAAATTAGTATGTCTTTTATTAAATATTAAACTATTTAATTAAACGTTTAATAAGTATAAAATATTAGGTTATTTATAATATTTATCATAAATATACATTTTATTAATTAAAAAATAAATTATTAGTTTTATTTTATAAATCGACTGTATTTATAGTTCTTACAGTTCATTCTAAGATAAAAATATAATTACTTCGATTCTGGCTAGAGTCTAAAATTTCATAACGTCTCGTTTTGGCAACTTTAATGATTTTTTAATTACGTCATATGTTCAGTGAAAGCTAACTTGTTAGGTGATTCCGTCGATTGTTTAATAAAAAGAAAATCACTAAAGTGACTTCTTATAAAAAGGGATCAGCGATGATTCACCAGTTATTCACTATAAAGCTCTTGCGTTGGAATTTTAAGCTTAACACGATAAGAGCACCTTATCACAATTTTCGTGAATCATAAATTCTGGGCCTATTTCCGGTTATGTCCGGTATTAGTGAATTTCAGAAAGGTGCATTTCAGTTGTTTAATTGTTTGTTTTATGCAAAGATAATATGCAAGAATCCTTGAAAGGAAAGACGAAAAGTTACAAAAAATGTTGAAAAATACGGCCAGATATATTTTCTGATCTGGATATTTGATATCGCTGATTTAGGGTAAAGGTAATTACTTAAATTCAGCCACAAGACTATGAATGGAGTTTTCAACCTAGACGAGAGGTTTATAAAATGGTTTCATGTTACCAAATGTTGTAAAATGATTGAAAACAAAAGGAAATTCAAGCCTTTTTAAAGATTATGCTTTTATAATATTACTATAGCGGCTGTTTTACAGTGCTAGGCCATTTACCGTAACCTAAAACGCTACCTATTCAATTCTATCAAACAAATCTTCATCCCTTAGTCATATCTCTCACTTCTCTTAATAACATAGCTGTCACAACACCATCCTTCTACTCCTCTCTCGGTAGACCTTGTTTCCTCTGTCTAGTTAAAACCGATAGCTACTGTTCTGTGGCAACCTGACCAACATCCATCCCTGACCTCCTTCTATTCTTCGCAGATGAGTTGTGTTTCTTAAATTTTCTCAAATAATAAAACCACCTTGTCAATTTTCATAAAAATCTCTTCATTCTTAAATTGACCTGTTGTTGTTTAGATCATCAGCTGAAATCCTGGTGTGAACCTCTAAAAGCTTTACTAAGTAATACGAGAAGTAAGGTGGTTTACCATTGCATATGCCTCATTAAGTAAAAATTGTGCTTATCAGAATGCCAGGCTCTGTAAAACACATCTACTGATATGTAATGATGAGAGATGAACCCGGGACTCAGTGTGGGCAATGCGCTGCTGCTAGCGTAGCAGGTACATTTCTATAAACATGCAACTGTGTAGTATGCAGTTTATATTTTGCTTTTCCTTTACAACACTTAATAACATTTAAAATAACATTCCGTTCCACACTTAAAATTGTTTTACCCTGCTTTTGAACGTTCGAAATGATAAACTTATAATACACGGATAGATAACTAATTTATAACAACACTACAGAAAAATGAATAAAATGTGAAGAATTAAAACGAAAAGAAACAGAATCAGTTTTAACGAATTAAAATACTTTTATTTGTGTAAATGTAGCCAGAAACTGATTTATTTTTTTATGAACACAATAAAAATTAATTTCTCACGGGATATTTAATTTGTTTGTAACGTTGAAATTTTTATCGACAAGGGCAGGCCTACGCCTGCAAGTTTTCGAAATAAGGGCTGGCACTTTTTGTGCATCCTTCTTTATTTTATATTAAGTGACACTTTAGATCATACTTTTAAATATTATTTCGGCATTAAAAGGTTTACCTATGTTTATTGTTATCCCATGTTGAATCTAAATAACTAGGTGATAAGGTTATTTTTTTGTATCATGTTGTACTTGTTTTAAATAAACAATAAACGAACATTTTGAAAACAAAGTAGTGTAGTAAAAAAAACCCCGTGTAATTAATTTTTCCATTTAGAACACTGTATTCCCGAGCGTAAGCCGAGCGTTAACTTAGGAACTACAGTATTTTTCTTTTAAATATTAAAAATTCTGAATTTTACGCTCCTAAATATCGGTTACAGCTATTTGTTGGTTCGTGGATGTAAACTGTCTCATGCTATTACTTTTTTGTTTCCTTCTTTATGTTAACTACGTTGTTTATTTTTGCTATGAAATAAACAGACGTATGATAATTTTAATGAAATAGTTATTGTTATTTAAATTTAGAAGTTTTTCATAGCCTAGGTTAATTTGTTTTTATATGTATAAAGTTTTTGTTTTTTTTTACATTCTATTTTCAATCAATTTGTTTTTCCTTCATAAACTTTTAAACTTTAGAGTTCTTTTCACTGTTGATTTTATACATGTTGTAAAATATTCCTTATGTAAGTACATTTTTATATAACTCAGAAATAAATGTGAGGACCTTCCATCTTGGTTGATTTTCAGCCTCACACTCCCATTAAATTTCACAAATCTTACTTCTTCTACTTGGTTTCCTAGCAACGAAACTTTGTTTAGACAAATTAAATAATTTTTAAATATTTATTTTAAACCAGCTGGGTTTATTTATACTCACTACTAGACCAAATATAAACAGATCTATCTGTGACTCATTTTTGAATCGTTACAAATACCCCCTCATTTAAATTTTGAAAAACAAAGAAAAATGTAGCCCTTAACTAAAATTATATTTTGAATTTTGAATTTGTTTTGATAAATTTAAATGTAATAAAATGTGGCCGAAATGTTTTTAATTCATGCTGCCTTACAAGTAACCTTACAATATTTACTACTCAGACAACATTAACATAACAAAAATTAATAGTTTTATTTAAACTTTCCTGTAAACTGAATAACAATAACAACAATAAATATTTTTTTTTAAATTATCTTTAAAATTACATAACTATGTAATTGAAATTAACCCTATCAAACATTAGAGTGTGTAAACATTACTGATAAACATTATGTTTATCGGTTCTCAACTAATAAAATATAAAATAAAACCTTAACAACAAACATAACCAACATATACACATAATGTTTTCACATTTATCATGATTAGTGTACATAGCATCGATATTTATCACAGGCACATTATCTTTAACAAAACTCATTAGTAATTCATTAAGTTTATCAAGGTTGTTAATTCTTTTGGTTTGAAAATTCCTACCAATATTGACTTTATTAATTACATTGTTTTTAACAACATTCTTCAAAGATGTTTTAGGCTTAAATTCATTGCTAACCATATCTTTATTTAAAGAATTTTCATTGCATTGTCCACTATTATTATTATTACTATTATTATTATATCTTACCTTATCATTTGTAATAGAACTTGTTATAGGAGAATTAAAAAACTGTTTGACACTATTCAGACCTAAATCAATTGAAAAATTATCCATATCTTTATTGTTATCAATTGAACTTTGTTTTACTTTCATCTCTGTACAATTATTATTAGTTACCACATTATTTATTGCATTATCAAAGGTTACTTCATTGTTTTCTACAGGATTATTAGTTTTACCTATATTTTCAGTATTATTTTTATTCATATCCTTATATTTTATCAAAATAATTAGTATTTTCTTTCTCATTACTCTTATTTGTATCCTCTAAATCTTTCCTAATTTCTGACCTAAGTTTATCAATTATTTCAACTTTATCGTTTCTTATCTCTTCCCTAATCTCCCTAATATCCCTTACCTATTTATCTAATCGACACTCTAAACCATTTATTTTCTCAGCTAATTCTTTTCTATGAAATAAAAATTCTTTTCTATGTTGTGCTATGGTGTCTGACTGCCTATCTATCTTGTTTGCCTGCTTATCTATTTCTATCTTTAAACTATCTCTAGTATCTTTTCCCTGTTTATCTATTTTGCTCATAAGTTGTTGAAACTTGTTTGTAATCATACTGTTCTGACTATCATTACTATCATTATTATTATCACTCATACCCACTGCGTCATATGATGTCTCCATCAAACCTGCTACCTGGTTCACATGAATTGGTCCTGGCAATCCTACCTCGTCCAGCTCCTTTCCTTTGATTTGTCGTCCTCGTTTGCTCCACCCTGGTCTTCATCCTCCGACGGCTCATCCTCTTCAGCCTCATCATCTTTCCCTTTTTTTTTAAATGGAGTTAGATTCCTTTCCGCTGCAGGAGAAGCAATCTTGAATAAATATGAATCCGGATTATGACCTTCATCAACTAAAGTCTTATGCAGTCGTTCTATGAGTATTGTTTTTACACCTTTATCTTGTATATTTCGTTCTCTAAGTTCCAGTTTTAAGTCTGCGACACGCAGATCTACCAATATCTTATGGTCAGCGTCCGACATATGTTTTCTTTTAAAATTGTGAATTTGTTACATATATTTCTTACACATTTTTTTTTTATTTTCATGAATTCTTCTATAAATTGTTGCATGAATCGTTCCCCACAAGGGTTGCCAATTTTGCTATGAAATAAACAGACGTATGATAATTTTAATGAAATAGTTATTGTTTTATTTAAATTTCGAAGTTTTTCATAGCCTAGGTTAATTTGTTTTTATATGTATAAAGTTTTTGTTTTTTTTTACATTCTATTTTCAATCAATTTGTTTTTCCTTCATAAACTTTTAAACTTTAGAGTTTTTTTCACTGTTGATTTTATACATGTTGTAAAGTATTCCTTATATAAGTACATTTTTATATAACTCAGAAATAAATGTGAGGATCTTCAATCTTGGTTGATTTTCAGCCTCACACTCCCATTAAATTTCACAATTCTTACTACTTCTACTTGGTTTCCTAGCAACGAAACTTTGTTTAGACAAATTAAATAATTTTTAAATATTTATTTTAAACCAGCTGGGTTTATTTATACTCACTACTAGACCAAATATAAACAGATCTATCTGTGACTCATTTTTAAATCGTTACATTTTAATAAAATTGTTATGTCCCTAAGTAAGTAAATAAGTAAATATTTAGATGTAAAGTAATATCTAAAGCTCTGCTTTAGTTTTAATAATATTTATTCCATGAGATATTACTTTGATGATAAAGATTTGATACACCAAGACATAAATATTCTGGCTTTATTTTTCTTATGCAGAATTGACACACTGTTGGTGTTCAGAGAATCATTAAGCACTACAGATTTACTAGAAAGCTTTGCAGTGTAGTACGTGTCTTCATCTTTCCTCCATCGTTATTTTCCATCTTAGAGCTGATTCTACTTATGTGTCAATTCAATTATTTTCTATATAATTATAATTCAGACTTTGAAATATAGAGGAAAATTATAGAAAAAAACCATACGAGACGGATAATAAATTATTTTTAGTTTGTATTCGGAATTATTTTAAACTAAATTGAAAATCATGTTTAAACTCTATATGTTTTTAGTTTTTTTGGACTTAAGTAGTGACACTTCATGTCATGTACACATCTGGGTATCAGGTTACACAATTTAACAAGTGACACGTTCGTAAAATACAAAAAATATTGACAAAAACAGCTTTTATTTTAATTTCTTTTAGCTTGGTAAATTTTATTAAGAGTCTGAAAAGTGTAACTAAAACCTGATTACGTTGACGATTAAATAATTGCTATCAGGTAAATGTTTAATCTAGGCTGAGCGGTAAAAAAGATGAACAATAATAATTATAAAAAATTTTATCTTTGGAAAAGATTTGTAAACCACAAATATTCTTCCCCAATACTCTTTTATTACTGGAATTCATTTAAAATATGTTCTTTAAAAAACAATAAATAAATTTGTTATAAAAAAATTGATATGCCATTGGAGATATCTTCACAATATAAAAACAGTTAATGCTCATGTGATATTATGAAGCTAAATTTTGAAAGTTCAGTTTTACCAAGAAAATAAGTCCATGGTAAATAAAGAAAGGTATCAGTAATGTCCAGTAAATACAGCAAAATTATTATTGTGCAATTTAAACCACTTCACAAACACGAAACTAAATTTATACTTTGTTAAAGTGAAAACAGTTATAAATGTGGTGGTTCGTCATGTACCAGGGCACATCTGTTAGAGCTCTGAGAACTTGCGACTGAAAACGCTAAATAATTTAGATATATCAGTTACTGGATGTATCTTGTAACTGGATACTTTAGGTCCAGAACGATTTCAATATGGCTGTTTAGAAACTAAGAGTTTCTTTTGAATTGAGAATATTGATTTCGGTAAGAGTAGCCAATAGAATTATTTATATCTTTTTTTTTCTTTTGAGATCGCAGTGGATCACTTGAGTCAGTTTCTGGGCACTCTCTTCTGTTTCTTTTCTTTGATTTTCCTCCAGTATTCTTTCATTCTGGTAGATCTTCTTTGCCTTTCTGCGTTCGAAAAATCACTTTCCTGCTTCCTCTTTTATGTACTTTTCTTTGGAATCTAATATTTTTATTTTTAATAGTTTCAGCTGTTAAGTTTTATTTTCTAGATCTTCGAAGGTGATGCCTAATTTTTCCATATCTTTCTTGATTTCTCTTAACCACATTTTTTTTAAATTTTTTTATTTAACGTCGGATTAACTGCAAGGTCATTAGCGACGACGTTGGGGTACAACTGTGTGAGGATGAAATTGTTTCTTCTAACATATGAAAATATGCCGCATTACTTCTAAATCTTTATTATAAAAAGAACTAAAAAAATCATTTGTACAATTATTATTAAAATGTAATAATGTTTTATGTTGTATATTCAATGTTAACTAAACCCCTTGACCCCAAAAGACCTGTTTTAGCGATGTGTGTAAGTGACTGTGACTTCGTGTGTGTGTATGTCACACAAATATCTCAAGAACTGAATATCTTTGAAACTTAAAACATAATCAAAGTACATTTAAAGAACCTCAAGTAGTGGTAGACCTATTTTCGTGCGATTTTTTTGCGATTACATATTTTTTTTGTTTCTGTATAAAAGAAAATATTTCAGTTATTTTGCCGATTAGATAACAACAAAAACTTCTAACTTTTTATATTTGTTTTGAATGTGTATTTTTTAAATAATGCGTTTTATTTACCTGAATCTATGTGTGGAGTATTATAAAAATATAATAACATTTTTAATAGTTATTTTAATAAGTTATATTATTTTTAGCTTAATCTAAAGCCACATCAATAGTTACGTCATACGTGACCAACGAGAACTAGTGGGTTATGAACCTGCAACTTTTTTACATGTGGTAATTTCTACACCGTACCCAGGAATCGAACCCAGAACCTTTTGTACACTAACCACTACGCCAGAAAAGCGGTCAATGTTATTTATAAACGGTCAATGTTAAACGGAGAACTTTAGACGACAGACGAAAACGGTTTTACTTTTTACTTTCTAAACGCTCTAAATTACCACTGCATCTTAAACTTCTTATTTATAAAGCTTATCTCCGGCCTGTTTGGATGTATGCCTGCCAAATCTATGGAACTGCTAAAGCATCCGTAATTTCAAAAATCCAGCAATTTCAGTCAAAACTCTTACGACAAATTACAAATGCTCCCTTTTACGTTACCAATGACTGTTTGCACAATGACCTCAATATTCCGTACGTGAACGACTTATTTCGTAAAATTTACACAAGATTCCGTATGAAATTATCACATCATAGCAACGAACTTGTACGCAACCTATACCTACCATACCTTCCCGGGAATCCCCGCAGACGTCTACACCGACGATGGAGTAGGGACATCATTTTGTAATAAGTAATTTCCGATAGTATACACTATTATCTAATCCATCCACAGGACATTTCCAGCTGGAGCCCACTGTTGAGTGGTGATCTCCTCTAAGTCTTAAAGCGCATTTTATTCCATTTCTTAATCACCTCATTCACTCGTTGTTATTATATACAGTTGTGAATTTTCCTAATAAAGTCAAAAAAAAAAGAAAAAAAAAAGTTATTTATTGACCATAGTTTTTATTATAGGTTTTATTGTGTACATAGAATGTGTATAATGTAGAGTCTTACGTTCGTACATTCTAAACTTTGTATCTTAATTGTGGGAATTTAAATCTTAGCTTAAAATTTTGTATTCATACTTTCTCCTTTCCTGTATAATTTTCTGTATAGAGGGAAGGAAAGTACTGATTTCAAGTTGATTTTTTAAAATCTTATTTTTATCAGAAATGCACGTTTCAGACCCCTTGAACCCAAAAGACCTGTTTTTAGCGATGTGTGTAAGTGACTGTGTGACTTCGTGTGTGCGTGCGAGGGTGTGTGTGTGTGTGTTTGTCACACAAATATCGCAAGAACGGAATATCTTTGAAACTTAAAACTTAAATTAAGTACATTTAATGAACCTCAAGTCGTGGTAGACCTATATTCGTGGGATTATTTTTGCGAATCCCTCAAAAATGTCTCCGACGATTTTTCATTTAATATCGTTTCATTTTTATATTATTATGCTTTATAAAATTGGGTATCATTATAAATCTACCGAATATATTTTGGGGCAGTGGTTTTGTGGTAATTTTCCTCAATATGCATTTAAAGGCAAAAGTGAATAAATTAAAGTTGTCTAAAGTTAAAAACCTTAACTACTATTATTTCCAACGTTTTTTCTATAACGCTTACCAAATATTTAACACTAAATTAGCGATTTTCTGTATTTTTCTAATCAAATTAGGTTAAAACGGGTATTTTTAAGATTACGGCTTTAGTATGATTTTAAAGAAAGAATTGTGTTAATAAAGTTATAGGAAATTTAAAAAATCTACAATATATTTTAAGAACTTTTATTCTGCACAGCTTAGTTTGGCGTCAATTGGTGACTTTACGTATTTTTAAGTTCTACAAAGGTTGATTTTCATTTTGCGTCATTTTCTCGTGGTAAATATTAAATTATGTTATTCATTTTATATCGTTTACTCATGATTAAATATACGTTACATATTTCGTTATTTACATTGGCAAGAAAACGTGAGGGAGTATTTTACAACATATTAGTTCTTAAGTTTAATACAAGTAGGTAGGTTTTTAGTAAAAATATTCATATTTTTTCGTCAACTAATGAAAATTATTTTGTGGTTTGCACTATGTAAATTATTGAAAAGTGGTAGGTTTTTATTTGTAGGCTGCATAGCATAGCTAGACTTACAATAATTAGGTGTCTCTTAAGAGATTAGGAAAGAATGCTTTTTAAGTTAGAAATATTACAATGGATGATAAATTTAGGTTATATGTATTTACAGGAAAATATATTTTATTGTAAAACCTACAAAACTAAGCACAACTGTATAAAAATCTTCCTTATTCTTTGTATGAATTGTGTAGATAAAATGATGTACATTTGAAAAGATCTGAAAGATTTATGCATACATCAGAGAGATCAAGCAGAGAAAGAGATAAAGAATGGGATCAACATAACTTTGACGAAGAAAGGGACTAAAAGATATTTTGATTTAACTGTACGATGTAGTATTCATACAACAAACACATTAAGAAATATACGAGCGGGAGTGAATGTAGGAGGTACGGTAAAAGTGGAATGGATTAACGACAGATGAAAAGAAAGGGAAGAAAAAGCAAACGAAAAGAAGAGGAGATGAAGATACATTACGGACATAAAAGTACAAAATGGCGGGGTAGTTGAAGTGGAGGTGAAAGTGGTTATGGTGGAAGGAGAAGAGGATGGAATTTTTATTGGTCGTTGCACTGGAGCCGTATTATTTGAAATGACATTAGCATTCATGATGAATCCGCAGTGGGTTTCAAACGGTCCACGTCGTACGCGAACATGTAAAGACAATGTAAGTAGTATGAATAATTATGATATTCTGGTAGAGAGTGTCATCATATCTGGCAGTCCCATTGAATATCAGGATAATCAAGTTGCCTCATGAGATTCATATGACGGTCGCTTTCATACAGAGATAAGGTGACGTGCGTGCTGTGGGAAAACCACTTGTAAACTGAATAGAGATGAATAGATGAACACAGATACTCATCCCAAAGGGACAAGGGTCACGTTCTAAGTGTTCCGGACGTGTCTAAATATTGTCAGTCTACATGTGCCCAAGGGTAGTCCATAGCACGTGCTCTCCTATGATTTTATCCTGGCTGAAATCTATATCTTACAACAGCGTAAGAAAAGATTTTTAAGGATAATATTCTTTTGGAGCAAGCAGTCATTTGTAACACTTAGGTATAAGAATAATGTATGTCGATACTGAACCCAATATGACAAACTGAATTGTAGTATACGTAAGAAACGAAATGGCTTACATTTTTCCTCACAATTTAAAAGAACATGGAGTCTAATATAAGACGATTTGTAATACCCTAGTTAAGTACACCTTTTACAAATAACTACACTAAAAGGTTCATTTAGTACTAAAATAAAAACACCAAGAGACTTAATCCATTACTGAGGTTGTCTAGAGTACTCAATCGGCAACAAACTCGCTTAAACCGAAGTTCCTAAATTTGATTCCCATTCAACAACTGAAAACTTTTAACGAAAAGTAACGTAACGCACCGTACCTCTGTTTAATAGCTATGATATGTGTAAAAATACTTTAATTGTATCAGATAAATAAAGTTCATCATTATTGTGAAGAACTTATAGTAATATTAAAGGTATATTTTATTAACATAAAAAATTTATTATTATTTATTTTTACCAAATATTTAAACATACAATATTCATAGTTAATATTGTGAAACTTATCTATAAGGTCCGTTTCTGGATCTGGGTAAATTAAATAATTAACACACTATCGTTTAAAATTACAAACAAATATTTATTAAGCACTATAAATTACAATTTAATTAAGCTCTTTAAACCTATGAATGAATTACAATATTATTACAATTAACTTACAAAAAGTAACAAACTAATTATAATATTATATTGAACACATTAAATAAACTACTTACAAATGATACCATAAAAGCTTTATACAATACACAGTGCACGTTCACCTTCTTCAAATGTAACTACACAGGCTAATAAATCGGCTGCGCTTATATAAGTGAATATATGGAAGTAACGAGAAGGACAGAAATTTTTGATATAATAAAAATATAAGTTTTTACAAAACGTAAACATTTTATTATAATTGAATAAAATGGTTACAAAAAAAGTTAATTATCTAAATAGGTACCCACCTCCCTTAGGTAGTTGTACAACAATAGACCGACCTTTACGATGTATAGCCATTTCTTGCTTAATATTTCTATTTCTTGGAAACCATATTTATTATTTACTACTACTAATATTCACGTAACACCTTTCAAATCTTGGTCCTATATAGATATGTACAATTTATGTAATTATTTAGTTATGTAATTGTGATATGTATAAAAAATAAAATCCAATTGCACTTCCCGGTACATTCAAAAAACATACTAAAGGTATTACTTTTATAACCTAAAAATTAAAATCGTTTTTTACTTCTAATAACGTTTTTAAATAATGTAACCGAATTTTTGTAATAAGAAAATTTATGAAAATTATAATTATTTTTCTTTCGCATTTTCTTCTTCTACTAAGAATGAGCAGACGAGCCAATTCTGGCCGATTCTGTTAAAAAAAATCTTCCGACTATAGCCTTTAAGGCCTGTCCACACCTCTACTTCCCTCAGGTCTCTATACCTAACCTCAGTAATTCGAAAGAATATTCTTCGTTACAGCATCTGTTGAACATCATGAGGTAATCTATCTGTATGGATAGATCTCTTTCTGTACTCATCGATTTAATATTTAGAGATTTACAGCTCTGCTCGAATACTTCTATTGCAAAGCCTGTCTAATCTACAAAATTTGACAACTTGAAGGAATGTAATTATTTTCGCAGATTACAATTTCCATTTATCTCTTGAACATTATACAGTCAAAATTTTAATTTCGTAGGTTAACATAGCAACAGCCAAATGCTTCATTAGTTCTTAATCTGTATTATTTCTGAAATGTTCAGGCATTTCAAATTACAGTCTATAATTTCATGTCTATAATACTGTTTTCTTGCTACTTGATGTAGAAAATAAGATAAATAAATTTTAAGCTATTTGTAGTACCATTAACAGGACACTGGGTAACAGAGCTAGAAATGAGACAATATTGAAGTTCTACAAGGTAATGGCAGTCCCAGTCCTTCTGTACGGAAGTGAGTCATGGGTTACCATGAAACGCCAAGAAAGTAGGATCCAAGCAGCTGAAATGAGATTTTTAAGAAGGGTGAAGGGCTGCTTAAGGGTGGATCTAATACATAACGAGAAAATTAGGTCTGAGTTGTGTGTATTTAGTCTGAATGAAAAAGTGGAGGAATACCGCAATCAATGGAGGCAACATTTGGAATGGATGCAAGAGGAGAGAATACCCTTCAAAATTATGAAATATGTTTCAGTAGGAAGAAGGGGGTTTTGAGTTCGGAACAGGCTTATGCCTAATCCTTGGTAGTAAGAAGAAGAAAAAGATTGTTTTCTTGCTACCATTACCTATGTATCTTTACTTAGTTTAGGATGAAATCCAATACAATGTTAGGATGAAAGCACTTGCTCCAACACTGAATCTTAAACCACTATCTTGAATATATACCGGTTTTGACAGTAAACTGCTTCTCTTAATAACTTGAAAGGTTCCATAACATCCGGAATGTCTCATGAATTAGTAAGCATAAATTTCCAATGGCTGTTCCGTAAGGCAAAAATGACTGTGGGGTAACTTTGAGGGAAGCACTAATGCCGAGTTGGTGTAAAACGAAAGAAAATCCAAGTAATATTTACATGATATGTTATGTAGGATGCCTTCAGGAAGTAATTTTTTGAAATAGAAAGGTGAAGGCGGGTTTTAGAGATTGAAACCTTAATTTTCTTAGCTGACAATTTTAACCCTAACAAAAGAGCCTGTGGTCCACCAGGTTGAGGGTTGTACTATATAATTGATATCTTGCAAATAGTAAAACAAACTTATTCATAGTAAGTAAAATAACCTCAGTAATCAGATTGTTATTTTTATACTAGATAATTTGGTTATTAAAACAGGGTAAACTAAATTTTGGTTTTATTGAATTTTGAATGTAAAAAGTGTAACAGAAGTAGAGTAATAGAATTTTAGATTAGTTAATAAACAGAAAATGGAGCATCACATCAAATTGTTCGTATGGTAGACCTATAATATGATTAAGTAGTGGGCAGACTGGTTGGCCTCACGGGAGACTACAAAAAAGAGTTTTTGGTGTAATGAAAGACAATAGCCCGTCCAAATCGGACAATAAGAGAGTTCATTCATGAATAATTCGTACCACCATTAATCACAAGCGGCTTATACGCTTGACACCCAGCCA
This sequence comes from Catonia carolina, assembly GCA_035578175.1. Lineage (NCBI taxonomy): Eukaryota > Metazoa > Arthropoda > Insecta > Hemiptera > Achilidae > Catonia > Catonia carolina. Next base: position 20,494,134 of record JAQMRL010000013.1, read on the forward strand.
CTTGATTAAATACTCCTATTTGTGTTTGCTTTCAAAACAAATAATCATCCCCTTTCGAAGCTATACAAGGATTATGTTACGATGAAATGTAAATTTCTTTCTGCGTTTGTTCGTTATAGTAGTTCCCGTTAATTTTACCTTATATTAATATTGGTTCATTAATTACAGAAATATAGTCCGTATTTTCCCTCTTGCTACTAAAAACTAAAAAAAAATTGTGTCTTTGTGTTAAATAATGTCTGTATAATTTTTCATGAAATTTTACCAAATTTTTATTTTGCATTGTGAGTTCAATCAAACAAAAATGTCATACCATGGAGCTGAACTATTAATCCATTGGATATTTTATTTTTTATTTTAGCATAAATAATATATTGTCTGTTCAAAACGGACGAATAATTAGATACTTATAACAAGTTAATAGTAATTCACCCGTCAATGCACATCCTCTTGGTTATTGAGTTATTTGATTTCGTCGGGTATCTTCAAAAAAGATCTGTTGTTGTGTTGAAGATTAAATTTTTAATGTAATTTTCTGAGTTTTCCAAGTTATTTAGGAGGTTTAATGACAAAATTTTGGGATGAATTTTTAATTTCTAATGGCATGTCTTCGTAGCGGAGTTTTAATATGTTGTCTTCAACAGTTAGTATTTTTAAATACGCCTCTATAATTTTGTTTGAAATGTACCAAGGTGATTGTTTAAGTGTTCTGACAATTTTCGATAGGTATCTTTAAATAATTTCTGTGTTGTAAATACTGGTTGTTCCCCAAAGCTGAATTCCAAAAGCCCATTATGGAATTCAAAGTTACTTTTGTTTTAAAACTTTGTTACACAGTGAAATATTACTCAATCCATGGATCACAGAAACTCCATATATCCACATCGGCCGAGTAAGGAACATGTGACTAAATAGGTTTTGTATAACAAGGAAATGTTATCAACAATAGAGCAGAGATTATGAATGAGTAAAACCTTTAAGATACATTACAAACTGGTTAAAATTAATTATCATATCATATTGTTTTTCAATTTAATTCTTAATTTTGTACCCAACTATACCTGTAGGTTATAAATTTCTTATTTTGTTTTTATCTATTATGTTAGAAATGTTGTGACAAATAGGTAACTTACAGGCTAACTAATTATGTTAAGACAACTAAAGTTTTATCTGTTAAGTTTGTACAATGTAAAATTCTTTCAATCGGATGCAGCAAAATATTTTGTATTCACCTGGCCAGGTGTATGACATGGAGGACTCAAATATAGAACAAAAATGCAGCTAAATCTCAAATACCAACCACTATATTGGATGCTAAACAGAAAATGTAAATTATCGGCATAAGAATTTCAGATTAATATACTAAATTTCAAATTCTTAATATATCTAACCAACTAACCCTTAACATTGCTCTCGTATAAATACCGTTACTGGTTACTAAAAATTTATGTTATCCTAGATTAATCAGATGGTTAAATCACGTTTATTTCCAATTAGGAGGAGAATTTACTTTACCAGATTTAGTTGTACTAAAGGATTTAATTTATAAGTTCGTTAGAATTTAATATATTGTTTTTTAACTCGAAATGATAAAGCATCCAAACGAAAAAAGTTATGAATTTTTCTTAAAGAGAATGTCAACTACGCATTGTTGTAACTGCTTTATTGTAACAACAATACATATTATTATGTTAAATTTATAAGTTTTTTTCCAACACAAAGGCAGCGATAATGGAAAATATTTTTTGTTAAGTTTACAAAACGTTCATTATAATAAATTGTCAGGCATGTGTCACACTATTTTATGAAACACAATATTATCAGAAATTCTCCCTTTTCATATTGTTGCACGTGTATTGTTTTAGGAAAAAATCATGTTTCCATAAACCAGATATTTTATAAAACTGATAATTATTGGTTTTAACAATGTACTGTTTATTTTTTTTAGTTTATAATACAATGAAATAAGATTCATTACATCAAGATCAAATTTTCCAATAGCTTGTATTTATTTAATACAATTATTATATCTGAACTTAATTAGATACATAATTTTGTGGAATAACGCATAAATGAATAAAGATTAGGCCTGGTAAGTTTGTAATGCAAATGATAGTTAGGTTTATATACACATATGCGCACTCAAATTTTATTTATAATTATTTAATATAATAATTTATATAATATAAAAAAACCAACTGGACTGAAGAACCGAAGGTTACGGTTTGACTAACTGTCCAAGGAGTAAAAATTCATAAACGTTAAAACCCCACGATCTTGTACCATAAACCATTGTAGTCGCTAATGACAAATCTGTCAGTGCGACTTTAAATAAAAAGAAATTTTTAATTTTACCATTAAAGGAGTTTTTTAAGATTTTGCTGGAAGGTTTAACTATTTTGGAAATTTTTGCAGTAACGTTTCTTACAAAAAACAGTAAAGCGAAAATTTGTTTTTCCGAATATTTTCTAATGAAATTTATGGTAAAGAGACGTGGAAATAAAGTACATTTATGTTAATGATCATTTATAATTTTGCAATTTAATCTCGTTAATTTATTTTCAAAATGTTTATAAAATGATTCAAATGGAGTATTTCATGACAAAGTGGACATGCACCATAATTTTGCTATTTTCCAAAATGCAATTATTAACATAAAAGGACTAATTATTAAATCCTGTCAATATAATATTGGTAGCTACAAATAAATTTTGTTGTTGTTGTTGTTTAGGTCATCAGCTAAAAGGCTGGTTTGAACCTCTAGAGGTTTTACTAAGTAAAACGAGGAGTGAGGTGGTTTACCTTTGCCTTCCTCACTGAGTGGAAAAGTACGCTTATCAGCATGCCGGGCCCTCTGAAAAGCACATATTTTCCACTCTGCAAATGACACTTTCACTTCATTCACCACAGGGTCTGGCTGTATAATGAAATTCATTACTTTCAGAGGAGATACCTCTGATTAGTGTCTTTTACACCTCTACCTCTTCTATTCTTAAATGATTCAGTCATTTAATTGGCTGACCATGTGTTAAGAAACAGAACTATTTATTTTAGCCCTGCAACGAACAGATTGAGTGTAAAAAATTTGACACTCCACAAAAATAAATTAAATATAAAAAAATAAATAATATAAAAAATATAAATATAAAAAATAAATATAAAAAATAAATAATTTTAATAAAAATAAATTTTATGCATTTAATAAATCAAAATGTTTTGTGTCGTATGTCAAAAACAGAATTTATATATATTAGTAATATTATTGTCAATGGTTATTTAAATCATAAGCATTTAAACAAACAAATATTATATTCTAATTTAATGATCTATTTCATAAATGTTTACAATCATATATGTTTTTGGAAAATTCTAACATCACTTACGTGGAGTTAATTCATTTACAAATTGTTAAATAAATAATTTTTATTGGTCATTCTAAGCGACAGCCTATAGCCAGTGTCTTAGTTGTGGTCTGGACGATCCTATAACCTTCCATACTATTCAAAAATTTTATATATCATATATTTTATATTGTGAAGTTTATTTCGGGTTTTTCAGGATCTGGGTATTTTAAAAAAACCAAAACTTCCTTTTGACTATAAAAAATATTTATTCGAAAATTAGTAACTTACCTTAAATTATCTTATTACAGTTACATCTTATTATCTTATTTTATCTTTTAGTTCTTATAACTGTTATAACAACTAAAAGATGACAAGTACCTAGGTACTAAATAACAGTCAAACTTAATTAAAAACTAATGATGTTCATCTTCTTCTTCTACTGTATTTCAAGGATTAGGCATCTCTGCCTATTCCGAACCTTTCAAATCTGCCCATCTCTTTCTCGGGCGTCCTCGTTCTCTCTTTCCCTCTTGTTTATAGCCTAGTGTTTGGTTAGTTATCCTAATATCCTATCTTCCCTCATTCTGTTCACATGCTCCAACCACTCTGTTCTGAGATACCCTGTTATTTATAGAGAAGATGTTGAGTTCTTTCCTTGTCTCGGTATTCCTGTAACGATCTTCTCTACTACACCATACGTATGTCGAAGTAATTCTATTACAGATGCTTGCAATCTACTTCCTCTCGCTCTGATAGCACCCAAGTTTCAATGCCATAGAGTAGGGTTGGAACTGCTATTGTTTTATAAAATTTTATTGTTTTTGCTGGTGCTGATTCTAAAGTTCGGTAGATAGATCCGCATATTTGCTGAAATCGGTGCATCTTACTGTAAACATCTTTATCCTGTTGGTGTGTAATGTTGCAAACTAGATACAGAAAGTGGAATATCCGTTCCAAAATATTATTATCTATAACAATATTGCTTCTGACTGGCTCCTTCCCTCTGAATGCCATTACCGTTGTCTTTTTGTCGATCCTGTCAACTTTTATTCTTTGCAGAATTTGTTCAGCATGAAGACTACTCTCTGCAGGTCATATTCATCTCTTGTAGCACGTTAATTCATGTTCATTTGCAGTGAAATAAATATTTGATTACTTACATCTTGTTAACAATGTTCAATATCTTCGCGTTAAGCAGAATAGCTTCAATACAAGACGTACAAACTGTCTGCAACAAACACTTTTTCTCTACTGTTAAAAACATACTGACTCGCTAACTAACCAACAGCCACGTTTGTATGGAAAATAAACATTAAACTTCCTCGAAGGATCTTGAGAAATATACACATAAATAATACAACATTCTACTCTATTCTAGAAAATTACATTTAAGTAGCAGCACCTATTTTAGTGCAGAGTAGCAGACAGAAATTCTATTAATTATTCCAGTGTCAAAACGCAAAGGTCACTTACAAGCGTTCCTCTGTCCAGCCGGCGTATCTTCTTCTTCTTCTACCTCAATCGTAAGATTGGTTGGCAGCCCTCCATCTAGCTCTGTCCATTGCCACCCTCTTCCATTGCGCATAGCTCTCAGCACCCAGATCTTTTGTAATTTGGTTTAGATACTGTAGCCGGGGCCTTCCACGACCCCTTTGTCCATTAACTGTACCTTCAAGAATGCTTAACGTAAATTCGTTGTGTCTTATTATGTGTCCAATATAAGAATGTCGTCTGCCCCCGAGAAGCTTCAAAAGAGATCTACTTTCCTCTGCCCTTTGTAAAACCTCTACATTCGTGATCCTGTCAGTCCATTTTATCTTGAGCATTCTCCTCCAGCACCACACCTCAAATGCATTCAAAGCCTTTTCCTCGACCTTCCCAATAGTCCACGTTTCTGACCCATAGAGTGCTATACTCCAAATGCAACTCTTTATTAGTCGCTTTCTTATTTCCAACTTTAGACTATTTGAGGAAAGCAGCTGCCGTTTACTAATAAACATAGCTTTAGCTTCTCTAATACGCCTTTTAATATCCATTTTATCCTTCCCATCTTCCGATATTATGCTTCCAAGATATTTATACATTTTAACTTGCTTTAGGGCGGTGTTATCTAATTTAATGGACACATTCTCTGGAACTTTTGAGCAGACCATAACTTCTGTCTTTACCTTATTGATCTCCATATCATATTTATTTCTCAGTATTTCATGCAAGGTGTTTAGTGCTCTTTCTATACTTGGTTTATCATCTGCCACTATTGCTATATCATCTGCAAAACGAAGCATCTGGATCCTTACCCCATTTATCTTGATGCCAGTGCAATACTCTTTGCATTCATTGATAGCTTGCTCTATGTAAATGTTGAACAATAATGGTGACAAACAACAGCCCTGTCTTACTCCTCTCTTTATATTAGCCTTCCTTTGCTCTTCGCCTATCTTTAATGATGCTATTTGATTTTTGTACAACTCTCTTATAATCCTTATATCTCTATAGTCTATTTTGATATCTTTCAGCACCTTCATAAGAACATTCCAATTCACCCTATCAAATGCTTTGAGGAGATCCACAAATGCAACGTAAACCTGTTTGTTCACCAGAAAGCTTTTCTCCACAATATTTCTGAGACACACTATTGCTTCCCTTGTGCCCTTATTTTTCCTGAAGCCGAATTGATCCTCAGCGAGATTTGCATCAACCTTACCCTCAATTCTTCTCAATATTATACCCGTAAGTATCTTAGAAGCATGTGATAGGATACTCAGTGTTCTATACTCCTCGCACCTTGTTGCCTTGTTCTTCTTTGGCAAAAGCACCATAAGGCTTTCTTTGAAATCATCTGGTACTTTCCCAGTGATGTAGATAGTATTCATAAGAACAAATAATTTGTACTTAATATCGTTGTCCAGTGCCTGCAAGAGTTCTGCCGGTATATTATCTAAACCATATGATTTCTTTGACTTCAGATCATGTAAGGCCCTTTCCATTTCTGAAAAAGTGATTGGTGGTCCCAGATCATCAAAAGGCACATTACTCTCCTCCTCCAGCTCATCTAAGGCTTCCGAATTACTATACAGATCTTCCACATACTGCTTCCATCTATCTGCAACCTCCCTATTGTCCCTCAACATCTTCATATCCCTTGATTTAATAATGTTGTTTCTCACAGCGCGCTTACCAAACATCCTTCTTATTAGGCCATACGATTTTTATAGGGCAGCCGGCGTATATCACAGCATATTTCACGTGTCAGTGAAGTTGGTTTTGTTCTAAAACAGCTAATTTTCGAAAACAAAGGTTCCGTCTTTCAAATCCTAGTAATGTTAGATACTTTTATAACGATTTGAATACTAGACAGTGAATACCAGTAATTATTGGAGTTCAATTCACTATAATCTCTCAGGAAAAATATAATAATAATAATTGTCAACGCCGATGTACCCGGGTCAGTTCATAATTCCGTTGCTTTGTGCTGATTTACTAATTTGGACCCGCGCGCCATCAAATTTACATATTTCAAAATTTTAAAAATTTAATATTTACATATTTAGTTATCAAATTTACATATTCGATCTGCTTATCGACCGATCTCCCCACTCACGATCCTCAATTCCGTTTCCTTCTTTCTCACTTATGCATTGACTTTCGCCACGTATACGTCGTTTTTCCGAGGCTTTTCTTCGGTCACGCATCTGCCGGATGCGTTGAAAATTGCTGGATGCTTATTCGTAACCATCGATTCTAAACTTATTCATGTGTGTAACTGTATTTGTAATATTTTATCTTGTGTGCTTTCGTAAATGTGTCGTATAAACTGGTGTATTTACTTAGCGTTCGACCAACGAAACGTGCTTTCCGTGTGTTCATCTACTGGAAGCTATACATCAGAGCATATTAACAAGTCAGTGGCTTTTTTTGTTTGTAGTTTTAAAATGAATTGTAAAAAGTGAATATTTCCTTTTAGTATGTATTACGGTTTTCTATCTATTGCATTATTCTGATACTTTGTTTGACCCTATGCATTCGTTTCGGTCTCAGACAAGACACCGATAAAATGTCTTGTTTCTCTTTTGGTTATTTTGGTTTAAAACGCAAGCTGAATTTCGGGAGATTCTTAGTTAAAGTCTATACAACAATTAGGTTACCGGGCCGCGGAATCTAACAATAATTATACTTTATTTCCATTTAAACATAACATTTTGTAACATAACAAAACAGAAACTTATACAATTCAAAACCAAAACCATAGCCTACAGTTCAACAATTTGTAAAAAACACAAAAAATAAAATGAATAACATGTAGAATGGAAATTTGGTACCTCCAAAGATTCCTGTTTTGAAGTTTACCAACACTACAAAAATGGTCGCTCTGAGTCCGTAAAAGACTACACCTCATTTACACGTCATACATATAATCCTCATCTCATTCGGACAGTGGGTAGCTTACTATTTAAATTGAACATATTGCAACGTACACACTTTAGAGATTGGCTAATAAAAATGATAAAGTTGTTGAAAATTTCTATCCTCTTGCCTTTCAATTCTATACCCAACCGTACGTTAAAAGATTTGCAGGACTTATATCAATGATGCTCACATATAGTCTGGCCTCTATTGTGCCTCACTTTTTTATAAACATTCTCAATCTTTTGGGGGAAATGCATAAAAATATTAGCTTAGAGTAATGTTTAAATTTCGTGGACTAGTTTTTTAGGAAGGTTGAAGTTTGAAGACGAATGAGTGTGCCGCACACATTCGTCTTAAAACTTCAATATGGAATGATACAGAATAATCAACAGAAGAATAACAGCTAATCTTTTTAATTTATTCAATGGTGATCATTATGAGTTTCTCAGACTTATTCTCGTAACAAAGATTCTCGTGACAAAGATTAAAGGTAGTTACAGACCTGGACGTTAGAAATGGTTGTGGTTGAAACATATTGGATAATGGATAAATAAATATGAGTACGGATACGTTGTAGAGGGTGATTCAATTTTAATTTTTTATAACTGGTTTTACGTCCGATTTTTCATTTACTTTTTTTTGGTTTAACGTCCGACTGTTCTGCAGACTGGTTTACTGCTAATGCAGACGATGAAGGATGAAATGATATTTTGTACCGTATGAAAATATGCCGTGCCTGAATGGGATTCGAACCCAAGACCGCATGATGAGAGGCGGCCGGCAAAATTTTTCATTTACTACTGATTCAGAAGATGAATGGTGATATTCGGATTAGTGATAAAAATTTCTATACCTGACAAGGGATCGAGCCCAAGACTTCTGATGTAGAAGCCAGTAATGTTGACTACTATGCCGTGAGCTGGCGAGGGTGTTCATAATATACAGCGATTCAGCAAGGTTATTAAGCAGGAGAGCAAATGCTTTTTTTTAAGTAGTTTCAAATAACATTAATACGTAATATAAACATAACACATGGTTAAAATGAATAAAGAAAGATGAAATATTATAACATCTTACACGTAAATAAAATAGCTTACATGGGGAAAAGTAAAAAAATAATAATTAATCTTTGTAGTAAATGATAAAGTTTTTTTTCGATAGGGAAAACAATTACAGTAAACAAATAAATGAGTACACAGACATAGGCCTACGCCCAGACCAATCGGTAAAACAATGTATTTTTGGGCTCAGTGTGGCTAAAAATGAGTATTTTTGATAAAAACTTGATTTCGAAAAATTATTATGAAAACATAACTTTCCTTACCTATATTTTTCTGTCAAGTGCATGAGAGAGTAAAAAAACATAATTAACATTTTGTCAATTAATGTACGTAGTTAATTTGTTTTCGAAGCAATCCATGTACCAAAATTTTAACCTTCATGTAAGTTACTAGAAATCGCTAGTGTTCATTTTGTGTTAGTGAGATATCTGTAAAATCAATGTGACCTATAATACATTTTCTAAGATTTTAGTAACGACTTTACCAGTTACTTAGTTATAGTGCGTAATAGAGCGAGCGAGAGAGAAAGAGAAACCTTAATGTTCAGGTTAAAACGTTTAGGATTCTATAGAGATTATGAAGGCCTAACATTAAGAGCAAAATGTTATTAACGAAGAACAAGATATTATCGATACAATAATTATAGTTCACTACAAATTACAACAGGCGGTGACCAGTAATACAGTACCACAGCATTCGGTCGCTTCTTCGTTAAATGTCTTCTAATGGCAGTTGAACCGATGAAGGAGAAAAATCATACTTCAATGATTTGCCAATTACTTTACTGAATATTGTACGTGTACCACACTGCAACTGTTAAATTACTTAAGCCATTTAAAACACTGAAAACATATTTAAGTTATAAAAAGGTCTTCATCGAAAGCTTTGAAACCGACAAAAAGTAACTAAAAATACATTGTTCAAGGTGAAAACTAAAAGATCGTTCCGTTAACATTGGTTTCCTTTTATATATATTTTGAACTATTAAGATAATAATGAACTTATGAATTAGAAACATATCACCCACTTGCCTTGTGACAATATTTACTAACGTGTTTTATTTACTTTAGGCTATCTAGTAACATCATTTTTATTAAATATAATTTTACTTGGATATCAGGAAAGAGCTGCAGGTAGTACTTTGTGTAAATGAGAGAAACTAGAATTAAGAAAGATTTTATTCCAAAATTACGATGAAAACTTAATTTTGAAAAATTGACAATATAACAATATTTTCCTTCCCTATATATAACTATTTTTACATACGGCAAGAGAAAGTAAAAATTAAGAAATTAAATTCCAAAACGGGTTTTGGAGTATGGCTCTGAGAAAAAATGAAGATTGGGAGGCCCTGTACAACGCTGGGATTCCCTTTACAACATTCTAAAACAAATATTATTTTTACTAATTCATTCGTACTATATTTTCATGTAACTTAGATCTTACGAAATTTACACATATTAAACTTTAAAACTATGTTCTAGAATTAACAAGTTTTTTAAGCGTTGTGTTAAATAGGCCTAATAAGAATTTTCAGTAAAATAAGTACTAAACTACGTAAGTCTACTAGAAGTGGATTCAAAATACAAAAATTATTGCTAAGATCCGTTTCGGGATCTAAGTTAATTAAATAATTTATACACTAAAGTTTAAAATTACAAATATTTATTACAACTAAAAGATTTACAAAATAAATAATAAACTAATTACAATGAAGTAATACAATAAATAACTTAAAAAATTTGCTTAATACTACTTACAAACAATTATACAGAATGCACATACACAAAAATTATACACAATGCACATACACAGTAAGACATAACAACAATAGTTGACCAATGCCCGGAAACGTCGGCCTTTCCTAACGTACCAATAGCACACGCAATAAACACTCGTCAAATATCAAACGAATACTAACTCTCCAACCGCACTTGGGGCTCTCTTTATATAGATGGATCAGACAGATTTCTGGAAAGAGAGGGAGAGAGAGATTCGATGCAATAATAAAATACAAAAATCCTTTTTCTGGTTCTGGAAAAATATTAACTAGTGTAAACAAGTCACAATTGAATAAAAGATGTACACAAAAAGGCCAATTATCTAAACAGGTAACCAACCGGACTCTTTCACAAACAGTCGTACAACAAAGACCCTACCTTACTACACACGGCCCTTTTTAAATATTCTTTTATAACTAACTCTATTATTAATTTTTTGCTATTATTTACTATTTAACATTTTATTAATTTCTCGGTCCCCCTCTGGAAAGCTCTAGAACACACATTCCTCTTAGATATTGTCACAATACGAATTTTGTTAAATTAGCTTAAAACTTTCTAATTACCTACTGTAGTAATTATAATAAACTGCAGTAATTTTTATAAAATACATTTGAATTTTTATACTGAAAACACGAATTACAGAGAGATATATAACTCTAAAACAATCTTTTGGTTTGGGCCGTATAATGTAAAGAACTTCATGAATTCTAGAAACATATTATAATATCTTATGAATATAGAACTCCTTAATGTATCAGATAGTAAAAACTTGTAAAGAAACTGTTGCTTAAATAATGTCCTTACATTTAAGTGAAGTACCTTTCTTAAAATTATATTTCTGAGAATATTTCATTCTGTACAAGCTACTAGAATTTTGTTTTTTAACAGTCTTTTAAACAAGATTAACGTTTTTAGAAAACCCTCTACTCGTGATATGACACTAATTTTCACTGAAGTTTGCTTGAGTTAATTTTATTAAATCTTCAGTTGAATTCTCATAGGATTTCAGAATACATTTTTGGGAGTTTCAAGGATTTTGTGTTTCATTTTTTATTAACTCATCATAAAAATTTTATTTGAATTCGCCAAACTTAATAGATTATACAAACTAAATTTATATTAGCGGCTAATAACAAATATGATTTATGTTACATTATAACAAAGTGATTTCAAAAAATTATTTTAAAATAAAATAATAAAAATTGTTGTATTATTCTGTTGTGTTTTTATTTACTATTGCTGATCATCTTTTCGAACTTTCCTAAACGTAACAACCCTGATCAGTTTTTTCTTCCTTAGGTGGCATGTTCTCTAAGAAGTTTGGTAATCAACTTCGTAACTTTGTAACTTTAGTTTCGTTTTAACCATGATCTTGGATACTGCAACTCTAAATAAATAAGGGAAATGCACCGGAAACATGTTATAAAATTGTTCAATAACACTGATTTTTTTTATCTGTGTATTAACAGATTTTGTATGGTAAACTTCTTTGACCGCTGAATTTATAAGGGGTAAGCTACAATTTTACCTCTCATTTCAGGGTTCAGTTATTGCAATTTATGTTTTATGCAACGATTTTCCTTATCCATCATTCTGATAATTCTCTCATTTTGTGACTCGATTCACTCAGCTCGATTATAAAATCTTTCGGGATGACAACATTTCAAACGCATCCAAATTGTCGGTGATGTGTTTCCTTTAAGGTGCAGGCCTCCGTCACCTATAATAATACTAAAAACACATAAAATCTGAATTCGAATTTTTAACTTTACTATAGGCCTAAGGACTTCACTGTACAGTGTTTTTTCTTTTTTTTGTTGAAAGAGGTTCTGGTTTTCTCTAATCTATGATCTGATTCAATGGAGTTCTTATTTTCGTTAAAAGGTTTCTAGAAATTTGTATTTTTAAACTTTCTCAAATTTATGAACTATCAAGTTTGATTTGGTTCAATAATTATTAAAATACCGCTGTTCGTCAACGTAATCTTGAACTACAAGAGCTTGGCAAAAGTATATTTGGCATAGAATAACGTGGGCTAATTGCATTTGTATTCTGTTGTATTGCTACTAAAGACTACTCTCAGTACAATTTGACGAAGTACTTACATCTCATGTGTAAATATAAATCTTGTATTGTAAAAATTAATTTGTTAACATTGTGATTGTATTTCGTATTTAAAATGTTGTACAGTGTTTAAAAGTAAATAAATAAGTACAAAATGATGTTATTATTTATTTCAGTTTACTTGGAAGAGCTGTCAGACAGCACAAAGTTTTATTGTAAACCTGCAATGAGGTAAATTAACCGTCGGCTTTTGAACCTCTAGCGGTTTTACATGGGTAAACAACCAGTCAATTCTATAAGGCTAGAATGTATCGATTTTGGAATGCACGTTCCATTTATTTGTTTGTTACTTTTGTAATGAGTAAATCTTTCATGGTGTTAATTACATCGTTAAAACCTAAAATTTTTATTTATATTTGGTTTACATCTGACTGTTATTCCATTAATTTATGTGAATAATTTAGACAGTGAATCGTGGCTGATAAAAGTATGTGATGAATAAATGAAAAAAAAACGGTTAAGGAACTCTGCACTTATGTTCAGAGAATTGGATTTCGTACCTAGTAAGATATTATAAGCATCGTTAACAATATGTAACATGCCTTCTGATCTGTTGCTACACAAACTTAGTAAACTGTTGTAACTTAAAAAAGTTGGTGTACCCGTATTTTCCGAAGTCGTCCAACACGGGCATTTTTTGGCATTCGATCTTCAGACATCCATGGTAAATGAATATACTGCTCCTGCCTTCTTCTGAATAATTGATATCACTTCTGTCATACCACGTTCATGTCTAATATCCTCATTTATTTTTTGGTCCAAAATAAATTATGTACTCTTCGAAACTCTTAACAACCTTTTCTCACTAGCTTCTTGATAGATGTTGAGAAGACAAGGTCTAACACTATAAACGATACATTAAAACTGGTAGAACCAAGATGGGATGAAACTTTAAACGGTCCAGTCCAACAAAACTTTTACCTACCAGCGCAGCGTTTTCATCAAAATGTAAAGAATATTTAATCACATTGTAATATTTATGTCATTAGAAATTACTTACTGAGATATATTGAAGTTTTCAATATATTTTATAGTTTTCAAATACCGAATCAGATATTACTGTAATAACAATGCATAATAAATTATAAGATCTAAAAATATTTTACCAATACGTTAACCAATACCAATCCCTATTCTATGGCAGTGAAACTTGGTTGCACTCAGAGCGAGAGGAGAGTAGATTGCAAGCATCTGAAATAAAATTTCGTTGACATACTTATTGGTGTGGTCGAGAGGGTCGTTACAAGAATACCGAGATAAGGAAAGAACTCAACATCTTTTCTATCAACGACAAGGTATCTCAGAACAGAATGCAGTGATTAGAGCATGCGAACAGAATGAAGGAGGATAGAATAACGAAGCAGACACTGGGCTATAAGCCGGAGGGCAGGAGAGAACGAGGACGCCGGAGAAAGAGATGGACAGATTTGAGAGGTTCGGCAGAGGCAGAGATGCTTAATCCTTCAAAGCCAGAAGAAGAAGAAGATAATATTTAACTTCTTTTTGTAACTCACATATTCATTATTATAAAGTACTTTAGTTATCATAAAAAATCATATTATTATTATTTTATTTACACGATTTTGCAAATGAGAAAATTGTGTCCTGATAAAAACGAAATCCAAACAGGAAAAGCAAAATCCGGGAAAATTTTTACATATCAGTTGGTAAATTTGAGTGTTTGCAACGCAATTGATATTCAATCAAGAGTAAAAGAAAAATCTCAAAAGTAAGTAAACATTACAAAGGCTAAATCTCAAAATAATAGTAAAGGAAAATCTGGAAAGTTAAACAGCAAGTTTCAGAAAGTTAACTAAATTTTCTTAGAACTTGTTCATTTTATTTCTAAAAATTATCGAGCTTTATGTAACGGAACTTTTTATAAGCCAATATACTCCGACACAAGATGATGCGTATCAGTACGATAATCGTTCGTTTGTTCAAAAAGCTTTTTCTATAAATATATTGTGACAGATCGAAGGAAAGATTTTTCTCGAAGGTTCCAGAAATCCATTCATGAAATAGTATAGAGTGTGAAATAATAGTAACAACAAGAGAGAGTAATAAAGACAGAAATAACAATACACAATAAGATCAGTTTTGTAAATGACAGTTGTAACCATAAAAGTGTGTCTATTCATTCATAAGGGTTGTAATAACTATCATAAAGTTTAGGTATTGTGTACAGCTATTATGAGGGAGGCAGGTTGTTTACGTTTTCTATTTACAAAAGACATTTTGTTGACCTATTAACAAGATTTTTCTAGCATTCATAAATAAAGAGTTATTTTTGTACTTGAGTAGATTTCACTACTTTGTTCTGGAACGATCTTTGTGAATGATTATAAAAGGAGACCCCCGAGCGCGGTCCAGTCAGTATTCGTGTGATCTTTGCCGTGTGATTGTCGAGGTGCGTAAACAGATTACGTATCCGAGTAAGATTGTTATACTGCCTTTGTTGTGTGCGTATTGTGTAAAGTCTTTTTGTGAGAGTATTGTAAAGTTAATGTGAATTCAGTTTCTGTGTTTTGTATGTTGTGTAATCTATAAAAGTGATAGTAAGTTATTTATTGTTAATTATCTATTTTAAGTGAATTATTAAATCATTTATTGCATTTCTTAGTTATAATTAGTTTAATTATTTATTTTGTAATCTTTTAGTGTAATAAATCTTTATAATTGTAAACTTTAGTGTATTAATTATTTAATAACCTAGATCCCGAAACGGACCTTAGCAATAAGTGTCACAATATCTTATGTCAAAGAATTCCAGGTATTTTCCTTATTTCAAGTGACCTAATTTCTTTAAAGCCTTTATTTTCTAAACTGATGAATATGAACGCTTCTAATTTTTGCTTCATTATAATACAATTAAGATTTAGGAAAATTGCAGGGTGTCTAAGTTTTCTATTTCCTTCTTCATGTAAATGTTTATAAAAGGTGGCTTCCATACTTTGCATTTTATGCAACTGGAGAAAATGTGCAAATTAGTTTACTGTAAAAACCACACACTAATATCTACAATCGTTTTTAAACACCTATCTGATTACAAACGGTTTTACATCTATTTAAACGCATTTTGTGATGTATTTATATTACTTGATTGGTTTAACTGGTGTTTATTTAGTTCATTAAGGTGATCTCCCGAGCAAAACAACGGCGGTTGTTAAGTTCATTTATTTTAGCACTTCAGTAAAGTGTTTGAATGAGAACGATGGTTCTGATACTAACTTAAGAATTTTAATTACTTAATTTTATATTAGTTTTTTAACGAAAACAATCATACGGCAAACAATATAAATAATCAACAGATAAGAGTGGGAGGATGGTTCAATTGGATAATCACTGGATAAGCTTGTATAAAAGTGTTAAGGAATAAATGGTCAAAAACTCCGTTTTTATGATTGATTAAAGTGGTATGTGAAGATTAAATTATGTATATGTCACCGTCGTCCCTTTTGATTAAGTACTGTGCTGCCGGCTACAAAGCTTCCGACGTAGATACATAAGGAACCACCAATAGTTCCGAAAGGTGCGGTTGGCCTGTGGTGGCGTACTGACAGATGCCTTTGTCGCTAAAGTCAACATCAACACCACAGCGCTCTCGGCGACTATAAAAAGAGCGCTGCACTGAGCCGAGAAATTCAATTCCGATCCACACAGCAGACAAGACGTCCATCATCGACACACGGCTACCGGACCCCGCAAGAGAGAAGATGATGCTTCCGCTCGCCGAACCAACAGCGTAAGCCGTCGACCGGACCGTCATCGCCCGCTGTCGCTAGCGATGCCCACAGCGGTCGCTCGACGAGCCTTACGTCCGCCGGATCCGACGAAGCAGCCATCAACACACTACTACGAGGGAAGAAGGTGACGTCTTCGCTGGACGACGGCACGCCGTGTCACCCAGCCCCCGACAGCCACGACGACTACGACCCATGCTTCGCCAAGACGACCACGCTTAAACGACCAGGCGACCAAGCTTAAACGACCAGGCGTTAAAGACCATGCTTAAACGGCCAATTTTAGGGCCACCAAAATTTAAAGGTTTTAATTCGACACTTAATGTTGCCATCCTGTGACATATGTATAGAATATTGTAGCTCTACAGTTTACGTAATACTAGTGTATGAAGTGGATTTAGATTTGCTTAATTATAATTATTTTCTGTAGTGGATAAAGATGTTTGGATAACTTAACACCTTCTTCCTCCAGAACGCATTAAAATGTTATAAGGCACTATCTTTTTAGAATAATAACAGTAAATTGTGGCAATACACATTGTATCATTATCAGTGGACGGTATTACTGTTTGAGGTATTATTTGTTAAAAAATTTACTTATGCAAAAGTATGTTTTGTGGGATTGAAATACCTTTCATCCGTGCTTAGAAGGTAGCCCTATAGTGTTCAATATACAGGTTTCAGTGGATGAAGGCGCTATAATATTCATAATGACTTTAAAATAAAATTCTAAGAACAATATAAAAACGTAAAGTTTGAATCTCTTTAACTGTATAATACAAATTTTCTTGAAGGCATAAAAACCTTAAGTAACCAAAGTTAAGTTCTCTTAATTAAATAACAAAATGATTGAATTAGTTCACAAAAATATGGGGCCCTTATAACGAACTATGATCAAAGTTTTTCTCAGAACTTTATTTAATGTCACAAATCACATTCATTCATTTCTAGTAAGACTACTATAGTAAGCTCTTTGATTGGTATAGTCGAAGGAGTACCGTGGGCCTTTTGGTGAACATCCTCCGGTGATTCAATGTGCTTCAACTCATAAAATTAATACCAAAGTAATTTATTTGCTTAATTTTAATTTACTTAAATTGTTATGTTTATCATCATAACTTTTCAATATTTTGGCATTATGTTATGCTTGTATAATACTTGATAATTATGTTTGCACATTATTAATGAGGTCTAAAAATAATATGTTTAGTAGTAAAATAAAATTTTATTTTCCCTGTTTTCCTAAGCTTATAATAATAAATATTTATTTTCATAAAACATAAAGCCATGTTTGTAAATTGGCTAACTTCCAAATTACATTATTAGTGGGATGTTTAGTTTGCATTTCGTCATTTATACATGTAACAACCGACGTAAATGTGGTCAAAAACCACAAGTGATTGTTATAGGTCTATATTGTGGAAGCTTGTGGTTTATAGTTTAAATTAACAAACCTAGTACATTGTATGAATTGCATAATGCCTATAATTTCCAAATAGAGCCAATTTTTATAAATACTGTTATAATGAAGTGGCGAAAATAAAATCAGCTGGTCAAATAAAATCAGCTTCTCATAAACAGCTGACTGGTTAAATATAAAAACGAAGGTTCCCATTGTTGAGGCGGCCGCGGTTGAATGGCTGACGTGTTAGTGGTCTAAATTGTACGGGATTCTTCGTTACGGTGAAGTTTGTTATTTTGTCAGCAGACATTGTTATTTAATGTTTAATTTGGTAAGGGATATTGTCTATTTTATTTTACTGTTAATTAATTGCGTGAACTGTATTATTTTCAATGTTTAATAACTTATTTTCATAAACTCATGTTCATTGTTGTCGTTTGTAAAGGTTAGTTTTTAGTTCTTGTCAAATTGTGTTAAATAACTATATGTGAATTAATTAAATAAAAGTTTACAATTTTACTTTACTATAACGAGTTGTAACAATACGTTGCATTTTTTCATTTTAAATTCAAATTTTTTACGTTAAAAAAATTCTTTTAACATTTTTCAATCTATGCTCAAAAAACATTAAATATAGACGTCAGTTAATATTCATCCAATAAGTATTCATTAAGCATCCATTAAATAATAATTATTTTCACTCATTAAGAGAAGACTGTACTTTGTATCCCACCAATGTTAAATTT
Source organism: Catonia carolina (assembly GCA_035578175.1). NCBI lineage: Eukaryota > Metazoa > Arthropoda > Insecta > Hemiptera > Achilidae > Catonia > Catonia carolina. The sequence goes on from JAQMRL010000013.1 coordinate 20,512,745, forward strand.
GATATTTTTAGGTACATTTTTCACAGGAGTGGTAAACGATAGGGAAATGAAATTTTACTTACTTGTAGTTGTTGGGTTGCTCGAGCTACTGACATTTTCGCAACTTAATCCGTTTAACCATTAAGTTAAAAACCAGAATAATGAACAACATAAAACTTTTACAAATTTTTTTACGTATTTTATATATTAATACTTTTTATAGCTTTTGAGGAAGCCATAAAAATGCCGGAATATGGGAATGTACAAGATAAATAACTGGTAAAAATTTCAGCCTGGTATGTTTAATGGTTTCCAAGAAAAATGTACCTTAATGTTGAAAATTTTAGTTTACGGGAACGGGCGAAAAGACAAAAAGGCATAAATAAAAAAACAAAATGTTCACAAACATAAATTTCCTATCAACATTCAGTTAGTAAGCTGAACCAACAGCTGAGAGTATTAAAAACAGTACCTAATGCAGATATTTTAAAAAACTAAAATTCCCTTTGCTCTAAAACGATCGGTATAAATTATGAAAAATATTCGTTCATGGTGACACGATCATTTTTCTGGGTAAATCTCCTAAAAACTTAATTTTTTCACGTAATTTAATGTTTTTGTGGTTGATCTCGGTCTGAATTATCGAAAAACATAAAAAACCGAAATTCGAAATTTTTAGTTACAACCACCATACAGTCTTGCGTTAAGCAATACCGAGATTTGGTTAGTGTAGTGTTGAAGGGTCAATTAAGCGTTATGAATGTTTTAACAGGTAAAGACCTGTACAGAATGGCAGTATTATTAGGAAAAAGTAGTAAAATTTTTCAGAACTGGTTTGGTAAAATAACTTATTTAAAATAAAGTTGTTTTACAATAAAAAATTGTAAACAGGAATCAAATGTTTAAGAAGATATCAAATTTGCAAAAAATTATCGTGCACATTTAAATGTTTTACAAAACTGCAAACCTTAACCAATTCAAATAATTTTGGGGCTTTCAAAAAAATTGCAGTGCATCATTTACTGGTTACGTGACAAACCGTAAGATCATTCTGTTAAAAAACGAAAAAAATCATAGATAAATAGATAAAATGAGTGGAGAAGCTGCATTCGACTGAGTGATATAGCGAAGACATTTGTCACGAATTGGAAAAAGAAGTAGAGGTAAAATACAAAACAAGAGAAAAATAAAATGAAGTCGAAGCAATGCGAATGTGGATGTGAAAAAGAAAGTACAGTAAAAGAAAATTCGTTGAATCCTGAGAACAGAATTTGTATTCACGTCAGACAATTTCAACGGACTATTGATCCACGTTAAACGGTTGCTTTCCTGTAATTGATTTATCTAAGTAACCCATCCACGTCATTTTTTGTATTTTATTTATTGTTTGAATTAACAAAACGTAATTGATACATATGCAAGAGATCTTGATAATTTAAATACTATATTTAAAATAAAAATAATTTAGTCATGTATTTACAATGATTGTTTAATTTTTTAAATTACCTACCTTGTGTTCTTGTTAGAAACAGACTTCTTTTTATTTATATATCTAACCCTTGAAAGTTGAATCAATTATGCCTTATTTTGAATTTAAACTAGTCTTGAAACCGGACTCAGTTCAAGTGGTAACGGAAGCTGATACAATGTACTTGATATTTTTGTAACTAGTATTGTCCAACTGGTTTTTGGCATTACTTCCGATGCCGATAAATAATAATAATAGGCCTAGATAGATGATAGGCCTGCCCATAACAGACAGGTGGAGTGTCAAATTATTTACACTCAATCTGTTCGTTGCAGGGCTAAAATAAATAGTTCTGTTTCTTATCACATGGTCAGCCAATTAAATGACTGAATCATTTAAGAACAGATAAGGTAGAGTTGTAAAAGACACTAATCAGAGTTATCTCCTCTAAAAGTAATGAATTTCATTATACAACCAAACCCTGTGGTGAATGAAGTGAAGGTGTCATTTGCAGAGTGGAAAATATTTGCTTTTTAGAGGGCCTGGCATGCTGATAAGTGTACTTTTCCACTCAGTGAGGAAGGCAATTGTAAACCACCTCACTCCTCGATTTACTTAGTAAAACCTCTACAGGTTCAAACGAGCTTTTTGGCTGATTACCTAAACAACAACAAGCCTACATAAGAATTAGTGATAAAAAAATGGCAGACCAGATCGAGAATCGAACCCGACACCCCTGGCGTAGAAGCCACTAACCCTAGCCACTAGACTACAGGCCTGTCTACTGAGAGAAGAACGACTATTATTTTTGTTGTATTTGTTTCAATCGAAACTACTGATGCTGCGAAGAGTAAAAGAGCGATACTTTGGAAATGGTACAAGCGAATGCTAGAACACAACTGCGTGCGGTTTTCGGAATTTATTAATACTCTTTCAAACAATTTCATTGCATTAAAGATCAAAAAACTAAATGCTTTGTACACCCTCACAAAAGTTATTCTACTTGCTGATCTGACCAAAGTTTTTCCTTTCTCCTTGATCCCTTCAGTTGTAGATTTATTTTCTTTTGTTAACTACATCTAGGACTTTTCAAGAAAGGGCGTATAGAACATAGTCTGGGTGCCAAACAGCTAATAATAGGGTAACCTTGTTTTGAGGTATGAATAAAATGTTTTGACTGTTTTTGAATGCTTATGTTATGTAGATTTCAAAACCGATTGATGCCACTCTGCCAGAGTTGAGCATTTCGAGTAATTCAAGATGGCGTCCAATATGGCGCCCAAAATATTGAAAATATTTTTCTGAAGCGATATTAACTTGTGGCATATCATTATATATGTGTTTTAGGTCAAGGATTACGAATAAAAAGCCCAATTTTACCTAAAGTTAATGGGAAAAATTTTATTGTCAAACTGTACCGTGTCACGGCTCATTTGCCGTTGTTGTTTTGCTGCGCTTGCCGGCTCCACTCAACACTCAAAGTCTGCCTGCCTGTTATTTTTTTGGCTAGTTTTTTAGGTCAAGGAATCAAAATAGAATGTTAATTTTTGTGAAAAATTAATGGAAGGGTGATTACTTACGAAACTTTATTGAACAAAATTGAAAAAATGGCATATTATTGCTTTAAATGAGATATTATTTAAGAATTTTTTTAATTTTTATCATTACGGATACTGAAGTTGAAATAAAAAAGATACATTTCATATTGTCACCTAATTTCAAGCTAACATAGTGGTAAAGTTCAAATGAAACTAAAATTCTTCCTCAGAGTCACTTTCATTAATTGCTTCAGCTATTTAGGTATGCGGATTACAGCACTTTTCCCCTTCATGTAAGCAGTGACACATTAAGCAACATAAAATGTTGTTTGCCTATACAACTATGAGATTACATCTCATAGTTATGCAGGGTTGTTCAGATCTGCACGAACACTTTGTCATTGCTAAAATGTAGTCTGGTGCAATTGGAGTATTTTGTGTAATCGCAATGGGAAAAAGCTCTCTGTTTGCTTCATCTCTTTGCCAGCCGAATGATGTTGGATCTGGGCAAAGGAATAATGGACTGTTTGCAGATAACCAGAAAATAGTTTGATAGTGAGCTCGCCTTACATTTTCGGCAAAGCATTCCCTAGTGGGTGGTAATGAAGAAAATGAAGGAGCTCGTAGTTACGGTTGGCCAATTTTCTATGCCCAAACAGAAATTCTCACCTCTGTCGTATCAGTAGTGCTTTCAATTCTGTAACAAGAAGCAATAAATTCTGTGCATTCCTTTATTATCTCTGTTATGCAGCTCTCTTCATGGCCCAATTTTCGTAACTGTTTACTAGTCTGAAGACACTTAAGAACTTTTTTATTTCCTATCCCATGGAGTGGGGCAACAGAATCACAGCGAGACAGGGCATGAGCAGCTGGCAGACTTGAAATTATGTCCTTGCATTTTGAAACGGTTTCCTTAATATCTACTGATGCCCTTCCTGGTTTTAGCGATATCATGCAAACTTCATTTGTAATGCCTAGTCGATGGTAGTAGTACAATAGTAAAACGAATATGTCACTGTCGTCACACATAACATGAACAGTTTCATTTTCTCTTCCATTATCTTCAGCTATTAGCTGCTGAATCATTATAATGTCCGCCTCTTCGTGTTCTGTTCTCAAATCAGTTTTCTGAGTGAGATTTCCCCTACGTATTTGAACCGGCGTGGTATCTTGTCCAGTAACAACCAAACGGTTCTTGAATGGGACATTACATACATTTGTAAAAACGTAGTTGCATAAAAGCTGTATCAGTTGGCGTTTGTTATCATTATTTGATGGCGTTACGTTCTGCGGAGGAGTTAGTGTCCTTTCAGTAAGTATAAACTTCCTTGATACTTTCTTACCACGACTCGCTCTTGTTGCAATCTTAATACTGTAGTCATGGTATCTGTAAAACACCAGGTGGACATGGGTGAACATTGAATTAAGTAAACTACTTCACAAAGACAGTGTATGGTCAGCGCTTACCTGAATACAAAGTCAAACACTTATATGATATGCAACCGCATGAAATGGAAGTGATGGCAGACTTCAATGTAATTAAAAGAGCTGTATTACAATGGCTAATTAGACCACGACGTACCTTACGGACAAAGATGTCCAAGAACACAATAAACCATGTCCTAGGACTAGGCTTAATTTCCTCTAGTTTTCAATACACAGAACCATGCCAACCATCACTCAAACGAAACACAACACCTGTAAATAACTGGACGAGAACACATGTAGTCTACGTTAACTAAAGATCTACGACACATAAATACTTTACAGACAACTAGTGTTTACTCAACTACTTTCAAGTTAAGTTATGTTGTTGTTTCCATACAGCTGATTGACAGCAACTCGCCAAAAAAATAACAGGCAGGCAGGCTTTGAGTGTTGAGTGGAGCCGGCAAGCGCAGCAAAAACAACGGGAAATGAGCCGTGACACGGTACAGTTTGACAATAAAATTTTTCCCATTAACTTTAGGTAAAATTGGACGTTTTATTCGTAATCCTTGACCTACAACACATATAAAATGATATGCCACAAATTAATATCGCTTCAGAAAAATATTTTCAATATTTTGGGCGCCATATTGGACGCCATCTTGAATTACTCGAAATGCTCAACTCTGGCAGAGTGGCATCAATCGGATTTGAAATCTACATAACATAAGCATTCAAAAACAGTCAAAACATTTTATTCATTCCTCAAAACAAGCTTTTCAAGATGGCACCCAGACTAACATGTCAGATAAAAACTGATAAACCTCAAATATTGACACTATGGTTAATTCATTACTTACCAACTCATTTATAATCTTTCTATTAATAATATTTACATTTTTACTTAAACAATTGTGTCATCGAATAAATTTTATTTAATAATACCTAATATTTACCTCACAATTTACTTATAAAATTTTTTTAACAAAAATAAAATTACCAGGGAAAACTTATGTATTGTATTAGTGTTCTATGAATCAATTATTTTGTTAGATTTTACGAAATAATATGTAGATTACCTACAATATTAATATAAATAAATTAATAAAGATAATATAGATAATATAATTAGATATAATTAATATAGATAAATTAATAACGCTTGTGGAAATTTACTGATGTATTTTTTACTTGCTAATTAGGTTTTGTCCGAATAATTTTCAGTTTTGATTGGGAACTTTATGATCAATTGTGTTTTTTGTATAATTGTGACATTTAAATTCTGTTAAATGGATTTTTGGTTTACATACATATCATTTCAAAAAATTTCAAGCAATGAAGTGTAAGCAGTTGAAGTTTCATAAATGCCGGGATACTTCTTTTATTTTACCGTAGAGTAGCGTACATTCCCACTACCGTACTCTATAGTAATGACTAGCCGCATATAGAAATGTATCTTACTTTACATTATTTATTGTTAAAGAAATATTTGTTTACAAAATATTTAAAATAAACTTTATAAGTGGAATGAAATAATTTATTATAAATTAAAATGGACTCGTTATGTTCACTGCATTGTGTTTTGTTAGAGACGTACAACAATTGTGTTTGAAATTAATGACAGAAAAAAGTTTTACTTAATGAAATGAAAGTGCCTACAACAAATTGATAACATAATATCGTTTTGTTGTTCTTACTAAAGTTAACATTTCTGAAACCCATTATTTCTTTGAAAATAACTTAACTTAGAAAGTGTCTTATTTTTCAGAAACGAATACCAAGGTTACGCCTCTCATTCAATACTTTTAATCTGAACTTCAAGTGTAGCTTTGACTTTAGAAAGCTGTTGTCAGTTACTATAAGTGCTGAAAGCGTAATCCTTAGTTGGAGTTTATCCAAAAGTGCGACAATACAGCCAACATGGTTAACCAACTTCTAAAGTAGCTGAGTCAACCTGCCAACTCACTTAGGAGGATTGCAAATAAGTTCATCAATGTAAACTTACGATTTCAAACTAAGTTAACTTCGCAAATCAAAACAAACGCATTTAAATTCTGTCTGTTTCTGCTGAAATTTAAAATTGTGAAACATGTAAAGTATTAACATTTAGTTTGAGACAATTGACAATTCTTTCAAAATGATCTGCCAAGATACATATTCAGTGATAAAAAAGCAAATTAATTAATAATTATTTCAATAATTTATTAATATTTTTTGTGGCATCACCGTCTGCATTAGCAGAAATTGCAAAACATTCAGACGTAAAACAGAAAAAAGAAATAATAATTAAAAAATACTAATAATACTGAAACAACCTGAGAGAGAAATTCGTAGAATTCATGTTTTTAAAAAAATATCTACAGAAGAATATTATTGTAGGAATATCTATTCCTACCTGTGTGGAAACAAAGACATTTAATTTAATAAACTCTACATATTCCCATAATGGACAGGTGGAGTGTTAAATTAAATGCACTCGATCTGCTGGTTCCAGGGCTGCAAAAAATAATTCCGTTTCTTATGATATAGTTAGCCAATTATATGACTGAACTATTTAAGAATAGAAGAGGTAGAGGTGTAAAATACACTAATCAGAGTTATCTCCTCTGAGAGTAATGGATTTCACTACACAGTCAGACCCTGTGGTGAATGAAGTGAAGGTATCATTTGCAGGGTGGAAAAAGGGTGCTTTTCGGCGGACCTGCCATGCTGATAAGCATACTCTATCAAGTCAGCAAGGAAGGTAACCACCTCACCCCTTGTTTTTACTCAACAAAACCTCTAGAGGTTCAAACCAGCCCTTCGGAAGTTGACCTAAACAATAATAAACTTTATATAACGTAAGAAATCTTTTTTATTTCGTTAGCATTTGACAAAAAATTAGCAGTATTACTAATCTGGCTTCTATATAGTAAAATAATATTCAAGGTATTTTAAAAATACACTTTATCAAACAAGAAACAAACATTTTGTAATCATTATGAACAAAAAAATTAATTGTTTTTTATCAATTAACTCAAGTAACTAATGTGGCTAAACTAAATTTTTGAATACCACCAGAGATAAAGTATTATCATGTTAAATTTTTCCAATAATATTCTATTAGATGGAAGCATGAATACTTTCAAAACTACTACGAGGCGAAAAATACCTTTGAAATAAGGACATATAGATGCATGCCTCCAATTTCTTAGACGGAGAGGATGGAAAATTTGGCGGTACTTTGTAGAATGAACTTCGACTTGCAAACAATATTTCTAAATTAAGACAATACTCAATAAAGAAAACTGAAATACTTCGATCATCATGCTTGGTAAAATACACTCATTACTAAAATTTAACATAGTCCTAGCTTGAAAGTGTTCTCTTTATATCCACGTAAAAATTACATAAATCCGCTTAATAAAACTTTGTATTGTAAAACAAACAGAATATCTAATTACGAGTAAAATACATTTTTGAAAACATTTTGTGAAGATAAACAAATACTAAAATATTTTTAAGATTAAAACACTTTGTCTCAAATTACACTACACGGCGATTTAATAACACCATTCTTTTGCGACATCGTCAAAAATAGTTAAAATATTAAATTCTACTTAAAACTATTAATCCATAATAATCCGCTTATAAGTGATATGGCAAATCCGCCAGGTTTCATTAGAAGATTAAAAATAAGATGGAGCAGTGATCTTCTTTAATTCTTTATGCATGTTTGTTTATACCAAAAATAATAAAATAATGTGAAATATTAGATGTAATTTTTGTTTTGTTTAAAATATGTTTTATTACTATCGATAATAACTTTTCTGTGACAGGATGATTTTTTTTTCTTTTCATGCTTTTGTATATTTTACGTTCATTGTTATTTCAAATTTAACATTTCTGATGTTGAATTTTTATCATGTTGTTTCTTGTTATTTGTAATTTGATATCAATGTTTTCTCAGCTTTTGGTTGCTCTAGGCTATATAGTACAGTTAAAAATTCAAAATAAAGGATAAAAAAATTAAACATTAAAAAAAATCCTGATTTTCGTAAGGAGAGTGCTGGGCAAAACATGCGTCTGCATTAGTATAGTTTGAATGTACTGCAACAGTCCAGTGTATGTAACCACCATTGGAACAGCATGCCTACAAATTACAATAAGTGTTGTCAATTTTCAACACACTCTGACTGTACATTTAACTGTTGGCCGGAGGGTATGCAGGGTCGAAGTCAAGTATGCGCAAGCGTAGCCCAGCGCTCTCAGCAATTGGCTTGGGCTTTACTACATTTTATCATTATTTTCAAAGGATTGTTCTAAAAATTTAAAATCCGTGAGAAAGGAAATGAATGAAAAACTTCAAAGTGAAACATAACATAAAGGATTATCGTAATCTCCAGCAAAGCAGATAAAACAATTTACAAATAATTTAATATTTCTTTTTTCAAATTTGGTACACATAAAGGAACTTGTATACGAGGCGTACAAATTACTTTTTTATGAATAAATTATTTTCCAACGTACCTTAAAATTAAATTACTAATTTAGTAAAAATATAAAAAATGTATTTACCTTATTACTGATTTATAATATGACTTTTCAGTTGATTATAAGGTAAGATGAAATTCACAGAAATAATTTTTTTTTATCTTGCCCCAAGATGAGATAAATTTGAAGTAGATTTACTTGTAAATAATTTGTTCTTCCTTGAAATTTTAGACAAGTTAATTTCGTTTGTACAATATGTATAAAAATAGCAAAATTAATAATAAAAAATTAGCAAAAAAACCATTGGAGTGTGAACTTCATAAGCTTAATTTTTAAACGTTTTTTCTAAGAAAGCTGTTTTCTCCAGTTTCTCTTTATTGTTACATAAACGGGAACATTTCTTCGTGGCTGTATAACAGCTCTCTAAATTGTTTTCCTTGTAAAATAATATGATCTATATGATCCAGTTTTATTAATATCTAATAAAAGAAAAATGTAAAATTCTAATTTAGTACGCACGCAAAGATAATTAGAAAATTACAGTTAATTTACTTTCTGAAAAGACAAAATTATTTACCATACATTTAGAGCACAAATACTAATCCAATGTATTTTAAATGAAAATTATATTTGTTAAAATACTGAGTTTTACAAAACGGATTTTAAAATGTTTTAAATGGTTTTAAGAGGACACTTCCCGGATTCAAGAAACAAAACTAAAAGTTATTCTTGGTAAAAACCATAAACAGATTTAGTAAAGTAAAATACAAAATAATAGATTTTAAATTTAGGCGGTGCCACTATTCTGGTGACGACGTTGTGAAGTTCAATTTATTTTGGAGGGTTAGGGTTGATGGTAATTGTGTATTCAGGTGCATACATTATTTCATTAATAACACTGACATAAAACATCGAAACGTAAGACTTTAAGTCTTACGTTTGTCTCATAAAATTGGTTGTTAAGCATAAATAATAAGTATTATCGTACAAATAAATTCTCAAGAGTCAGCTAGGCTAGTATGAATTTATATTATATTATTTCTTCTTCCTCCAGAGCTGCAGCTCATCGTGAACCTTTTTTTTCTAAGGCGGCGAGAAAAACTCATGTTCACTTCCTCACGATGGGGGAAGAAGTGTTTTACTCAACTGAGGCGTCCTCGTCCAGCCCCAAAGAATAGTTTAGAATAATTTTTAGAATAAAGTTACAATAAGTTTGTTAAAATTTTAGGGTCGGATACAGTAAAAAATATCTGTAGAACTAATACCTCAAATTCTTTGGAAAAAAATTTGAACCTACTCATTTTACAGAATAAGTATTGATAAGTGGTTTCATTGTATTACTTAGTCTGACTTTTATTTCAGGTTCTTGCGGAATCTAGTTGTATACAAATAATGAAATTTCGTTAAACTTATAGTAAATTTTTATTACAAATTAATTACTAACATTAAATATTATTAAAACTGAAAAATTAAAATCAACTTCAATAAATTGAAAAAAATTATCAGAAACGTAGTCTAGGTTAAAAATTGTAATCTAACTAAAAACATAATCTACTTAAAATGTAAACATATTTAACACTGAAGAAATATATTTATCATCAATCGAACAAATAATGAATACATTTTTACTTTCAAACAAAACAATTGCGCACTTACTGCTCTTTGCAAGAAACTGTCACAATCATAACATGTTATGTATAGTTAGTTTTGACACACTGTGACACACTCTAAGGACCTCCACAACCGAGTTACTACTAAACTGTCCAACCATAAAATCGACAGCTTTTATAAACGAGCAAATATTATTATTCCGGATGAAAGAATCCTCAAATCATTAAATGGATACACAATCCAGAAATATATAACAATATAATGAACATAATGGACCCAACTGAAATCTTATAATCTATACTAACAACTTCAACAAGTAAATTTAGACCTCATCGGTGCTAAATAGGTATTAAATAACACTTTTAATAAAAGCTACGTAAAAATTATTGTTTTTCATGTGTCCTCAATACGTTCATAATTATTTGTTTGAAGCATTAACTCCAATGAATTCGTTTAAGAAAATTTGATCTGGGACAAACTGTTAAGAAATGCGATAAAATAATTTTTTTACATAATTTAATTTTAATTTTTATACTATTCATTGTTATTTAACATATCAGTTAACAAAGTATATTATACTCTTGTATAATAAACTGTTATGACATTAAGAAAAGAGTAGTTTAGTCACTTGTAAAAGATTAATTTTTATATACTGAAGTACAACCTGTATTGTATTCTGAATAAAAACGGTAGGTAGATCTGTTTTTAAAAATACACATTTTTTATCACAGTTTTACGTTCTAGACAGGAAATTAAAATAATATATTTTGTTTATATATGAGAAGCTTCAACAGGAAATGATCTTGTCACAGGTTATAAGAAATTCTACAATACAATTAAACTTGTACACCCGTGAACGTTTTTGTCATTAAGCTAATTTTAACGAGAATTTTTCTATGTTCATAATTAATCACCAACTAAGACACATTTTGTAACATACAGTGAAATTACTGTTACTGACATATACTTTTAAAATTCAATATCCTGTTATAAACATAGAACATTACATACAGAAATTTGAAATAAAAGAGTATCCGTGAATGTTTTACAAATTATATATTCCAATACCCTTACGACCACTCCAGTAGCATGTTATGTACAGAAATAAGCTAATAAAGCAGCTGAATGTTCCAGGTTCGACAGCTTGGTACAGTCTATTCTAAACCTCAATAAATATTTAATGGGATTCTTATAACCTGAAAAACTGATTAAGATAAAACTTTTAATTAGAATATAATGTTGTTTAGGTCATCAGCCAAAAGGCTGGTTTGAACCAGTAGAGGTTTTACTAAGTAAATCGAGGAGTGAGGTGGTTTACAATTGCCTTCCTCACTGAGTGGAAAAGTACACTTATCAGCATGCCAGGCCCTCTGAAAAGCAAATATTTTCCACTCTGCAAATGACACCTTCACTTCATTCACCACAGGGTCTGGCTGTATAATGAAATCCATTACTTTCAGATGAGATAACTCTGATTAGTGTCACAGTACATCTCTACCTCTTCTGTTCTTAAATGATTCAGTCATTTAATTGGCTGACCATGTGATAAGAAACAGAACTATTTATTTTAGCCCTGCAACTAACAGATTGAGTGTAAATAATTTGAAACTCCACCTGTCTGTTATGGGCAATTAGAATATATTATAAGAAAAATAAAATAAAATTCTGGTCCGATACACTGATACAACATTCTCGTGCCAGTCTAAAAAAGAAAAAGTTTTATTCAACAGAAATGTAAAATTACTAACTGCCACAAACAGAAGATGATAGATAAATAATGTTAAAAAAATAGTTTGTTTTGGTGGCAATTTTTATAATTTTCATCTATCATTTTCCTTCCTCCGTCCGTCACACCTAGATCTCAGAAACTACAAGTGATATCAACGAACGGTTTCTGGATTCGTAATTTATACAAAACGTTAGTGAGCTAGGGAGTTAGTGAGTTAGGTTTTAAGTTTTGGTTTTTGACCGGAAGTGGCCCAAAACCGGATAACAAGGAACAAAAGTCAAAATACTAAAAGAGATAGCAACAAAAGGTTTTTGGATTTGTAATCTATGCAAAACTTTAGTGAGACTGGATTGGGTTTAAATTTCCAGTTTGATTGAAAAAAGCCCAGAACCGGAAGTCAAGAAATCAAAGTTGGAATATAAAAACAAAAATAGTGTCGTTCGATGTATTTTAATGAGTAGATACAGGAATCACTTATGGTTTTTGCCATAGGTAAGCCATTTTAAAAATTGCAACCAGTTATAAGAGCGTCGTCTCATGAAAGGATTTTTAATATGGGGCTGACCTTGGTCACGCCATATTAAATGATCTAGAAATAAATAAAATCAGTTGCTTCAGCATTTTTATATTATTAATTTTTCCCCAGGAATTACTTTAATGGTAGGAGAGTTCAAAGCTGCAGTTGTTTTTTCTATCTACCATTGGGATCATTCCAGTAAAACATGCAAAATAAAAATGGTCAAATAACCACCTCTAGACCACTTAATCTGGAATGATTCTTTTACCAAATAGTATAAAACAATGTAAATACAGACAAACTTATTTTTTGACGTTTTATAAAATATATTTAGCCATGTCACAAAAAATTCCCGTTTCAAAAGCCCATTATCATACATATCAATAAGCGTAATATGAAAATCACTTCATTTTTACCTAATAAACTAAGCACTTTAGAAAACGACACTTGAAATAAAAGTTGTGGATTATTTAAAGTTTCTGCAACTTCAATTACGTAAGAGTTTTTCGGTAAAGTGCATGTCAAGATTGAAACGTAAAGAAAAACTACTATGAGAGCACCCCACCTCTCAAATTGCAGCAAATATTCCAATAACTCCTTATTATACTGCAAAACTATGTAGCAAGGGAAGAGATTTTAATTAAACACTAGGAGTCATTTGTTGAAACACAATGATGTTTAATAGGCGCAGGAGCATTAAAACGGGTATTTTTGGTGAAAAACCGACTAAAAAATGCACGAAAACATGACATTTCTAACCAATATTTTATATTATGTTTTATCTCATTTTGTGAATCTCTAATTTGTGTGTACATTGCAATCTGTTAAACTTAAGAATATTAAACCAACCCCATGATCGAATGATGAGTGATGAGGTGCAGTCTTGATCAGACTCACACCAACCATTCCTGAGAGAGTGTGGTAAATTAAACCCAAATCATCAAAATACACCGATAATAACTGTCTAGTATTTAAATACATATAAAAATAACTGCATTTACTAGAATTTGAACCTTTGCCACCCACAATCAGCTGTTTGGTTTGGTGTCAGTCGAGATTTCTTTTGTTTCACGCCCAACTGCTGTGCACATTGAAACTAATGAAGATACAAACAAATGGTGAAAAAATTTCAAATGCTAAAAGTCTAAAATATAACAAATAGGAAATTTTCTGACCACAACAGTATTCACCAATCTTGGCATGTTTACATGGCTCAATTTGGTGCCTGCGATGGATCAAATAAAATTAATACAAATGAGGTATTTATATATTAATTCATCTTAGCTGATTGGATAAAATTGTAAAGAATTCTTTTTAAGCGTAGATGTGACCGTGTGGAAAATCCCTGACATTTTGTTAACCTGGTACGAATTTTGAACTTTTCTTTCCTGGGGGGGGGGGGCTGAAGTCCGTTTAACCCCCTTCCTGGGCACTAGTCTATTGTTGATAAAGTTATAAGTAGAAAAGTAGAGTATAACAAACATCAAACCAAGTGGCCTCTAACATGCGGACACCGGTCGTGTGAGAAAGAGCTATTTAGAAAAAGATTGAATTACAATGACGCGCTTGGTACAGTCTGATTGAAAATTGAAACTAACTTTCGGAAAATATATTTTATTCACGGCACTAAAAACTAAACTATTCGGAAAATAAATATTAATATTTACTAGAAATCAACGTAATATTTAAGATGATATCTAACTAGAACTTATGACTCTCCATGTTAACAACTCATGCTAAAGGAATGTACTAAATAACATTGTTGCGGCTGAGCTATTTGGCTTGTAATTGAAGTGGTGACTGTATCGGACGGCTCAACGGTCTTTCAAGGTCAGACTATACGCATCCTCCCCTTGAGAGGCCACTTGGTTTAAGTTAGGTTATACTATGCCCATCTGATCACAGATAAAATACAGAATACTTCTGAATATCGTGAGGTAAAAAATAAATGGTAAGCATGGGCTAGGTTGACGTAGAAAGTCATGGTTTAAGAATCTTCAATGTTAAATGAATTTCACTTTTATGCTATTTCCTAAGCTAACAGAATATTTTGTTCGTTCTTAAATTATTAATCAAATGACTGAGATATTTTAATTTTTTTGGTTTAACGGCCGATTATTTTGCAATTACTGCTAATGCAGCCGGTGAGAAGGGTGACAGATGAAAATGAGTGGTGATAAAATGCCAGATCTGATTGGGAATCGAACCCGGGACCCCGGCGTAAAAGCCAATTGCGCTAACCATTCGCCAACGGGCCAGCTTAATGACTGACGTATGGAATAACGAAAATTAAAGAAAGTAAATGACACTATTCTCCTCTGAAAGTAATGAATTTTAATACTCAGATCATGTGTTCTGAGATCATGTTAGTTCGATTACTCTTACTCAACTACAATTGATAAAATTAACGTGGCCAACATTCTCATAGGGTAGCACACAGAGAAGTATTTTTCAACCATTATTAAATGAAGCCAAAAATATTAATGAGTGTGTTGACATACCGAGTGAAAGCTGCTGGTGCAATCAATAAATTACTGAGGAATTAGGTGAAATAAGGGCAATATTGCAAAATTTTAGTTTTAAAACCAGTATAATTTGAAGGTTTTTAATGAGTATTGTTCATTAAATGCAATGCTTATTATGTTAATCTGAACCACCAGTTAATGGATTATATAGAGCCTTGTTGATAGATGTTAGGGGGAATATTAAACTTTATTGAAGAAAGAAAGATATTTCTTGTGAACAAAAACGGATAGACAATTTACAAATTATTATTTTTATACCTCCAAAAGAGCACTAACATCTAATACTTAACCAGTTTTATTGAAAATGAAACATTTTACTATTATTACCCGTATTTTACTTATCTCCTCAATTAGGGATAGATTATCAAAAAACATAAGTAACAATAATGGACCCTTCCGTAGCGTAGTGATTGTGCACCAGCCTACAACGTGGGGTTCCCCTGTCCAATTCCCAGCTAGGGTCTGAAAATTACAAGTCAACACCCACCGTTAAATTTAGATAACCCACCGTAGTCACTAATAACAAAGCTTTTGATGTGATTTTAAATAAACTAAAAGAAAAAAGTTCCAAAAATGAATTTAATTACAATACTTTATTTTGTTAAACCTTTTAAAAACAGTTCATACTTTATAAGAACACATACAAAATAAATATATTTTTGAAACTATTTTTACTCATAGTCTTTCAGTAAATAATACTGGCTCATTATCACTTTGTAAATAAATATTTATTATTTTGTTACCTGTTAAATTTATTTAAGGTTTTTCTTGTTTGCAAAATTACGTGTTATATCTGAAATACTATTACGTCATAAAATACGATGGTTTTAATTACAATTTAATTAGTTTGTTTCTTTCTTTGGCTGTCGGTTAAAATATCTTCCATTGATTTAAGAGTTCCTTGTCCAGGACTTTGTAAAAATGGCATCTGCAGCTTTCCTCTTGCTAGTTGGAACATTAAATATCGAGAATATTCCAGTCTTCTTTGTACGTCAAGATCACTACATGGAGGTTTTAGTAATCTTTCTACCCATTCGTGCATAAGAAGCTGTTCGTGAGGGCTTTGTATTTTTGGTGCTAAAGTTATTATATTGCGCAAAGTTCTCTTGAATTTTGTTTCGTTGTCTTCGGGTTCCCGAACTTCAATATTCTGTGTAGAAACTCGATCCATAATTAATGAAATTCCTTCTAATGCATGCAAATTATTATAGTTTAACAAATTTCAGAACAAATACTTTCAAATATACAATTATTAATTAACTATTATTATTTTTAACTACGAATTTCTGTTCAAAAATTATACGTACTGAATGTTTGTTTTTATTTAATTCATCCTGTGTTGTAACTAATGACAGCCGACAGCTGATTTATCGATTGAAATTAATTATCTGACAATGAATATAAAAAAATTCTAAAAATATATTTTTGTAATCAGCTTCTTGATAACTATAAAAAGTAATTTATAAATTTTAAATATATGTAAGTTACATAAAAAAACAGTATTATTCCATACTGATACTTGTGTAATTTCAAGTAAATATTTTTATTAAATATTTTAAATTTTATGTAGTCATATGTTTAGAATTATTATCTGGAACTGTTTATAAAAAACAACTAACCAATGTGTTGCGTTTTTGTTGATAAATCAATGGCATAAGTTTTCATAGAATTTAACCACTAAAAAGTACAAATAATTCTAAATAAAAAGTGCAATTAAACGCTATAAAATCTAACTGTTTCGAACTAAAAATTACATAATAATTAATTAAACTACTCCTTGAATTATTGTGCTTAATTTAATGATACTTTTTGGCTAACATAGTAAGGATTGTTTGTATTTTGGTTGTTTGACAATGTGTCAAATTTAAGCATTCGTAACTCATTCCCTACATGTAAAGGTTTTTCAATTAATAACAATGGTAATTATATAGATTTAGGGCCATAACAATAACGTTACTTAATTTATTCTAATTCTTTAATAAAATTATGGTAGTTCGGTTTTTTGTTTTTTTCTTTTTTTTATTTGTTCTTATTTGTTTTTTCTTATTTATTTTGTTTTGGTCTTACTTTGACTATTTTGAAATTACTTCTAACGTATTGTACTATGAGAAAGGTGATAGAGAAAATGAGTAATTAAAAAATGTCAGACCAGACCAAAAATCGAACCCGGGACAGAGGAGTAGAAGCCACTTGCTTCGACAATTACACCGTGGACCGGGCGATTTGAATCATGTATAGGCTAATCAACAGTCATAAATTTCTTGAAATGCTTTAAGTAACAGATCAAGTATGCATTATTTCCTAAAATATCTAAGGAATACGAAGAGATCAGATGGAACAGTTGTAGTAATTAGATGTAATAATCAGATAGGCTTTTATTCATGATAATTAAGATTGGTAGTCATAGCAACCAAAGCAATTTCAGTCATGGTATGACTGCAGCTGTGCCCTGTCGTCACATGAGATTTATGGAGCAAGATGAGTTTTATTTTTGTATAAGCTTGCGGTATAACCTAAAACAAAATTTATGAATAATAATTTAAGATGATTCACAGTTTTATTTATAATATAAGAAACCACTACCAGATACACAATAGATGACTGTCACGTGATTAAAAAAGTCAAAGTATATTCATAGTATTTCTAACGCGGCTACTACTGCTATTAAGACAAAATCATTACTACGAAGTCATTATACTAATATTATGAAAAAGTAATATTTGTTTGTTTGTACGAGGTTATGTCAGAAAACACGCAACTGATTTCAAAATGTTTTCTCTGTTAACTTAAAGCTTTCTGAATAACATAGACATAATATGGCATTGGAAAAGAATTTTTGATTCGTAAACTGAAATCTCTTTTATTGTATTTGTACAGATAAGATCAGGTCTTTTATCATTCCGTATTCTGTTGTGTAAAAATATGTATTGTATTGTGACAATATCGAAAAAACATGGTTCGCGTAATTTCTAGAATTTCATTCATGAAAATAGTAAAGAAAGGATAATAGAGTGAAATAGTAACAATAAGTGACAATAGGATAATAATGATAATAAAGGTATGCCTATTCATGAAAGTTGTTTGAAATAACTGCGCTATTGTGTGTGATAAAAGGTCGGGTATTGTGTACAGCTATTTATGAAGTTGTTTACGTTTTTTATTTACAATAGTTGACTTGTTTACAATAGATTTTTCTAGCACTCATTTATAAAGGGTTATTTTTTGTACTTTATTATTTGGATGAAGTTTCTCTGCTTTTCTAGAGTTATCTTTTTGAATGAGTATATAAAGAGACCCCCGAGCGCGGTCAGAGTTAGTATTCGTTTGACCCTTGACGAGTTACTGTCGGGCGTTATTCAGATTAACGGTTCCGAGCATTGTGTTGGTCAACGATTGTTATACTGTCTTTGTTTGTGTGTATATTGTGAAAAGTTAATGTGATCTGTATTAAATTCAGTTTTTGTGTAGGCCTATTCAGTTTCATTTTGTATGTGTATTCTAGAAAATTGATTGTAAGTAGTGCTAAGTAAGTTAAGTTATTTATTGTATATTATTTATTTTAAGTAGATTATTAAGTTAGTTATTGTATTACTTCCTTATAATTATTTTGTTGCTTATTTTGTAAATCTTTGAGTGTAATAAATATTTGTAATTGTAAACTTTAGTGTATTAATTATTTAATTACCTAGATCCCGAAACGGAACTTAGCGATAAGTGTCACAGTATGTATTGGTTAGGTAGGTACCAGGTACCGTACAGTATCGCTTAAAAAGAAGTCATCATCATTCAGTTAGTTTTCCCCTTTTCAAAATTTTAAAAATATATATTACAAGAAAGAAATCGAAAATGTAACGTTGCATCCGATATTTGCATAGAAAGTTTCGTAAGTTTTCCGAAAATTAAGGAAATTCAACCACTCTTTTTAAGAAATAGATTTTTCCTTCATTTCCTTATAACACATAATCGATTCGTCTCAGGTCGATTTCTCTCTTTACACTAATGATACATACTGATGTCAACAAAATTTTTGTCTCCAGTACTAATTGATTTTATTTGTACAAGGTAATTTGTTTACAGTGTGGGCAACTGTGCGTAAAGTTAAACGCTCTAAATTTAGTTTGGAGTAGAGCACAGCTAGCAGGGGTAGCTAGCAAACTATAAAAAATTATTTACTCTAATTCAATATTAATGAAATGTTCAATGTTACTAATGTTCAATGCAAAAAATTCACTTAAATACTTTCTTCTGGTCTCACCCAATATAGTAAGCATAACATTTATAACTCTTTTGCATAAGGAGTACCCCTGATAAGCTGGAGTGTCTAGCGTGTTAGTCAATTAAATATCATCAATACAATACTTTTATGTAAATCTTACAGTAAAATGATGTCAGCAGGTACAGTAAGTTTAGTGCGCGCCACGAAAGAAAACCATTGTGTTTGAAGAATCTCAAAAACAAACAAACAAAATAATTTGAACACTACCCAATTTAAAGCTTCTTTTCTGCATTGATTGGTTTGACTTAAATTATTGTTTTTAGAAATAAATCGGAGTTGCAGCAATTTACGCATAAAAAGTACCCAGTTTTTAGCCGATTTTCTCTTGATATGCTTTTAAACATTTGCTATTCCATCCAGGCTTTACGTAAAAAAATCGGCGTTTAAGTATGTTAAAAATCAAAGTTTTCTCTACAATGTGAATATTTTAAAAGTGAAATCTGATAATTCAGATTATCAGATTCAGAAATCTGATACCAATCTTCTGTAGTAACCTATTATCCATTCTTCGCAGATTATCTTATCAGATGAACTAATTTTGTCAATGAATAAAAATTGTGTGTCCATGATCTTCAATTTGTTTTCTTCCTAACTCGACCTAGCAAAGTCAGCTGATGACTTTTACAGAAACTCATTTCCATAGCTGTTTTATTTGAATCTTGGTTGGAGATCCAACATTTAAAGCCATAGAAACTTAATAAACTCTTCTTATTTATACACATTTTTTGCCTTATTATTAAAATCTATTTTTGTTTTTGATTTGGACACTAAGCGTTTTACTAAATTTTTAGGATAAGTAATTGAGTCTTGATTAGCTTAATTTGCTTAAATAATTAATTATGTATGAAACAATTAAAAATAAATATATCTCACTTTAATCTACGTTGAAACTATTGAATTAAAAACAATATCGAATAAACTTTTCCGGTAGCATTTAAATTTAATTGTGATTTCAATACTAGAATAACAGGTTACAACTTACTTAAATTAATAGCTTTGTTTTTTACGGTGCTTTAAACAATTTGAAATAATTGTTTCATAAGATTTATAGTGACACAAATTAATTCCAGATTGATAGATATGCATAGACAGATCGATTTTAAATTGTTAATGCGAATGAATCTGAGAGTGCAGTTATACATAGTGTACTACTTGAAATTTCACAACAATGAATTTTGTTTTAGGATGCTGGTGTTGTTTATTTGAAATTGCAGACGTGCGCGTGAATATGTATCGGTTGAACGGTTGCATGTGGCTTTACTCTTATGCTATATGATATACGTTAGACTACATTTGCTGTACAGTTGAATATATTCATTCAGTTTGCTGGTCCCTGGTTTGTATGGTATGGGTGATAGGAGAGCTTTGTCACTTCCACTAGCTGAACATGCATTGGCACTCCACAAAGCCAGCAGTTCCGCACAAATCTAATAAAACTCACTTGTGTATCACAATAAATGCGATGTTTCATTGATGAACGCAGAATAAAACAATATTCACTCTCTATACTAACCCGACGGGCATCTGGCTCGCTTAATTATTCTGTTATGAAAGGAAAAAGGATAACATAAACCAACGCATTCATAAATAATTTTCTTTTAACCATGCTGTTATTGTTATTGATCGAGTTAATTAAAACGTAATTACAAACAAATACCAACGTGTGTAAATAAAACTTACAATTTTGCCTAAGGGAACTAAAATATATGAATACTGTTTCTATTACATGACAATTTGTTAAGCAGTAACTTTCATTTTCTGTTTATGGTGCCATGCATGTTTTATAACACCAAGGGAGACACTCAATTTAAATTTTATGAAGTATTAGCTGTAGCTGTATTAACACAGGGTATGAGGTAGCAGCAGAGAGCAAGCGTCTTAAATTCAGTCAGTTTTGATGATATTTTTGAGAAGTTATGTAGTTCCAGAAGGAAAGGGGAGAGTACTACAATGATACATCTCTGAGCAGTATCATTATGCAGTTCAACGAGTATTGGATGACCAACCTCCTTGAATGTATGTGCTTACCCTCTGTGAGATGGAAAGAAGAAATGATGGTTGACAGAGAAACAGATAAACTTTGAAACAGATTCAGGTGGCACAAACCGTGGTGGATGATTATAACTTTAATTTTCAGATGAAACTAACTGGTTGTTGAAGTGCTTCAACGTTTTATAACCTGAAGGGTGTGTAGAAGTTTATGAGAAATTTTATTTGGGTTCTACTGGGTTGGGCTAAGTACTATAGTTTTTTTTACCGTTGGTAGCTGTTCAAAGGACCGGTAAAATCGTACATAGGTGGTCCTGAGAATGACCATTGAGATACACTTGAGAAGATTGCCGAAGGCACCGCTATTACGTCTTTTGTCACAATCCTAAACCTGTATCTTGTTCGGCCCGAAGATCCTAATACCTTTACAGTTAGTTAACTACCCTTCAGACTATGACGGAAATACTATTTCCTGCTACTAGTAGAATCAAGTATAAAGTTCTTTTCTGATTGAAAATTAACACCTTCTCTAACTTAATGATTTGTCAAAATCTTAAATCTAAGCTGGGACAACCTAATCAACCCAATTAGATCTAAGCTGGTAGACGTTTTTATGATTGAAGTCTCGAGATTTTTGCTAACAGATTGCAGTATTTCTTTAGTTCTTCCGTAGAACTCTCTTCCGTAGAATGTGCAGAGTGAAATATTTTTGAAGTACTAGTGGGTTCAACGCTATAGAAGTATAAAAATAATCTAATAAGTTTAATAAAATTATAGATCTTTGTAACCTCTTTTTACCAGAAAAGTTTTCTTCCTTAGAAATGACAGTACGTCGTTATTTTATCAACAAGTGCATCCAGATATGTAATAAAAATTCATTACTTTTAACGGATATTAATTTGATTAGTATCACTTGTAATTTCATCTATTTTATTTGTAAATATAAGTTCTAGTATTTGACTGAAAAAGTGGAGTAAATTTATGCACATCAGAAGCAAGTGCTATTAGTAAATAATTCCACTTTGATGATAATTTCTATAAAAATATTATCATATATTTAGAAATGCATGCTAAATATGACGCAGCAATATCAGAGTTTGAAATTTTTAGCACAATGTTAATGTAATGGATCATAATTTCCAAATAAAAATTGAGTAGAGTAAATAAATTAATTCATAAGATATTACAAACAATAAATATTTTGTACACTGACAATAAACAAGATACATCAAAACAATCCGGCTTTGTTATCAGTATCATTTTAGACGATGTTATTTTCAACTATGAAGCAAAGCGTTCCCGTAGCAGAACCTCACAAAGAAACTGAAGCTGTGCACTATCAACCATGCATTGCGTAGGCTTACATTGTTAAGTTCTACAAGTTTAAGCTATCCTATTTTGTCAATTTCTGTCTTACATGCGTAGAATTTAAACTTGTGCCTGTGGATTACTGGGTTAAATCAAAGGAAAGGTAGGTGGTAGAATTAAATAGTTCATCAATTAAAACTATTGACCTAGTTTTCATTACTTCATCAATATTTTTTATACTCGTTTCTACTCCGCTTCGTTTTTATTAAGCTTCCATCAACATGTATTTGTATTCATGCATACAATTTACAACTTTTGTAGTTTTTTACATATTTTTATTGATAAGTTATTTTTTGAAAAGTTTTTTTTCTCTTGCAGTAATAGGCTGTTGATTTATAACTGAACAAGCAGCCTATTTTATCAAACTTTTTTGGAATTGGTCCTTTCAATATTTCACCGGCTGTCCCAAATTTATTCTACCTTGTAGAATATTTTTGAATTTGTTAACAAGAAAATATGTGATGACAACAGCCAATGTAATGGTTTCAAACTTGAGTAGGGACTGAGTTGAATTTTATGAAACACGGTGATAGGGCCTCAACTCTAATACGGCATGTCCAAGTAGATAATAGTGGAAGTTCCTGTAGATAGATATTCAAGACATGTATGAATATATTACCCGTGCCTGCATGGGATTCGAACCCAATACTGCATGATGAGAAGCGAGCACGTTACCAACTACGCCAATGCCTACAGTACGTTCAATTTATGAAGACAGTATTTTTTAAATACGTTCCGTAATGAAGTATTTAAAGAAAGGACATTTTTTGTTATTACTGCATTGGTTATCGCTAGAGGGAGTTTTTTCATAATTGTAAATTAAGGTATCAGCTGTTTAAAGTAGTAATCGATTTATTTATATCGCGTATTAAAAGAATTCATAGACACCATTGTAAAATATAGTTTTAATAGTCTGAAAACTTTATCCTTTAAATTAACATATTTTATGTAACATTATACTATGAATTAAGCCTACAACAATAAAAATAAATTCATTTTGTAATAAAACCATTTTAAAAAATTGTAGAGGAAATTTTTCTATTTCATATAGGGAAATAATTTTTAAATATTACTATCTCCACTATGTGAAACAACTGTACTAACAAATACAAATTAAATTTACTACAAAACTTAAGCTTAGAATAAAACTGATTATAAATAAAGTAATGTTACTTAACAGATCAAAACAATGATTTGAAAACAATGGGTTCGAATCCCATTCAGGCATGGGATATTTTCATACGTTACAAAAAATCATTTCATCCTTCACCGTCTGCATTAGCAGTAATTGCAGAACAGTCGGAGGTTAAACAAAAAAAACAAAAAACAAACAAGTAAAACAATGATTCACCTGATTACCTCTGTAGCATAGTAGTCAGCGTGCTAGCCTAGAACACGGAGGTCCTGGGGTTAACTCCCGGATAGGGTCTGACAAATTTCACAAATTAAAACTCACTGTTACAGTTATTTAACTCACCGTATTAACCAAACTATTGTTGCGACTTTAAATAAACTGATAAAAGAAAAATTGTATATCAGCCCACTTACTACCATACGTACGCAACCCACAATAAGGTAATTCAGAATCGGTCCCGAACGGCCAACAACCTTTCCATTCACAATTCAAGTAACAGCTGACTGACTACAGAAGCGCTAACTATTTTTAAACCTGTGGGCTGAAATTTTTCCCAAATAATCGAGAACAGTGTAGAAACAATCTACATTAAACAAACGTTTTTACTACTTTCGTTTCCAAGAATTCCTATTCAAAACATTCCATTTATCGCAATCCATTATCTTTGTCCACAGCAGAACATTTGATAAAATCGTAGTTGATAACGTGCTTTCCTCTCATCAAGCAGTCTTAGTTCGAATCCCATTCAGGCACGGCATATTTTCATACGTTACAACAAATATAATTTCATACATCACCGTCTGCATTAGCAGTAATTGCAGAACATTCGAACGTTAAACCATAAAATAAAAAATATTTGATAAAATACCAAACTTCTAACAATGAACAACATAATTCCCTTAACCATTTCTAAAATATCACTGTACAATATTACAATATTTTATTTCTGATTTAGTAAAATGCATTGAAGATGACAAAGTCATCACGTCTACACCTACATCATTACGTCTACGTCTGTACGTGAACCTATAACTACGAATGGAGCTGAGTGCTACCAAATGGTCTTAAAATAAACGATGCAGAAGACCTTAAAGATTGAATGTTTGTAAATGTTGTGAAAGATCTACAGAGTGGAGCACGTGAGAAGTAGAGGTATTTAAGGCTATGGACCGGTTCTCAGAATGCCATAATAAACAGAGTAGAAACAAGAGAGTTTATAAGATTTGGGCAGTCCAATGAATATACGTTATACTATTACAAAAAGACAGAATCCACAAAGAGCGTCCTATTCCAACTAGCAAATAGAAGGAGAAAAATTAACCCTGCGAAAACATGGATACTAGCAATCACAGGAAGGATGACTAAGAAAACAGGAATGATGTTTTGTAAGATGCGATAACCCAACCGGGAAATTCATAGGATCACGCAAATAAAGAGAAAAGGTGGTTCGTTTAAAATTTGTTATTGTTTGATCAGCCTAATCAGTTTTCTGGTTAAAAGTAACTTCTACAAATTAATAAATGAGAGAGTCGGGCATAAACTAGAAAATTTATGAAAGAAATTTTTAAACTGTAAATTGATAAAAAATTAATTATAGTTCGGTATGAAAACGGGACATTATAATTTGTAAAAAGTGATTTATTTTTGAGAATACATACATTTTTTAAACATGAATGTTATCCATTTTCGTCATCTACAACATTGTTATTATGATATAAGAGATGAAAGCTGTTTTGATAATAGAGCAAGAAAATTCAGAACATCGTAAAATTTTCAACAAAATGTCGTATAATAATAGGTTGACGGTTTTGACCAATAAAAACTGTTATAAATAATATAAACAGTAGGAATAATACGACAAATCTATAATTAAAGTTATAAATTTTTGGAAGCTAGTTGTCGTTTTATGACTGGAAAAGCTATAAAGTATTAGGAAACGCCTTAAATCACTAAAACCTTTGCCGTCGCATTCACTATGACGGTAAATTTATATTGTGATGTTTTTATGTTGTTATTTTATTGTTATTAGCGATGGGACATGGCAGAACATCAGATTATAACGTTTATGTAGTTGAAAGTAAAAAGATTAATCAATAGATTGATTATTTTGTTAATGATTAATTAAGTGGGACACTGATAAATTGCTAGATTTCAGATTTCAATGATGGTTTGATCATTTTAATACAGGTACAATTTCTTACACTATTGTTTTCTAAAGTAGAACAAAACTCTTTTTGTTACTAGCCTACGGCAATTTTTACCGTGTCGTCGCAAAAATACTACTACAACAAAAGAAATTAGTAAACATCTTCTAATTGTTTATTATATTCACATCATAAATCAGCAATAACATAAAATCAATTTTGTTTTTTAATAAAATAACAAAGAATTCTAAAATTAATTGCAAAAAGGTAATTTTTGAAAACTGTAGATTTAGGAAGTACATGTAGAGAATTTTTAAAGTACAGTGGCTTCTCTCTTTACAATTTAGAATGAACAGTCAGAAATCGAACTATTAGAATTGTATCTAATTTACAATCTCGTAGAACTTAGAATTGGTTATGTTCGTGCCAGTCTTGGCTTCACCCGGGTATAATTTTGTCGTATTTCAATAATTTTACCTCATGTACCTCATGTGTCATGTACTTCTTGGACTTTGAAGACGACGAATATCAAGCAAATGGATGCATTGAGCTTTGGTTGCACAGGCACATACTAAAAATACCCTGGACGGATAAAGTACCTAACGAAACAGTCTTACGGAGAAAGGAAACCGAAAATAAACTTGTTTACACTATCCGAAAAAAGGAAACGGAATATCTGGGTAACATTATAAATAGGCCATGATATGAAATGCTTCGCTTGATATTACAAAGCAAGATTCATGGGAAGAGATCTGGAAAAAAGAAAAATTTTTGGTTAAAGAAATTTCGCTACTAGTTCGTTGTATTTCAGCGGAGCAGTTCAGAGCTGCGCTGTCCAATGTCCTTGTAGCCGCCATGATTGCCAACCTCCCGCTGGAGAGGGCACGATAAGTAAAAGAAAATTTAATGTTTAAATCAAGATTAAATATGAAATATTTAAAACATTAGATTGTAGAGAGCAATACAATCTACTAAACATTTAAAACAAAATGGAATTTTGAATTTTGGTACTCCTATTCCATCTTATTTCTTATTCTTCTTTTATTCTATCACGGATATACAAACACTTCTGTTTTGGTCCACAACGATCTATACCATCTGTGATGTCTCAGGAAGTATCGAACAGAAATGTAAATAGCTGTGATGATAAGTACAAATGGCAGAGTGGTAACCTTGGAGGAAGCACTGATGGCAAGTTGATGTCTATTAAAAGAAAGTCCAAATAATTTTTACATGGCATCTGTCATGCCTCCGGAAAATTATTTCTGGAGACAGGATTGTAAAGGCAAGTGTCTAGTGCCTAAAAACCTGGTTCTCTAGGTTAGGGATTCTAATGCAAGGCGGTAAGAAAGTTATACTCATAGCCCCAACGTACTCCAGGAAACCTAACAACTCAATTTCGAACATTTATGTTCTCAAATGTTTTTTTATCGAGTACGATCTATCAGTACGTATTCGTAAGTCAGAAAATGAGAATTTTTGTTTAATTAGGTTTATATTTTGATAACCATTTTTCTGATCTCAGAAAGTTTCTCAAGTATCGGTTAACTATGCCTATAAATAGTTAAAATTTCCCGAATGATAATAAACGCTACATTTTCAAGAATGTACATATTATGAGCTAAATTTTCTCTAATTCGGTAAACTAATATTATTTATGAAGGCTCAAGGTGTGGTAATGTCCTCGGTATTAAATGGAAATTATACAACGGCTTACACGAAAACTAAATACATGTAGGCCTTTGGTAATTTAACAACAAAGTTAATGAGAGGGTTAGCAGAATTACATTGTTATATTATAATTCTCAATTTTCTAAATTTCAACATCTGTCTGCGTACCAGTTACTATGGAAACAAAACTAAACTAGTTAGAAGTACGAAAATGGAGTCTTATATAATTAGGGGTTTTTCTTAACATGATCTACAAGCAAAATAAATTGTCTTTTTACCTTATAAAAATACCTAAGCCGTAATTTTTTTTTTAAGTTCTTGATCAGTACAAAGATGGAGTCTATTATCAATTTGTGAACACAGTGTTTAACCTCTTGATCTACTAGCAAGGCCAAATGTGTGTAACAAAGACAAAAGTATTGAAACTAATGAGAAATAACCCAATTGAAGACCAAAACGAAATAACTAGATAAGTCAATTTTTCATGTTTGAAATTTCCCAACTGATTATTGGCTTCTTGAATTCCAAATTTTGCAGTAAATCAGTTAGGAGAACAAGTTAATAGATCACAAGTTATGAGCGATAAAACTTCAAGTGCAGGAGAATAACTTGACAAGTTCATGTTAAAGATGACTGAAGAAGAAGTCCTTTAAAAGTAGGGTACATTTTGTGTCATGTTCCTTAATCTACGAGTTAATCTCGTACTTTTACCTGGTCTTTTATATCGATAACAGATATGGTAAAAATAAAAAGTAATGTTTCGTTCTAAATTACCGATTTAAGTAGTACAATTAATGCTTATATACTTAATTTATTTTCAAACAAAATATATGTAATGTACCGTGTAGGGCATAAGTCGCTACCCGTCGCTAGTAAATTACATGTTCACTCAATGAAGTGGTGGGGGGTAACTTTGAACGCCAGTACGTTTACACATCTGCCGTTTCAGTTCTACTCGTGTATTCGGGTTAGTTGCTACCCACACATATTCATTTGTTACGGTTAAAGACGTCTTTCATTAAGAATAGAAAACTGTCACTTCAACAGAGAGTATTTATTGTACAGCAGGGGAGCAAATTTTATTGTAATTACGATAAAGTACGTGATCAGTTCTGCATAAAATTTCCCAATGTTTTGCCGCCGTGTAGGAAAAGTATGTATAATTTAAATAAACTCTTTGAAAGCACAGTTTCAGTCAATGATTTACCCAGATCTGGTCGCCCTGTATTGGTTACTATTGAAGAAAATTTACACCAGGTTGCACAATCATTTGTCAACTCTCCAAAAAAATCAGCAAGACGTGCTTCCACAGAGTTAGGCATTTCGGATAGAAATGTTAGAAGAATGTTATTAACGTTAAAAACGAAACCATACAGGCCGGCCTTACTGCAACTCTACATGAAGACGATCCTGACCGACGCTCAGAATTTTGAGAGTAGTATACGATTCGTGAAGAAGCGGATCCTAATTTTGTTAACACAGTTTTGTGGTCTGATGAAGCGACTTTTAAATTAAATGGTAGGATAAACAGACATATTTGTATGTACTGGTCTGACCGTAATCCCTTCCAAGTCATTGAAGAAGAATTAAATGTTCCAGGCATCACTGTTTGGGCAGGCATTTTCAGCGTTGGTGTGATAGGTCCTTATTTCTTCGAATGTACTGTAACATCAGAGAAGTACACAGATATGCTGAAGGACGTTATGATTGAACTAGACAATAGTCCTATTTTTGAGGGTATTAGGCAAAATCTATCTGGCAACAAGATGGTGCGGCTCCTCTTTATGGCTTAATCGTTCGAGAATTCCTGAACGAACATTTCAATGAGTGGGTAGGGAGACGCGGTACTTTTGAATGGCCGGCAAGGTCACCAGATCTTACGCCGTGTGATTTTGCCGTGTGGGGTATTTTAAAAGACAAGGTTTTTGCGACTAAACTAAGAAATACGGAACATTTGAAAGACTTAATCGAGAAAAAATTTCAAAACGTTTTTGGTAACAATGCACAGTTATGTGAAACGATCTGTAAATCAGTAGCCAAACGTGCTTTAAAATGTATCCGGACGGTGGACACTTTGAACAGTACAATTAAATCACAAACATGTAAGTTATTTTATTATCACTATTGTTATTAAAGGAAATACTAGAAGTTAATTAGTTGTGATGCTCATAACCTTACAATGCATATAGAAATGTTCGAGGTAGCGACTTAAGCCGCACCCGATTACATCATAACAGGGGAATTATTTGATAAGTCCTTGGAGACAGTTGCAATACAAATTACCAAAGATAAAAATATCAATAAATATATAAAAATTTAAACAACAATATCTCATAATTAACTCATGTGTCTATCATAATATTTACAAATATACGTAGAATCATGTCATTAGTAGTAACCATCGGCTTATAAAAAGTTCTTTCTCTGTCTTCTTCAATTTCAACAACAGAAAATTATGAACTTTTAGTGTTTTTATGTATTTAAAATGAGCTTAAGTTCTCACTGACTAACCGGTTCACTCACTCGTTCCAATTCTCTAACTTTTGATTACTTGGAAAGCTGGAATTCAAAAAAATGTTCTTTTAACAGAAACCTAAGGCAGGGTGACAACCCTAAAGCAAATTTTTTTAAATACATATTTTCTAAGAGTTATAATTCTGGACGTCGGCTTACGTATTCCCTAAGTTACACGTAGAAAAACAAAGCATCCATACGACTATATGCGCCTGAGGGGTAAAAATAGGGTAACTACGCTACATAAATAAAAAAAATATATTTTCATACCTTCCGAAATAGATACAGTTATTTAAACTCAGCATTATACTTGAATTAGAATGATATATTTTTTTTATCTAGTGATGTTAACTTAATGACATATTGGAGGCGGTCCAAGTATTATCTTACCAAAGAAATTAAAGGTTGAGCTCGGTGGGTTTTCTTACAACCTTAAATGTTATCGGAAATGTAGGGAGGGAGAAAGTGGTTGTAAAAAACAAAAATTATGGGCAAAAGAAGCAGGGATAGAAGACGCAAATCCTGGCTGAACAACATGAGAACCAGGGTCAGTTGTTTAGAATTGTAGCATTTAAAGTCAATGCTGCTAAGACGATTGCCAATCTTCTTAGAGGAGGTGGCGCCTAAAGATGATAAGTGAAGCTAACACAATCCCTCTGAGGTTAGCGTTAAGCCCACGCGCAGCGTCCTGCTACTAAAATAAATGAAATAGATATTATACGATTTCTTAAAATTCATATAATAGCTGTTTTAATGGTTATTTGAAAAATCGGTTTATATGTACTATTCAACAATGTTTGGGGTTGCATTTTGTTTCAGGTGTTTTTTCCTAAAAATTACAGTGTTTCCATTTAAACATATTTGAATTTTTAACGATCAGGAAAATTAAGATTTGAATTTTTGACATTAAACTACATGAACGTAATAGCAAGTAACAGTAAAAGGGCTAAACTAGAACAAATGATGGACGATAGAAAAACTAAAACAATTCGGTGAAAAAACTGTGAAAATGTGCGATGTACGTAAAGCTTTTACGAATTTTAAAGTTACATGATGCGATGTTAAATGGCCCTAAACAAAAAAGTATCAACAAGATAACTCGGAACTTGAAACTGTCGTCAAACTAAACCAAACCCAAACGGTTTAAATACTTAACTAATCCAAGGGAATATAAAATGCTCTTTGTTAATGGTACCTAAAAAGCTCCTAAAGTTCGGTAAATAAAAATAAAAATAGTTTATTTTACTTTAATATTACGCCAAGCACCATTATTGAGTTCATAATTTTTTAATCGGTTGAAGCGGAACTAATAATTATCGACTTATTCATTGTACATACAAATATTTCTTACAATTTTGTCTTG
Organism: Catonia carolina; assembly: GCA_035578175.1. Lineage (NCBI taxonomy): Eukaryota > Metazoa > Arthropoda > Insecta > Hemiptera > Achilidae > Catonia > Catonia carolina. Next base: position 20,544,473 of record JAQMRL010000013.1, read on the forward strand.
ATTGATATCAGGCACTTAGCTTAAGGTATTCGCCTCCCCCTCGAAAGCAAATTCAAATTGTATACCAGACTAATATACCGCGGGTCACTAGTTTGATTCTCTAGATTCAGCCCCTTCTCAAGGCTCAGTCCCTCAAATTCTTAAGTAAGTTGATGAATATTAATAAAATTTTGAAGTATATCCTATTTGTTTTTTTAACTTTTAATTTATTTTATTAAGAATAAATAGTACATAACAAAATCTTTTCTAATTAAATTAGAATTCCCACATTAGTATACCCTGAGAGTAAGAATAATTTATTAGTTGTATAAAATGCTGAACTTAATATAATTGAAAAGTTGGATTCCAAAAACTTCTGCTAAATCTTTTTTTTTAATTTCATTTATTTAACGTCACATCAACTAGAATGGTCATTAGCGACGACGTTGGAGTGTAGCTATTGTACAATGGAAGATGAAATGAGTTTTTGTAACGTATGAAAATATGCCGTGCCTAAGTGGGATTTGAACCCAGGACCATATGATGAAAGGCGAGCACGTTACCAACTGCTCCAATGCGGCTAAATATTTGTTTCAATTTTTTAGGTTTTTAGTTGATAAGATGTAGTTCGCATAAATTTATCAGCTAACATGACCATTTTTAATCTGTACTTTGATGCACAGTTGTAAATTGTAAAGGCTTTCATTCTCTTCATTACAGTAATAATACTAATGTTACCAGCAGCCAAAATAAAATTAGTATTTTTTTAGTTTCCTGCTAGATTGTGTAGGGTATCAATAATAGATGTAAGAGATTTCTAATTGTGAACATATATTTTTAACAGGTTCCTGGTTTACTACCTCCCGGCAGATTATTTGGTCAAATAGAAAGAGAATACAGGATATGTCAACAAGTATCAAACCTAGAGGAGTGTCATGACATCAGTTCATAGCAGGCCCTGCCCAACAAATTCTTGGAAAAGACTGAACGTTGCTGAAACTGATGACATCAGAAAATTCTCTCAAAAGAAGCTCTCTTTTCTAATGTGGAAACAAATTGTGTTAATGTACTGCTAAAGTGAGTGTATATATGTGTTATTGTCTATAAAAGCGGTTGGCACGGTTTCTACTGTCTTGAAATAACTAACGTAAAAAAAATTTTCTTTGTTAATTTTAAATATTCTAAATAAATTTAAAGTAAAACGCATCGTTTAGCTGAAAATAAATTATGCTGAAATGATTGGTGTAAATATTTCCTGAAAATTGAGCCTCTTTGACTTAATGCGCTTTGAAATCCACCACCTCTTTAATTATGTATTTACTGAACTACAAAAATATGCAACTAAAAGGTAATATTTACAATATTTATAATAAAGTAATTAGAAGTAAATACTAGAATTGCTCTTAATTTATATTAACAATATTGAGTTAAATTCGTTTCTATAAAGTTTATGACGTGAAGCAAAAAATATAGAAAACCATTATCAACTGGTCACCGGATGGTGAGCATTAGTAGCGTGGAGATATCTTGATTGTTCGGGAGCCGTAAAAAGGGGCTTGTAAGTTCGTGTGTGTAGGTGGAAAGAGGCGGTCGGTGGGCGGCTGTGGCGGGTGTAGTCGTAACGGTCGACGAGACGGACGACATGGCGTCTCGTCATTCAGTGGAAACGTCATCATTCTCGCAGTTATGCGTGATGAATGCTTCGTCGAGACCTGATGAGTGCAACGCTCAATTGAGGAACTGCTTGTAAGCATCGCTTGCAGCAGCAGGCAATGATCATTCCTGTAGTCGGTGGTTATGTCGTTGGGCTGGTGAGTGAAATTATCATCTTCTCTCCTGCAGTGTCGTCGAGGGTTCTTAGTCGGAGTCCGGTAGCCGTGTGCTGATGATTGATATCTGGTCGGATATGTATAGTGAATGACGATCGGGCTTAATCTGAGTGACTTATGTAGTATCAAAGAGCTGATGTACTAGCTCTCTACATTGCCGGTCATTTATACTCCGCCTTGCAATTGTTGGTCTCTTGGAAGCATTGTCTGTCCGCTCGTCAGCTGACAGCACAATACCTAATTAAAGGGGACGATGGGGACAACTTATGATTTACATTACAGAAATTTACCAAAACATACTAACATTACTGTTATCAATAATTTTTTTGATGGCCTCTTTAATTCCACTTATAGCCATCCCGTTCACGATAAAATTTATCGTAGGTATTTTTTAATAATACCTACTCTAAGCAGGGAAGTTGGAGGCCCTCCCTAATTGTTCGAAGCAAGTGTGTGTAATTTGTTGCAAATAATAATAATAAAAGTAAAAACGACACAGCAACAATGCAATTAAAAAACGTGTACTATATTCAAACGAATCAAAGGAAACAGTGGTACGGAACTCCATTTAAATTAGCTGGGATACATAAATCTGATAAATCCTCGGACTGCTTTCTCCCATGATTCATCAACTAAAAGTTTACTCTTCTGTTTTTTATATATATATATATAATATATTAGATATGGGAGGTATTACACCAGTTAGGGTACCTATATATTTGAGATGATACATCATTATCCATAAATATCCAATAGAATAAATAACTAGAAAATCAGGAGACAAGTCGTAACTGACATTTTCTCGTTTACATTAAATTTCAAACCGAAACACGTAAATAATATGCAATCTATTTATTACACCATTGGAAGATAAAAAAAATATGGAACATCATGCATAAATCCATGCACACCATTACGTTCGTTGTAGCCAATGCGGTTATTTTTTCAATTTTAATTTAACATTATTATTCAAAATTTTAGTACATTACGTGCCCATTAAAATATCATGAATAAACTAATGCATATTAATAACAAGCATCGACCGTAATGAATTCTGCTTACGGCGTGCATTTATTGCTAGAAATGCAATAATGATGATCAGTAAAGGTATGATACATTGCTTTAGATATTGTAAGTAGGCTACGATATTTAAATTAGAGATATAATTTGAGTTTCAGAATACATCATCATTCACATTGTAAAATTAATTTTTGTTCATTGTATTATTAATAGAACTTTAAATTCATCTTATTTATTTCCACGTAAAATTATACTACTGTTTTAAAAAGTACATAAATTATTTCTAAGAATCGTCGCGTTTTGAAATTAAGAAAGTATTTAAATTATTCGTTATATTTTTCATATTTTTTAATTACATTAAATACGAGGTGTGAGCGTCAACGAGACTGACGTTGTAAAAATTTAATTTTAGTTTTATACATAATCACTTATTGTCACCTTCAACATAAACTCCTATATCCCTACAACGCTCTATGCGAATTTTCCATTGTTAAAAACAGTGCTGGAAGTCATCTTCTGTCAGCTCCTTCAAGACACGTGCCGCTTTCTATTTTACAGCTTCCACAGACTAAAATCTTGTCCCTTTTAATGCAGATTTCACCTTATAGAACAGGTAGAAGTCACATGGTGCAAGATCTGGTGAATAAGGTGGATGTCTAACACTGAGATGCTGTACTTGGCTAGAAACCTCTTAAAAGATAACGCGGAATGAGCTGGCGCATTGTCTTGGTGGAGAACCCATGATTTGTCCTTCGACATTTCGGGGCGTTTTTTCCATACTCTTTGACGTAGTTTAGAAAGTACCTCAAGGTAATAATATTAATTGTTTGACCTTCGGGAACCCAGTGAAGGTACTAAATCACATAGATATAAAGAAAACAATCATCATTGCTTTAAATTTTGACTTGCTCAATCGAGCTTTTTTGGCTCTCGGTGAAGTTCGGCTCTTTCAGTGCATGGATTGGGACTTCGTTTCCGGATCATAAGTAAAAAAACACGTTTCATCACATGTTATTATCTTCTACTTTTTCCCTAAGGTGAAATCTGCATTAAAAGGGACATGGTTTGAGTCTGTGGAAGCTGCAAAAGAGAAAGCGGCACGTGTCCTGAAAGAGCTGACATAAGATTAACTTCCAGCACTGTTTCCAACATTGGAAAATTTGCATCGAGCGTTGTAGGGATAGAGAAGGAGTGTATATTGAAGGTGACAATAAGTGATTATGTATAAAATAAAAATACCATTTTTTACAACGTCAGTCTCGTTATTTAATAGCCACACCTTGTATATCATTTTATTAATTTACCGTACTTTTTAGTTATAGCTAAAGAGAAAATGACTACTTTAAGAATTATATTTTAATATCACGGAAATTATTTTAGATCAGATATTTACTACTATAAAATACATTTTTAAATGAGTTTTTTTAACTTTTAGAACTAACTAGATTTTCCTGATTATTTTCCTTCCTTATCAGTCTGTCATCATCCAGTAATGGTTATAGGTCTTCCACGTTTGCCGCAACATTTCATATCCTGCGCCTGCCCTGCAGAGATAATAAAACACGAATCATAATTTATCAGCATACATCAAATACAACACAGTAACGTCAGGATTAATCCTGTCACCAGTTTAAAGTAATCTTTCCATGATATTTATTTATTGATGACTTTTACCCTTCTTTTGAAGCTCTCGTTGCTAAATATTTTTATTTGATCAATAATCGTCTGCCCCAATATTTAGATTAATTTTTATCGTGAAATAAATTAGGTCTAAGTTATAAATGAGGCTGTATAATAACATTTATAATGAAAAAAATATTTGTTCATTTGTTTGCCCAAAACAATTATTCATCAATAGAAAGGCCATCTACTTGGTTTAGTAATTGGTGAAATATAATGTTAATTTTAGTTTATAAATTCATCAAAGCTAAAATTTATAGTGAGTAGTTATTTTTCTTTTTTGCAATAATTACTGAAGTTGCATACGTTTAACTAAACCACTTCTTACTAAGCTGTAACAATGCTGGTACGGTATGATCTACACATGAGATTTTAAAACAATATAAAAATTATAAAAAAATACTTAAGGATATTTCATGAGTTGACCCGGTAAGTACCTTCACACAAATCACTCCCTCCCGTTTCATGCTTAATAACAATATAATTCCCAGTTTTCATTAATAATCGAAAAGACTAAACATCAAATAAGAATCAAGAAATCCTAAATAAGTAGTTACATAAACATAAAAATATTATAAGAACAAAAATGTTGCTCCTTATAAGAAAATCAGGTGTGATATACTCACGACTTTCTCTTGCCAATGCAAATATTGACCAATATAACCTAAAATTTGGAATAAAACATTAGAAATAAATAAAAAAATTAACCTCAAAAAGTGTAACCTTATTTTAATCATTAGTGAATGGTGCAAAATGAAAACTAACCTTAGTTTGACTTAATAATACAAAAAATCAGTCTTTGACGCTAAACTAGGCTCTGTAAAGAAAAATTCTTAAAATAAAAAATGTAGATCGTTTAATTTTCTATAGAATTTACTATATACTTTTTTGTCGTAAAATACATACTAAGGCCGAAATCTTAAAAACATTCATTTTTTACAGATTTTCATGAATAAAAACACAGAAAATCGCTAATTACCGCTAAACTAAGAGTTATACATATACATTTTTAAAGAACTAAAGTTGTAGCATTTTTAATTTTTTACAACTTTGATGATAAACACTTTTGACCAAAATGCATGTTAAGGCCATAACTTTTAATAAAACATTTTTTTGAGAGCACAGCCTTCCCAAGAATTTCAGCAAACATGGCGTCTACCCTATTTTGTAGAGCATACAAAATGTAGCAAATGAGACGACTTAAAAAAATCGCATGAGCCGTTTTTGAGAAAATCGTAAAAAGGGAGAAATTACACGAATAAACTACTACTTCGGTTGACCAATTTTGGTGAAAATGTTCGTGTCGGGTCCTCTAGTAGTATCTAATTTAAGTTTCAAGTTTCAACTTCCATCAATTTTCTTTCCTGAAATATTTTGTTTAAACACAAATACACTCGCGTGCACACACACACATGAACAAGCAGACGCACACAGACCAATCGCTAAAATATGTTTTTTTGGGTTTAAGGGGCCTAAACACGTGTTTAATCCTGTAAAAACTCGTTTTCAAAAAATCGACATGAAAACAATACTTTCTTTCTTATAAAATTCGTATAGGCAAGAGAAAGTAAAAATTAAAAATTGATAGTTGATATTTTATAGAAAGTTGTCTCAGGGATGTATTTTTAAAAAGATCGGTTCATTTTTCTGAAATGTGAACGAACATACAAATGAACTTGCATAAAACAATTAGCACAATTAGTTTCATTACAGGTAAATTAGAACTTAATTACTGTAGCTCATGTTTCAGTAAATCTGATAACATGTATTATATCACTTATTTTACTGACTTAACATTGCAAGTAATTACAGTGTTTTATATTATCAAAGACATAACCTAATAACTATTTTACTCCTTGTAAACACTTTCTTTAATCATCTCTAATTGCTTCTCTTTATGACAATAAATTAGCAGTAAATTGAAGTACCAATCTTTTATCGATCTCATAACTAAAATTAGGTACCCCCCTCCCGAGAGAGGGAGATGTAAGAGAGGTACGTAGTACCTCTCTTACAACATCTGGCTTCAACTCTCTTTCGTCGTTAAGCTCAACTCACACGAACGACAATCCAACTAAAAAATTACCGCCGGTTGCGGATAATAACAAAATTCAGCGGGATTAAATACGAAACATAAATGATAGTGCATACACGGGCGACGGCTGCAGTTGGTAATGTCCGCAAGCCAGCGACAAAACTGTCGTTGCTTCCAGTCAGAACCATCTCACACACGACGACAATTGACGTCAACTCATCGGCGCTCATTTCGCTCGTTCAACTCCCAGTATCATTATAACAAAGTATTGTGCGTTTCAAGCTCCGTGTAGTTGCAGGGAGAAGAGTACGGGTGAGGTATATTGAATGAGTGACGCATGCTGGGAGAACGATTGCTGTATTTCTCTGATACAAAACATTCGTTTTCAAACTTTCCGTATTTAACATATTTGTTTGTATTTATTAAATTTAATTATTTACATATTTTGATATAAATTAGCAAGTTAAATATTATGAATCCGACCCAGTTAATAACCTGGTAGGTATTTGTTAAGTTAATGCGCCAGATGATAAGAATATTTTTTTAGTGTAGTATAGCTCATTCATTCTCCCACTGCTATAGCAACGCACTGCATTCCTTCCAACTACACGGAGCTTGGACTCAAGCATTAGTATTTCGTTCCTAGTCGGAAAAGTTGTCAATTGTGTTCTACGGTGTGTCCACTTGCTTTTTAGTTGCGTTATTCCTTCATTACTAAAATGGAAGGACCTAACATGCAGTGAGTGATAAGTACTTTTATTCATTCTAAAATACTCAAACAAAAATTTATCATACATTCTTAAAGAATGAACCAGTAACTTTAGTTGGCTCTCATTTTTATTTTCGATTATGGAAAACAAAACAATCTATTTCTACGACGCAGTAAAAGCAACAACAAAGCTTCCTCTTCAAAATCCATGCTAGTACTGAAGAAATTTTGCTTGAACGGACTTCAAACACCGTCTCCCCGACGACAAAAATGTAGTCCGTTTCGACGACAACTCGACGACAATACAACTGCAATCAGCGACAATTTTGTTGTTAAATTTTGCTGGATTGTCGGTCGTGTGTGTTGAGCTTTAGTAAGTTTTTATAAATAGGCTTATTGTATGCTTTAGCGAGTCTACAACACTTAAAAATTATAGCAAATTTTACAACACATAGGATGCCCTTGCCATACAAAAATCATTGTCACTAATAAACTTAAAAATGTAATAAGTTAATACATCGTAACACATAAGCCTAAGTTCTTTCAGAATCGGGGTTTAATAATAAATAAGTTAACTTCCCTTAAATTTACAACGATTTATTTATTTACAAAATTATAAATTTCAATTTGTTTCTTTGACTAATAACAAATCTAAGTACTCAATCTAAGTTAATTGCAAATTGCTCAAAATAACTTAATAATAAAGATTATTTTATGTAATTGATATTAAACTCTTACATACAGTCAATGTTTAGAAAGGTTTACATTAAGGTTCAGCATAGGTTTATTGTAAGGTGATATTTTTCTTCGTGTAGGTAGGTAGGCCTACATGTTAAAATGTATACAAACGCTTGCTAATATCACGCTCTCATTCTTAAACGTCTGGCAAGTTGAACATAACTGAACTTAACTAACTCACCGACTAAAGGAGCTAACCCTTTTACTTTTGTATAATATTATTGTGAATATAAATTTATTTAATATAATTTTCTTATTGTAAAGAATATTATTATAACCTTTTTTTGGGTTTAAGTCAGACTCTTTTGCAATTACTGCTAATGCAGACGGTGAAGGATAACATTTTTTTTGTAACATATGAAAGTATGCCGTGCCTGAATGGGATTCGAACCCAAGACCGCATGATAAGAGGCTTTGTGTGTAGGATGATTGTGTGCTAAGTGTTGATCATTTTCTTATAATCCAATAAAAATGTTTACATTTTTTATTAAGTTATTTCCTATCATTTTTCTTCGTGTAGCTACATGCTACAACTTGAACATAACTGAACTTAACGAATTCACTGACTAAAGGAGCTAACCCTTTGAGTTTTCTATAATATTTTTGTAAATATAAATTTATTTAATATAATTTTCTTATTGTAAAGAATATTATTTTAATTTATTGTGTATTAAGTGTTGATCGTTTTCTTATAATCCAATAGAGTTGTTTGAATTTTTAATTAAGTTGTTTCCTTTTGGTCTGTATGTTTTTTCCAAATCAATCGCTTGTTTAGATTTATGCATATATATTTAGCGGATTTTATTTCAGGTATATCTGTGTAAACTGATTAAAACATTTATTTATTTAGTTTAAATGTTACGAGTGTGTTTTTTTGTTTCATTTTTTCATTCGCTACGTATTCTGCCAATTTTATATCATAAATACAGGATTTAGTTACTAACGTTTATATACTGTACTTGGATTTTCGTGGATATACTGAATGGAAGAGTCTTCTGGTGCAGTGGCCGTATACTATGTCGATATAACAATGTTCAAATATATCTCTTTGAGTAAATACATCATTTAATTTTCAAGGGGAACTTTTCGGTTAACATGAGTCCATGAAAAAATTTACCATGAGCTAACTTTATGTTATCTTAAGAGTGTGCGTTTTTTACAAATTGAAAGATTCCAAATTTGACTTCTGCTAAATATTTACAATTATTTAAAACAGCTAAAATGTACAATAACTGCAGTGGTAACGAAAACAATAGTTGTCGTTAATGATCTAATGTTGATTTGATTTGAAGTAAAATCTGAAAAAGAGTGAAAATGACGATAAAAACCATCACTCCTTTTGTTTTAAAGAAATTTCTTGTAGTTTAGAAGAAAATAGGTCAGTAGAGATAATAAGGGTCACAATAGGTTTCTTATTCTTTTTTTATCTGACATAATAGTTCAGCATTAATCTCGTCGCTGAATAGAAGACCATTAGAATCAGTAAAGCGATTTTCAATAAAGAAGAATCATTATTAGAAGTCGATTAGAATGTTGAGAATTAAAAAACTTCCTTGCAGTGTGAAAGCTTGCTACAACAAAGTAATTAATATTGTGGTAGTATAGCAATAAAAACACATATTTTGTTTTGAAAAATGTGCAGTACTCTTCTATCGTTTAAAAATAAAAATAAAAACGCTGAAAGTAGAGGCAGCTAGAAGACTGTCGCAAACCAAGCTAGAGTAAATACACAAAAAGAAAACTAAAATTGACATATTTTTCTTATTACGTATTAATCACAAAGCCGGTTACATCATCCATTTCCCATAATATTGTGTCCTATATTTCCTTGGCCTTCCAAAATGGCATCTCCCTGACCGGTTATACCCTCAAGCCCTTTGGGTATTCGGTCCGCAATCATCCTTTTAATATGCGCCAACCACTGCTATCTTTAGTTGTCGACTTTTTTGCTGTCTATTCAGCCTTCTAGAACCCGCCACAAACCTCAAAAATCTTACCTGTACATTACGCTGTCTCTGTCTGTGGACAGCTGTATTTATTCACGTCTCACTTCCAAGGAGAACTAGGAACATATCACTATAAAATTTCATTGTTATATATCGCATTACTTCATTATTTAACATTATTTTATGTTCCTTAGATAATTTATTGAAACGGTTGGTCTTACAATTGACCTAATTTTTTCCGAGGAAACAGAAATTACAACCTAAACTATCAAAGCGCTTTCTTACTCAACTGGTCAATTATTAGTACCAATTTTTGACCAAATAGGAACCACACCTTTGAAAGCTGTTTCGTTGTTTACCACCAACAAAAAAATATATATAGGGTATAGTTCTTCGTAACATTCACTGACTTAGACTAGAACTAACTAAGACAAGAAGTGAATGCTATTTCTCATTCTAAAGTCGTAAACATTAATTGGTAAGTAATTTATTCATTGATGTAGAAATAAAATAAAATTTGAGGAAGAGCTCAACCCTGTCTGAACCTTTATTAGTAAAGCTTATTGTCTTCTTATCACCAGCCAAATTATAACATTAATTTAACCAAAAAAATATCTGTTTTGAAAAGAATATTTCATATAACAAAATGACAATCAAATAATTCGTTAAATAGATATACATTTACTTTAAATAAATTATAAATCTGATATTGGAATGAATAAAATAAACTAAATGAAATAAAGAAGCAATTCTAAACGTAATATAATATTTATTGAAATAATAAATAAAATTTTAAAATGCAGTAAAATGTTATGAATAACACTTCATTCAATTCAAAAGATATAAGCCTATGTAATTTTTAACTGTTGAGTTGGCTATACTGCGCTGTAGTCAACAGCCAGGAGATAAATTGTTCTGAGCTTCTTTTTGTTTGCATTTTTCAAATCTTCAGATTACACGTAAAAAATGTAGAGGCCAAACACCGTTAGTCAACGTCACGGCTACTCTTAACACTTACAAATAGCTCCGTTTTTATTGCGTTTTTAAGTAACGTATAAAGCTATCTTTCATTCATTAGATCAAAAATATCGTATGGTTTTCTTTTTTGAACCCGTATCACACTATTCAAAATCTCTTCTTCAAATAAGCAAAAAATTGAATCAAAAACACTTTCAGTTAAAAGTTCCATTAGGTAATACAGAAAAGTTAATATAGACAGAGGATTTCGAGTTGTAGGTTATTTGTATACAGTATCGTGAGATTTACAACTAATTTGGTTTCTTGACTATAAGAAATATTCGTATTAATCAAATGTCACAATGTCAAAATTTTCACTGTTTACAAACAGTGTTTAGTGAAAAATGACTAGGCTATAAATTTCTTGAAAACATTTAAAAATCTTGTTACAGAATACTAACTCGACTTTCTTTTGCCTAAGTAAATAAATAATAATATAACCTATGTTGATTTCTTAGTAGACAATATAACATGAATAACATGACCTAATTTTAATCTTATGAATGACGCAAAATGAACATCAACCTCTGTTGAACTTAAAAATATGAAAAATCACTGATCTGCGCTAAACGAAGCGCTGTAAAAAAAAAAATAAGGTTTTTTAGTTTTCTATAACTTTAGTTATATTTTTAATATTTAATTTTTGAAATTTATAGTCTACTAGTCATTTTTCGCTGAACACTGTTTTTTAAACAGTGAAAATTTTGACATTGTGACATTTAATGAATACAAGTGAAAAATGTTTCTTAATTTTTCCAACATTTTAATTTTTAAGTAGCCTATTACAAATGTTTGGTAAAATAATTTTAGTAATAATTTGCTTACTCCCAAAATGAATTGAGCCCGAATGCATACGTACTTGAACACCTATCATGACTACTTTACGTATTCTTCAATTTTTTGTATGCTATGTTTATTATCGTTGAGTTCACGTGCAATTACCATTTTCACCTCTCTTAACTTCTGGAATTAATCTATACTAATGGGTGATTCAAAAAGAGCGCCGGTTTTTAAACGGCTGGTAAATTTTTGTTTATCGGTTGGCAACATTGTTAGACCTCATTTCTATTTCGGAGAACATTCCGATTGACGATTCAGTTGCAGTTTCTCTTGTTCGCAGTGTAGTACTCTCGCAGTCTGTGTCTAACCATGGAGAAGTTTACTATTGCACAACGAGTGTTAATCGTCAAAACATTTTACCAGAGTGGAGAGAGTTATGCGGCTACTGTCAGGCGACTTCGCGGTACTCTAGGACGTAATGAAGCACTGAATGAATCAACAGTTCGCAGGCTCATGAAAAAGTTTTTTGAGACGGGTTCAACAGTCGACCTTAAAAGTTCTGGACGTCGTCGTTCTGGCCGAACTGAGCAGAACGTTGCGTTGGTTCGTGACAGTGTGGCTGTTAGCCCAGCAAAATCAATACGTCGCCGTTCTCAACAATTGGGTTTACGATGTTCTTCTGTACAAAGAATTCTTCGGTACGATCTCCAATATCACCCGTATAAAATTCAGATTCTGCACGAGAAACAATGTTGTTGCTCCGTGAACGGTTCCAGGATCGCATCATTTTTCGTAATTCCGACCATTAATGGCCACCAAGGTCGTGTGACTTGACGCCTTGTGACTTTCATCTTTGAGGTCATCTGAAGTCATTGGTGTATGCTAATAAACCCCGAAACATCAATGACTTGAAGGAGGAAATTCGACGGGTTATCGGGCAAATGGAAGTCGAAACTTGTCGTGCAGTAATATCCAATTTCATGGACAGAGTTGATGCGTGCCAGCGCAGTAGAGGAGGACACATGCATGACATCATTTTTCATACATGAAATCGGAAGGTAAGATGAACTTGTTGATGTATTTATTTTCAGTTTTTCAATAAAATAAATCTCTTAATTTGATATATCAAAACCGGCGCTCTTTTTGAATCACCCTATACTATTATTTTAACATTTTAGATGCCCCATTTTTGTTGCAAGAGTAAGGTTGTTGCTCTTGAAAATAGAACTTAAAAGAAAGACTTTATTAAAATACTGGTCTTGCTTTTCCTATACGGCATGTATTTATAAAGGGCAAAAACGTAAAATTTAAAGTAGGATCAATAGCTATATCACAATTAACTACGGTGGTTTTTGACTAGTAATAATTTCCAGAACTTAGCAGGGAATCGAACTTGGAACCTTCCGCTTTGTAGGTTAACGCATTTGCCACAACACAACGGAGGCGGTTTTTTCAAAATTAATTTAACAGAAAGTTCGTTCTATTAGCAAAAATGTATTTTCAAACAACTTAACAATGTGTTAACTAATAAATAAAATTGAATATTTTTCATAATGTGTTTCCATTAATTCATCTCTTAAGCTTCAATGCTGTAAGTCTTAATTTATTGGAAGTTTTTGAAAATACTTTCAATAGGCCGCTTCCAAGAAAATTTAATTATTGAATCGGCTTCATATTATTGTGTGAATTAGAACAAACGAATTCTCTTATAAAAATGCAAAATTTATTAAACATATAAAAAATAAATATTGAATTACATTTTAAAGGGAGGATGAGCTAAATTTAAAATTAATTAATAATTTTGAGAGCGAAATTAAAAAAAAAGACGTAGGTTTTCCATTTTTAATTAATTAATTTTTTATCAACTGGGTTGTCTTTTTTCTTCATAATTTTAAGCCTAATACGACGTCATAAAACATTTCATCATTTACTCGTAGGGATAGGCCTAAATACATACGATTTTCTGAATTTAAAATAAAAAAATGAAAAGTAATAGTGACATCATTAAACGGCTGGTATATATGAAATTAATTTTCATACACAAAATGGATGTAACATTTAAATTATTCTCGTATTAAAGAGCATTAAAATAAACATTTATATAGGATGTAACAGGTATATTATATGATATTAGAATTTATTGGTTATATTTAACATACAAAGAGGAAGTTCAAATTAAATTTACTGCCTAAGATAATCACCTAAAGGAAGAGAATTTCGTCATGCATACTACTATTGCTGGTACGGCATGGCATGGTATAGTAGATGAGGAAATTCAAGAAAATAAAGAGGTACGTAGTAGAATTTAATGGAAGAGAGAATGCTTGGACCAGCAAAGCATGCGGGTTCTTCCCTTTCACTCGATGATTCCTTTCACTGACTGCCCTTCTTCCATTTCTAACCCCCATTTTTAACTAGTAACCCAAACCATTTTTATTAGTTTTTCTTTATTTCTCTTTCTCGTTCCTCATTACTATATATTTTTATTTTTACATCATAAATAAAAAAAAGAATCTGATATAGAAAAGAATAATAATATTCATTATTTTACCCATTTTTATTCCAATTTTCTTAGGTTTTAGAAATATAACAATCCTTGTTTAAAATGTCATTTGATTCTCATAACTAATTTAATATCACGAATGATCATATATCAATCAAATTTTATAACAAGCATTTCCAAGATTTCTCTACAAATGAAGTGAAGTACTACGTGTTTTATGAATAACAAATTAATAAACAACTTGAATTACGCAGAAAATTTATGAAACCACTACGAAAGTAAACCCCGAAAAAATCACAAAAAGTTTTCACTGTAGGTATAAAACATAATATCATTGTTTATCGGTGAAAGAACAAGGTCATTTTAAATGGTTTTTTATTTTTTAACAGTATCAATTTAAGCATATTTTTGGTTTGTAATTTAATCTCAGGAATTGTTATGATTACCTTCTTTTTTGCTTTTAGTTATCTATTTTATTGTTTTATATATATTTTACGTAGTTAAATATAAAAAGCAAATTCATACATACAGAAGACGCATTCGCGACACGTTCTAGATAATCTGCAGAGAAACTCTTGTGCCGATGGCCAAAAAAACTTTTCCAAGAAACTAGTGCGGATATTGCAGCGATCTCAGTGTCAATATGTTTCTACAAGTAAACAATTTGAAAATTGTCTTTCGATGTGCTGAATGTTAATATTATTAATGTCATATTACAAAATAAAAAGCAAGGTATAACAGAAACATGTAGTCTACAACTTAAATCTTTAAGTTAATTATTCATAATTATTCATGGAATGCCATTTAAATAATATATTGATTTTCCTTTTGTAATGAGGAGTAATTAATATTTCAATAGGTTGAATAAAGAAGTTTAATATTTCTCACTTTTAACCTTTAAGAAATTCACAATCTGTTAGATACAATCAGTGGAGTGATAACACGAAATACGAACAAATTAACGTGATAAAAACCTTAAATAGGGAGACACGGCCAGTGAGAGAACTGCGGCGGGAATAGAGAAGTGCAAAATTTATGTCTTTGTAATGGTTAGTCAATCACAGTACGAAGTTAGTTTATAAAATCTCGGTTCAACCGACGTTTCAATTATCAAATTGGATTGTTTGGGAGAGTCTGCTTAGTCAGATTTGAGATCAGTGGGTTATGGTGGTTCATCAGTTTCTTCCTAAATTTATTTTTAGAGTTTAAAGAAAACGTCATTTATGTAAGTACGTTTACACCAAAGTGTAGCGTTTTGTTTGTTACGTAATAAGGGGCGGTAACTATTATTAGTAAAACCTTTAATTAAGATTTTTTGTTAATACCGATGGTTTTGAACAGCCATAGAGCTGACTGGCATAGCTCCAAACCGGTCGATAGGTAGTAGTTGTAGATGGGTAATTTAGATATTTAAAAATTAATTAATTTGTTTTATTTGTGTTGTAACTGTGACATAGTGCGTCTTCAACTAAAAAACAAGATTTTTAAAAGAATAATTTGAATTTTTTATTTCTTTGATATCAACAAGAATAAAGATAGGGTTACCCATAACAGGCCGGTAAAGTTTTAAATTATATGCACTCGATCTACTAGTTTCAGGGCTACAAAACTTAGTTCTTTATCTTATCACATTGTTAGCCAATTATATAATTGAAGCATTTATAAAAAGAAGAGGTAGAGGTGTAAAATACACAAGCTAGAGTTATCTCCTTTGAAAGTAATTTCATCATTATATAGGCAGATCATGTGGTGAATGAAGTGATGTCATTTTCAGGGTTTAAAGTAGATGCCCATCTTTAATAGATACTGAAAAAAAAACAAAAGTACGAGGGGGTACCAAAAAGAAACCGGAATTATTTTTTAAAACTATTTATTTTTAATTTTTTTACAAAAGAACCTTATCCCCTTCAAAATACTCTCCATTACAACTAATACATTTGTCCCACCGGTGCTTCCACTGTTCAAAACATTTTTTGTACTCCTCTTCAGTGATGGCTGCCAGCTCATCCGTCGTTTTTTTCTTGACATCATCAACGTTGTTAAATCGGAGACCTTTCATGCCCCTTTTCATGCGTGGGAACAAGAAAAAATCACACGGAGCCAGATCGGGTGAGTACGGTGCGTGTGGTAGCAAAACCATGCCGTTTTTCGCCAAAAACTGGGTAACCGAGATTGCCGTGTGTGCAGGCGCGTTGTCGTGGTGGAAAAACCAGTCCCCTGTCTGCCACAAATTAGGTCTTTTACGACGAATGCTGTTTCGTAGTCTTCTTAACACTTCAAGATAAAAAGCTTGATTTACCGTCTGGCCTGGTGGAACGAACTCTGAATGGACAATTCTCCTCACATCAAAAAAACAAATCAGCATTGTTTTGATGTTCGATCTGACTTGACGACTTTTTTTGGTCGGGGTGATAATGAAGTCTTCCATTGACTGAATTGTTGTTTGGTTTCTGGGTCGTACCCATAGCACCAAGACACGTCACCCGTAATGATCTTTGACATGAAATCTGGATCAGTTTCAAGCTGTTGTTTCAAATCACTACACGTTTCAATTCGACGTTCCTTTTGAGTGTCTGTCAGAACCCGAGGCACAAACTTGGCAGCGACTCTTTTCATTGTCAAGTCTTCTGTTAAAATGCGTTGGACTGAGCTCCAAGATAACCCACTAACCTGTGATATTTGGTCAATGGTCTGTCGTCGGTCTGTTCGTACAATTTCTTTCACTTTCACAACATTTTCGTCTGTTCGGGAAGTCGACGGTCGTCCAGAACGAGGTTTGTTCTCAATCGACATGTCGCCATTTTTAAAGCGCAAAAACCACTCGTACACTTGGGTTTTTCCAATAGCGTCATCTTTGTAAGCTGTGTTCAACATTACAACTGTTTCCGCGGCGTTTTTACCGAGCAAGAAGCAAAATTTCACAGCCGCACGTTGTTCATTAAAACTTGCCATCATGAAAAACGACACGAGCACAAAACAGCACTAGCGAGAACAATCACTGCACGAGAACAGAACAAGCTAGATCAACGAACAAAATGGCATTGAACTGGCAATGAGTAGCGCTACAAGCAGCCTAGTGGCGGGAATTTGTACTGCACAAGCTCCGCCCACAGCAGAGCTATTCCGGATACTTTTGGGTACCCCCTCGTACAGAAAAAGTAGTTTTATGGTAAATGTCACTGGAAAAAATAAACATATTTTTATTACTTGCCTTTGTTTTAAAATACACCTGGGGTATTCTGAATCCTTTGCTTGCAGTTTATCTTTTTATTATATCTTCTGAAACCTAGTTAGTCTTTTGTGATTCCTAACTATTTCCTTTATTGACACTTTATGTACCGAAGAAAATAAATTAATTTTTTTTTCACTGTGCTTTAGGTGCGATTTGGAATGGGAAAGAAATTTAAACAGAAGAAAAATAATTCTACACAGCAAGTATTTTCGTTGGGCTAATAGCTGCAAGTATTGAGAACTGAACTTATAATTTTCCACATTTGTGTGGTTATGTGTTTTGTAACGCATTAGCTGATCAATTAATCGATTATATTAATAATAGAAATCCATTTTAATACATTTTATGTAAGTAACATAAACGCTTATCAGCCCATATTGCTAATAAAAGCATAAAGCTTATTATTTTTTCAAAATTATATTTTCAATGCTTGTAAACTCGAGTAATGGGGAGTACAGGGATGCGCCGATATTGTGTATTATTTATATTTTAATGGAGAAATTTCCGATAGTATTGAATTGAGGAACGCGAGTTTTGCTTTACATCATATAGAAGAACCGTTCAACCGTTGCATGTAGATAATCAATCAGTTTAATGCGATAGCTGCGTAGTAAAAAGAGTAACGTTTTTCCTAACGTTACTGTAACTGTAACGTCAATTTATTCTGATAGATATTTCTGTATTGTTAACAAAAGTTTAAAAATAACACAGTTTGATTTGTTTGTGATTTTTTGTACTTAAATGTTACGTATTTAATACATCAGGTAACATTTTTAATTTTTTAATTTTATCACCTAAGGATTTATCTCATATAGGATTAATTTTAGACTACGTGAAGTGACTTTAGACGTTTTTGGAAGCTCTTTTTGTACCCCACAGTTTTACGATTTGTTCACCGTAGGCTTTACTCCTCTCTTCTGATTACCCTGTGTTCTGTTTGTTTTTTTTATAGAATCCCTTAAAGTTCATAATTAGTTGTCTCAATTTGGTTCGGTTCATTGCGGATTTTTCAATATCCTTTCTAACTTCAATAAACCATTAATCCGCCACCTTAAGTCTATTATTTAGTGCCTTAAATTTTTTCTGTCAACCAACAGCCATCCCCATTAAAAACGTGTTCATAAAATTTTATTATTTTTTTAATAGTTCCTACTAATCATTCAATTTCGTTGTACAGTTCTTGTCCTCGTAACCTATATTTTCCGTCTACTATCGTCGGACCTATTTTCTTTCGGAGGATTGTTCACTGAAATTTCTCTGCTTCTCGTACACCAGACTCTCCAATCAATCTAATGTACACACCCGCGTACAGACACATAGGTTTTATCACAGTATTATGTCTAATCTTCGCTTGTACTGAGAGTGCTTTCTGTATACAAGTGATGAGTTTCTCAAAGTGCACCGGCTAATCTTTTCTCCGGTTTTTTTCGCTTTGCTTGGTTGTATTATGTATTATTTCCCAAAGTACTTGAAGCAGCTATCGCTTTTTTTTAATTTTTCCGTATTGTGTCTTCAAATTCAATTCATGTATTTATGTTACGTTAGATTTTCTATGTACACTTTTCTCATGTCGAGGCCTTTGCATTATTATTACATATAGATATACGCATATTATTTATTTTATTGATTAAATTTTAAAAGTGTCATTGAAAATCACACTAAATTATCTTTTTGTACTATTCCTTTCTTGTCTTCTTCCGAGCAACCTAGTAGTTCTGCATCAAACTCCTTAATAGTATTAAAGACTTTCTTGTATTTTAGTCTGTTGTGTATCGTTCTTTTTGTTATATTTATTTCTCTTAGGTGCCCCGTAACTTCCTTGAGGCAATTGTGCAATGCATCTTCCTTTCCACCATCAATTTTAGAACCGTTCTGGCTGCCTTTTTGTTGACATTCTCTTGATGTATTCGTAAAAGTACGGTCTACACTTTCCGAAAGAGGCTGTCAGCTCTCAGTTTTTTGGTAACTTTATTCATTTCAGTGCAGCTAGTAATTATGTTCTTTCGGAGGTTTCATTACTTTTCTTTTTATGTATTTATCTTTTTATTATTTTTTTGTAATTTTATATAAATTGGTTCATTAAAGAACTAAAAAACGTTATTTCTTGCAAAATGATGTACTGTAAGAGTACCTGCAAATTATACTCGTTTGATATTCTTGAAAAAAGTCTTGTTAAAGTGAGACAGAAATCCTCGCAATAGTACTATATTTTTTAATGAAAAAACTCGCTTTGTGTGACTACAAGCTCCAAAAATTTGAGAATTAGAGAATGCCTAAGAGGGTTTGGAAATCGTAGCCTCAAGAAAGCCAAAAACATAAATTACTTCATGCGATGGAGTAGCTGTGAAGAAACATCTCCAAAATTAGTGTTATTCATTAGACAGAAATATTTTTATTCACTTGTCACCTGTCCAGAGAACATTAAGCATGTAACTCAGTGTTGTTGAGTTTTATTCTGGACGTTCTCTGAAAACTCAACGTTTCATTTACAATACTTGTCTATGTTACTGTTATAGACTCTTTGTCAGAAATTCAAATCTAAAAAGTGGTTCTCTTGAATATTCTTTGAAGGTTCATTCGATTACGTAAAAGGCGATGTGATTACGGTGATTTTCTAGTCTGGTTGAAACTTTATTCATGTTCTACGTACTTTTTTCTTTAACTGTGGATTTCATTAGTTCATGACAAATTTCTTTATTAGATTGTACCGTAGTATTTTTATGATAGTTTTTGTGGCTTTATGATATCTCTTTCATCCAAGCCTCTTAGATGAGAGAATGTGAAAAATGCCTGAAAAGGTATACTGAAGGTATTACTTACTTTGTATAACAGCTATGTTTTCTGAAGTTTTGAAAAATAACGATTTAGTAAAAATAGTGGTGTACTAAGCCTTATTGACTATATTTTTTAAAGTAGATGAAGCATAACATAGTTTCATAATATTAATTTTGTTTTATGAGTGTTAAAAATCCCCTTAATGAACTAACTGTAACATAAATTTTAAATATAAACCATATGCCATTAAGCATTTTAAGATACCTACTGCTTGAAAATTTAACCTGTATTTGTTCCCGGAAATTCAGCTAATGGAGTAGGCGTATGACGTCAATAGGGTGTGATACTGAATATTTGATTTCTGACATGAAATGATTTCTACACATGTAGCCTACAGATTTTACCACACAAGTCATCCATGTAGAAATACACGTATGCCTTGATATACGTAACCAGATTGCATACTATTAAAATGACATTATGGGAATATTAACGACAGATGGTTTTCTGCATACATTTTCACTGCAATAATTTAAATTTAACTTAAATTCTATCTTCAAGACTTAATTATTATGATTGAAAAGATAATTATACGGACCAATTAGAAGTTCAACGGTAGTCTCCCAAAGTGCTAATCATTTAGCAAAAAAATAGAGAAAATTGTAATATAAAAATATAAAGCTGAAAACGCTTCGTTATTGAGTTACGGATGAGGAAATATTTTACCGGATTCAGTTAACCCAGAAAAAAAGGCCGAAGTAGAATTTCTAAAGCTTAATTTAGGACATGAACGTGCTTAAATACTAAGGTTCTTAACTAAAAATGTTAATAAAACAGTCCTAAAACTGTATATCCCATAGTTTTAAAGATATTTGACAAAAAACACAAAAATTAAGGGTCGAGAATGAAATTTTTTAGATGTAATCTAAAGATGTACGGACATTGTAGAAATGTTTAATTAATTAATTAAATAATTAATAATAATAATAAATTAACTAATTAATTGGTTTAATTCATTTCATCAGCTAATACAATTCTGAAAATGTGATTTTTTTGTATAGGTTCAACATTAGACCTTGTAAAGTAATTTAGACATTTCTAGAAGGTCTTTTTTCAGTCCAAATTCTCAAAATTCGTTCACAATAGCTGTATTCCTTTCACGAAAGAATTGATATATTATATTAAATAAGAAAAAATGAATGAACGATATTGAAACTAAACTTTCATTGTCAACAAAACAAGATTAATTTGTTACCAAAAAATAATGTACTCGTAATTAAATTTTTACATGGCAAATTTAAAAATAACTTATTTTACCATTTAACAAATTTATTTCATGTTAACCCTAAGATAAGCGTAAATTTACTTTTTGTGTTTTATGTCAGATATCGAGAAAACTTTGGAAAATTCGGTTCTGGGACCCTGCTTAATTTAAATTTTCCGGTTGAAGAACACAAGGTTTCAGCAAACTAGCCTCTTATATTAAGCCTTAAAAATCTCAGTCACTGGGGTAACCTAATTTCGTGAAAAATATTTACCCACCTAATTCTATGACTAAGTATTTGCCTACCTACGGTTATGTGAACATTAATTCTTATTTATTACTATACGTACAATCAGCTCTGAGAGATAGTAGTTAAAGTTTTAATCATCCTATACATAATTTTTTTGGGTAAATTTTTATAACAATACTTATCAAGATTTTTTTCACTGTAAAAAATTGCATTAAAAATTATACCCTAAAATTATAAGTTAAAATTTGCCTAATGGTTTTTTTATTCGTTAAGAATCACACATCAACTGATAAAAATCGTTACCACATATTGTAAAGACAATACGTAAATTGTGTGTTAACGGAGAGAAAAATTCAATTAAGTTATCAATAAATAGAATTTAAAAAAAATATCAAATTGACAGTTAATTTAAAAACATACGTAAAACCCTAACGGCAATAATCCTTCAAGAATTATTATTCTCTTTAAAATAGGAATGTTGTTTGGTAATGTTTTGTAGAGTTAGTCTGCTAACAACTTGTGGCACCCTTGCATGAAACGAAGGACAGTCTGTTCATTAGAAAACTAGACTTGTAGAAATACGTTACTGAAAAAATTGAACTTAATTTAACGCTGTTCAAACGGTCACAGTGATACAAAAAAAAATTTAAATTATTTCATTAGGCCTTCGGGCCAGCCCAGTCAGTCAGCTGGTAGAAAGTCGCTATTATTTGTTAAGGAATACCGGTTGGGCAAGCGACTTTGTGTGGTGACCAGTTGACAGCCATCCATGAACAAACTCTACTGGGGGTCCCTGTTCAAACTCATGTACAATCCACGTCAAAAAATACAGCAAAAGCAGCGATCAAATTGGGTAGTTGTCAACAATGTACAGTTCCTGATAACAAATAAAAAAACCAACAAAAAAAATTCTTTCATTTCGGATGGGTATTACATTTGTTTCCTCGTGTAGGGCCAATTTTAGGCCACGTGAGATGATTTTAGACGTTTCTTGTAGTTCAGCGGAGCCGTTCAGAACTGCGGTATCCAATGTTTGAATAGATGTTATGATTGCCAACCTTCGGTCGAAGAGGCCACAATGAGAAGAAGAAGACTTTCTATTCCAAGATAGCTGTCATTTATCTTGATAACCATAACTTTGGAAGCTGCTGCTCTGAACAAATCAATGGGCTGCACCTGAACAACTTCTCAAGTCGTTCGACCAGGTTATGAAACTACTAACTTGACCTATATAATTATAATGTAATAATTTTCGTTGAATCAATGATGGAGTAAACTTCATGGGATACGCTGTACCTTTCTTCTCTCGTCAAATTACTTAAGTACCTGATGACCCAATTTCCAACTTGGTTTTTACTTAATTTTTCTTTTCTCTATAATTATTATAACACTCTCATTTGTGACGCTATCCATCCACTTCAAACTTCAAAATCCTTTGGTATGACCACATTCTGATTGCCTCCAGTCCGTCAGTAATGTTCTTCTTCAAGGTCCAGCCCTGCATCCCGTAAAATAATTCTGAGAATACATTATAATTTAAGAATTCGAAATTTTACCTTTAATGTAAGGTATCTACTGTACCGTACTTCTCACAGTTCATCGAAAGCGATTCTTGCTTGTCCAATTTTAGCTGTAATTTTTTCACTAGTAACACTTTATATATTAATTAATAAAAATATGAAAAAAGCTAAAACTTAATATTTTAGACGCATATTAACTAGTTGATTTAAGCAATATGACACATAATTTTACCGCATTCCGTACTGTCCTATAATAATATAAATAACTGTATAATACAATAATAACATTAATAGTGGTTTTGTTTCATAAATAATACAAAGTCATACTCAAAAAATTTGTAAATTAAAAAATATATAGTATATACCCCAAAGACAATCTATAACTTCGCACAAACCAGCACGACCAATGGTCGTCTGCCATGTTAGGAAGTTCAGCCCTCAATAATATTCTAGAAAAAAAATGTATACCTCATCAATAATAATCAAATAATAATCCCAATATCAAAATAAAATAAAAATGTACATAGTAGTATACTAAATATACCACATACCTTGAACTTACACTATTATATTTTAGTCTGTAACATTAAAGCCCCAAAACGCAAAACAAAAGAGAAAGATAAAATAATAGTATATAAAAAGGTAAAAAAAATATATAAATATAACAATATTACAATTATCTTGAAATTAAATTACTTATTCAGACGCTGCCTGTACCTTATTCCTTATACTCTTTAACATCAATTCTGCCGATAAGCTTATTTCTCAACCAACGTCTTTTAATTTCGGATTATGTAGAACACCTACCTATGAAATGAAGGACATCCTCCTACTCTCCAATTACACATTTAGCAGACCCTACTATTTATTTCTCAACAACTGTAGATAGAATCATATAGATATGTAGATAACTGTATAACAAAATCTGGTTAAGGAACTAAGTGTGTAGTCATATCAATATTGCACAGAGGTCACAAGCCTGCCGACTAACTCTACTCCTTACATTTTTGCAATGTTAGTAATAGTTACATATAGTGTAATAAATATTTATAATTATTATTTACATATATAGCACGTACAACTAAATTATGTTCTTCAATTTCTACCTATTAAAGATTTGAAGAGTTAAACGTTAATCAATTGGCAAATTCGAAAAATTTTAGCATTTCTGTTGTAGGATTTTTACAATTTTAAAACATACCTCCGGTATTTCATTAGAAAATATTTCAATAGTATAACTTTTTATCTTCTGCGAGTGACGAACGTATAAATAAATCTCTAGCTAAAATGAAACACGTATATAAATTTTTCACCAGTAATTTGGGTTTAAAAAAGAGAATAACGAAGTGATCGTGCGGCTAAGGGGATCAGATTTAAATCTATTACATATTTAACTGAAAAACGAGTTATAATCGCTTTATGGATTGGACAAGCTTACATGATAAACTGGTGTACCAGAAACAAGTAACAGTAACAATTAATTCTTACGTAAAATCATACTTCAATGTACAGCTATAATGTATATTTTATAACATTACACAGAAGTTTTAATTAGTTACTACTGTATAACTGTGACAGGAATATTCTAGCTATTGCATCTTCTATGCACTGTACACTTATATATTCGAAAACACATCAAACTATAGTTGTATAATGTCATGTACAGTTCATTATTTTGAACTGTTGTTACATTTCTTGATACATGTGACAAGCGATTTCTAGGATCTTATCACAAACTCTCTGTTGTTTTAGTTGTCGTTATTATCGTTATTAATATTATAATGTCGTATAACTCATGTTTTACTGATAATTCTATATTGTTTTACAATAATGTTTTGGCTTGTATAACAAACAAATTAATTATTTGGTATTATCTAGTTTATTTTAAAAGTCAATAGGTCAATAAAACACGACCGAAGAATTTTTGAAATATTTTTTACAAACAATACAATTGATACACACTTTTTAAATTTAACAGAATACATCTTTTATACCCCAACGAACTAAAAACTGCAGATGAGATCTAGCCAATAACAGCCAAGGTTGAGTGTGAGGTTGCCCCTTCGTTTAAACACACTCTGTTCCACCGATCTTCAGTTGATATTTTGTTAAGCTGTCATTCGCAGCGGGACCACAACGTGACAACGCTGGATACGATTAACGAAAGTCAATTGGCTTTGTGCTGTGATCTAGATGATTATTCTCCGCCTTCATCTGCAGTCTCCAGTTCGTTAAGCTATAGTATTACGTTATTAGGTAATACTGCATCGTAGGCAATTAGAAAAAGCGAAGCATGGGTTCTGGCTGCCGAGTTCATTAAACCATTACGTGTCATAACCATTATTTTATACTTATAATAATATATATATATAGAAAAAATCAAGTAAACAGCTAAAGAAATATAAAAACCCCAATTAATAGGGGTTTACTTTAACAAAGGTTTTAACGCTGATGTTAAGGATCCGGTGCGAGAGATACCTTGAATGTTAAGACATGTGGCTCGGACGATCGAAATGAACATGGAAATAGGCCGGTAGACCACAATGAAAAATTACCCACGACGAATAATTATCGAATTTAGTGAAATAGCAAATAAAACGATTGTTTCCGGAGAACCAGATTACTTTTATAAGATAGTTGGTAATCGCAACTAAACGATTGATTGATTGTAACTGGCGGTTTAAGGCGGTTAAGAACGAATTGAAATATAAACAATAGGATGAATTGAGGAACATGAAATCAAGGGAATTGCACCAATAAATAGCAAAAAATACAACAAAAAATCGGCACTTACCTTGATAAAGTCTTGAAAATAGTTTCGCAATGTTACTAACACGTTGTTGGTAGGTTGAAAATCACTGAACATAATTTGTAAGTTAAAACAGTTATAAATTCACAATAAACAAAATGAATAACACAATTAGAGTTCTCATGAAGAGATCGAACGAAATGCATGCCAACGACTGACATATATCACAATGTAATGCCATAACGCGCCATTATGACCAGTACGAGAGAGAGCGCCGACTAGACGCATTCACTGCTAAATTACAAGTGCAAGTGTTTGGGGAACAAGGAAGTCAGAGAGCGGTGGTAGGGACAGGAAGAATGACGTATGCATGAGGTCACAGGAACTATTTTATTTAGGAAATTTGAAATACTAGGTAGCGGGAATCTGAGTACGTTACTGCATGTATAACGCGCCTTAACAGCTGACGTAATTTATTTTTAAGAAGTTCATTCCAGAAAATTTAAATCAAAATTTACATTTTCTGGTAGCAATTTTTCAAAAATTTGAAGAACAAGATTATTTTGTGGGATCGGATTTGTTGGACAGTGTCTATCAGTAACTTTGTTATATTTATCAGTTTATAAGCAGCGTATTCATATTGTCTAGTAGTTAATGTTAAAATTATTTTTAAAGTTTTATATCTGCTGAATACAGTATCTCGCTGTTGGTGGTCGTTGGTCCGAGTTTAAAAAACTTGTATATTATTATAGATTAATAATCTTCTTATTTTCAGCTGTCTTATGGTGTGTAGGTATATTAGATTCACTAAACTGCAATATGCCAGGATAAAATCTATCCTTATCTTATGCTACTCTTACTATACATTTTTGGATAAGAAATAAATTTGCATTATGTATATTTATAAATGTAAACGTATCTAATAATTTTATTGTTCTGGGACCCAAAAATAGAAAAGCATGATGAAATAAGTATTTTGTCTTTAATATTTATTACGTTACCGTACAACCACCTGCACAATTTCCCCATAATTATGATACTCAATTTAACCGATGGTAGGGAATTTTACTTTCAGAAGAAGAGGTAGGCTTAACCAGTGGTACTTTCTTCGTATATAACTACGGATGGTCGTTATTCAAACCAAAAGGTCACTACTCCATTTTCGTTTTAAACGTCGCAGAGTTGGGAAGTTCCTTGTAACTAGGTCACGAGCTTGTTATTTGGGATAATAATCTAGTTGTTAGCGTAATTTATTGTAGAAGGATGTAGTCAGCTCTTTTACTGCCAGAATTTTGATATCGTCGTGAAGGTTTTTATTGCTTACATAAAAAAGCGCCAGAAGCAAATCTTAAAATTTTGACTGAAAGGCCTGGATCGACTTAAAGTTACTCTCTGCCGCTGCTCCAAAGAGCTGGACAACATGAGCCCAGATTGGTCTTAAAGAGTTTTGGAAACTAAAATTGATTTTTAAAAAATAGTCAGAATACTTAAGGTAACATAGATTCACAAAAATATTAAAAACTCGATGGATGTTTTGATGTTAGCACTAATCTTTTTAAAATTCTTCGATATTCTGTGTTGGGTATTTTAGTAGGCCTATTGTCACTAAATCCAGCTGTAATTATTCTGATATGATATAAGCATATTGTTTATATATTTTTCAGTTCATTGTATTGTTTTAACTAGTCTCCAAAATTATGCAATTTTTAATACACTTGGAACGTTTTTTCAAAAATTGCTACGTTAATTTTCTTGAATATTTTATACAATATTTTATTAAACTCATGTGTGCGCAAATGCTTCATCTGTCTACAAATAAAATTTTATAACAAACGTTTTCATAATACATTTTAATACTAAATTTTATAAGGAAATTCAATTCCTACTAGTAGGTCATCAGATTATTAGGAAGTTAATCGATCAGTGATAAGTTTTTGAATGAGTGGGTCAGTCAACGAGAGCTTTTGCATTATGAATTCTATACGAAGATAAATGTAAGGAAGAAATTAATGTTATTTATAAGGACCAATTTAATTTTCTCTTTGATCATACAAGTAAATATTTGTATATACTTGCAATCTCCTCAGTAATGTTTTAATTTTTCATTTTGTAGTGTATTACCCACTAACATTCCACTATAACAAAATATAACTCGTAATATTGCCACAATAACATAGTTGACGATTTATTGTTCTTTGGGTGATCACCAGGAAGGCAGGTTTTTAAATCTAGAGGCTTTTCTAAGTAAAACGAGAAGTGAGGTGATTTACAATTATTTTCTTCACTAAGTTAAAAAGTACGGTTATCAGCATGCTGGACCAACTGGAAAGAATCTAATTTCCACCCTGCAAATAATACCTTCATTCCTTCACTACAGCTTCTGGCTTGTAATGATAAAATTCATTACCTTCAGAAAAGTTAACCCTGACTAGGTTCTTTTACACCTTTATCTCATTTGTTCCTAATTACTTCAGTCGTATATTTGGATAACCATGTGATATGAAACAAAACTATTTTTTATAGCTCTGAAACTAGCAGATCGAGTGCAAATAATTTTCCACTCCACCTGCCTGTTATTGGAAAATTTCTTAAATATCTCCATAATAATTATGGTTCTCGTTGATCCCAGTAAAAATATGTATAATGATAAATTATTTTACGTAATTATATTGACAAATCAATGAATTTTTTTTTCAAAAATGTTTTTCGGTGAATTAAATTGGGCTTCTTTAAGATCAGGAAATACTTTTGTTGGTTTCTCCGTGTATGTTTCACATCGTAGGCAATTTGTCTATTCTGTTTAAAAGAATAACGAACACCTTATTAGAGATCTCTGACATCTTTACTTCGTGCCGGACCTTATCCTAAAACTTTCCGATGTATTTATTTCCCTATCTAAATGGGTACCCTAACCAATTAAACTTTATGCTCGTATCCTAGTTGTAGCTGAACCAATTTTATTCATACAATATTATTTTTGTTTTTATTTATCTACAGTCGTGTATTTTTATCTCCCTTGTACTTATTGGAATTGTCCTTCGGGATATAACTTTTATATTTTAAGTTTGAAGTTTCAAGAAAATAACATCCATGTTATGGAATTTTATATTTTATATGGAATTTTATTTAAAAATGGTATTAACATAATCTTGCATCTTTTGGCATAAATTCGTTTGGGGGTCAAAATTTTGAAAGTGTCACTTTTGATGTCCCGTAAGTATAACAACAACAATTGCAAGAAATATGTAGCTTTCCTCTTCGGTAAAAACATAATATTTTGTCGTCTTTATAATTTTAACCTCCAGTAAAATAAAAAAGTTTAATAAGAAAAATCTTGCAAAATATGAATGGAGTGTCAGTACCGTGGCTGTCCCGATACCGGGATTGGCACTTTAATATTAAAAATTTTTATTTACCTAAATTAATTTTGCACTTTTTAATTTATATCTACTTTCTTTACTACCTATTACATTTTTATATTATAAAAAAATTAAGATTAATACTAAGATATTTGATTTTTTGCTTTTCAAACTATGTCCCAGGAGGTATTCAGTCCGTACCGTGGGGTAATGAAAAATTTCAATTGTGCACTTATCGATCAACCGGTGGACCGTTTCGTACAATGACTCTCGCCTATTTTATTGTCGGAGTACAGTTAGCCATTTTGTTAAAATACAGTTCGTATTTATATTAATATTTTTAACGATTTTATGTTCGAAGTACGTAAAGAACCTTTGGTATCGTCAGTACCGTGTACCATATAACTTTGCTGTCAGTTATATTAAATTTATATTACTTTGATTGTATTAAGTATTATAAGAATACTGATCTGATACACTTTCTAATTGTTTGTTTTAACATTGAGAGCCGTAATTACAACATAACCTGAAAAATGTCAGTACCGTGAGTGTCAGTACCATGGAAATTACATGCCACGGTACTGAAAAATAAGCCACGGTACGGACATAATATTGTTTGGGTCAAAAGTACTGTCGCTGAAGAAAAATTTGTATTATATTTTGTACAATGTTTCTGTTCTGTGCCCTAGTAATCTATATTAACAAATATAGTATTAACAAAATAAAATAGAACGTTAGTTGTCGCATTTTTAATATTTAAAACGGTTTTAACTATTTTCATGAAATTTTGTAGTTTTATAAAATATATTAGGGTATGAGCAATTCGTTGAGATATAGCATACCTCATTTTGATTTTTTTTAAATTAGAATTCAGTCAGTAAAATGTTTTTTTAACCAATCGTAATTTTTCCTTCACACAAATAAATTTTTCCTATTTTACAGAGATTTAAAAATGACAATAATGAGATATAGTAAAACAGTAGCAGTTGTTGTATTAATAAATTTTTTATGAACGTATTATTATACTGTAAGTGGCAGCCTAAATTTAAATATTCCCATTTTGTTGTGTACCATAATAATTATGGTTTCAAGTAATACAAGTGGCATGTCATTCTAACTCAAGGACTATATGTTAAGCATATATAGGGTGATTCAAAAAGAGCGCCGGTTTTGATATATCAAATTAAGAGATTTATTTTATTGAAAAACTGAAAATAAATACATCAACAAGTTCATCTTACCTTCCGATTTCATGTATGAAAAATGATGTCATGCATGTATCTTCCTCTACTGCGCTGGCACGCATCAACTCTGTCCATGAAATTGGATATTACTGCACGACAAGTTTCGACTTCCATTTGCCCGATAACCCGTTGAATTTCCTCCTTCAAGTCATTGATGTTCTGTTTATTAACAAAACCGTTTAAGTGGAAGTGCGCCTCATCACTGAAAATGATTTTGTTTGCGAAGGTGTCATCATCCTGCCGTTTTCTCAATACCTAGTCAACAAACTGTCGTCTCTTCTGGTGGTCTGCCACTTTTAAATGTTGCGTCAACTGAATTTTATACGGGTGATATTGGAGATCGTACCGAAGAATTCTCCGTACAGAAGAACATCTTAAACCCAATTGTTGAGAACGGCGACGTATTGATTTTGCTGGGCTAACAGCCACACTGTCACGAACCAACGCAACGTTCTGCTCAGTTTGGCCAGAACGACGACGTCCAGAACTTTTAAGGTCGACTGTTGAACCCGTCTCAAAAAACTTTTTCATGAGCCTGCGAACTGTTGATTCATTCGGTGGTTCATTACGTCCTAGAGTACCGCGAAGTCGCCTGACAGTAGCCACATAACTCTCTCCACTCTGGTAAAATGTTTTGACGATTAACACTCGTTGCGCAATAGTAAACTTCTCCATGGTTAGACACAGACTGCGAGAGTACTACACTGCGAACAAGAGAAACTACAACTGAATCGTCAATCGGAATGTTCTCCAAAATAGAAATGAGGTCAAACAATGTTGCCAACCGATAAACAAAAATTTACCAGCCGTTTAAAAACCGGCGCTCTTTTTGAATCACCCTTTAGTTTGGGAACCACTGAAACAGGAAATAAAAGAAATTTTCAGTTTACTATTCTATTCGAGGTAACTTCAGACATGGCAAAAAAGAAGAAGGTTTGCGATGAGGAAAAATTAAGTAAGAAGAGGGAGCAAGAAAGATAGAGGAGGAAGAAGATTAGATATGACCCTGCTAAAAACAATAACAGAAGAGGAAGGACTATGAAAAATATTTAAAACAAAAACTACAAAAAAACGTTAATCTGTTGGTAACGTAAAAATACGCAGCGTAAAGTTAGAAAAAAATGGAAGGAACAAAAAAGTTTGACTAGATTAAGGATGAAGAATGTGGGATAGGGGGAAAAATTATTAAAAGATAGTAGTCCTCCAATTTCCGATGAACAATCTGAAAACCTTCAACATGTATCAGACAGAAGACATCGTAACAGAAATAGAATTAAGCGGTATAAAGAAAAACAAGCCTTAAGAAAAGAAAAGAAATCGTTAAAAAACAATTACAAAAATACAAGAAACGTTGTCAGCGTCAGAAAAAAACAAAAAATACAGAGGGAAATGATGAAACCGCAACGCCAAGGACTAGGGTAAAATATATCGAAGATAACGCCTGAGTTTCAGAAAAGTAATTCAAAAGTGGTTAGAAGACTGTTGTTTGGTGAAGCTGTTACAGTTTAACTGACAGATAACTAATTCCAAAAGAGGACATTGCAAAATTTGACGATGAAATTCAAAAGGGTAAGGATTTACCATTTAAAGGAACTTTAAAAGTAAGTTACACCATTTGCTAGTAAGATCAGGAATTCAAACAATATGGTTTCGGAGTACGGTATGTCTTGTTCTGACCCAGAGTACAATGATAAATGTTCCCACTGAGGTCTAGGTAAAATCGCTTTCATTGAAGAAGATGATTCAAATATTTCCAAACATGAGGAACTTGGGCCATTACCCAGTACTTCTGATGGAAGTAGAAGATTACAATTTAGCGATGTGCTTAGTGGCAGTGAAGAAGTTGTGGAACAAAAACCACGTTAAAAATTGGAAAATCATGAAGTATCTTTACTTACTGCTGGGTCGTACAGTCTTGTGATTGCAAAAGAAGAAGTAGGTTCAAAACATCCAGGAAAGTGCCTACGTATTGCTATTGTTAAACCAGTCAATGTGGATGATGTGAAAGTGATATATCGTAAAAAATTGTTGACAACTGATCTATTTACAGCAGATGACTTCTCTTCTTACAGAGAAAAGGAATTTTTTATAAAGAAAACACAAATTCTTCAGATACTTCCGTAACCGAAACTATTTTTCCAAGGTAAGAAAACTTTTTACCGATTTTCATTGAGCATTTCAAGAGCAAACTAACCCTGATCAAGTAACTTCATCCCTGCTCAAGTAGACCTACCTGTAAGTGAACTCTACGCCCAAAAGTGCACATGAGAAAATTGTTATGTGAAAATGAAAGCATGAGTTTTTTACGCGATTATTTAAAAACATTTCAATTTTTTGGCATCAGTTTAAGTGAAATTAATTATTAAAGAAAGAACAATTTAAAAATCGAAATTAGTTATTAGTTAGATTAAAAATCAGAATTAGTTCTTAAGTTTTTAACAGTTTGTTTCGTTTTAGAATATTATTATACGATTTTACAAAATTTTTGTGTTTTGTTTTGTCGAAACGTCCTTTATGGTTCTGTTGGGTGAATATGAATGAAGTACTTGATAAATTGAAAATATTATCATTATTGTGGCAATGTAAATACAATGGATTTCAATCAATACCGTGTGAAAGTCAGTACCGTGGCTTATAAAATATTTCAACAAATCATTAAAATTCACTGATTGAATATTTTTACGGTTCCTTTTGAAAACAAGTTTTTTATAATACAAAGAATGGATTACTTACAAGAAAATCCAAAAAATCTCAAAATTTTACTTCGGGACAAATCAACCTGCAAAAAGTGACACTTTCAAAATTTTGACCCTTGGAAACTATAACTATATTTAATTATAACAAAAATAAACAAATATTTTTATTTTGACTTTCTCTCGTTATAAATGAACACATCGGTAAGAAAAGTATTGTTAACATGTCAGAATTCCGTAATCAACTTTTTACCTGAGATACATAGTCGTATTTTCTGGCCTCTGAACCCCCAAAAACATGTTTCAGCGATTGGTCTTTGTGGTAACAAAATATCTAACAATGAAAAAGCGTACGAAGTTGAAACTTGGTACTTAAGTTAGGTACCACAAGAGGACTCAATACGAATATTTTATATAGAAATCAGTCAACTGGAATTAGTAGGCTTAATTTAAAATTCGAATTTTTTCCTTTTTGCGATTTTCTAAAAAACTGCTTCTATAATTTTATTTATATTTACTTCAGTTATTATTTGTATTATCTTCTACAAGATAAAGTAAGTGTGACTTTCGCTGAAATCCTTAGGGACTGTGTTCTAGTGATAAAAAGTGTTTGTTTTTTAAGATTGCGGCTTTAATATACATTTTAGGGCAAAATTTTATATAACTAAAGTGGTAGAAAATTAAAAAAACCTTACCACTTCTACTGAATCCGTTTTCTACAATACGTAGTTTAGGTTTATTAGTGATTTTTTGTAATTTTCTCATCATGATCGGTTTATGGCCTTAGTAACTTATGCATTTTACAACAAAGTTATAGGATATAAAAAAATCTACTATTAATTTCAAACGTATTTTCTTCATAGTCTATTTTAGCTTCATTTAGTGAATTTTCCGTATTTTAGTTCTACAGAGGTTGATTTTCATTTTCCGTCATTCACTCGTAATTAAATTTAAGTTATGTTTCTCATTTTACAATATTCAATATTATTGATCAAACATATATATAATGTTACATTTTTCCGTTTTTTACATTGACAAGATAAAGTCTATGAATGTTTCACACCAAATTAATTTTTTTTTAAATCAGCATAGTTTTTATATGTTTTAAATGTAAATATTATCAACGAAATATTTTTAACAATCAATATTATTGTACTGACCTAGTCAAATTTAAACATAATAGCCTACATATAATTACTTTTTTTTTGAATATGGTTCTTTTATGAAGGATAAAAGTTAAGTATAATAATCGTTGTCTTTGTTCATTTTCTACTGTAATAGTAGAATTAATAAGGAGTAATTCATCAGAATATCACTTGTTCCAAAATGAAGTAGGCTACTGGGGAACATCGAAGAATTTGCCTTGCTGTATCATGAACGCCGATGTACATCGGGTATTTTGGATGCAAACAGTCTAAGAGGTGGTCAAAACATCCGTAAAAAGGCACGAAGAAAGACTCCATTGATATGATAATATGATGGCAAACCAGCTTCTTGACTTTCATGAGGTATATAAGCGATTCAAGCCTAAAAAAGGCACGAAAAAGACTCCATTGGTATGATAATATGAAGGCAAACCAGCTTCTTGACTTTCATGAGCTATACAGGCGATTCAAGCTTAGAAAGTCAATTCAATGCCAGCCACGTTGGCGTAGTTAGTAACGTGCTCGCCTCTCATCATGCGGTCTTGGATTTGAATCCCATTTTTACAAGACATATTTTCATACGTTACAAAAATCATTTCATCCTTCACCGTCTGCATTAGCAGTAATTGCAGAAAAGTCGGACGTTAAACCAAAAAAAGCTTAGAAAGTCAAATGAACCCCTGGCTGTCAAGTGTGTAAATATATAGCGAATATCCAAAAGTGTTTAATCAGGATTTTCTCTTTTAAATATGCTACATTATTTAATAAGTTAGTATATACTTAAAAATGTTAGTTTTTAAATAAGTTAGTATTTAAATTGTCTAAACATAGAACTTTTAAATACAATAATCTCTCATCATATTTTAACCTTCCTATGTAGTTTTCTCACCAATACAAAGGTAAAAAAATAACACATTAAATGTTAAGCGAGTGGGAAAAACCATTGTATAGGCCTATATACGATGCTTACAGGAAATTATGTTAAAGAAACTTATTGGTTGAAAGCTAAATGTTTTCTCAATGTATATAAAGAAGAAAATTTCATATTTCCTTCTTAAGCCATCTTATCTTATTACACTAGAGATACATTTATTTGTAATCCTTTAACCTAAAGGTTTAATTTGTTCAAACCAGGGTGAAGATTTTATGTTGAAAGATGAAAACAAGAATTTATGTGTTGTTATAAGAATGTTCTGTAAAGTTTTCAAAGTAAATAAAATGGGCTTTTTATAAGTTAAGTATCTACAAATTATTTAAATCATGTAACAGGTGTTTTTTTAGAGGTATAAAACTTTAAGTTGGCAGTACTGATTTCCATGGCGGCCATTTTTAAAATTGTTTTGTAATTTATGTTCAGTTTCGTTTGCCATTTTATAATGAATAGACTAACGCCTGAACAACGCTTGCAAATTGTGCAGATTTATGTTGAAAATCATGGTTAGGTTCGTAAAACTTATCGCGCACTATGTCCGTTTTATGATCAACATAATCGTCCATCAGAGCAAATAATTCGCTCAACAGTGAAATGTTTTCGGTCAACATTTACTCTGGATGACCACACACATCCTTTGAGACGTAATACAGTGCGTACTGAAGAAGCTATTGCTGCTGTAGAGCGTAGCACTGAGGAAAACCCGAATGAGTCCATCCGCCATCGTGCACAACACTTGGAGCTGTGTCCATCAACTTTATGGAAGATTTTGCGGACTGATCTTAATTTGCTTGCTTACTAAATCCAACTCGTTTAGGAATTAAAGCTGAACGACCACCTGGCACGGTGTGCATTTGGAGAATGGGCCCAAAACATGATTGCTGTTGATCCCGATTTTCACATGAAAATTTTTTTCAGTGATGAGGCCCATTTTTAGTTGAATGGCTACGTGAATAAACAAAACTGCTGCATTTGGAGTGAAGGTAATCCTCGTTATATTGCTGAGAAGCCTTTACATCCAGAAAAAGTGACTGTTTGGTGTGCTGTATGGGCTGGTGGAGTAGTCCTTACTTCTTCAAAAATTATGCCGGGCAGAATGTTACAGTCAATGATGACCGCTACAGAGCCATGATCAATGACTTTCTTGTTGCTGAATTTAATCGCTTTAATGTTGGAAAGCTGTGGTTTCAACAAGCAAGATTATGCAACATGTCACACAGTGCGAGCCAAAATCGATTTACTGAAGGAAACGTTTTGTGAACGCAGAATTTCACGTTCTGGACCTGTAAATTGGCCTCCAAGGTCGTGCGATCTAACACCGCTGGACTATTTTCTGTGGGGGTATGTGAAGTCGCTAGTCTATGCCAATAAGCCAGACAATTGACGACTTGGAAGGCAACATTCGCCGCGTTATTACCAATATACGGTCCCAAATGCTGCAAAAAGTGGTCACAAATTGGACGTCTCTATTGGACCACGTCCGAGCCAGCCGCGGCGGCCAAATGCCGGAAATTATTTTTAAATAAAAATGGCAAATAATTATATTTAAAATAAAACCAATTTCACGTCAATTGTTCAATTATTCTGTGTTTTATTTCATTTAAAAAATTTTATACCTCTAAAAAAACACTCTTTATAATAGTACAATAATGTGATGTGTCAATATAGGCCTACATAGGTTGAAATAGAGCATGCAAAGAGCTCAGGATTTTAAATCAAGAACAAAATTGAGTCACAATGAAGCCTGCAGTACGGCTGTCCATAAAATATTCAAGTTAAGCCACATGACACCCCAGTTTGATAAAAGTAAATAAGATTTTAAATGAAGTTCCTGTTTATCCGAAATTTCGTTCATACGAAACGTTTTTGGCCCCTCCGTGTTCGGATAACATTATTGGTTTATTAATACAGACAAATTTGTATACGTATGCAAAATTTATCATTAAATTTTACAAAATATTTAGAATCTATAAGTTTATAACGTACAGTAGGTTTTTAATAAACATCAAATAATATATGTTATTATCAAAGTTCGGCTTGCAAACCACTTAATCAGAAGTAGAGGAAAAAGAAGAAGACGACGAAGAGAGAGGATGAGATAAATTTAACCGTACAGTTTAAAAGTAGGCTACAGGCAATGTTAAAGAAATTGCTACATCTTAAAACACAATAGAAGAGGATTGGTAAAGTTTTCTTAATTAAGAGCAACTGTTTGATTATGTAACCTAACATAAATTTAAAGTTTAAATTAAGATTTGGATTAAATAACTTTTGGAAGGTGTGGTTAAAAGGAAATGGTAATTTCAAAATTTATTAGGAAGATGTGAAAGCCTATATTAATACAGATGAATACAGAAGATAATCATTTCAGTGCTTTTTGTGTACTTTTAAAAGATGTTACTAATTAAAATGCGTACAATATAAATCATCATTATCATCATCGTCACTAACCTCATCATCATTATTATTGTTTACTAAACGAACAAATTGCGAGTTAGTAAATCGTTAGTTTTTTACATAGATTTACTTAATTACACTTCAGCTGTTAGAAGGCGTTCTTGCACTTTTTCTATCAAATACCTGTTCAATAAAACATAAATTCAATTATTCAAAATTATTAAGTTATACATTTTTAAATACTCAAACCTGGATTTCTTCAGTGCTTTTAGATAAGCTTGTCTTAAAGCTTAATTAAAAGGATCTGAGATCATTGAGCTCATTCTTAATTTGATACCTTTTGACTTATCTTTTAGTTTGTATATAATATGTCGCATCATCATTTTGGTTATTAGTGATGACTTTGGGGTATTAGGAAAAATGGGTTTTGACACGTAATAATTTCTAGACCTTAGCTGGGAATTGAACCTTGGAACTTGCACTTGGTAGGTAGTATGCTAACTAATGTACACCACGAAAGTGCTCACCCTATGACTTATTGTTTGTTTTAGGCTCTAGGCAATCACTGAGGTTTGACCAAAGAATCAGGCAAGCCTGTTTTGTTAAATGTGGCAAACTCAGCAGTTCTAAATTCGTTTGTGTTGTAGGTTTGTATGTTTTTATCGATTGGTCTGAATGTGTGTGTCTGTGTCTGTGTTCCTGTGTGGGTGTGTGTGTGTTTTTGTGTGAACAAAATATTAAAAAAACAGAATATCGTACAAAGTTGAAACATGGAAGTTAAGTTAGGTACTTCTGGAGGACCCGACACAAACATTTATATTGAAATCGGTAAGTCAGAAGTACCAGTTTATTCGTGCGATTTTTCACTTTTTGAGATGTTTTTTAAAAAACGGTTTCTTCGGTTTTTTAAACAATCGCCTTATTTATTATTTTTTTATGTTCTGTTGTCTGGTGTGTGGTGAAATTTTTGGGGTGGCTGTTCTCTTGTAGATATCAATGGTTTTTTTCAAAACTGCGGCCTTACTAGGCCAATGTATTTTAGGGCAAAAGTATATTATAATCTAAGTTGTAAAGCATTTAAAAACGAACAACTTTCATTTCTTTCAGTTTTTACAATGCTTAGTTTAGCAGCAATTAGTGATTTTCTGGGTCTCTTTATTAAAATCACCAAATAATGAGATTTTTTTAAGATTACGGCTCTAGTATCTATTTTACGACAAAGGTGTACCTAGGCTATGTAATCAAAGAGTTAGGAAATTAAGAAACCTACAACGTTTTTAACCTCTTTTTTACATAGCCTAGTTTAGAGGCAATATGATTGCTGAATGATTTTCCGTATTTTTAAGTTCTACACCGGTTTATTTTCATTTTGCGGCAATCACTCATGATTAAAATTAGGTTATATATTTCATTTTATATTGTTTACTCGTGATTAAACATAGATTATATTGTTTTTTATTTACATTAGCAAGAAACATTCGTGTGAGTGTCACATCAGATCTTTCATATTCTTCCCTAAAAAAATTATAAGTTTGTTTTTAATTCGTTCCTTAAAAAAATATGTGAAAGAATAAAACTAAACAAGAAAAAACTAAAATACAATCGGAACAGAAACAGTCATGCGTGACGAGCCAAATCTAACTACCGTTGAATTACCAACCACTTGATGTAGTGAAAACCGAATAGTAGAGTAAAGTCTTCTTCACAAATCGAGTTGGTTTGGAAACCGCTAAGCGGTGTGTACCGCTGTAGTTCTATGGTTAACGCCGACTCCATTTGATTGTATTTTAAAACAACTTGGCGATTCATTGAGCCTTTTACTAATTCGATAAACGCTTCGGTCAAAACCAATGTGTGTGTCTCCGGACTTAGTTTACGGGTTTTCTTGTATCTGCCAGTAACGAATTTTTGTAAAAATAATCAAATGTCAATTATATTGAAACAAAATAACTGCCGTTATAAAAATTAGTGTTAACAAATTGCCTTAAAATTCCAATGTTTTTTTTTCAATCGCATATAGGTCCTGTTTTGGTTATGGTTTACTGTTTGGTCAGGGCTACAAAAAAATTAATTTTGTTTCTAATCACATGGTCAGCCAATTATATTACTGAAGCATTTAAGCAGAAAAGAGGTAGAGGTGTAATAGACACTAATAGTCAGGGTAATCTTCTCTGAGAGTAATGCTTTTCATCATTGCACAGGCAGACCCTGTGGTGAATGAAGTGAAGGTGTCATTTGCAGGGTGAAAAGCAGATGCTTTTTTGAGGGCCTGGCATGCTGATAAGCGTACTTTTCTACACAGTGAAGAAAGAAATTTTGTAAACTACATCACTGAAACTCACTCCTTGATTTACTTTGTAACGCCTCTAGAAGTTGAAACCAGCCTTTCGGCTGATGACCTAAACAACAACACAATAAAAACCAGCATGGCCTATTACATTAATTATTTGACAAATACTTTCCACTCCTGAAACAATCCACATAATTATTCCTGTAGAGCTTGATTAGTGTAATTAAGTTCAACAGATGTTGATTTTAATTTACCGTCATTCGCTCATTAAAATTAGATTACGTTTTTCATTTTATATTGCTTACTCAGTATTAAAAATAAGTTACCTATATGTTTCATTAATAAAATTGTCAATAGAAAGTCGCGTGAATGTTTCACGCCAGATATTTTTTCTAGTGCGAATCATAACAGCTGAAGTGTTTTTAAGAGTTTCTGTAGATTGTAATAATTTGATACTTTAGATTTCCTTTGTTTGTTAATTAGTTTGGAATAAACAATAATTAACTTCATCCAACCTAACAGTAAAAGTTCTGATAGCGAGAGATCAAAAGGTGGAGTTTTAATTCATTTATCATGTCACTTTCTGGTTTTAGTTCAATGGTTGTTCAACAAATAACTTGTTGTGCACTCAATTTGAAGTTAAAATAAAGTTTTAAAAACACTATTCAATTAATTTATTTAAATTGAATGTGGTTTTGTAAGAGATATGTATTATTTCTGTTTATTGGATCGTTTTGGATTACATTTCTTGTTGACGGATACAAAATATTTGGAAACTTATTGGAGTGCAATCTTAATCTATTTCAAAATATCTATAAAATATATTCCGGCTAAAATCGTTTTATTCGGAAGTAATAGTACTATTGTATGTTTGGATGAATGGATAGGCTACAGAAATGTCCATGATCGGATATTGGAAAGCAATGTAACGATTTTACTCTATTTACTGTAAGCCTATTGTTGCGTTTGCCCATATCTTGTGATACAGCTGGTCTGAAATTCTGAGCCCACTTTATATTTTACGAGCCTTTTTAAAGTAAAATGTTATCTTTATCTGACAGTTAAACTATTTTTTTCAAATGTACAATTGAGTCCCAGGGAATCGGAGATTTATGTTGTCCTTCCTAAAATTCAATAGTGTTTATATAGTAACCCTACACTTTTTAGATATTACTAATTAAAATTGTAAAAATTACACATTAATTTAAAAAAATTATCTATGGCATTATAAGAATAATGTTGTAATAACCACAAGGCTGGTTCGAACCTCTAGAGGGTTTACTAAGTAAAATGAGGAGAGAGGTGTTTACAATTGCCTTCCTCACTGACTGAAAAAATATGCTACTCAGCATGCCAGGGCCTCTAAATGCATCTACTTTCCACCCTGTAAATGATACCTTCACTTCATTTACCACAGTGTCTAGCTGTATAATGAATGAAATTCCTTACTATTAAAGGAGATAACTGTGTCTAGTGTCTTTTACACCTTTACCTCTTCTGTGCTTGAATGCTTCAGCCATGAAATTGGCTGACAATATGATAAGAAACAAGTATTTTTTGTAAGAATTATGTGATTATATAATGTTTGACGTGAAAAAATTATCTATTATAAATATCTACGTATACATTTTTTAGTGATATTGTAACTCCTAATTCTAGGTTCGTCCGGGATCTGGGTTTAATATATAATAATCTAATTTATATCAACTTATTACAGTAATAATTTATTGACAAAATTATTAATTATAATTAATGATTAAACTTAGCCTACTAACAAATACAATTACGTAAATTAAATAGATTACATAAATAAATAAATTACAAAACTTAAAAGAAACTTAACTAAGTATGGATTAAGGTCCTTTAGAAATCAAAAAAATAATTGGGTTACTTATCTACAACCACTTGTTACCATTCTTATGCACTTACACTATTTATTTAGTTTAAAACTGATCTGGTAATAAGACTATTTCGAACGGCACGATCGACTACAACTCTTTTGTACCTGCGGTCTTAATTACGAGATATTCTAATAATAGCTTCGTTATTCTTGAACCCCGTAGAAAAAAATAAAAATAAAACCGAACATTTTCTTTTATATTACAGTTCTTAGAAGTGAAGGCAACTTATACAAAAATAAACAACCTATTCTTAAAATAATAAACTTTAACCATTTCTTGACTTAATCTCGAACTATTGCAAAACAAAATTATTGGAATATAGCTACCGTATTTATTGTCAGATATAAAGGTGATATGTTCATGTTTATCACCCCTGTAGAAATGTCCGAGAAAATAGTCCTACTGCTTTTTTTATATTCATCAACCACATTCGCACGTCACCCACACCTCTCAAAATAACGATGTTGGTAACATGACGGGTCCACGAAATCCGGAGCATTCTTCTAAAAACCTACATCTAAAAAGCTTTAAAACGATGCATGGCTGAGACTGGATACGTTAAGCCTACGATTCCACACCATATAGCATGACAGAGTAGATGTATATCTTTATAAACTTATATTTTACAAGAAGTGAAATAGTATTGATAACAGATGCTTAATTTCAATATGAGCTCCCACTTCTACTGCTATTAGTTCTTAAATTATGTAAATTTTAGTGGTAAGTATGTTGATGATAATTCTATATAAAAATATTCGTTTTGTTTACAAACTTATTTCATTTCATATATTTTTTTTTTATTTTCAAAGAATAAGCAAATTCACTCGTTTATATTTTAAAGCAGGAAGAATAATTGAGTAAGTAGATTCTAGTGATAATCTTAGCTACTAACTTTTAGTTCTAATTTAAAGTTTTTCAATTTAATTTTAACAATAATTTAGTTTTCGACGTGAATATTCACATTCTATATTATTCAAACTATTTTCTCATTACTTTTTTTTTTATTTAACTTTTTAT
The DNA here is from genome assembly GCA_035578175.1 of Catonia carolina. Lineage (NCBI taxonomy): Eukaryota > Metazoa > Arthropoda > Insecta > Hemiptera > Achilidae > Catonia > Catonia carolina. Next base: position 20,587,476 of record JAQMRL010000013.1, read on the forward strand.
CAACATTATTCGCTATGTCTGTATTCACAAAACTAAAGTTAATACATTTTTTTAGATTAAAGTCACATCAACATCTTGGTTATTAGCGACTACATTAAGTTTTGAGAAGGGTGGTTGCAAAATGTTATTTTACTTTTAATTTTTAATTTAAGCTTACTTTAATTTAAAAATAATATTATTTTTTTAACTCATTTACTATTCAGTTACAAATGTCAATAGCAAATATCTCAAATTTGTAATTTTTTAAATGAATGCAAAGATAGCACATAACTTTAAATATTTGCTGGGAATAACTTGAAACGTGATTAGCAATTAAACAAATCCGATGAGGTAGGTAGATTATTTATTATTTACTGAAAAGAAGTAAAATAATTTTCTCAAAACAACAAAAATAAATTTATCTTCAAAAAACAGCATATACTACTTCAAGATAAAATAAAACACAAAAAACTAAATGTTATCAAGTTTGTAAAAACAAACATTCAAAAATTATTTTATTTAAGGTTCCACAGTAGTCACGTCATATCGAGATCTTGGCATTGAATGAGAATGCTGCGATGTTATGTCTTCTCTGTTCTTTTGTATAGGATTAAGGCGTGGAAACTCAAAAATATCCATATAGAGAAGATATAGGCCTTTGAGCTGTAGTGCTAACGCAGGATGTGGCGTATTCCGTGGACCGATAGAATAACAAATAGAAACGTACTTGATAAATTGGTCACAAATTGTGAGTTGCTTGAGACAGTGAGAGGAGAAAACTTCAATATTCTTTGATTAGAGGTCCTTAATATCACATCTTACAATTAATCATGCAAGGGAAGATAATAGCAAGCGGAACGTTCGCAGACGTCGGGCATCCTGGTTGAAGAACCTGAGAGACTGGTTTGGTTGCAGTTGTACGGAACTGTCCCGTGCAGTAACAAATAAGATCCGCATAATGATGATGATTTCCGACCTCCAATAGGAGAGGAACTTTAAGAAGAAGTAATGACGTAATAAAATTATGATAATGAATAGGAGATTCCCCCTCCAGGAAACCGTAAATAAAGACGAATCCGCTCGATGAGACCATTAGTATCCATGATGAGAGGTACCGTTATTGTTCAAAAAAAAAAAACTATCTAACACAAACTTTATAAAGAAAAGTTAAATTTAGGTCAATATTTTTATTTTGACAAATTTTAGTAATTATTTCATGATATACTGTTTACTTTTAAAGGAAAGTGTTAAGTTTCTATCATCTTAGGAAATACTAATGCATGGGCACTAAGCTGCGTTGCATACCATTTCCCTATATATCTTTTTTATACAAAATAAAATAGATATGTTAAATTATTAACTTTGGGAGTAGGCTTACCTATACAATTAATTTTAATGACATTCCATTCCTTTTTTGTGAATAAGAGACCAAATTAAGCATCTCTTACGTCTTACTAAACATCAGCAGAATTTTAATTCTATATAAAATGTATCACCCCCATTATAAAATTTGTAGAATGTCAAAATAATTTTTCCTAAACATTTTATTCATGAAATGTTAAGGTCGCTCTTAAATGATGACACCAACTTCAGACTACCATGCAATTAACTTAATGACACACTTTGGAATAGCATCTTATTTTCCTTTTAGGTATATTTTTATTCCTGGAATTTTAAAATTTGCTTCAAAGAAAAAATCATTTTAAATACAAAAAAAGTACAGGTATTTAGCATGAAGTAATCTTCATGCTTTCACGTTTATGAAACCAACATTGCTATAATTTTTAATTTTTTCCGGTTTTGTTGACAATAAAGAACAAAAACATTCTCCAATCGGCTTAGCGCATTGCAAGCAATACATAAAAAAGTATGATGTATTAAATTATTAAATTCATAAATAATTGGTATTAAATCAGTAATTAGACCTAGGTATACGTATTTTGATAACTTTAAAATGTAATACACACAACTTAACTAAAGATATAATGTATAATACTCGCATTAAATTTTCAGTAATTAAAAGGATATCTTCCTCCTATAAGAATATTTTCTGAAGTGAGGTGTTCTTTCATTTATAATCAAATACTAATCGTTTAATATATTATTACATATAGTTTTACATAATTATTTATGTAACAAAATTTTCACTTAAGTGAGAATTACAACATAAAACAGATTAAATAGAGTAGCCTACTTAAAACAGAATAAAGCGCCGATGTAAAGAGCATGCGCCTTTAAAATTTTGAAGGTGTAAAATTACCTTTAACAGGTTTATCTGACAAAGTTTTCGTCTGCTGAGGAATGGCCACGTCATCTACAAAGCGGCTAGATTTGTATTGTGTATTCGTGGTATGTCTGACATGGATAAAGTAAACAGTACGGGCGCTAATAAGCTGTCTTGAAGAACTCCACCTTGAAATGTGTTTAATAATGACGGTTAAGAGAGAATTTTACTGTAAGTGTATGGTTTAGGAGGATCATTTCTAAATTAGGAAAATATAGTAATATTAGGAAATGATACTTTAATATTTAACGAAATCTGTAATGCCAAACTGAGCACATTATGTGTTCCTCAAACGTTTTTTTTTTTTTGATTGTGACAACTTGGTGAACCTGTTTTAGAGTATTGTTTCCATGCCAAAATCCAAACTGATGAAAGAAATTAATTCATCCAGAAAAGTCTCAAGTTATCTCAACAAAACTTTTTCTAATACTTTGAACGAATTTGTTGCAAACAATTATTAAGTTTCGATTTTCAGTGTTATGATACTGAGTAAAACTCAAATAGCTCATTAGAAATTGTTAACACGTCAAGAATTATTTTTACTTTGAGTTTTTGTATCAAATAATTGTCTCAGAAAAATCACTGTATGGTTGACAGTTTTTGGAAAGCAATTTTTAAATTATCGAGTTATGAATGATTCAAATGGCTTCAAAACTTGTCGCCACAAGTGACTTTTCCTAACTAAGTAGCTAGGAACCACATAAACGTTCATACTGGGCTGAATCTATAAACTAATCGAAGAGAAAAGAAAACATTGAAACATTTAATAACTTAAGATAGGCCTATGTAAGGAATATGTACCATTGTAATTATTGTAGGTTTTTTATTTATTCTCTTTCATAGAATTTATTTACAATTATAGGAATCGATACATAATCGATACCTTTTTAATACATAGTTTAAAACATAGTTTTCAAATAAATATCTTCTGTAAAAAATTTTTATACTGAGTTGGTGCACAAACTTCTTCCTGGATTTTTGAAGTATACCACTAAAAAAAAGTCTAACAATGTTCTTCTATGCATAAGCACAACATGAAATTTAAACCAAAAGTTAAAACAATTTATTAAAAATGAAATTAGAAAGTATTCTCTGAATCCTAAATATATAAATATTCTCGTGATTACTAATTTAAACAAAAATAAAATCATTTAACTATTGTTTTTGAAATATCAGAAATGGTTATTTCTCAAGCTTTAATTTTTAAAAACATACGTTTCACATTATAACTACGACATTCCTTTTTATATATTTATACATAATAATGTATTTCCCTGATGTATCTGGTAGATTTACATAGTGTTCTTTTTTAACAACTGTTTTAGTTAATATGACCAGAACGTGTTAAACAATTTATATAACACAAATTTATTTACAAAAAATTTCTAATAAAGTAAAAATAAATAATAGCAGATCATTATTAAAATCATATTTTTTAAATTAGCGTCAATTTTCATTAAAGGAAAAACGTTGCAGAATACTCTTTAGGATTATAGAGGTTGATTAAATTTCCTTATTTTCATCTTATCTCCTTTGATGTCTATATTAATTTAAAAATCCAAAGCCCCAAAGAAATACTTTTTTATTTTTAGAAAGAGGAACAAGTATCTCTCTCTCTTTTGTTAGAATAAAAAGTTAAGGTTGACTACCCCCATCAAAGGAAATCAACATAGCAAACGAAGTACAGTAAAATAAATTTCTACACCTACAATAACACTAAGTTCGCTGATACAGGAAAATACTTCCTTTATGTCCACGAAGATCAAATTTTCAAGTCTATTGATGTATTAACGAAATAAATTTTCTGCATTAAAAAGAATTGAAAAACTGGAAATACTGTTTAAGAAAATAATTCTTGAATATTGCAAGTAGTTAATTTTCCGATTTAAATACCGTGTCAAATTAATAATTACATGTTCTTTATTACCCATCAGTAATCCCTTGGGAGCTAAATCTGGTGTTAGCGTTGGCGTAAGAAAAAGTTCTTACAGGTTAAAAATATTTTTGATTAGTTAGGAACCCTTTATGACAAAAGTTTTTGTCAAAAATTTAATGTTTACAAAATAAAAATAAAATTAGAATAGACCAGAATATAAGAGTTATGGTTGGCACGCTAGTATACAAATCGGAAGAAGCGAGTAGGATTTACCACTAGACGCTGGAAATTTTAACAAGTAATAAATTAATAACATAACCTCAATTAGTTAATTACTGTTCGAAAACCATTTAGTAGTAGTATGTACGTATGTTTACGTATAATTAGCAGTATTTACGTTATGCATAAATAGTGTGTTTTCATCCATATTTAAAAAATTTTTCCCATATTTTTTTAAAACTACAAGAGATATAATTTCCAGATAAATTGTTTCAGGTTATTAGATCCGAAACCATATGGACCACAAAATTTCTATATAATGTATACCACTGGAATTTTAGTATGACTTTATTTAATTTTATAAGCTGTATTCACGGCGAAATGTTTCGCCTGTAGTACCTCGCAAAGAAAGCGTTTTAAACACATGCATATGTGATTTTTTTTCTATTTTAAGCTGCTAAATCAGCTTCCGAGAGAATAATTTTTGTCATAGGTCTCTCGACTGGTTTGATGTAGTTCTCCAAGCTGTTATAACTTGAGCGAGTCGTTTCATATAATGCATACCTGTAACACTATACATCTTTTATTTATTTATTTATTTATTTATTTTTTTTAAGTAAAAAATAGCTACATTAAAATTACAATTCATGACTATACTAAGCTATGTACAATATTTTAAACTAAATGTACGCAAAAACTCTTCTTCACAAAGAGTTTTGTCCGCGCATAGGAGTATACAGAACAAAAACATTAATTCACTTAAATACTTATAACTACTATAAAATTACTAAGTTAAATTACCACTGGTAGCTATATTATAATAGCGATATTATAATTTTTATTTTATAGCTATAACTACTTTACAATAATATATTTTAACTAACACAACTTAAATATTTTAACTTTATACGAAATTAATTCAATAAATGAGCATAAAGAGACAGTTAAACTGTCGCAAAGAGAAAATTAAAAACTAATAAAACAGTTATTTTAAGACCTGGAAAAGTTTCTCAAGTTCTTGCTCACAGATCGATATTATATGATATTTTAGTTTATGTTTTAATAGATGTGGTGACATAATACTTTGTATATGGGGTGGAAGTACGTTAAAAAATCGCCTCTCAAGATAGAGAAATGACTTCTGAAAAAATGTACTATTTGGTTTTCTAGTTTTAATTTTTCCAGCGTTCCTAGTACCATAATTGGTTTTATTGGGATCAATCATTACTTCACGGTTACCACAAGCCCAAAAGAATTGTATCAGAACCTTGAAAACAAATAAATGCCATACAGGAAGAACTCCAAATTCCTGGAACAGGCTCATACTGTTCTTACATAATATACTTTATATATTCTAACTTTGCCGCCCCGTACTATTCACTCCTTTATTATTACATCTATTTTTGATAGACCAATACCTGGATGTCTTACAATATGGCTCACTAGCCAATCCTTTTTTGTGGTAAGATGTTTCCATATACTTCTTCTTTCCTCCACTCGTCTAAGAACCCCTAAATTACTTACTTTATTCATACACATAATCTTTAACATTTTCGTATGACACCACATTTCAAAAGCTTCTATCCTCTTCCTTTCTACAGCCCCTACCTCTCATGATTTACTCCCGTATAATGCTACACTTCAAACATAGTACATTAAGAAATGTTTCCTAATTTCTTAATCAATGATTGTAACCAGCAAGGTGTTCTTCATTTCAAAGGTTTTTCTAGCTCCAGCAATCCTACTTTTGATATCACTGGGCTTCTACCATCCTTTGTTATTTTACTCTCTAGCTAGAAGAATTTCCCAACTTCCTGTATGTTTTCGTTGCCTACTTTTAAATTTCCCATCTCTTGTAATTCACTCTTGCTACTGCACATTACTTTTATTTTGTTCTTATTAATTTTCATGATGTAATCCTTTCTCATGATCTTATCCATTCCATTTAAGATATCTTCTAGTTTTTTCTTTGACTCGGCTAATACTGCTGGAATTTTTATTCCTGCGTCAAATTTTTCCTTCACTTTATTTATAGCTTTTTCTACACACAAGATAAAAAGTTGTCGTGTAATGAACATCCTTTCGTACACCTTTTCTTACAGCAGCTTCTTTCTCGTACCCCTTAGGCTAATTATCAAAACAGCCGTTTAATTTTTATAAAGATCGTAAATAACTGTCCTTTCGCTGTATTTAATTTATATTGAATACAGAGAATTATTGAACTGATTAAGTTTTAATGCTGGATTATTAAAAACCTATCATGTATTTTATAACAGCTACATCAATACATTTTGTTCGACCTGAATTCGAAAGAATAATTTATTGGAATGGTTTGTTCAACACAAAACCACTAAACGATATTAAAAGTAGAGTATTTCCAATCGTTCGCCACAAATATTTTAACTACCTTGTTAAAAAAGCCTATTCACAAAGTGACAGAATGACGCGTAAAAAATATATATCGATCTGTTAATTCAACTGAGAGTTAGTGTTATCAATATTTCAAATTGATAATACTCATGGTTTATTATTTCATTTTAGTAAACAATTTGTTAATGTATCCATTAGAATAATTGCTGACACAAATCTACATATGTTTTATAATGTACCTTCGTAATTGCAAAAGGCGTTTTGTGTTTTATTATTCTGTTAAACTGGTACGAACTAATGGAAATACAGATTAATGTGATTTTATTTAATTTTACCTTAGTTTAGTAATGGATTTGTAATGTCATTTTAATTTGAGGGATTAATTGTTCAACTTATATCTTAACTAATGATCGGCTAACCGTATTAAAACAATCACAGATAATCACTGTACTGATGTAGATTAATTTTGGTATAATAAAAGATCAACAACTACTGATAAACTAACGTACTTAGATAAATAAAATACAAATTTCTTGCTAAAGAGATATTATATTTTAATTCACGTCCACAGCTCGTTATAATTTACTAGTGGGAATTATGAATCTGTTGGATTTAACACTTTAAAATTTTCACAACATACCCAGGAATTGAACTTGGGAATTTACGAATCTTAGTGTAATTTTAGTCACTTGTTAAATGAATTATTTATTACTCCATATTATGCTTATTTTTTTCTAAACAACGTTTTAAGGTTGTAATTATTTTAAACAAAATTTTCTTCTTTTTTCATCCTCTTCCCTTCTCCTCTTTCTCGTTCATTTTCTCCTATTCGGTATTAATTTGTTTTTCCTTCTTCCTTTTTACAAGTTCTCATAATTTCTCCTTCTTGCTAATCGGTCCTAATATGTTGTATAAGCTGTATGAGATACATTAGCATGTTTTCCTGAAATAACCTTCATCACCACTTGACAAAATATTCTAATTTTCTGTTCTTAAATAACTTTCTGTTTATTTATCCCTTAATTTACCTTCAAATTTTTAACTCGACGAGTCCAGAAAAGTCCCAAAATCCTTCTGTAGTACAATTTTTTAATTAACTCCACCTATTTAGCTACTACCTTTCTAAGCGTTCATCAACCATCTTAATAAACTATAGTCGAAAACGAATGAATAAAATGTTTCGTAGCGTCTACTTATTGTACCACTATCCTGGTTCTCCCATCCCACTACATCAGTTTTATTTGTTAACTTCGTACCTCTCCATTATGTACTTACACGCATTAAAAGTTAAACAACATTCTCTTACGTGCGCCACCATGCTTTGTTATCTATTACATTACCTCGTACATATTGAGCAGAATGTTGTTTACAATTTATATTCCCAAACAAAAGTTGTTTAATAAATTAAAAATCTGGTGTGAAACACTCACACAAGTTTCTCTTGCCAATGCAAATAATTAATAATAAACCTAACATTATTAATAAAATATTAGAAATAAACAAAAACTAACCTCAAAAACATAACCTTATTTTAATCATGAGTGAATGACGCAAAATGACAATCGAACTCAGTTTGGCAAAATACGGAAAATCACGCTTTCACGCTAAACTAGGCTCTGTAGAGAAAAATGCTCAAAACAAAAGTTGTAGATCTTTTAATTTTCTATAAATTTAATTATATATACACTTTTGTCGTAAAATGTATACTAAGACCGAAATGTTTAAAAAATCGATTTTTCTCACGTTTTCGTGAGAAAAAAAAACAGAAAATCGCTAATTACCGCTAAACTAAGCGTTATACCAAAAAAATGTTTGAAAAAAAGTTGTAGAATTTTACATTCTCTACAACTTTTATTATATAACGTTTTGCGTTAAAATGCATATTAAAGCCGCAATCTGAAAAAGAAAATGTTTTTACGTAAAAAACAGCCTCAAGCAGAATTTCAGCAAACATGGCGCCTACCCTATATTGTAGAGCATAAAAAATGTAGTAAACCAGGCGATTTTAAAAAAAATCGTAGGACTAGTTTTTGAGAAAATCGCAAAAAAGTGAAAAATTACACGAATAAACTACTATTTTCGGTTGACCGATGTAGTGATATGTAACTTAAGTTTAAAGTTTCAAGTTCGTACGATGTTCCGTTCTTGAGATATTCTGTTCACACACAGACACACACACACACACACACACACACACACACACACACACACACAGACCAATCGCTAAAAACATGTTTTTTGGGTTCAGGGGGTCTGAAAACGTATAGATCCGGTAAAAACTCGATTTCGAAAAATCGACATGAAAACAATACTTTCCTTCCTATATATTCATATAGGCAAGAGAAAGTAATAATAGTTATTAGAATCATTCTATACAGTAGTATTTTTATAAGCTGATGGTGTACGTCATGAAAATGTATAAAATATATAACCTAGCGTAAGGGATCAATTCAAAGGCGGCTAAAGGAGAATGGAAATACAGGCTATATGCATGTACGTATGTGTAACGAAAAGTCTTTGTAGAAATGGTTCTTACTATAACAAAAATTGACAGCATTGGAAGAGTGCGGTTCTTCAAATCTGAATCGCATAAAAAGTACTTTTTGATTCCTTTACATTTCAAAAATATCCTTATAATATTCATTAAAATACCTACTACTTATTTATACCTTCAGTATCATTTAAATTTCGAAGTAGAAACTGAATAAAAATTGCTATCTTATTTCAACAATATGAAAAACCTAGATAGTAAAATTATAATTTGAGTTTGATAATAATATAGACTATTATATTTTTATTATTTCGAAAATCATAATTTTTGGTGTCATTTTTATAAAAGATAATGAAAGATATTTTAAAATTAATAGAGGATAAAGTGAGAATTATATTCAATAATAAATAAAATGAAGTGGAGATTTCTTGCTGACCGACCAAATGAAAAGCTTTGAGTAAGAATTTATTATACTGTCTTCTAGTTACTAAGCTCCAATTAGGATTTAATCTAATCGGATTTTCAAGGAAAGAAAACTGAGCGAAAGACGAAGCAATAAGGTTCCAAGTTTCTTAATGATTCATAATCCGTTCTGTCCCTCATCGTTGTGTGCTATATAATTTTATAAAATTTATTTTATTATTAGCAAAAACATTTTTATATTCATAGTAATTTAGTAATAATACTAACAACACAATCTCTTTCTTCATGGTTTAGTTCTTAATTGTTCTCAGAAATTTCGAAAGAAAGTCACAAATTCGGTTGCGGTAAGGAGGTTTTTTTTTTAAATTAGGTTCTTCTAATTGTGAGGATTAGGTTAAATATCATCTTTTATTTGAACAAGTATCTGTCTATTTTGTTGTAAAATATCTTAATTTTATAATCTACTTAGGCACTATAATATAAAATGACAGTTGAATATCTAACAAAGTTAACCTATTGTTAATTTTGTTATTGATTGCTCTGTATTCTGACCATTTTTGATTGGTTCATAGGAAAACTGATTCATAAGCCTTTATCTAAAGTATATTCAAAAAGTTTTCAAATATTTGTAATTTTCTTATTTCACTATCCTAGTAATTATTGAATTAACTTACTGACTCATTAATGGGACTTTAATTACAGAGTTGCGTAAATTAGTATTTTTTAATCAGTACTGTAGACTAAACGACACTACATCCATTTTTGATAGTTCATAAGTGTTTTATTGGCAGGCTAAGAAGTTGGCCTACCCAGCAGTAGTTTCAGGCTAGGAACTGTGGTTTTTTATTTTATTAAAAGTCGAATCAAAAGCTTGGTTATTAGCGACAACTGTGGGTATCGGTAATGTTACAGTAAGTATGAACGTGTAAACATTTTCATGCCCTTTGTGGGTTTTATATAAAACCCACAATAAATTTCATTGTGAATCTCAAGAGATTTCTGTCCGATTTCTGCTTTATGCGTTGTACGGTTGTGTAGATCTTTGTAGCTAAGTCAAGAGCTTACTCCTTTATGTAATAATTTTAGTCGGTCGTAATTTAGTTTAATACAGAAGGAGAAAGTTCTTTTAGTGTCAAAATTTTGAAATCGTCGTAAGGTGTTGTATTACGAAGTTAAAAGATAACAAGTCTTAAATCAAAACTTAAAATCTAGATCGAATTAAAAAAATAACCCTCTTCTGCTGCTCCAAAGACCTGGAAACCTTAATTTCAGATCGGTTGGAAAAGGGTTTCATAAAATAATAATAAATTCAAAATAGGTTTATTATTTTATTTATTTATTTGTTTAACGTTGCATCAACTGCAGTGGTCATTAGCGACCGTTTATTTTTATCTTTAGTTATTAAAAACATAGCCAAAAATTCAGTTATAACATTTTGATTCTGATTTCACTTTAACTGTAGCTCTATAGTATTTTCATATAAAACATATTTTTAAATGCATAATCTGTTGTATAACAATAAATGCAACTTATCAATTAGAATTAACACATGAACAAATTACAACACACTGATGTAAATAACAAATTATAACATTAAAACAAATTTTATTATACTGCCCTTAATTTTTATGTACAATTAAAATTAGATAGCTTAAAAAACAAATCAAAATAAAACAATAAAATAACCAAAACCTTCTTTAAAACGAAAAAAATGAGAAGTAATGTATAATAAGCACATGATTCCAAACCCGAACTGAACTGGAGATAATTAAAAATTTTCATTCAGTTATTTACACATTCAGGTCAAACACGCCAGTCATCTACAAAATATTAACATTATATTTTTTACAATATAAAATCACACTATCAGAATCACCCTGGGAGATCCAGTACTGTAGCATGTTTTAGTCTATGAACATCATTGCTGTTGTCTAAGAGATTCAGTGCTAAGTGATTTACGTGGTTGTTTAGACGCTTATTGTATTTACTACTGAAACTTCGTATTTCTTCTTGTACTGGATGCACATCCATATCACGATGTATATCGGCGTTGGTAATATAACGGGTGATTCAAAAAGAGCGCCGGTTTTTAAACGGCTGGTAAATTTTTGTTTATCGGTTGGCAACATTGTTAGACCTCATTTCTATTTCGGAGAACATTCCGATTGACGATTCAGTTGTAGTTTCTCTTGTTCGCATTGTAGTACTCTCGCAGTCTGTGTCTTACCATGGAGAAGTTTACTATTGCACAACGAGTGTTAATCGTCAAAACATTTTACCAGAGTGGAGAGAGTTATGCGGCTACTGTCAGGCGACTTCGCGGTACTCTAGGACGTAATGAAGCACCGAATGAATCAACAGTTCGCAGGCTCATGAAAAAGTTTTTTGAGACGGGTTCAACAGTCGACCTTAAAAGTTCTGGACGTCGTCATTCTGGCCGAACTGAGCAGAACGTTGCGTTGGTTCGTGACAGTGTGGCTGTTAGCCCAGCAAAATCAATACGTCGCCGTTCTCAACAATTGGGTTTACGATGTTCTTCTGTACAGAGAATTCTTCGGTACGATATCCAATATCACCCGTATAAAATTCAGTTGCTGCACGAGAAACAATGTTGTTGCTCCGTGAACGGTTCCAGGATCGCATCATTTCTCGCAATTCCGACCATCAATGGCCACCAAGGTCGTGTGACTTGACGCCTTGTGACTTTCATCTTTGGGGTCATCTGAAGTCATTGGTGTATGCCAATAAACCCCGAAACATCAATGACTTGAAGGAGGAAATTCGACGGGTTATCGGGCAAATGGAAGTCGAAACTTGTGCAGTAATATCCAATTTCATGGACAGAGTTGATGCGTGCCAGCGCAGTAGAGGAGGACACATGCGTGACATCATTTTTCATACATGAAATCGGAAGGTAAGATGAACTTTTTGATGTATTTATTTTCAGTTTTTCAATAAAATAAATCTCTTAATTTGATATATCAAAACCGGCGCTCTTTTTGAATCACCCTATACCATGGTGCATTTAGTATGGTTCGTAGAGCTATTGATTAAATCCGTAGCAGAATCTCGATGTTTAAAGTCGATGGTGTGTCCCATAACTGAATCCCGTAGGTCCAACTCGGCTATATAGTTGACTTTAATTTATTACAAATTATAGATAAATTCAAAGATACATGTAGTTTATAGTAACTAACACACGAGTAAAGAAGCGTAGTAGTTCCAGTAGTATAATGAACAAGGAGGCACTAAATTGATCTACCCTTGAACATGGGAAACTATAGTTAGGTGGATAAGTTTTTACACCTCGAATTGATTTAAATATTTTTACTTTTTAAGTTTTAATTAAGAAATATAAATTGTATTGTAATGATATTTTTTGTAAAGTTGAAGTAAACTAAATATCTCTTCATAAGGGATCGACAATTTGAAAGAATAATTTAATAACTCCTCATAAGGATCAACAATTTGTAAGAGATAATTTTATTCTTTACACACAAGAGAATGCCTATTTAAAATAAGAAACTTTCCTTTAATTACTTATTATTTTACATTTCATTATATTTTATTGAATAAAAATGGTAAACGAACCCAATAACAAAAATCCACTTACACAAACAGCAATCACCAATCTCGTTTAAGTCATAAATCCGTTTCACGCAATATCAATTTAAAATCTGAGACAACCTTCTGTAAAATATGCACATAAAATAAGAGTAAAACAATCTAATTTGCTAAAACTGAATGGACGGTGGAATTATTACATGTTTCCCGTTTGGTGTTAAACCGTCCATTAAAATATTTTATACAAAAATCGCTCCTTCTTCTTTAGTTACCTAGTAACTAGAATAAATAACTTTTTTTAAATAATTTTGTCAATGTGAATTAAATAATTCTAAAGTATTAATTTTTCAATCAGCTGAAGATGTTTATTATTTTAATAGACTCAAAAAATAAACAACTTCAGATGTCCAATAAATTTGTTATATTACAAAGTAAAGGGGAAAAATAAATAAATAATAATTAATTATTACAATTATTTATAGATAAATAGTTTTAAATGACGTTTCTCTGTTTCATATCATGCTGTTGTATAACATACAACTCAAACTTATCATTAAATCACCATTTATTCAAAGATCACTCATGGTACCACCTATATAAACTTAATTACTGTCGAAATTAAAAAAAAAAATACTTAAAACTGTTGAGATGAATACACGTGCAGGAATTTGTTGATACGTAATTTTTAAACTTATTTGGTTATAGCCCTAAATTTTGTTCAACTTTGTTAATAAAAAAAGAAAAACATGCTTTTACAATCTCTTTACTCTATAATTTATTTGCATTATTAAAAATTCTGTGAAATCTGGAAGAAGTAAAAGTTATATGAAGTATTTAGCTATGAAAGCCAGGTGTGTGTAAGTATCCGTTGTTGAAAAAAAAACTTTACATTACTGATGGTGGATTATCAAACAACATAATTTTGTGTTTTTTACTTTCTCTTGCCCTGTATAGATATATAGACATGGAGTGTATTGTTTTTTAGGTAGAAATATATTGCAGGTAAAGTTTTAAACCGTTCTTAAGAATACAAAATTTTCTCGTTTACAAAAATTCAAAATAAAGATGAATGTGTATCCATATTTTATTTGAAAGTGTATCATTGTTTTTGTTCATGTTTGGTCTTAGGTCCCATTGGACTGATTCCATTGAACCATTTTTCAATCATTGCAAAACTTTTTGATTTTCCTAATCCGCCCAAAATGCAGTAGATATATAAAGTTACTAATGGTTTTCTATAGCACGGTTCATTGAGTATTTGAAGCACTGATGTCATGATTAATAAGTTTGTGGGCACAATGAAGACTAATTGTGGCAGTTTTATGTGAGCACTCTTAGTTCAGATGAAATTGCCGTTTTGAAAAATTTGGTAATCGTCAGTTTTTCCTTTTTGATGATTCAGGGTTTTTAGGTGTAATTAAGAAAATCTTTCTACTGGACCTGTGTTTTTTAAGTACTTACCGTATAATTTTATGTGACCAAAAATTTTCAATGACCATGATCATTTTGAACTTGTGAATTCATAATTATTGAATTATTTTGGAAACACGCTTTATTAGTTCAGCAACTTTATTTTCAAAATCTACATCAAAAATTACTGTATATTTGGAAATAATAAATTTACTACCGATGATATTTTGGAAGAATTGAACGAACAAAAAAATACTGAATATTATCTCGTCACTGTAAACCAAGCGGAGAAAATTAAAACCATCAAAGATATTTCTTATTTTATTTAAATAAAAGAAATTAAAATTTTTTCAGTCGAGTTTAGTCTCAACTCCTACTGAACTGATTTCGGTAACTTATTTAATTCGTTTAATTTTGTTGAGTAATTTTTGTTATATATTTTTTGAATAAGTCAATTAATTACTGCAGCTAAAAAATTTGTATAGGCATTTATTTTTAATTAGTGCAGTAGTTGTTAAAAATCGATCGATTTGATTAAAATACAATGAAATGACAGACTATGCATAAAATCAGGGATGGTTTCAAAGGTATAGAATCTAAGGGACCGCCTATTAATTTGTAAATTGGGACAGCTTGATGATGGAGAAAACGTGAAAGGGTTTGGAATAGACGAGGAGAACTACTGGAATTGATTATCAGAGCGGTTGACGATTGCATCCGAGGATGATTGAGTGCTTCGTTTAATTGACTGATTAGCCTAGGTGTGTCTCATGGACGTTCAAGCATCAATCTTGTTTCATCAGCAGCTCCTTCCAAATCACACAAAGTTCAAGTGAGTCTCTGTTCGTATTAAGCTGAACTACAATTTACAATACAATTTAAAACATGACAGTGTTGTAATTAATTTACTTTAATTAATTATATAGGTACTATCAAATTATTTTGTAAATAAATATAAGTGACGTTGAAGAAAATAACTAATGAAGGGAAATACTTAATACAAATTTGTAAATATTTAAAATAAAACCACGTTTTTATTAATGTTCGAGTTTCTTGTTACTAGATAATATTGAAGAACTGTTATACCGTTGGTCATATTATCTTTGTGAGCTTGACGATCTATGGAGTTAGCCACAGTATTGACGGATAGCTTTATTATGTGCTACTTGTTCGATTATTTCGCTTACCCAGGGGTGATAGCTCATTGGGACGAGAGTAGATCTATATTATCTGTAAGTAGTCTTTTGATTCATAGTTCATTATTATATTTTAATTTGTCTATTTATTATATCCGTAATCTGTGTACGTTGACGTTGCAATTTGTTCAATTTAGAACAATAAGCAACCCCACGACACAATAAGATGAGGATGATACATATAACATGTAAATGAGGTGTAGTATTGTACAGACTCAGGCCGACTATTCCTAAGAGGGTATAGTTAATTCAACCCCAACCATCAAAGTCAAGGCCAAGCCAATTGGTGATTGCGCGAATTGATTACGCATGTACATACTTGATTTCGACCCCGCATACCCCTCCAGTAAGATGTACAGTCAGAGTGTTGTTGAAAATGGACATCACCAAATTGTATTTGGTAGGCATGTTGCTCCATTGTAGATTACATACGTTGCTACGTTACACTATTGCAGTACATGCAAGACTATACTAATGCAGACGCACGTTTTGCTTTGCGCCCTCCTTACGAAAATCAGGCTTACCTACCGGTAACTACACCGGTAACCACCGTCTTGCATTCAAATCCGTATAAAAGTAACTACCTTTACTAGGATTTGAGCCAAGAAATAAAATCAGCTGTTAAACAGCTGATTTTGGCGACGACTTTACCTCTAAACCAACCCGGTGTGTGAATAACCTTTAAATTATTTTTACTTATGTAAAAGTGGTAACGCTCAGAAGACAAGGTGGAGCAATTAGTAATAATAGCAGTTGAAGCTCGCAATTTTATTCGCAAACTTTAACAATAAAATAATAAGATAAATAAGAAACAAACAAAATTTACATCCGAGAGACAATTTAAAGAAAGTACTAGGTGGTATAACAATCATCAGACTACTAATATGGAAATCAGATATTAAACATGGAAGAGCGCTTTTAGACACTATGTTCCGCAAGTTATATGGAAACAGGCAGGAAAACCAAATTACCACTAGATTACTTCTGTCCAAATAACTTAAAAATACCCTGTGTAAATATCTAGTCAGTCCAATTTGATTTTATAGAGGAGATATTTTTGGAGGTTGCCGCAAACAACAAATACTACATTTTCTTCAGTAATACCAGTAAAGAGAACTTATCAAACTTAAGAGAATGACTAACACAAGTTCGTGACAAATTTCATTCTTCTCAAAGACCTGAAAATTCCAGCATTTCTAGACAATGTAAACATAACATATAATTCATTACTCAAAATTTTAAATGATCACGTAAATCCAAACTTTCTATCTCTTTCAAGTACCGACCTTCCTTTTAACAGACGATTGAAACAAAAAAAGTTGAATGGGAATCTATTCAATAAAATACTTTTTGAGTCAAGTTGCAGTAGGTACCAATTAAAATTATTCCATGTAACATTTCATCAAACAGTCACTAATAATCATCAATACGTATTTTTCTTTTCTTTCCAAATTCTTGTTAGCTCTGGCCTTCTCTCGTATCCTATATGGCTCTCCTCTCTACCCATCCAGTTTTCTTCCCTGAGTTCCTAGTGTACACCTCATGCTACACCTGACCACACTATGATTTGGGAGGCCTGTTACTTCTTTTGCGCCCTGGTGAATTCCAATGTATTATGTTTTGACCATCCATTACTTCCAATTAATTTTTATTATTTTTACCCTGATGGAATCCAATTTATTATTTACTTTCTTTGTTTTGTGTCCATGACCCGAAAAAATCCCTAATTTCATTAAATTTTAACATTTTAACACTTTTTTGTACAATTTCACGTCAAAATGGCTCATTGGACTGATTCCCTTCCACCCCATTGTTATTAACTATTTATCATTTACTTTACTACTTGAAGAAAAAAATAAAAATATTGTACAGTTTTGTTGTAAATAAAATAAAATATATAAGCAATTAAAATTTCATTATTGGCAATAAACTTTACTGAAATAAATTGAAAGTTAATTAATAAACTTTTTAAAATACTGTGTTGATTAATTTATTTCTAATAAATAAATGCTAGTAAAATTAATTGTTTTATAACATTTTTATTGAACAGTTGGAATCTTCAAGATTAATTTTGAATTTAATATTCCAGTTTTATAGTATAGTAAACCAGTATAAATAAGAAAAACCATACCCGTATGTACAGCCGAAAACATACTTACAAACATCTAAGCAACAGTAAAACGTGATTTAAACAGCAAGTGCCTGACATAAACGGGAGAAGGTAGAAAGCGTTTCTCTTATATTTCACCCTCATATCTGGATTTGAATCGCACAAACATCTTGAATATGTTTATAACAGTACTACATTTCTTGTTATGACATTGTGCAAATCATAAATAGCGGCCGCCCTCTTTTCACTATTTCCTTTTATATGAAATGCGGGAAACACGTTTTCTATTTGCTTTAAAAAAATATTGACATAACCGATTTAGTTTTTTCTTTATTGCTATATTAGTAAATACGTCGTGTAGGTTACTTTTTAGTAGTTTCATCTGAGAATAATTTAGTTCACTTCTTATTTTTAAAATAAATTACAGTGCGGTGTATGTCTACCACCAATCTTATTTTCTAACATCTTTTTTCACTTTTCAATTTCAAAGTGACGTTAGAATTCAAAGATATTTTACCAGTATACAGGAAAATGATAATTGTTCTATTCCATGTTTCTTAATTTATTGGCAATTTGACTCGCCTGCAAGCAGCCCATTTTAAATTACTTCGGACAATCACTCTCTCCCATTGGTATGTACGAAATGACACATCACATTTCAATGCGACGACGTTCACATTAGTTTTCTTTTTTGTTTCAATTTTCTATTTTTAGGCATTTCACGAAGCTAAAAATTGTTGAATTAAGAAATTATTTCATAATATCTTAGAGAATAAGTTTTTTTTTCTTTTCAGCTATTACAATAATATTGTAAATTTCAAATGTACACATAATATTATTATGTGTACATTTGAAATTTCCTACAAATTCTGTTAGGCTACAGCTTTGAGGTCGCATTATAAATTTACTATTGTGTAATTACTTATTGAACATAAAAAAATTATATTATAGTTTTTGTAAGTTCCGCTATAATATGGAATACATAAATTTTGTCGCAAATTACAAATTGTAATACATTAGGCCTAAACTAATAATGTTAATTTGGAGAAAGGATTTAAAGTACAAGCCCATTGATTAAACATTAAAACAGTTAAGTTTCTAACTTGTCGTCAATAATTTACCTTCCAGAAGCCATGGTTTTCAATGGGTGAGTTCAGAAACTCAGGGTAAAAATTTATTTAATACGAATTCATTAATGTTATTACAGTGGTATGAGAAACACTGGATTTTAACAAATTGATCACAAATAAAATATTAAAGAATTGTAATTTTTTATTTTGCACATAAGGTTGAGCTTTTATTTTTAATAAAACGTAATTGAACGTAATAGAACGTAATTTGTTTTCTGTTCACTGGTTGTTGATGTTTTCGCTATCTGGTGACTTGAATTTGAACTGATGCATCGCTGGTTTGTGTGCTCTCAGCTGTTTTTCACCTATAAAAGTAGCTTGCCCATCCGATGTTGCTTAACTTCTTATAGTGACTATCCACCAACTGACTAGTTTGTTGGGCCTGGAGACTGAACACATTAAGTCTTACTTTTATTTAATTATTTAGAGCTGTATTTGCAATGCGTAGTTAATAAGTAGCTTAATAAACAGAAAAAACCACAAGAAATTTTTTGGAAAAGTAATAAATATAAATTGATATTAACGTTTTCATTCTAATATTAGTTCAAATTTATACGACTCCATCTTCTTTTTAATCTTCTTGTTTCTCGTATATATATTTTCTTCTTCTAAACTGTTATATTAAAAAATTCTGATACGGGTTCAGTTGGGTATGAAGTGTTGAATACGTCGATTGAATAACTTCAGTCATAAAGGGCATGTCTAAGTTAAGAGAAATGTGTGACGAAGGCTAATGACCACGGCAGTGACGCGCGCCAACTACACAAAGAAAAATAAAAAGTGTATGTATACCATAGATACATGTTTTAGAGGCACCATCTTAATAAATAGTCATAATCTAATACCTTCCATCTTCTCATTGGCCGGCCCGTAGTGTAGTGGTTAGCGCAACTGGCTCTTACGCCTGGATCCCGTGTTCGATACCCGATGGGTCTTCCATTTTTACATCACTCATTTTCATCTATCACCCTCCTAATCGACTGTATTAGCAGTAATTATAAAACAGGAGGAAAAGAAATAATCGTATTAAAGGAAACCAATATTTATCACAATAAATTAAATCGGCTGCTAATTTTAAATATGTTTGTATTGTAGGCTACACGAACTTTAAGATTGAAAAGATTAAGTGGCAATCAAAGGAATGTATATTTCTTATAAGATTACCTAAATATGACAGTTTGTGTTGAAGAATAAAATGTTAAAGAAAAATCGAAAATAAAAACACGATTATTATACTCTTAATACATTCAAGAGAGCGTTATTATAAAAATACACCTTTTATATCAAGAATTCATTTTCTAAAGAACAAAACTTTATTATAATCGAATTATATGAGAAAGTATTATTAAAAAGTCGATTCAACGTAATAACGTAACAAAATTTACTGAAAGAAGCATGTAATCTTAGGATTTAAAGGAGCAGAATGTACAGTAATGTCCGTTACTTTCAAACACGGCTTTCAATATAGCTGGCGTTATTCCAAAGGCATTAAGGAGGATTACTTAACATAAAGTTTGCCACAATGGTTGAACTTCGTTGCCATCCGAGGTAGACTAGAACTTTACTCTTCTCAAGGAACGCATAAATACAACAGCATACAGTATCTAAGTAGACTAAAATATGACATTATGACGATGTTCTCCTTTTAATGCGTGACGTCATATACTTCTGAGCCTATATTCTTAAGAAGGATGAATAACTTGTGAATAACGTACGTATAATAATTCACATAAAATGAATACTAAGTCACCAACATTACAAAACTTTAACAAAGAATATGTTACAAGTTGTAAAATTCTCAGAAAAGACATATTGTTTGATGAAATATCATTACATATTTTATCACAAAAATATGACAAATTAATTTTCAGCAATAATTTCAAAGGGGTATTCCTAATTCAAACTTAATTTTTAAAGAATATTCTTTATAAAATTAGATTCGATTGAAGAAAAATTTGAAAAAGTAATAGAAGTCATAAGGTAAAATGATTACAATTGTTTTAAAGTAGGCCTATTCGTTACTTGACAACAAGTACACTTGCATTTCACAATTAATTTCGCAACAGAGAATATACTCACAGACTGATAGCCTACACTTTAAAACATTAGACTTATCATTACGATTTTGCTAATCATTAAAACTATACAATATTATTTCTCCATCTACAACTAATCATTATCATCATCATCTCAGAATCAGTACCATTATCATGCCATCCATCATGGTCATCGTCTTCTTTAGCTTCAACTAATTTATGTTTCAAGATATTAATGCTCAGTTCAGAGTCAAGTTTAGTTTTATTTTTTGTTCAGAGTTTAGTCTTATTTTATTTAAAGTCGTATCGACACCTTAATCATTGGTGACTACTGTGGGTTTTAGTACTGAAACGGTGCGTTTTTTTTATAGTGTTAAAATTTCCATACCCTAGTCGGTCAATTGAAACCGGGACCTTTCGCTTTGTAGGCTAGCGCGCAAGTCACTAAGCCACGGAGGCGTTCTTTTAGGTTTAGTCTTTGTACCATTATAAATTTGTATGGTAACATACAATTAAAAACAAAATTAAAACTTAAGAAAACAATACTGTTCCAAAGACGTGACTTCGGTCGAATTATTGAAAGGAATGGAAAATTCATGCAATGCAGAATAAAAATAAAAATAACATATTAATTTTAAAATACATAAATATTTTAATTACTTAAACAATGATAAGGACAAGATAGAAAAATATTAACAATTCAAGCTTTATATGATTATTCTATAAAAACCTGATGTAACATTGATGTTCCCCGCAGCTCACAATATAAATTATTAACAATTTTAATTAATTATTAATACAATTTTATTTGATAGTAAATTAAATTAACATACCGCCTTTAATTAACCTTAAAATAAATAATAAAACAATAATGATTTAAAAACTGCTTCACATCACGCCAAACTATCAAACTATTAAGATTAACGACGAACTCTGATCCATTGAAATTAACAAACTCTGATCCATTGAAATTAGTGAACTCTTTAACTCAAGCCATAATCTACTTGTTAAAATTAACGATGAACTCTCTCTATTGAAATCAATGAACTCCACTATTGAAATTAAATTAACGAACTCCTCAAAAATTACAATTGCCCTATATATATAAACTCGGTACAACCTCCTCTAAGTATGACGTTGGACCAATGAGAACGCTTCTTTTAAGTTTCGAAGGTCTCATTTTCCGTTAAAAATTACAAGACACGTGTAAGCAATTACTACATACAATATAAATTAATATTATGGTGTAGTGATTGCTTACTTAAACATCGACACATTAATTTTACTTTTAATGGGTTATTTAGACAAGTAACGAACTTCTCCCCACACAAACATTTACCAAATTTTTGCCGACACAAACATACATAAAAATGTATCACTATTATGTCGGGAATATTAATATATATTTATGAGCTAGCGGTTACATTTAATTGATTGTTCTCTTTATTTTTATAACGAATCTTACTTTTAACGGATGTTTAAATAAACTATTTCCTTTGCTAATATAAAAATACATTTATTTATCAGCAACATAATTAATGACTAATTATGTGCGATACATCTTTTGTTAACACACGACTGAGTATGTTTAATATTTAATATTAATATTTTTTAATAATATATTCATTCAAT
The DNA here is from genome assembly GCA_035578175.1 of Catonia carolina. Lineage (NCBI taxonomy): Eukaryota > Metazoa > Arthropoda > Insecta > Hemiptera > Achilidae > Catonia > Catonia carolina. The sequence goes on from JAQMRL010000013.1 coordinate 20,610,196, forward strand.
AAATAATATTTAATATTATCAGTCTAAGAACGTTTATCATCAACTTTTTTATATATACTATTTATACTAGTATATGTCTATTTATACTATACTTTTTTTTAAATCGATTGCAAAAAATACACTGTGTAAAACCCCGTTAAAACATCAGAGTGTTATAATAAATGTACAAAACTTCATTAGTACGTAAAATAATAAACATTATAAAAATATGACAAGTAAAAAATATTTTATAATGGACAATGGAAAATATATACTACTGCAAAGAATGTAAATGGGAGACTGATTAGGTACTCGCTTGAGTGGTCAAGGAAAATTGAAAGGAAACCGTGACCACGACTGTCAAACATGATACTAAAACTTACATTTAATTCCTAATAGTTTTCGTTTATATTATTTTATATTATACATCACAAACTTGTGTTAAGACTAATGAATAATTTTATTCTAACCAAAACTACTATTTGCATATTGCAAAATTGCTCTCTAGAACCTTGGTAAGATACATGTATTGTACACGTTATGTACACTACACTATGTTCTTCAATTGAATGGACTTAAATTCTAATCGCGAAGTAACGCTGCTTTTCATTTAACCTAATACTGTCAAGAAACCAGCTCAAATAGTTTATGAGTTTTTAAGTCTTGGAGCCAGGATCATCGTTGTCAAACACCTGGATTGCTTCAACGTTGTCCTAGAAGGACAGAATTTCCTCTTGCTTCTGCATGATGTCTCAATTTTGTAGAGACTAAGGTGAAATGTGAGTATCTGTGGAGACTTTTGTTTTTGGTAATTCAGAATGGGTCGACGATTTTTCCCGGATCCCTCATTTGGAAGCGCTGTATTACGTTTGTATTCCTTTCTTTGCTATTAGCCCATAGTTGCATGCATCATGTCCAGACAAACTTTATCATCTGTTTGTAAAGTAAAGGTTTATTGGAGACTATAAAAATCTTCACAGCGGCTAGTTCTATTTCTGGAACCTCATCTCTAGCTCCTCTCATTTCTTTTTAACGTGGACCTTCCCATGAAGTTTAGCGTTGAGTCTCGTACCGAGATTTTTGACATTTTTTTCTCGTACAGTACATCAAGGCTATTGATATGTATATACACGTTCTTGAAAAATGAGTTAAATAACATACTTTTTATTTAACACTAAACTTAAAAGTATTAATTTTAAATTATTGTTAACCCTCCGGCTTGGTATAATGAAAAACTTGTTGCTGCGAATCAGCTGTTTAACAGCTGAATTTCGGAGACTGTGGATCAAATCCTAGTAAAGGTAGTTACTTTTATACGGACTTGAATACTAGAAAGTGGTTGCTGGTGTACTTTGATGGTTGAATTTCAATTATTACTCTCACACAAATAGTCGACCTAAGTCTGTATAAGACTGCACTTCATTTACACTTCATACCATTCTCATCTGATTGGATCATGAAGTTGCTTATTGTTTCTAAATTGAACAAATAATTGCAACTTACATACATTAAGGATTTAAAAATAAAGTTACTGTGAAAATTCTTTCATAAATTAAGAGACTGTGCAAATTGTATTTTCTTTGCCAAGAAATAGTTTCAAATCAAAAAATGAAAATTCCAGAGAGTGATAAATAACTTTGGTAATTACATAACCAATTTGAAATTAATAAACAATTAATTTTTGTCTGAATAGTTCTGTAACAGAACGTAAAAATCTGATTTAAAGGGCCACCTCCGTAACGTAGTGTTTAGCGCGCTAGCCTAAAAAGCGGTTCCGGGTTCGATTGCCGGTTAAGGTCTAGAAATTTTTTATATATCAAAACTTACTTTTCTCAATAAATAACTTCTCGTAGTAACTAATAACTAAGCAGTTAGTTGAAACTATAAAAATATATACTGCGAGAAATTACTACTTCGGGACATACTGTGAAATACAGGATATACTTTCCGTCTTATAAAAGCTGTCCAAAGCCTGTATTAAGATACCAGAGGGATAACATCAATGGAGAACTCCAATTCTGAAGAAGTTTATTAATGGAGGAGTAAAACAAGGGTGTGGTATATCACCCAGTTTGTTTAATTAATTATTTGGATGACGAGATCAGAAGATAGAAGTCTTAAATACACATTGATATTCTCATAGGAGAAGATAGGATTGTAAACTGCCTATTATTTGCTGATGACCTGATAGTGCCACATGAGAATGAGGATGACATGCGGAAAGATTTCTTTGTGCTGAAAAAATTCTCCCAAACATATAAGTTGACAATTTGACAAAAAAGACAAAGGTAATGGCATTCAGGGGGAAGGAGCCAATCAGCAGCAAAATTGTTTTATAAAATAATATTTTGAAAAAATATATCCCGCTTTCAGTATCTAGGTTGCAACATTACATACCAACAGGATAAAGATGCTTACAAAAAGATGCACCGGTTTCAGCAAATATGCATAAATACCGAACCTTATAAAATAGCACCAGCAAAAATACTAGAGTGAGATTTCATAAAACAATAGAAATGCCGACTCTACTTTAAGGCAGTATAACGTGGGTGCTTTCAAAGCGAGGGGACAGTAGATTACAAGCATCTGAAATTAAATTCCTTCGACAAATGTATGGGTGTTGTAGAGATGATCGTTGCAGGAATACCGAGATAAAGGCGAACTCAAAATCCTCTGTACAAAAGACAGAGTATATCAGAACAAAATGCACTGGTTAAATCATGTGAAGAGAATAAAGGATAGGATAGCTAAACAAACACTAAGCGATAAATCGAAGGGAATGAGAAACGTGGACGGCCGAGAAAGATATGGGCAGAATTGAGTGGTTTGGAACAGGCAGAGATGTCTAATCCTTGAAAAGCAGAAGAACAAATTATATTCGACTTTATCAATAAAAATGATAAATTAAAAATATAAATAAAAAAATCTGACTAATTGAACAAACACAATACATTAGATTTTCTTACGCAATAAATTAACTTAGCAAAGAATATTAATAAAATTTATTTTTCAATTTTTCTGTAAATTTATTTTTAAATCCTTTAATTAAGTTTATAGTTACGTCTTTTCATTCACAAGGAAAAATCTTTTAATTGAATTTTATTTGTCAGGTAGAAATTTAATGTGTCATTTTAATAGTATCAGTAACAATTGTATTGTAAACTTATATTTTTATTTCACGTTATTTTGTTTAATACGTATAGCCAGATTAACTCTTTATGGTTTCTTTTATTGCTGCATTTATATTCACAATTCATGTTTTATTTCACTGAGTTACCGTTCGTTTTATTTACTCTTATATTCTGATTTAATGTTTTCTACCTTCTATTTACTTGGCTGAGCTCATCTAATGTTTTTATTCCACCAAGTAAATCAAAATTTACGTATTCCGATTTTCTAAGTCTTATTTTGTGTATTATATTACTCTAATGTTTTATCAGACTTTCATTTTATTTAATATACATTTATTTAAAAGTTTTAATATTCGATTTTGATTGTTTGTACGAAGAATATTCTTTTGAGTTCCGAATAATCATTCTTAATTAAGACCATCAAGTCATCGTTAAAGGAAATAATTTATACTAATATTATACAGACAAGGTGTGTTTTTTGTGTAGGCTAATTTTAAAAACTGCTGAACGGATTTTCATGAAATTTTGACAGCATAATCATAATTAAATACACAGCAACAATTCTTTTTTAATTTTCAAAAATGATAACGTTATGGGCCCTAATGAAGATTTTCAGAAATATGTAGGCCTTTGTGCGAGTGTAAGCCTACATGTGAGGGAGAGCATTTCAGGTGGTATGCAAGACCATTTCTGGTTGTACGCAGATTCCTTAATAAGACAGATCAGATCCAAAAATATGAAGAATTATTGGGAAAAGCATAAGAATCCTAAAACCAAACCAAGAAGGATTTATAAATTTGATTCAAGTGGTCCAAGGAGGAAATAACTTTACCAGTAGTAAAAGCAAAAAAGCATATGCAATACTTAGCCGAATATAATTAATTAATATAAAATTTTATATAATATTAATGTAAATATTGTATTGAATCGTAAATTTAGATGAAGCTAATAATGATACAACTTGGGGTATGTATGTTTGTATTTCCATCTCTTCTCGAAAACGGTTCAAACGACTTTCCTGAAAATTCGCACTTATGGGTTTTCAGGCTCTACAAATGGATTGCGCTAGGTCTTCATAAGTCCTTACGCTTATTTGAAAAAATCGTTAACTCGCTAATTTAAGAATTACAATTAGAACAATAGGCTGATTGCAGATATAGATCTGCGCAATAACAGATGATATAGTAAACAAATTTCCAGTATTAAATCTAAAGCTTTGGTCCCCAACCGGTGGTACGGGAGAGCATTTCAGGGGGTACGCAAGACCATTTCTGGTTGTACGCAGATTTCTTTAAAATACAAAAAACAAAAATTACTCTTTCAATTTTTGTTCAACGCTGCGGAGAAATTTTATTTTTGTAACTGGCTTCATTGCTTCTGAATGGCCCGTCAAAGATAAGATTACTCATTTAGCAGGAAGCTAGAGCTCTTCATCACACAAACAAAACAAAAGGACATCTCTCCTTTACAACTCTGTCATCATGGTTACAATGACTTGACTCCTAGTGATGCTCTCCTCTTAGACATTGTGAAATATTTAAAGACTCTATAGAAGAGTTTTGAAAATTACTTCCCAGAAACACGCTCTACAAATGATGACTGGATTAGGAATCTTTTTTCACAGAAAGGCGTGCCATCTAGCGTGGAAACTAAAGAAAGTTCCATAGAACTTACCAGTGACAGTACAATGAAAGACTCTACAAAAAAAACTCTCGTCTCTTTCTGGATGTTTACAAAGAATGATATACAGTTCTTAAATATTTAGTTCAATTTTTTACAACTTATTTGTGCAAGCGTGGGTTTTCAGAGTTACTTTAGTAAAAAACAAATACAGGAATAAACTAGCTGTAGAAAACGATTTGAGATTAAAGTTTAGCTCAATTGACCCTGACATAGAAACTATCTTAAAAAATTAACAGCAGCAGGTTTCTCACTAAGGTTCTTTTCATGGCATTAATGTTTAATTATTTGTTTGTATCATAATTCATATACTCGTACTTCGATTTGTTTATTTATTTTCATAGCAATTACCTTGACATCATAATTTACAGATCATCTTTACTTTGTATGACAAACTGTTGTGTATTTTTATATTTTAAATAAAATAATATTACTTCATATAATTTACAAAATTGTAAAATGTAAATCTCTGCCATTGCCGGTCACAAGCCCGGGGCCTCATCTGGCAAGTGATGAGGAAAGAGGAGTGGGAGGAGTAACAACCTCGTTAAAAAACCAGGGTCCATCTGGCTCCGGATGGTAGCACCCTGTAAGGGCCCCTGCCGAGGGTTACTAGGTGAAAACCGGTCAACGGCCTCGAAGGTGGATGAGGAGTAATCCCAACGGCGGAGAGGGCGGATGAGCCTAGGGAGAAAACCCAAATTAAATTCAGGGTAGACTTGACTCGCAGCTGTGGTGGATGCACCAAGTCTAAGGGAGTAAACCTGATAAAAATCCTGCAAGTTTGGAGGCAGTAAAGTGGCGGCCCCACCATAAAACTTAACTTGCGCAGCGCTCGTACCGTGGCCAAGGGATTCTTCTACTACTGATAAATTGCAAACAGCCTCGGATAGGACCGGAAACAAGGGAAAAACAAAAAGGAATGCCAACAAAAAACGATTTGGAATAATGGATACGATGATTTTTGCAACTTGGAATGTGAGAGGTGTGAAGGGGAAGGAGGAGGAACTGATGCGAAAGCTAAAACAGAAAAAGGTAGACCTAGCAGTAATCACAGAGACAAAGAAAAAATTGAAGGGCACCAAGGATTGGGGAGATTATGTGGAATTATGGAGTGGTGTAGAACAGAGCAGAAGAGCATGTGCTGGAGTGATGGTTTTGGTCAATCGGGTATGGAAAAATAAAATAGAAAGCTATACATGGGTTAATGAAAGAATTTTGACAGTTCGGATTAAATTAGATAGAGGTTTTTTGACACTGATAGGTGTATATGCTCCAGAAGAAGGGAAAAAAGAAGAGACTATTGAATTTTACGAGATATTGCAGAAGCAACTGACATCATGTAAGAAATCAGATTATGTCATTGCCTCTGGAGATTTAAATGCACGTGTTGGTAATCAACCGATTCCACAAGTGGTTGGAGCATATGGAGAATGTCACTTGAACGAGAATGGTAGACAGTTACGTGATTTTTGTACATTCAATAATCTGAAAATCACAAATACCTTTTTCAGAAAAAAAGACATCCACAAATACACTTGGGCAGCAAGAGGATACAAGTCATTAATTGACTATGTTATTGTGAATAAGAAAACTGCAAGCCAAGTTCGAGATACCAGAGTATATAGAGGAAGCGATATTTCAAGTGATCACTACCTAGTTGTTTCAAAAATACAGTTATGAACCAAATGGAGAAAAATAAAAAAGTCACAAGAAATGAAGGAAATGAAGTTTATAAAGTCTACCTCCTGCAGACTGAGAGTGTCAGGACCCTATATAAGACAAGATTAACACAGAAACTTTCTATGAGGCCCACAGCACCGACAGTGGAGGAAGAGTGGATCAACTTAAACGATACTTTAAGAGAAGTAGCCTATGAAACGCTGGGGACGAAAAAACTTGTAACAAAACATAAAGGTTTGAAAATTTGGAACAAAGAGATTGCTGGAGCTATTAAGGATAAGAAGATTGCCTACAAACAATTATTGAAATCACCTACAGATCAGGCAAAGGAAAATTACAGAAGACAACTTAATGTAGCTAGAGCCATTGTTAGGAAAGCTCATGAGGATGCATGGGATAGGTTCATTGCAGGAATTGAAGATGATCTACATGGAAGGCAAGAGGTTGCCTATAAGTTGATGAAACACCTCAATAATGATGAGAAGGAGATGGCTAAAATAGACAATATTGAAAAACAAGAATGGATTGAGCACTATAAAAGATTGTGGTACAAAAGCGATTTACCATTCATGGAAGAAGCTCATCATCCAGAAGCAAAACATGGTATTGATCAAATAGCTATTAAGGAATTGGAAGAGGCATTAAAACAAACAAAAAATAGGAAGACAACAGGATTAGATCATATAAATTCAGAACTATTGAAATATGGTGGTACACTACTCAAATTTCGCCTGCTTCACTTGATGAACATGTGTTGGACTTCGCGATACATTCCTAAAGATTGGAAAAAAGCCATAGTAATCTCGCTGTTTAAGAAGGGTAACAGAAAAGATACAAATAATTACAGAGGAATTAGTTTGTTGAGTAATTTATATAAATTATACAGTAAAATCCTGAACAATAGACAGAAAAATCTCGGATGTGTTATTATTAGAAGAACAAGCCGGCTTTAGAAAGGGCAGGTCTTGCATTGACGATGTTTTTTCTTTAAAGCAGATAATTTCAAAACGAGTTGAATTCTTTTTGGAGACACACCTTGCATTTGTAGACTACGAAAAAGCGTTTGATAAAGTTGATAGACATATCCTGTTTGATGGGTTGGTAAAAAGAGGCTTTCCAATACACTTGGTGGAAGTTATAGAGAGTTTGTATCATGGAACAGCTGTCATCTTGAACTGTTCAGGCTCTCTCACAGAGGAGGTTCGTACAAATGTTGGTTTGAGACAGGGCTGCCCGCTCTCACCAACTTTATTTAACATTTATGCTGATGATCTCTGTAGAAGATGGAAGCAAATAGTCCACTCAGGCAATTGGATAGCCCCGGAGGTCTCCATCAGCTCGTTGTGGTTTGCTGACGATCAGGTGATACTGCAGGAAATAGAAGATAATCTCCAGAAAGCATTACACCAATTGAATCTTCTCAGTGCTGAATACAACATGAAGATCTCATTCAGTAAAAGGAAGGTGATGGCTTTTGTGGGAAAAGATCCAATTCGGTCTAAGATAGTTCTTGATAACAAAGTCCTGGAACAAGTATCACATTTCAAGTATTTGGGGTGTGATATCACATATGAAATGGATCAGGACTTGAACATGAAAATAAATAGATTCCAAGCTATCTGTGGAACAATCAACAGGACCTTGAGGAACAAAGCCAGAAGGGAAACGAAAATGAAATTCTATAAAGTTATGGCTATCCCCACTCTTTTATATGGTTCTGAAACCTGGGTACATAAAAAGAAGGAATGGAGCAGGTTACAGGCTGCTGAAATGAGATTCCTAAGAGCAGTGAAGGGTTGTACTAGGGAAGATAGAATCCATAATACTGAGATCAGAAAAGAGCTCAACATACCCTCCATATGGCAGAAAATCGAGGAAACCAAACAAAACTGGAAGGATCATGTGGAGCGCATGGAGGATGGAAGAATTCCCAGGGCAGTCATCTCCTATCAGCCAGTAGGAAAGAGAAGTGTGGGCAGGCCTCGTAAGAGATGGAATTGATTAATAAAGGAGTTTGCAGTCGGAACAGGCAATGTGCCTAATCCTTGAAGGAAGACGACGACGACGACGAAAATGTAAATATATTTTATTTTTCTTGTCAGGAAACCACCAGTTATGGCTATTTTATTAATAGTTATAACTGGTGGTATGTATAGAGACTGAAAAAGCCTAAGGTGGTACGCGAGCACTAAAAAGTTGGAAACCATTGATCTAAAGACTACGTAATAACTCATTCAATGGCTTACCTATTTATCAACCCATTTTATTACCATTCTTTTCGGAAATTGAACACATTATAATCTGCAACCGATTGGAGCTCGTAAGCCCAGTACTGTAATTAAAGTAATGTAATTGTACTTGTAAGTACGAGACTAATTTCAATAATAATTAATTGTGGCAAAAAATAATTAATTGTTATAAGTCTAAAAAAGTATCTTTTTAATTTTTTACAGCCAGTTCCTGAACGCACCTAGGCTTAGGTGTTACAGTATTAAGATTTATGGGTTATGTTTCACGCAGTGTTTTACCACCTAACTTAAATGTCTACTTTTAATCTAGTTTCAATTGTATAGAAGACACAATCTAATCGACCAATCTGAAAAAGGAGCATATTAAAATAATCCTTATTTCCGTTTTACAATGATAGCAATAAATTAATGTCGTAATCTTAAAAATAATGGTTTTTCAAAGATCTCTCCTTCAGAGTTTTCATTCAAATTTGACATTTATTGGATATTATACACGTTATGACAATATTAAGAAAAACTGTATTAAATTTAATTATAATTATGAAATTGTAATTTCAGCTACTTCATAAACTATATTATATCATTTAAAACAACATTTCATGGAACGTACTCCTGTTGTTTTATAATAATCAAAGAGTATTATTTTACAACGGTAGCTTTATTTCAGTTTCGTTTGTTTCTCCAACTGAAAACAAAACAATAACGAGAGGGTCATGTTGCCTATGCTACAATAAAACTTCCTGGGTGAAATACTGCCGAAAAGTTAAATAATAAACGTTTATAAACACTTTCACCCTTTATTCCAACAACCGTCTAAACATAATCTTTATTTACGATGTTATAATAAATTAAGTAGAACAATTAATGCCCCTTCTAGTAAACTGACTACTGATTCAAATTTGTACAATTTTGTATATCGTTTAATTTTATAATTAATTACAGTAAATATTATTTTACTCTTTTTACTTTCTCTTCCCTGTATGAATATGTAAGGAAGGAAAATATTGTTTTCATGTCGATTTTTCAAAATCGAGTTTCCACCGGATATACAATTTTTCAGGTCCCAAGAGCCCAAAAGTCATGTTTTGTGATTGGTTTGTGTGTGCGAACAAAATATCTCAAGAACGGAACAGCGTACGAAGTTTAAACTTGAAACTTACGTTAGATATCTCTAAAGAATCCAATATGAACATTTTCATCCAAATCAAAACCGTTACTAGTTCATTTGTACAATTTTTTAGTTTTCGCGATTTTCTCAAAAACGCTCGTACGATGTTTCTTAAAAATCGCTTTATTGTCTACATTGTTTATGCCTAATTTTGGCGTAAACGCCAAAATTAGGTTATGTATTTCATATTAGATTGTTTGTTCATGAATAAACATAGATTACGTGGTCATTAACTACATATGCAAGATAAATTCGTGTGAGTGTTTCACACCAGGTTTTTCTAAATCTTAAGGGAATTTCTTTTCAATTGTACATTCTTTAAATAAATTGTTCTTAGCAAATACATATAAACAGTAATAATTATACCCAATTCAAGCCGGTGTGCCGCAAGACACTGTGTTAGTGGCCATAAAATGTATAAATTTTAGTAGATGGTTGACATTTCACATATACAGAATACAACATGATGAATTCAATGCGTATTCATATTGATATTTAAATACATTTTATGAATCCACTGTCTTTCAATGAGTTTTTAGTAACACTATTGAAGATAACGCAATCATTCTTGCAGTACACGAAGACTCTCTCAGGATAATTCAAGACTTCTACGCCACGTAAACTTTATACAATACTAAAAATTAGCAGAAATTACGTTTAAATACAAAAAACAAAAAGATCACATGCTACACTTTTATGAATCGTAGTCAGAATTAATAAATGTAAATTTTCAGAGGGCTGTCCTCTTAATATAAAATGTATCCTTTTGTTTTTTTTTAAAGATAAGTCACTTGTTTAAAAAAATTTGAAAATTTTGACTTAAGGTGTTTTTGAAATAAATTGGAATAAAACGCTAACTTACGTCCTTTTCTGTAAAATACGTTGTTATACCAGAAAAAATTGTGTTGTACAATAGTTCATTTATTTATTTCACTAGTTTACATGAGTGGCTTAAAACAGCTTTCTTTACAAATAAAAATTGAAAATCATAACTTTAAGAAAAAAATATTTGTTTTCAGGACTATTCACGATCTTCGTCGTCATCACAAACAGTAGTAACCTCCCTTAAAAATATTTTCACATAAAAAATTTGTGCAGCCTCTTCCACTAGAAAATTGAGCTTAAGCATAAAAAATTACCCAGTTCCATTTTTTAATAAGAAGGAAGAACTTAATATCCTTAAGGATAAGCCTTTTCTTAGCGTTACATTACTTAAGGAAGCCAGTCTTATGTGAATTTTGTAGGGATTGTGTGTTTACATTCAGTTAGTCCTAAAGTACACTAAAGAAAAAACGTAAAATTTTAACTCATGGGCTTTCTAAAAACATTGATTCAAATATAAGCCTGCCAGTTACGATGACTGATATTAACTTAAGGGAAGAAATTTTAGCGTGACGCTCATATTGATACAACGAGTGATGTCGAAAGACGGGTAAGTAGTAATCCAGGAATCATAGAACCAAAATCCCGTTTACTTGTACTGACAAGCTGTAGACTGCAAATTAAAAAATTGTTCTTCTTCCTTTTTAAAATAAGTCTATTATCCTATTTAATCTGTCAAATTATGCCTCTTGCGAAAAATTCTAAGTAGGCAAAGAAAACAATATATGACTGCAAAAATATTGTGTGAATTTAAAGTACTTAGGGCAAAAACTTTTTATTTTTTTATTTTTATCTTCCTTGAATATATTTAAATTGTTTTTTAAACATGTTTTTAATTTTTGATCGTTTTATCTGTCTGTATGTGAACAAAATAACTCAAAAACGGAAAATAATCGAACTTATTTTATATACCACGAGAAGAGTAGATTCGAACATTTTGATCTTACTAATCGGTCAACTGGAGATAGCAGTTTATTGTGATTTTCATTTTCTTGTAATTTTTTCGCTAACAGCTTTTAGAATTTTCAATAAAATCGCCCCATTAACTATTTTTGTGCTCTATATAACAAAATTGAAGTGTTTCCTAAAATTCGTGAGGAGTTTTTAGATTGCAGCCTTTTATGAATTTTAGGGAATCGAATAGAAATGAATCGGGAAAAAGGGAAAAAAATGAATCGTGTAGCCTATAAAAAAAATTTAAAAAATTAAGAAACTACAATTTTTATTTCAGGCGTTTTGTTCTATAGAACTTATTTAAACATAAATTACTGATTGTTTTACATTTTACTTATTAAAATCAATTCCAAAACAGTTTTCCGTTGTGGGTCATTTACTCATGTTAACAAATTGTATTTTATATTTTCCACTCATGATTAAACATAGATTTTGTTTTTCTGTAATAATTATTGATCATCATTAAAATATAGATAGGGACAGTTATGTTTTTGTATCAAAATATAGATAGGGACAGTTATGTTTTCGTGCCAAATTTTACACTGGGAAGAGAAAATCATGTAAATCTTTTATTCCATATTATTACTTTCTCTTGCCTATATGAATATATAGGAAGGAAAGTATTGTTTTCATGTCGATTTTTCGAAATCGAGTTTTCACCGGATCTATACGTTTTCGGACCCCCTGAATCCAAAAAACATGTTTTTAGCGATTGGTCTGTGTGTGTGTCTGTGTGTCTGTGTGTCTGTGTGTGTGTCTGTGTGTCTGTGTGTCTGTGTGTGTGTGTGTGAACAGAATATCTCAAGAACGGAACATCGTACGAACTTGAAACTTGAAACTTAAGTTACATACCACTACCGGACGCGACACGAACATTTTCATCAAAATCGGTCAACCGGAAGTAGTAGTTTATTCGTATAATTTTTCAGTTTTTTGCGATTTTCTCAAAAACTGGTCCTACGATTTTTTTTTAAATCGCCTATTTTACTCAATTTTTTATTCTCTACAAGATAGGGTAGGCGCCATGTCTGCTGAAATTCTCGGTGAGGCTCTTTTCACGTAAAAACGTTGTTTTTTTAATATTACGGCTTTAGTATAAATTTTAGCGCAAAAACTTATATAATAAAAGTTGTAGAGAATTTAAAAACCTACAACTTATGTTTCAAACATTTTTTTGTATGACGCTTAGTTTAGCGGTAATTTGCGATTTTCTGTTTTTTTCTCACGAAAACGTGAGAAAAATCGATTTTTTTAACATTTCGGTCTTAGTATGCATTTTACGACAAAAGTGTATATAATAAAAGTTATAGAAAACTAAAAGATCTACAACTTTTGTTTAGAGAATTTTTCTCTACAGAGCCTAGTTTAGCGTGAAAGTGTGATTTTCCGTTTTTTTTAAGCCAAATTGAGTTCGATTTTCATTTTGCGTCTTCCACTCATGATTAAAATAAGGTTATGTTTTTGAGGTTAGTTTTTGTTCATTTCTAATGTTTTAATACTAATGTTAGGTTTATTATTAATTATTTGCATTGGCAAGAGAAAGTTGTGTGAGTGTTTCACACCAGATTTTTTTTCTATTGTAAATGAATGTTTTATTAATTTTCTTTTCTTTTAGCATAACTAGTATTTCCAGTATTTGCTTAATTTTATAGTTACTTTGAAAATAAAATAAGTTTAATTAAAAAAAATAATAATAAAAATAATTTTAGTAATGTCACCGGATGGCGACATTAAGTGGCAAACCTTATTAATTTGGTGGCCCTGAAAAGGGCCGTTTAAGCGGTGGTCGTCTTGGAGAGGCGGTTGGTCGTAGTCATCGTGACGGTCGAGAAGCTGAGCGACACGGCGTGTCGTCGTCAGCGGAGACATCATCTTCTTCCCTCGCAGTAGTGCATCGATGGCTGCTTCGTCGGATCCGGTGGGCGTTAGGCTCGGTCGAGGGACCGCGGTGGGCATCGCTCGCGTCAGCGGGCGATGACGGTCCGGTCGACGGCTTACGGTGACGGGTCGGCGAGCGGAAGCATCATTTTCTCTCTTGCGGGGTCGTCGATTAGTCTTCGCTGGAGTCCAGCAGCCGTGTGCCGTGGTGGACGTCTTGTCTGCTATCTGGTTCGAAGTGAATCCCTCGGAGTCTTGATCGGAATTCAATCCTCAGCTCAGCGCAGCGCTCTTTATGTAGCTGCCGAGAGCGCTGTGGTAGAGAGCGGCGACTGGCTTGGCCTTGATGACAAAGGCCTCTGTCGGTGGGGAGCCGAAAGGTTTGTCGCTATGCCGTCAAAAGGCCTACCGCGCCTACAAAGGCCGGAAGCAGTATTGAAGGCTGGCAGCACAGTAAATTATTTATTAGAAGGGGTGGCGGTGACAGTAAATTAAAAATTAAAAGATTTTAATTTACTTTCATAATTTTTAGTATTACATAAGTTATTTTTAGTTTCTATTATAATTTCAATATATAAAATTTCAGTTAAATAATTATAATTAACTGTATGACTTCAATAAAAGAACCATCTACTTTAAATAACTTTAACTGTGAAATAACTGCTTATTGTACTTTATTTTAGTACTAACATATTTTTATTATACATAATTTATGAATTTCAACAATTTTGTAAAAAATAATTACTGTATTCAATAAATCGTAATCTCATATTACTTATAAAGATTTTTTGGAATTAAAAATGGTGAAGGAATGTGGAACGTTGTAGTATAGAATGTATTTCTGTGTGTAAGCCTTTGTTATCTTCAGAAGTAATTAATCTTGAAGATTATTAGATAGTTTTTAAAACTAATATTAGAAAGTACAAATAGACCTACTTTTTGTGGTTTATTTTATTAATACTATAACAATTTTTGAAGTAGAAAAGACAACCGAAAATTTTCAATAATTTAGAATGAAGCTATGGTTTATTTCATTCTAAGAGATAAATTGATCGTAGATTTTGAGCTGTAGTTAGGAAGGAGTTAGGATATACGCATGATATGACAAAGCGCATATGTTTCAGAGCAAACTAACTAATTCAGCTCTGCTTGTTGCCATATTTCACAAGTTTCCACACAAATACCCGAATCCAATACATCCACAAGATAACGCAATTTACGTACGCACAAAGAGTGAGTGAGAACTGAAGGTACTACAGCTGGGTCCTCTGAATAACGCTTTGGAATACGATATTCTGTTCAGAAAAATCAGGAAAATAGATGCCGTTGTATTACTAATAATATAAACCATACTGTATTCAAAAAAATAATCTCTGCTGAGGTAAAATTTTAAATTTCCTAGTTTGTGTTGTTAACTAATTGTTTTTAATTCATAAATTTAAATATCTACAAGTAAATTAATAATAATTATATTACTGTACAAAACAAAATTTGATTAATTACCATATACAATCCTTTCTGATATTATCTGAAAATATATATTCCAATTTTTTAAATTATATAAATAAACTAAACAACTATTAATCATCAGATAAGAATTAACCGGTTAAAAGTAAATTTTTTAGATGTAAACTTTATGAATTTAATATTTCCGGATGGTTTTAAATTACTTTTTAGTTTTGCAGGTTACGATTATAAAGTTTTATTGATGATCTTACAAATTATTTAACTTCTATTTAACAAGTTTTATTTTTATTTCCCGTACAACTGCAGTATACTTTTGAAATATTTCTACCTTCATTCACTTTTAGTTAATTTTTAATGCTATAATAGCAATTATTTTAACCGTGATTATTGAAAATATTTTTTTTAAATTTTTTTATTTTATTTTTTATGAGGGAAACTGATAATAAAGCTTGGAGGAGAATGTCATTCAATAAGGAGAATCCGAAGTGGTTTCCAAATTACTGTTAATTTAAACTGATGCTTAGAATAATGTAGATTTCTAAAATTTACTAAAGACTATTATATATTGAAGTTCCTGCTCTAGGTATAAACACAACGCTTGGACATACAAAATTGAATTGAATTCAAATAACCTGTGCTTTAATATAAATATGCGGTTTCATTCTACAACCCTAACTTTTTGGGTGACGTGGGCTAGCTGGATAAGGTACAGCGTAGCGCTGCACTATGCTTTGATTCTTTCAGTATGAACATCGATTTCGCGTTCCTTGAATCTTCCAAGCATTATGTAACACCTAAGCCTAGGTTCGTTCGGGATCTCGGTTTAATAAATAATAAACAGGCTTACTTTGAACTTCTAACATAACTACATATTGTCACAATTAATAATTACAAATTAGTTAGTAACTTAGCCTACTATAAAATAAATTAATTACAAAACTTAAGCTTAAATTAAACTTAACTACAAGTAAGAAAATATCAATTAACAAATCAAAATAATATTTACCCTGTCCAAAACCGCTTATCATTTCCCTATATCATTTCCTACACATCTTCATTATCAGGATCTGTTCAAAACGTTTGAAACCTTGACGCATTACTCGACTCCAGTTCTATTGTTCGTTCGGAATCTTCACAGTAAAACTGGTAGCTACCCAGCTTTGAGCAAACATCAAATAGAATTTATTTTCACTGAGTGTGGTCAATTTTTGAAGTAGGTTTCCTACGATATTATCAGTGCATCTCCATTAAATGTGTTTAAAAATAGTTTAAATGATTCGTTGAAGAACTTAATAATTAAGTTCATCAAACTATCACCAGTCGTTTTAGTGAATTTACATTAAAATTACAAATTAAATTATGTAGTACTTATGTAGGTAATTATGTAATTATTAAATAATATAGTTTTGTTGATATTAACAGTGCAGATTGAGAGACTTTAATGTTGATTATTAACTTTAATAAACTTCCTGTACAAAACGGAAGGTTTAATGAAACATTTTATTATTTTAGTGAATGAATTTGACCATGTAGTTTCATGCGAACAAGCTTTCGCTGTCGTCTTTGTTCAGTAATAATAATAATAATAATAATAATAATAATAATAATAATAATAATAATAATAATAATAATAATAATAATAATAATAATAATAATAATAGTAATAATAATAATAATAATAATAACAATAACAATAATAATAATAACAATAATAATAATAATAACAGTATTAATAGAGCAGTGAAAGTACATTCGAGGGCATTACACTCTGCAAAGAACATTAATATGCAAAGAGAATTTGTAATCCTACGTAAAGGAAATACTGTAAATCCAATTTCTTCATTTTCTGAGAAAATCTCTTGAGGTACAAACCAGAAGTTGAACGAATATATGAACTGAACGGATCCTATGTAAACTAAATAACGGGTGATTCAAAAAGAGCGCCGGTTTTTAAACGGCTGGTAAATTTTTGTTTATCGGTTGGCAACATTGTTAAACCTCATTTCTATTTCGGAGAACATTCCAATTCACGATTCAGTTGTAGTTTCTCTTGTTCGCAGTGTAGTACTCTCGCAGTCTGTGTCTAACCATGGAGAATTTTACTATTGCGCAACGAGTGTTAATCGTCAAAAAATTTTACCAGATGGAGAGAGTTATGCGGCTACTGTCAGGCGACTTCGCGGTACTCTAGGACGTAATGAAGCACCGAATGAATCAACAGTTCGCAGGCTCATGAAAAAGTTTTTTGAGACGGGTTCAACGGTCGACCTTAAAAGTTCTGGACGTCGTCGTTCTGGCCGAACTGAGCAGAACGTTGCGTTGGTTCGTGACAGTGTGGCTGTTAGCCCAGCAAAATCAATACGTCACCGTTCTCAACAATTGGGTTTACGATGTTCTTCTGTACGGAGAATTCTTCGGTACGATCTCCAATATCACCCGTTTAAAATTCAGTTGACGCAACATTTGAAAGTGGCAGACCACCAGAAGAGACGACAGTTTGTTGACTGGGTATTGAGAAAACGGCAGGATGATGACACCTTCGCAAACAAAATCATTTCAGTGATGAGGCGCACTTCCACTTAAACGGTTTTTTTAATAAACAGAACTGCCGTATGTGGGGTTTAGAAAACCCTCGCGTGGTTAATGAAAGGGAAATGTATGCACAGCGAGTGACATTTTGGTGCGGCTTTTGGTCGGGCGGTGTCATCGGCCCTTACTTTTTTGAAAATCAAGAAGGACAAGCCGTGACAGTAAATGGAGATCGATATCGTACGATGATTAGGGAGTTTTTGTGGCGTCATTCGGATGTAATGGACATTGACGAGTTGCGGTTTCAGCAGGATGGTGCCACCTGTCACGCTGCACGAGAAATTATGTTGTTGCTCCGTGAACGGTTCCAGGATCGCATCATTTCTCGTAATTCCGACCATCAATGGCCACCAAGGTCGTATGACTTGACGCCTTGTGACTTTCATCTTTGGGGTCATCTGAAGTCATAGGTGTATGCCAATAAACCCCGAAACATCAATGACTTGAAGGAGGAAATTCGACGGGTTATCGGGCAAATGGAAGTCGAAACTTGTCGTGCAGTAATATCCAATTTCATGGACAGAGTTGATGCATGCCAGCGCAGTAGAGGAGGACACATGCATGACATCATTTTTCATACATGAAATCGGAAAGTAAGATGAACTTGTTGATGTATTTATTTTCAGTTTTTCAATAAAATAAATCTCTTAATTTGATATATCAAAACCGGCGCTCTTTTTGAATCACCCTATAGTAATGAACTAATGAAGCAGTAAAATTTATTTACTTTTTACCCATAATGTAAAGTTTCAAGTTCTATTTTTTGAAAGTAATTTTATTCATGTATTTTATACCTGTTATTTATTTCAGTACAATAACTATATTTTGAATTTTGTTTTTCCATCTTCGAATGTCGTTTTAGACCATTAGAATAACTATAAAATTTTCTGAAAGCTCGTTTTGAAGCACAAATTTTCAGCATTTTTTGTAAATTTTTCCATTCCCCCGGCTATCAGTTGTTCTACTTATGTTCCTTGCAAAAGCAATTGAAATTAATGGTTATCTAAATTTGCTTCAGTTCATTATATTTTTTCGGTTTAATATTGTTTTCTCTACATTTTTCTCACTTCTATAAACAATTTTCCGACACCTTAGGGTTATTTTTTAGTGTCGTTAAAATTAATTTTGTTATTCGTACGTCATCCATGTACAGGTGTCCGTAGAATTTTAGTATTCGCTTTCTATTCTTCTTAAAAATTGTAATTATCATAAATGGTTTTCTATTAGTGTTTGTTTTTGTGAACTGCATCGTAGATATAGATATGAGAGTGTAGGATATTTCAAAAATATTTGACTATTACAAAACATACTATGTATGGAAGTTCTGTGTTTATTTAGTTAGTTTTATATCATCGTCGTGTGGACGGAAGACAGTGGATTCCTCAAACGCTTCCACTTTTTCTTTTGTGGTCCTAGCCCAATTTCTTTCCATTAGACGAAGAGGTGGAATTTTTTTCTTTGATCGTTTTATGTATCTTGTAGCTTTCCTAATGAATAGTTGGTAGCTGCCGTTGGTGATAGTTAAACCAACCTGTCTTAGAAATAATGATTACGCAGTTCTAGAAGCTTGTACTTCAGATGTTTTACTGCACAATTGAATCTTGTTTTGTCATCTGGGTGTCTGCTATGCTGCCGAATTTGACGTAATCTTCGTTTTATATTATTTTCGCTTCACTCACTTCATCCGTATAAAAAAAGAAGAAACTGTTTATCATTTATATCCAAACGATCACACGGAAGCAACGCTGCTGAGTGCTGTCTTCTTCAAGTTATATTCGAAAATTGTTAAAGTATTTACTAAAAGGTTTTGTTAAACTGTTTGTAAATAATTCTAACTGTTAAAAAAAGAAAGTTATATATGCCCACCAGAAATTAAAAATTACTGAATTTCATGTAGAAAGTTATGAGAAAAATGTTCATTTGTGATAGAACTAAGTCACTGGCGCTATAAAAGTGAAAGAAATAAAGAGTAGAAGGCACTACCTTCAGAACACTGTTGTAAGAGTTGAGTTCTAGAACTCAATCAGCGTTACGCAGCCAATCAAGTAGAAAACTCTGACCAAAATTGCTCGCTCTCCTCTACTCCTTTACTTGTACTTTTTTTACTTTCTGCCTAAAACTACCATCCCTTTATTTTATATTACCGGAGTCTTCTTTTTGCCAATAAACTACAGTGACCCGCTAATAATCTTTTTTAAATTGCACCCCATCATGTTTAAAACAGTCTGGAGACTTGCTTCAGTAGATTTTTATAATGTTAAATGTAATTTGACTTATGTTCATTTTATAAACCTCAATAGTTTTTTGATTTACAGTAAGATATTCTTTCATATTACACATAGTTTTAAATTTAGATAGACTATGTTACAAACAGTTTAACTGAAAGTTTAATTAACTATAAGTGTTTCAAACTCCAAAGTAAATTCTGAAATAGACGTTCACTGGCGTAACTCAAGTACAAGATTCGTTTTTCGTTGTCGTTAATTGAATATTTATGGCATGGACTACATTTTAAAAATGATTGTTAGCTAATTAGAAATAATATTTAACATTTTGGTAAGTGATAGTTATCCCTGTCCAACCTTTCCCTTTAACACTTCGTTCGCCTTAACCAGGGTAGTCATTGAAATTTCCAAAGACTTTAGATCCTCATTAGTTGCCAGAATACTGATTTTCTGGTCCAATAAATCGGCAATAGCGTCCATTGTCATTGAATCTCGCCCCGGCGCCATCTCTCCTACAGTTCGCTCACTGCCCTCCTGTTCGTGGGAAGCCGGGAAACTATTTGAACTAGCTCGTTTATAAGCCCCTGTCTGCTCTAAATTCATAAAAAACTTTTAAAATCGTTACAACTTTAGGAGTTCAAATCCGATGATTTAAATCGCGTTATTGAAGAGGTACTTCTTCGGATTCCTCAGTAGTTATTTTCAAGAGCGTACGAGTCATATGTTTGATGTTGTTATCAGTGTGTGTGTGGCTGTGGATAGGTTCCAGTTTGAAAAGTTTGTTTAAAATAAAAGTTTCATTGCTATTTAGTTTGCTTTTAATTAGTTTTTATCTATTGTGACAGTAAAAAGTGTTAATTTAAAAAACCGAACAAAAGCAGTATTGAAGTTATTCAAAGTAAACGTATAAATATTTCAAACATTACATATTTTCTTTCGCCCGCCATTTTGTTTATAAAAAATCAGCAAGATGTAAATTTCATAAAAAACTTCTGGTACCTTCATTAAAAAGTGTGTAAGGTAAGTGTGTAAGGTAAAACGATCGACGGAGGAATGAGCAAGTAATAGAAAAGCAAATGTGTATACCTCTTCGTGAAACGCTCCTTGAAGTTAACACAAACAACCGGTAAGGTATTGACGTTTATTTCTAGACTGTTTATGTTTAGTAGAAGTGAACATAACCTAAAGGTGTTTGGCTAGCGATAAATATTAGTTCAATGAAACAGTTCTAAGTGTATTCAAAACTGGCTCGTTACAGAAATTTCACCATCGACTAGATATTCATTCTAACCAGATAGCCCGTAACTTAGCTGTAAGGAGCTACCTAATGGTACAACTTCTAAAACGAAAATAAAGTAAGGATCTTTTGATTTAAATAGCGTATGACACCCTTAGTCCTGCTATAGCCATATCCTGTGTACCACTGGATACCTCTTCTTGTGGAAGTGAAATTCCTCACTACTATTATAATATTGTAACTTCTAAGCCTAGGTTCGTTCAGAATTTGGGAAAATAAATAACTAACAGGTTTTCTTTAAACTTACTAATATTTTTATTCACATAAATTAAATTACGGTAAATTACTTATGCAAATTAAAATAAACTTTAATAAATTACAATCGAGCTATTTAAATTAAATTATTTACAAAACTTAAGCTTAAATTAATTTGACTCTGAGTGAGTCACTTTACAATCAAAACAATGTTTTACCTGTCCACAACCACTTGCTACCACCAATTATTCACAACATTAACGTAAATTTAGAAGCTTTGTCTTAACGATACTATTTGGAAACGGCCCGACAGCACTTTCCATTTACACTTTTCAAGTAACGGCTCACTACAAAGATGCTGTTTTTATACTTGCGGTCTGATAGGTTCCCAAACAATGAAGTCCTTTCTAACAATTTTGCCGCTTTACCATAACATAATAAAAAGACTAAAAGAAATAAAACATTTCTACTAGTTTCGATTTTCGAGAAGTCCTATTCAAAATATTCCATTCGTCACAACCCTTTATCCTTTTTAATTCACTCCACTTCATACAACACAAATTGGTTCAATGGAATATATTTTATTTCCTTAGCCATTTATAGAATACTAGCGGGTCCCGTCGTGGCTTCGCCCAAGCAAACGTAAACAAAGAATCAGCTGTTTAAGTATACTATCTGTATTTCATATAAGAGGGTATTTTTAGGATTTCTACCATTTAAAATAAAAATTTTGCAAAATCATTTCTTAGCGACAGCTTAGAAAACTTAAATTCATCTATAAATCAGAACATCTCTTTTTATATAACAGATAGCGCCACGTCGTGGCTTCGCCCATGCAATTTTAAGGCTATGATTCTGTATTTTAGTTTGCTAATAACTTAAGTCACAAATATAATTTATTTTTGGAATAACGCATGAAGAACAATTCACACACATCAGTCACGTCACCGTTCTGAATCCGAACCGGCACGGCCACTCGAAATTAAAAATGATGACAGTATTCACACATGTACGTTAGTTTTCCTTCCGTCAAACTCCATTCAGTCATTTTAAAGAGACAAACACGTCCGTAAAAACCATAATATTGTCGAGAAAAAATATCGTTTTCACGGTCCGGTAAAAATGACAAGACTGACGCGCCAGATTTGGGACGGTGTCGTTGCTCAGTGTAGACAATGTCATTAATTTTTCAAGAAATAATATTTTTCTGTGACTGATACTTCTCGGAATGACGGAACTGAGACGTGACGTGACGGATGTGTGTGAATCGACCCTTATGGTGAAAAAATGTAAAAGAGAAGGGTTACGAATGTTCTATGTACGTATGACAAGTACAAACTAACCATAAGTTGCAAGGAGGCTATACAGCTTGTAAGGTTGGGCAAAACTAGTGGATATGACTCGGTGAAATTGTGCAATGACGATTATGCAGCCTACACATTGTACTGTAAATAACATCTTTATTATGACTGATGTGTGATTATTGTCGTTTATCTGTCGAAATGTTTTCTACCTCTAACCTGCTCATTATCTCATCTTGCCGCTTAGAACCACGTGTTGTTCGTCACTGGCTTGTAATGGTTTTAATAAAACGTATATGTACATACAACAGATTGGCCCCAATAAGCGGCATTATGGACCGAACAAATGGAGTCCTTATCAATGTAAAATCCCGTTTTGTTTTTGTTCATTAAAGAACTGTCCCAAAAAACCGGCTGCTCCAATGAACCAGTGGACCAGTTATCCGGAATCGACTGTATACAGAAATAGCGTGCAATGTTTTTAACATACTTAAGTTTTATTTGCTCCTTCAAATAATATTCTAGTTTGTACACAGTTTTAAATTAATTAATATTTGTTTATAATATCATTGTTTTAAAATCAAATTATTATTATTATTTAATGATATTTGCATTAATTTCAAAATCATAATAAATTATGAATACTGTAAACACAATTTCTAACCTAGATTGCCATCGGCAACCTTTGTACTCATTTTGACGATGACTACTCATTTAATATTATTGTGTTGCTGGACTCCATTAAAATAATTGTTTTTATAAAACATTCTCTGCAGCATTTAACTATTACGAAAAATATTTTTTAAACGTGTGGTATAATTTGAGAAAAGTGATACGAATATAAAAAAATAAATTAACATCCTTTATTGTGTACTTTGATTATGTGTACTTTATGTCATATTGTAAGCATAAAACTATGTTTACCATTTTCCTGGATAAATGATAGACAAAGCTGATGTACTTGTTAAATCTGCTACATTGTTATGTTTTAATAACAATGATGTTGCTTGTTTTAATTTTTAAAATTTATATTTAAAAATTCATTTTGTACAAGGTTTTCATTGTTATTATTCTACCCTATTATTTCATTTAAAAAAACTTCGTTTTATTATCAGTATATATATCGTGAATTAGTATAACTATTCTTGAATTAGGTGAAGAAAACACACAAACCTGATGGTTATTAGAGGTAAATATCCAGCCAGGACAAAGATAACTGTTGATAGAGTACCTACTTTTGAATCAGGTCAGTAATTTTCCTATTTTGTGTCTGATGTATTATAATATAATATAAAAACCTTACCGGAAGAGGGGATACGCTAGTGGGACGTATTATCTTAAGATATACAGCTCTATCAATAATGGAAGATAATATTGAGGGAGTGATTTGTAGGGACAGGTAAAAGTTAGAATACTTTTAGCAAATTACAAAGAATGTAGAGTTTTGCAGGTATGAAATGCAGGCATATGAAATGACTTTCGCAAGATAGAACAGCTTGGAGAACTGCAATAAACCAGCAGGAGACTAATGATAAAAAAATTGACTGAATGCAATTTTTTCCAGTAACGAAATTTTTCAAATTAAAGATCAAAATAATAGTATTACATTTTAATTGGTGCTACTATTCTGGTGGTGACGTTACGAATTTCAGTTAGATTTGAAGGGTCGGTATTGTGACATGAATCATTTGTGTTTGAGTACATTTCTCTTAAAATATCGTGATTTATTTATATTTATGTCTCAATATAATTTTGAGATGGTTTGTTCAGATTAAAGTATAAATATTATTGTGCAAATTAATTCACACGGGTCAGCTACTGTTTATATTGAATTTAAAATTTTAGGAATTCCAAATATTTTAACTACTTTCAACGAGTTCTATCCCATGCAATTTTTTCCGAAATTTTTATTCATATTATTGTATCAAAATACACTGATTTTTGGATTGATGAATTTCAGCACTTATTTATATCGGAGAGTATAATATAACTTTTTCACTAATTTGAGACATGCACTAGCTTTTACACGGAACTTGAAATCAATTCAATTATATAAAATTTATAGTTGGAAATTCATTCAGTACTAATTCTAAGGAATGTATAAGAGAACGATTCGACATTTTTTTTTTTGGATAAGACTGAAGTATTCGTCATACTATTGCAGCCCCATTAAACTAATTTCAATAGTAAATTGTAGAAAATTTTTTGAATATGAATTAGCTTTTATTATTTCCTACCCTTTTATACGTTCTTTACTCTGAAATATTTTTGTATCACTGTTAAAAGAGAGAAACGAAACAAATCGATAAAGCAATTACTCCATATCATCTATCCGTTGAATTTGTGATAGTTTTGAAAGGTTTTTATTGTTTCAATTTAAAAGATATTTCCGTATTTTCTTCACGTTAAAGTACAACATTTCCTTTTTAAAAACAGAAAGGAAAGAGAATCTCGTCGAGAAGCAAGCACATTCCGGATAATTTAATTTTTTTTTTAATGTAGTGTTTCGACTCCTCTTCGTCGTGAGAACCAAACCTGGGCCAAGTCTGACCAAGAAAAAGCTGATTTATTTGGAGAACATCTCAGCAACGTATTTAAACCTCATGTACAAACAGGAGACATTGAGTTTGACAGGGATGTACAGGAATTCGTAACGTGCCTAACTCCGCTATCGTTGCCGCCTAAAACTGTGAGTTTAAACGAGGTCAAGAATATTATTAAACGTCTTCCAAGTTGCACAAGTCACCCGGTCTGGATTTAATAACTGCAGAGATATTAAAGGAGTTACCAGAAAGAGGGATAATTTTTATATGAAACATATTTAATGCTATTCTCAGAACTGCGCATTTTCCTTTACAATGGAAATTGTCAACTATTGTTTTGTTTCAGAAGCCGGAAAAACCATCTCACTGTGTAAGCTCTTACCGGCCCATTAGCCTTCTTTCAGTCGTGTCTAAACTTTTTGAACGAATTTTGTTAGATCGACTTTCGCCGATAATTGAAGCTACAACTCCAAATTATCAGTTTGGATTCAGAAGGCAGCATTCAACAACTCATCATCTGCACAGAGTGGTTGATTTAATTTCTGTAGGGTTAGAAAAAAAATTATACACATCGGCTGTATTTCTGGATATTAGTTCGGCGTTCGATAAGGTTTGGCATCCCGGGCTTTTGTATAAATTAAAATCTATTTTTTCTGATACATATTATGGAATTCTGAGATCATTTTTAGAGGATAGATATTTTGTTGTGCGCCAAGGTTTGGAATATTCTAATATCTGGCATATCGAAGCAGGAGTTCCTCAAGGGTCCATATTATCTCCTGCTTTGTACTCCATATTTACGTCTGACTTCCCGGAAAATGACTTCACGACAGTAGCAGCGTACGCAGATGATACCGTTCTGTTATGCAACAGTGAATCTCCAGAAGAAACTTCGATGAACATCCAAAATCATTTGTATGAGGTATCTACATGGCTCAAAAACTGGAGAATGAAAGTTAACCCGCTGAAATCTGTGCAAGTGACTTTTACTTTAAGAAGAAGAACTTGTCCAACTGTTTACCTGGATAACAATGAAATACCGCAAGAAAATAAAGTTCGATATCTGGGCCTCCATTTAGACCGTAGACTGACTTGGGGATATCATATCAAAACAAAACGTTTGCAACTAAATAACCGTACAAAATTACTTTCAAAATTCATCAACAGAAAATCAACTCTATCATTAAAATTTAAATTATTAACATACAAAGTCTATTTACGACCGATATGGAATTACGGTATTGAAATTTTTGGGACCGCAAAGAAAACGCACATTCAAAAAATTCAAACTCATCAGTCAAAAATACTTCGGATGATAACGAACGCCCCATATTACGTAACAAATTTAACATTGCATTCAGATTTGAAAATCCCTTTTGTAACAGAAACTGCTAAAATAAAATATTCCAAATTTAACAGGAAATTAACAGATCACATCAATCCCCTAATACAGCAAATGTCAAGACGAAACTTATCACACCGACGCCTACGAAGAAAATGGAGTAGAGATCTATTGATCTAATTGTTCTATATTTTTATTAATTTATTTTTTGAAATCCACTATACTTTTGAATTATCTACTGGGATGTATTCTTTTAAAAAAATATTTCTGTTTATTTATCAAGTTATTTGTTTTTTTTCAAAATTTAGTTCACCTTTTGGATGGTTATATTGTACTGTATAGTTTCTAAATAAAATTAACGTTAAAAAAAATGTAGTAACCGAAAATGAGATGCAATAAAATATCTGTTTCACTGAGTTGTTACTGTATTGATACTATTTTTAAATAGAATATGTCTAAGTGAGTATTAATATAACTCATATTTAGATTTAATTACATTTATGTATTATTAAGTATTGTGACAATATCTAAAGGAAAAGTGTCGTTCCAGAATTCTCTAGGAGGACCGAGATTTTAAAATGTTAATATGAGTTAATAAATAGGCTTTCCAAGACATAGTTAAAAATATTTTGTATAAATGGTTAGGTGTTGAATAGGCCTATTGTTATGACGGGTTTGCGTGTCTATTTAGATAATTTATTACCTCTTAATATAATTTCTTCGTTTTTATTAAGATTCATTTAGAAACGACAGAAAGATATTGTATTTTTATAATATAGCTTTGTTAATGTAATATTTTCTAGAAGTTAGGTATGCCTATCTAAGCAGCGGCAGAATTGAAGTTTAAGTTAGTCTTTGATCTGTCATTGACAATACCGCGTAAGTTAACAGTGCTGTCTCCGTGAAAATGTCCAGCGGCGTATACTGTGAACGTCGTATTGGTAATCGTTTTTGATGTAATATTTTAGTAATTTGTGATTTTGTAATATTTAGTTAAATTAATGGGAAAAAATAAGCTTGTAATTCATTAAGTTTATTTAATGTTATTAGTTAATTATAATTTGTTTGTTCATTATTATAATTATTTTAATTGCAATAATTGTAATTTACTTGTAGCTTTAAGACACATTATTAATTATAGTTTTTAGTTTGTAATAAATATTTGTAATATTCAACTGTAGTTTGTTATTTACTTATTTTACCCAGATTCTAAAACGGACCTCAGCGATGTGTCACAACTCAAAAAACCAAGATTTTGAGTTGATATTGCTATCATTTTTAAATATCATTAGGCTATATTTCTATCAGGAGAAAATGTCACAGCTGAATTTACTAATCTAAAGGGCAGAGTGCACTAGTGTACTTTTCTCCCACATATAAGTTGCCCATGAATATTATTAAGAAGAGCGTTATATTTTAACTTGAGCTTTAACTCTCAATGCTTTAGTGTGTGGTTTAATGAGAAAATTGTCATATTTGGAGAAAAACTTTTGAAAGATTTTAATAGTTATTTTTTAGAACTTTTATCAAGAAAAATCTCATTTCGAGAAGTGATGGAATTTGTGTTGGAAGCGAACCATATTTAAACAAAATGACAGACATTTTTAGTTTTATGTCAGTTTTTGTGACAACGTACGTAATTTAATACAAAGATATGTCAAAAGAAAAATGACTCAACTCGAACTAATGGATGAATTTTTATAAGGGGGTTCACAAAATAAAAAATAACGTTTAGCACATTCAGAAAACACAGACTGAATTGATGCTTTCATTAATAATTTCAAAACAAATCTAGTGATCTTAGAATTTTAGAATTACATAAAATTGATGAAATAGAAATTTCATTTGCTTCTCATGAACAAATGTTTTTTACGTATTAAGTTATGACATTTTTCTTCCGAAATAAATGAACGTAGGCCTATTTATCAAATTATTAAAAATTAATTTGTATGAATAAAAAAATTAAACCATAAATAAGGGCTTTAATTTATTAAGCTATGTTATTATTTAATACATTCATATTATTAAAGTATAATCTACAAAAAACGGCTCTCACGCCCCTGGAGTCGTAATAAACGTAGTGTACAATGCAGTACAGTCTGAACTAATGTGTTAATGTCGATGGATCTTTCTATTTTTAAATATTTTTATTCTATCTTTGTTTTTTTCTTGTGCTCCCCTACTAGTGGTTACATATTGTGTTACCTACATAGTTCTAAATGTACTAACACTACGAAGAACAAAGAGAAGAAGGAGGTATCTTATTAAAGATAGTTGTTATTTTAAAACTTAATAGATAACAAGTTACTGACAACTGAGTAATTTGTCACCGGATGGCAACATTTAGAAGCGTAGCGAAATCATAAATATTTGGGGCCCTGAATAGGGCCGCTCGTGGTCCTCTAGGCGGAAAGAGTCGGTCGTAGCCGTCATGGCGTTCGAGGAGACATGGCATTTCGTCATCCAGTGGAGACGTCGTCTTCTTCTCCCGCAGTAGTACGTCAATGGCTGCTTCGCGGGATCCGGTGGGTGTAAAGCTCGGTCGAAGGACTACTGTGGGTGTTGCTCGTGGCAGCGGGCGATAACTGTCCCGGTCGTCCGCGGTTACGTTGTCGGATTGGTGAGAAATACATAATTATCGCTCTTGCGGTGTCGTCGATGGGTCTTCATCAGAGTCCAGTAGCCGTGTTTTGATGGTGAATGTCTGGACGACTCTGTGGAGTTAAGAACCTTTCAGTGGAGGAACTTTTTAAATTTATTTCATGTGTTTTATAGTGATTTAAAAATAAGTCCTTAGGGTATCTTCGTTTCAATTGGTGAGGGTCGTTTGGATTATCTAAAAGTGAGATGGCGAGATGATTTGTTTCCGATTCTAAACGTTTTTGGTATTTTGTACTGGATATGTGCACTTCTTGTTTAATTGCAGAAATGTTTGTCTCCGTGTAGTAATTTTTTTA
Source organism: Catonia carolina (assembly GCA_035578175.1). NCBI lineage: Eukaryota > Metazoa > Arthropoda > Insecta > Hemiptera > Achilidae > Catonia > Catonia carolina. The sequence goes on from JAQMRL010000013.1 coordinate 20,639,716, forward strand.
TGTACCAAGGTGATGATGTGATTGTTCTGAGTAGTTTAGACTAAAATCATGAGTATATTATTGTATTGAAGCCAAAATTATTTTCTTAATCAATCCGATTAAATAATGTAAAGTGCTGAGAAGAGCGAAGCAGATAATTTCATTCATGTTTTCAAATAAATTCATTCAATAATTTATCCTCTACTTTATATAAATCTAGTTGAACATAAACTATATTTTATGAATTCAAGAATCGTATTCAGTAACGGAATGTTGAAAAGCAGGGATATTGTGTTTGTCGCATGTGCATTTGCACTCGGAAGACAGTTGATATTCAGAAGGAATGGTAATAATACTAAGTTAAACGAGTGAGATGGAATGACGAGACGAGTCATGAAGCGTATTAAGCTCGGCAGATCAAAGTTACAGTACGATTGCTTCACTATTTGATGTCAAGTAGATAAGACATAATGTTAATATCAAGTAGGGATGCCTGCTTGAGTGAATGAGATAAGTATGCCGATGTGCGTACTTGCGTACGAGTTGCTAGTAAAAGATTGAGTGAATTTCTGTGTACGTTGAAAAGAGAAACTACGGATTGGAAAGAGAGATTGATACAAAATAAATAAGCTAGTGACGGCGTAGAATGAGCGATTGCTTTTCTGCTCATAATGCATAAATCCAGGAAATTAAGTAGGAAAGTATTTCAGAAGTTAAAATTTGTATATAATATATCACTACCAATAAATAAAAGCTTCCAAATCGTGTAAAAAGGTTACACATTTTAAAATATACGTATTTATGTATTGTGCACTATGTTCTTAGCAATAAACAAATAAATACATAGAATAAAATGTATAAATAATGAAATTCTTCGATTATAATCGATTTTTATTTGAACCATTCAAGATTAGTAATATATTTTAGATTTTGCATAATAAATTTTCAGAAAATAATACGAGTAGGCTATATGAAAGTGAGTTTTCTAATACAGTATTTAAAATAAGTTTGTCTTTTACTTATACAGAATTATGGAGGTTCATGAAAGTCAAAATCATATTTATTTACAATCTTCAAGATTACACATATTGTCATTTTAAAATTATTATTAGTACAGTATTATTAGTAATTAGTATTTTTAGTAATTATTATTATTATTAGTACATTTTAGTACAGTATTATAATATTTTTATAATTAGGCCTAAATAAAGGCTAAAGCAAACACTTGTTATCCTGGAAAAAGCGGCTAATACCATTATTACAAAATACATTTGAATAACAGAAAGAAACCTACCTCATAAAATAAGTGATGACAATAAGAAATAAACTATAGCTTTAACATTAAATAGTTATAATACATTAAAACAATCACTAATTAAGTTCTCCAATGATTCATCTAAACTCTTTTTAAAACCACTCATTGCGGGTGCACTGACAACATTATTGAAAAGCCTGTGCCAAAGGTTGACCACAAGCGACGAGAAGAAATTCCGTTTCACAATTAAGCTAAACTGGTCCTTACTAAAGAAGCTGCGGGACCCGAGTCATTTAATCGAGATCCCTGACAAACAAAGGGACTGGAGTTAGAGTAAAAAATATTTAATAATTTTAAAATTTTGATCAGATTCCTCCGACGATGGTACACCAGAGCGGGAAGATTTAATGAACGAAATATCTCTTCAATAATGCGAACAAAGTAGAATCGCAGGCACTATAAAAAAATTTATAATTAGGCCGCCTCCATAAAGTAGTGGTAGCGCGCTAGCGTATGACGTGGAGGTCCCGGGTTTGATTCCCGGCTAGGGTCTGAAAATTTGTACAAGTTAAAAACTGTTTCATAACCTACCGTAGACGCTAATAACCGAGCTGTTGATGCGACTTTAAGTAAAAATTAATTGAATTCTAATTAAAATATATTGGGCTTACAGTAATAAAACTGATATAATGTAAGTAATTAACACGAAGGTGAGTGTCTTTATTGTGTAGCATTTATTTTCAATCTACCTTTTCTACTCATGAGACCCCTTCAGATAAAACATTTTACCAGCGTGTGAAATGGCCGATTTTATCGTCATATTTTTTAGCCGCTAAGCAAAATATGGTCTGTTGGTTCTTTTGAAGTCTCCCAGTTGGGTGTCCGACATTTTGGCTTTCATGAAACATGATGTATTTTTTAGTTGCATTGAGGTTATGTACAGGAAGGCAGTAAATTTTTGCATGCCGCGTATTATAGTTATGAACATGTCTTCAATTTCGTGAGCCCTCGATTTAGGTTAACACCTCCAGAATGTCCTCTATGGCAGTATAACTTAGGTGCTATCAAAGAGAGAGGAGAGTAGATTGCAAGCATTTGAAATGAAATTTCTTCGACATACATAATATGGTTGTCGTAGAGAAGATCGTTACAAAAATACCGAGATAAGGAAATAACTCAACATCTTCTCTATAAACGAAAAGGAATCTCAGAACAGAATGCAGTGGTTAGAACAAGTGAACAACATGAGGGACGAAAGGAAAGTTAAACATACACTAGGCTATAAGCCATAGGGAAGGAGAGAACGAGGACGCCCGAGAAAGAGATGGGCAGATTTGAGAGGTTCAGAACAGGCAGAAATGCCTAATTCTTAAAAAGCAGGAGAAGAAGAAGAAGAAGAAGAAGAAGAAGAAGAAGAAGATGAAGAAGAAGAATACCTCTAGAATGTAATGAGGTTTAAAACAGTTACGAGTTTTAAATGTTTTTATACTTTTCTCCGAACGATTTTGTGAGGTTTTCCAAAATTCTTATGACTCTCTTTTGCAAAATTAAAACTTTTGTATTGTTACCTCATGCTAAAAAGTCATAAAAATATTTTAAAATTATGTTTTACCCAATCTCTCAAATATTTCTTAAGGTTCTAATATCATATATCCGTTTCTCTAAAATTTTGGACTGAACGTATCCAATTCTAAATAAAAAAATAACGAATAAATTTGTATTTTTATGTGTTTTTAAATATTTCCAGATACTGTAGGAAAAAATGTTATACAAAATTTTATTCAAACCTATTTCGGCTATATTTTCGTATTTAGCCAAAAAACTAAATTTGCTAAATAAAATAAGTATGTGTTTTTCAAGGCATATTTCCCCCCTAATTTTCGTAAGAATGACAATTGTTTTATCATTTTTGTTAGAACAATCTCTTTCAAAGCATAATTTATTTACTAAGGAATATAATCACTATGTACTTATTTCATGATTATTTCTTATATGCAAGATTAACAGATTTATTACACGATTGTTTAACTTAATTTATATATTACAAAACCTGAAACCTGTTTAAGTATAATACATATATTTCAATATTATTATAAAGTTTTTTATTAATTAAACGAACTAGTACGATTCATCAATGTGTCACAACTACATTAAAATAATCTACTCGCTAAACATTCATAGAGTAAACAATAATAAAAACTTTAAGTGTATAAATTTAACGAGAAGATTCATGTTAAAAGTCAAACACCTTAGCTGAACTTTTGACGGTAAACTATTTTATTGGAGTAGGTATGGAAGAGATTACCGGAGAAAACAGCTGGTTCTCTGCATGTCTGTCGCTTGGCATCAATTCAATTTGAAACCCATCAAAAGCGATCATGTATGCTTCGCTTCTAACTGCTATGACGATGGAGTATTGAAATGCCATTCAATTTTATATACCCTATTCACTTAGTGACTGACAATTTTACATTCGATTTTATTAGCTTTATTTTCTAAAACTTATTCCTTTAAAATATTTCATTACGGTATTCAACTAAGTAAAATCAGGTCGAGTAAGAAATATCCTTTTATTTCTAGTCTAATATAAAATATTTATTGATAATTGTGAAGGAATAGCCTTCTTGGACACTTTTAAGTAATTTTATTTTGAAGTAGATTTTTATGCTTTTGATCTTTATTTCGAAACATAATAAAATAAGATACATGGTCTTTTAACTGCATTACCTTTTGGCGATGACACTTCCTCGATTCTTCGAAACATATTAACCTAATTGTTTTATGGTTTTCATATGGAAAATAAAAGTAAATTCAATTAAATAATATCTTAATAATCTATTTTACCTTTTGTCATTATATTTATCTGAAAATTTTAATACTACTCAAAAATTCTACAACCAAGTCAGGTTAAGTACTTAGGAGTCATATTTAAAATACTAGATAACTAGTTTAACCTTTTAGAATTACGGTAAACTGAAATGTCAAACACTAGGTATAAAGTAGAAGAAAATTTCTCTAATGGCTAATTGAAAAACATTCTCACCACGGAAACAAAATGTTTGTCTATAAATAACTGCTTAGATTTATTTAAACATAGCCTACGCTGATGAAATATAATTTATAGTTTTGCAGCTTGCAGCAATTTAGCTAGGTTGCAAATATCGCAGTCTTAGATAATTCGGGATATCAGTAACTCCTCTTTGTACGTAACAAACCGCACTTTATGCAAGATCTACCAATACATTATATTACTAATATAATTTAATAACTCTAGAAACAATCCACCGAAAAACTGACAAGCATATAAATGTTGCATATAATAAAATTCGCAAATGCGCCTTCTGGACGTTTTACTAAGAAAGTTAAAAAATTACATAGACCAGATTATTCACTATACCCTCAATAAAAATACATTATTACTGACCACAATTTTTACATTATTTTGCCCATAACAGGGAGGAGGAGTGGTAAATTATTTAGTTCCAGGGTTACAGAAAATAGTTCTGTTTCTTATCACATGGTCAGCCAATTAAAAAACTGAAGCATTTAAAAATAAAAGAGGTAGAGATGTAAAAGACACTTAGTCAGTGTTATCTCTTTTGAGGGTAATGAATTTCATTATACAGCCAGACACTGTGATGAATGAAGGGAGGGTGACATTTGCAGGGTAGAAAGTATCTACATTTACCCTGCAAATGACACCCTTACTCTGCAGATACCCTGGCATGCTGATAAGCATACTTTTCCACTCAGTGAGGAATGCAACTGTAAACCACCTCACTCCTTGTTTTACTCAGTAAAACCTCTAGAGGTTCAAACCAGCCTTTCAGCTGTTGACCTAAACAACAGTAAGCACTTAGACCTAAACACTATACACTTACATTACAATACACACGCACACTCAATCAATTCTAACCCAACTTATATACGTTCATTACACTTTATAATATTATGAAAAATGACATTACTGACTACGAGGATTATGGGCTACGAGGGAAACCAAAACCATAAAACAAAACTAAAGATTGTTAGAGGCAAGTAGAAAACGAAGACTAACATTCCACTGATTTCTGTACAGGAAGGATGGCAAACGGTTGAAAAGTGGGTGATGAATAGTTTAAAGAAATCAGAAAACTTTGAAAAAATTTAGGATAAAGTGGGAGAAATTATTTAAATGGAACACGTATGTTCTACCCTTGCCGATTGTAAGCGATTACCGGTTGATGTAGATTCAAAGTACAGGTTTTGAAAGGTATTGTAGAAAATGTCACATAAAACTAGAGTATAAAGTTAATTTTCCTCATATATGTACATTACAATGAAGTATATTTACAATTCATATTGAGCTATTTGTGTTTGAGGAACATTGAATAAACAGAGAATCTTGGTTTACAAAACATTTTATGCGTATTGCTTCTGTAGTTCAACATTATAATTCACTACAAGACAAGTTGTGTAATTATTGTGTATACGTATTGTTGGAGAGAAATTAATAATCAGTTACCCTTTATGTATTTCAGTCAAAGGGAACTATTCCGTTCTGTATTACTAATGAAAATGCGTAATATAATAATCTATTTTAGATAATATATTTTGATGAAAATTATACGCTTACAGTCTAACCTTTTGCACAACCTTGCAAAAGGTTAATTTTAATACTAGAAAGTTAATTGGTTGGACACAAGTTCAACGAATAACCAGTAAAAAGAAAGACTAACGTAATTGTATACATCAGTGAAAAAAGATATAAAAAATTGTTATTTTCCAACAAAGATAATGAAATGAAGAGTGTTATAAAAAAAGATTAAATCATAAATATCAAATCCAGTGGCTTTTCTGTAAGTAATTTATCCAACTGTCATTTGTATGCCTAGGCCTTAGCAGATAATTACTGTAAAATTAAAAATATGATGTGAAACACTCACACAACTTTCTCGTGTCAATGCAAATAATGAAAAATTAATCTAGTTCTTATCATAAGTAAATATTGTTACACGAAAAACATAACCCAATTTTAATCATGAGTGAATGACGCTATATAAATTCAATCTTTGTAAGACGTTAAAATACAAAAAAATCAGTAATTGAGCTTAAACTATGCTCTGCAGAAAGAAATGGTTGATTGAAAGTTGTAGAGTTTATAATTTTCTATAATTTTAATGATATAAACTACGCTTTTTTCGTAAATACATACTAAGGTCAGCAACTTAAAAAAATTAATACTGATTTTCGTCATCGTTGTCCATCATAGATTATGCTATAATTGAACCTGTTTCAGCGTTCATCTCTTCCTCCTTCAGTTCATAAATCCATACATTTAAAAGTTAGTCGGTCTTGCGACATTCTAAAGAAATAATCTGTCCATTGTACTTTTTATTTCTTGATGATCTCATTTGGGGGTTGAGTTTCACTTTCCTCTCTTATTACCTCACTCCTGATGTGGTCTTATTTCGTATATCCTTTAACATCTCTCAGGATCATCATTTCTGCTGCTTGAATCACTGAATTTTGTTTCTTAAGCACTCAAGCATCACTTCCATTCATCAGTGTCGGTGTGGTCACCACCTTGTAAAATTTAATCTATAAATCCTTTTTTGCCTTTCAGGCTTCGTTGTATAGCCCGCACATTTCGTATTAAACCTGGATACCTTTTTCCACATTTTGATTATAAATAGATTCCGTCATATCCCAAACACTTGAAATTTTCTACCTGTTTTATTTTGTTATCATTCATAACGATTTTTTTCCTTATGGACCACCTACCGCAAAATAACATCACTTTCGATTGCTGAATTGATATCTCCAATTTAAATAGTTTGCTTTGGAGATGATGCTGATGAACTGCTCTTTGTAGTTTGTCATCCATCTTCTGAATTAACACAGTATCATCAGCAAAAAGCAGATGGTTGAGGAACATTCTTCGGCTAAGAGGCTTTACCCTCATCAACTTGTCACTGCCACCTAGACATTTGTTCCTCTCCCTAATATTGTATACTCGTACATTATAATATATTATGTTAAATGAAACCGGTAAAATTGAGCATCCTTACCGTACATTTTTATTAGTTCGCATCCCGTAGTCATCCTTCCATCTCCTATGTCTATCACTATTGATATATTTTTATACAAAAACATTTATGCTATATATAATATATCAGGCAATTAACGTACCTATTATTCAGCTTCACACTCCAAAGTAAACTCTTTAACGACATTATCAAAAGGTTTTCTCCAATCAATGAAAGCCAAATGGGTGTCACAATTTTATTTTCAATGTTTCTCTATGACCATCTTAGGTGTGAACATTGCGTTGATGCAGGATTTTTCTTTCCTAAAACCCATCTGGTTCTATCCTACTAAGTGCTCTTCTACATTCTGTAACCGTTTAGTTTTATTGAGGCATATAAATCTTGAATGTCGTATCCAAAAGAATTATTCCTCTAAATTGTTGCAATTTGGATTGATCACCATTTTTAAATATGGAAATTACTTTGGATAATCCCCATGTGTGCAGTACTCTGTGATTTTCCCAACAACAATTAAACAAATACAGTAGCCTCAGACTTAACATTATTTCTCACTTCAGTTATTCCATTTGGTCTAGTAGCTTTCCGGTTCTTCGATTTAATAATCATACTTTAAAGGTTTTCCATAGTTTCTTCATCAACACGATAAGAAAAGCATTGCCCGTAGTCATTGTCCCTTGCATTACCATGAAACCTTTTCCCTTGCATTAGCATAATCTTTTGCAGGGGTCTATCCTTCTATCTTCATTCACACTGATATTTTTAACCGATTTTTGTGGAGAGAACTACAGAAAATCACAAAGTGACGCTAAACCAAATATTATAGAAAAGAATACTTGAAGTAAAAGTTGTAAGTTTTTTACCTTTCTTTAACTTTAATTATATGCATCTTTGTCCTAAAATGCATATTTATTTCGCAATCTTAAAAAGTACATTTATTACCACGAGAGCGCAGCCTCCCTAATGATTCCAGCATACATGATGTGATTAAATTTCATGCTATGAGTGTGTCGGAGTAACCTGAGTATCGTCGTGATATTCCCGCAAGTCCTAAAAAGTGCTGAGAAAAAAATGTGACGTTACCCGTACCCTATCTTGTAAAGAAAAGCGGTAAACGATCATTACCAATTAAGCAGGTTTCACTAGTAATCCATATCACGTTATTGTATATTAAATTTTGTAACGTAATGCGTAAGAGTCAGAGATATCAAAGCAACATTAGTTCAAGTAGATTTTTCCAGTTTTCCATTCATAGATTCCAACAATGGATCTAATATTTCATAAAATTTCTTTAATTTGGCAATTGGAGTACTTGACTAGACCTATTTGAATGAAAATACCAAGTTTTTCTAAGTTGATGCTGAATTTACTATCACTGAATGGGCTTAGAGAACGGAATGTATAAAATAAATTCATTAAGTTCTTAGAACAACAGTATAAATATTTTAACAAGAATTAAAATGTTAAAGAGTAATTTGGTTAAAAAAATAAATGTTTAGGTTAGAGAGAAAACAAAGTGTAGGTATGCTAATACTGTATATGGTAAGGTGTAATTTAAATAAAGGGACTTAAAACGAGATGGATTAAACAAGGAAAAGAGAAAAAAGAAGAAAAGACAATGTACGTCGGATGATCTCACAGTAGTTAACAAGAGATGGAGACAAAGGAACAACCTAATTGCTTTCCCAAGCCTCAATCATTTAGTATGGAAGAACAAAAGACATGACTTTTGCATTTGTTGTTAACTCCTTGCAGCTAATTACTTTTGATATTAAACCGCGAAATTATACAACTAAGAAAAGTATTTTAATTTTAAACCCGGTTTCTTTTGTGAATTTTTATGAAGTCATTGTGTTTTCTTTCAAACAAGCCAAATTAACTTGCAGTATGACTGAAAAAGTCTTTACGTTTATATTATAATAAATTATACGTAATTTTCCAGTCAATGCAGGTAAAAGATCAACGCAGAAACTCTTGTTTAGCTTTAAAAACGTAATATAAAATGCTTTTGAATATTTTCAGAAAAAGGTATTATCTTTTATTTATTTAAAATTTACGTATTTTTATTTTTATTGATAAGAGAAAGCGGATTAAAGGAAAAAAACATTAAAATTAAATTGAAAATTCTCATCACTCTGTGAATCCATACACAAAGAATACAAAAATAAATTTTGAATAATGCTATACAGAGAACTTAGAAAATAGAATAAAATTAAATATATGGGCAATCTGAATTCAATTTGTAGTGACGGATACGATAAACATTAAGGAACCACCATTTTTTAAAAATAATTGTATGTTTAATAAGAAAACTATAAGAATTATTTTTAATTTTCCAATTTATATAAATAGTTTCATATTTTTTAGACTGTTTTGTCTCATACTCATTAATATATTAATATATTTAATTATTATGTTTTATTTCTCTCGTATTCACAATTGTATAATAGGTACTGTGACAATATCTAAGGGGAAAGGGTTGTTCCATAATTCTCTAGCAGGACTGAGTGTTTAGCAGTGTTAATGTAAATAATACAAGTTGATAAATTGGGTAATTTCTTAGAGAAATGGTTAGAAATAAAGTAGGACTATTATTGTGACGGCTACCTGAGAAGGGTAGGTGTATATATTTAGACTAGCGTCCCCCGTCGCGGCTTCGCCCGCGCAAAGGTTATTGGTTAAAAAATATCTTATGTTAAAAATAGTATAAGAGGCTTTTAATTTAGGTTTTCAATTTTGACTGTTCACATTTCAAGAAAAATTTCATGTTTAACAATAGTATAAAACTCCTCGAGTTATTGTCTTTTATCTCATGACAATACAATAGAAAAAATATTATAATCCCATATCTTCATCAATAGCATGCACGAATTAGACAGTCCAACCTTCCGCAGTGCGTTGAACAAAACCTGTCAAACATGTTCAAACCTGTTGAATACCTGTCAAACATCTGTTTTTATTTTCTGGCTTTTTTTCTATTATATTCAACTTATCTATAGATCCGATATAATCTCTGTGTATTTCTTATGGGAGACGTCGTTTTTTTGCGATTTCTCCCGTTAAAATCAAAATTTTGGGAAACCCTTTCTTAGTGCTCCCCTACATAACATAACAAAGGTTCCCTGCAAATTTCAAGTCTGTACCTATTATAGTTTCGGCTGTGCGTTGATTATGAATCAGTCAGTCAGTCAGGACTTCTTCTTTTATAAGTATTACGCTAATTACAACAATTGTGGAATTATTTCTGATTAAAATATTAATCCAGTTTAGGTCAAAAAATTAAACTCTACGTACAGTACAACATCCGGAGTGACAATAGTAAAACATAGATTAAAATCGTTGTTAACGTCAATTCAACTTCTGGGAAAATAGCTATAGATTATAAATGCGATTAAGAATAAAATGCGAGTTTTAACATCCGCTGTAGGCCGACTGTTGCTGTTTTAAACGAATCATATATATAAGTATAGGCTACCTATGTGTATTTCTTATGGGACGAAATTTTTGCGATTTCTACACTTTAAAATCAAAATTTTGCAAAATCCTTTATTAGGATTTTACATAATAGATTTGCAATCAAATTTATTTAATCAATAAAACTGAAATAATTGAAAATTTTTATAAATAGACCGTTCAAATCTTTAATTCTGAATATGTAGCCTAAATTTGTAATTTTTTGTTTTGGTGGCTGTCAAATACCGTCTGCTTTTTTTCGGGCCTGCGCCCTAGATCCACATTCAATATAATAACAGTAATATTTAGTTACTGAAAATGTGTTCTTGGATTTCAAATCACTATCATTAAATAATTGATTTAAGTTAACAAAATTTGTTCGTAGAAGAACGGTGAGTAACGACTAAAGCACAGTAGTACGATAGTTTGTTCTGAGAAGAACGGTTTTAAATAAAACTGTTTTTGACGCTATCATAGTGACTGTCAAATAGGCCTACCGTCTGAAAGTGTGCAACGCAAGTACTGGTGAGCTATGGAATATGCCTGTGGAAGGGGTAAATGTGTGTTGGAGAACCAGCCGTAAGCGTAGCGCTTCGCGTTGATTCATTATCCTCGCATCAGTGGGGGGGAATTTTTGCTAAAATTTGCTAAAATTTTGCTTTAAAATCAAAATTTTGTAAAATCCTTTCTTAGTGCGCGCTTACACAACATAAGAAAGCTAACTTCCAAATTTCAAGTCTGTAACTATTATAGTTTCGGCTGTGCGTTGATTATGAATCAGTCAGTCAGTCAGTCAGGACTTCTTCTTTTATAAGTATAGATAACTAGTTATTTTATTATGATGTGATATTGTAACGTATCCTTTATTCAATTTACCTTGTGTTAAGATATCTAAAAACTTACCGAACGACTTTGTTTTTTATTATTATATGAAAAACAATTGTTCATCTCGTAATTTTCATAGATTTTGTATAAAAGCGCAGTCGGTTTGCTTAGTCTCAGTTTTTATTTGTCATCGGCGAGTGAATGTGAATCACGTTGGCTAACAGTTATGTTTGCAATGTACTTTGAATCTGCCCATAACAGACAGGTGGAGTGTCAAATTATTTACACTCAATCTGTTCGTTGCAGGGCTAAAATAAATAGTTCTGTTTCTTATCACATGGTCGGCCAATTAAATGACTGAATCATTTAAGAACAGAAGAGGTAGAGGTGTAAAAGACACTAATCAGAGTTATCTCCTCTGAAAGTAATGAATTTCATTGTACAGCCAGACCCTGTGATGAATGAAGTGAAGGTGTCATTTGCAGAGTGGAAAATATTATGTGCTTTTCAGAGAGCCCGGCATGCTGATAAGCATACTTTTCCATTCAGTGAGGAAGGCAGGTAAACCACCTCACTTCTCGTTTTACTTAGTAAAACCTCTAGAAGTTCAAACCAGCCTTTCGGCCTTTGACCTAAACAACAACAACGTACTTTGAATCATGTAATGTCTACTTTGTATTGTCTGACCGTTAGAGTTAAAATTATTATTTGTAATTTATTATTTCTAATAAGAATTCTTGTAGTTTTGAACGATAGTTTGTTAATTGTTTGTTTTTCCCAGTAAATGGAATTTAAATAATGAGTAATACATGACTTAGCTTAAAGGGGAACACAACAAATAGTAGGACCCCAAAGGGACTTTAAAATTAGACTTAAATTTAAAGCGAAACTTACGATAATAATAGCCTAGATATTTATAAGTGCAAAAAATTATTGTCTTTTAAGGTACCTGTTTCAAGAACGTTGCAGACGTCGAAGTTGGTTACCAAGTAGGTTATTGGATGATAAGCTATGTTCGAGTAGGTTAGGATTTTGTAATTTTATATTTCTAAAAAGTATGTACAGTCGTAGTAAGCGCAATCTAAATAGCATATCGCTAAATTCTTTGGATTTTATTTTGTCACAAGTTTGCATTTGGTTTTCGCGAGGTATAGGGGGAAAGCATCGGTGCGCATGCGCAACTGCTTTAGTATCGTTTGCCAACACAACAACGTAAACTATACTTAAAGAACATGCAGTATTACACGGAACCTTTTGTAGGTTAACTGTATGAATATAACACTGTTTGTTACTGTAAATGGAAATGCCGGTTTCTCGAAAAGCAGTCGAACTGTTCACAGTGCTAAACGAAATCTTGTATGCAGTGTAACAAAAAGCTGTGAAGTTGTTGACACTAAAAAAATTACTTTCCATGTCTTTTAAAAAAAGCCGTGAGCGAGTGACTAACTACTGTGCTGTTTCTCTTTTCACAATTCGAAATATAAAGAAGGAAGTTAAAGACAGTGAAGAAGATAATTCTTCTGTACAGATTTTTGACACCTTGTAAATAAAAAACCAGTATATCAATAAGAAAGTGATGCCGACATGTGTAAAATTATTACCGGTTGTGAAAGAAAGGCTAAATTTTAGTTCGAAAATTTGTACGTTAAGAAAAATGTTAAAGGAAATGGGTTTCAAGTGGAAAAAGTGTCAGTCACAACGAAGTATTTTAATTGAAAGGCAACATAATGCTTAACAAACTGTGTAATTGCACGGTAGTAAAATATAATATCTCACTGTTTTTTTTTTAAGTTATTTATCAACATTCAGTGGAAATTTTCAGTCAAAACCATCGTACAGTCTCACCTTAAACAAAACGGAATCAGGACATAACAAAAGTACTTTATCGTAGATACTATAAGTTGTATTGATAAGTAGTACAAGAAATTATTTCTTGCTTCTAAATGAAGGGAAAACAAAATCGTTAAAATCTGTTGATTATAAGAACTAGATTTTTCTGATAATTTTGTGAGTTGGTAGTCACTAATAAAAATTCCTGAATATCTGTCAACATTTATACTGGTATAACGGACTATGATTAACTGAGTACAAGAACCACAAGTAATTCTAACACATTCTATGAATCAGGAATTTCAGATTGCATTATTGGAAATATAATTAGACTAACAGGATAGTGGTAAATAATTATTAAACTAATAGATCTAGCTGAGTGTAATGTTATTTCCCGCTAAATTTGTAATCGGCTTTTCGATAACACAATACTACTCACATTGATTGCGGTACGTCAGAGAATGCATGAAGAGTTTATGTTGCGTAGAATGCCGGTTGTGATAGATACTCGGTTGTTATTTCAACCAGAGATCCAAACGATGCTTCAAAATATCCCAACAATGATATATTCTAAACCACATGGTGTAGTGAATTTCTATGATTATAGAAAATATCAGTCTATTACAAAAACGTAGGAACAATTTGTCTGATGTTACTGGGAATTAGTCAATTTTTACTTTCTCTTGCCTATATGGATATATAGGAAAGAAAATATTGTTTTCATGTAGATTTCTCGAAATCGATTTTTCACGGGAATATACGTTTTAAGACTCCATGAGCAACAACGATAAACGCATTTTTAGCGTTTCGACTGTGTGTGTGTATGAACAAAAATTTCAAGAACGGAACATTGTACGAAGTTGAAACTCGAAGCTTAAGTAAGACACCACTAGAAGACCCGACACAAACATTTTCAATAAAATCGGTCATTCAAGAGTAATAGTTTATTCGTGTCAACTTTTACTTTTTGCAATTTTTTTAAAAACGGATCCTTTAAGTTTTTTTAAAAAATTACGTCATTTTTTATATTCTTTGTGCTGTACAGGATAGAGTAGGCACCATGTCTTAAGTTTGCGGTCTTAGTATGAGTTTTGGGACAAAAGTATACAAAATTAAAGTGTAGAAAATTAAAAATCTAACAACTTTTATTATTAACATTTTTTTTGTATAACGCTTTAGGTTAGCGGTAATTAATGATTTTCTGTTTTTCTTTTCATTAAAATCAGTAAAACTATGGATTTTCTCAACCTTGTTGGTGATAATTTTAATTACAAACTCTCTGTAACCAACCACATATAATAGAAGCAATTCCGAGTTTGACTTCCAAACCTCTCGAATTAGCAGCTTCACGTATAAATTGTAGACGTATAATTGACTTGACCTACCAGCTATAAAGTGAAAATTTTACGACCAATAGAATATTTTAAGATTTTCTTTCTACAGTTGTTGCTAAAATGGGTTCATAATTATCAGTTTAGTATTTCAGATTTTTTATTTTGTTTAGAAAGCTTATGATACGCCATTCTGTATTAATTATTTTTTTTATATTTCGATTCTTTTTAAAAAGACTCCGATGTTTATCTTTTTGGTTATTTCATATTTTAAAGATAGTCCCAACTAAATTTTCACTGACAAACAGTCATTGGCAAACAACAAAAAAAGAGAACGTGAAACATTTCTGACGTCCAACAAAAGTGTAAGTTAAAGATAAAAAATAAAGTAAAATATTTCCAACATCAACCAAAAAAGTAAATGAGAAAAGTATAAGAGAACGTGGCTTGTCAATTTTATTAGATGAATCTAAAGATTTTTTGGGGATTTACGTCAGCTTCTTATGCACATTAAGGTTAGTGAAGTGTAACTGATGAAAGAAGCAATGAAAATGCCAGACCTGACTGAAAGTCAAAGCCGGAAAGTTCCCGATACGAAATTTTCCTCATAATTCATTCTGAGGTATGGAACCCGCCAAGTATTCTCTCTGGCTACTCACCTGAATGTTTATTTAGTTTTTAATTCTTCAATTGAATTGTTGTTTAGGTCATCAACCAAAAGGCTGGTTTGAACCCGTAGAGGTTTTACTAAGTTAAACGAGGAGTGAGGATGTTTACAGTTGCCTTCCTCACTGAGTTGAAAAGTATGTTTACAGCTTGCCAGTCCCTCTGAACAGCCATATTTTTCACTCTGCAAATAACACCTTCACTTCATTCACTACATAATATTCCACGATATTTAATCAAATATGGAAGTTAAATAATTATTTTATATTACTTTCACGTTCACCTTTATTTACATTAAAAAATGAAATTTAAATTTTGTTTTCATTTTCTTTGCTAATGAGGCTGTAAGCTTCGGATCAATACGGTTTATATGTTGATAACTCAGCGCGAAACTAGACAGCTATATCAGTAGAGTGAATTACAATTAATACAGTACAAACAAGCATTAGTGTAGCAAGTGTAAACCTCATGAATATACTATAGACATTCTCAGATACGCTGAGAGATCCAAGCACCTTGTTGTGTTGCTTTCCTAGCATTAGAATCTACTAACTCGTTTAAGCAAAATTTCCTGCATACCTCGTCTGGTAGAAATACCTTTCATACAATCAAAATAATAACGAGTAATTTCAATTCAAACAATAGAAGATTTAAGTATATATGAATAAATTATTTTAGCTTCTAATTTAGAGATAAATTAATTCATTTATCTGTCGTATAGTCTGATACAATAAAGCCAAGTATTTAACAGCACATAAACAAAAAATTTAAACGCGTTTAATAAACAAACATATTATATTTTAAAACAAAAGACAAAGAATGAAAACATAGTTAAATAGTAATACGCACTTATTATCGGAATGGCCAACTATGAATAATTTAAGCCAACTATGAATAATTAAGTGAGAATTAAACAGACAATTTTACACATGATCGCCGTCACTGAACTACTTACTACACTTTTAATACCTTAGATGAAGCAGTTGAATTTGGTAGCGAATTCCTAACTGTGAAAACTAAGCTGAAGTTGACACGAACTGTCAGTTTTGTTATTTTGTTACTGTTAGTTGTGTACTTTGAACTGTTGACGGCTGTCAGTGAGGATAAAGGTCTTTAGTTTACAGACAAACAAAAATTTCCATAAACACGCCAGACTTCGGCAACGGTGCAGAAGAATTTTATGAAATATGTAACACAGAACGGGTTATTTCTCATCGAAAAACAGAAGCACTGGAAATACCACTGCAGAAAAGTAGATCTGCACAACTCAAGCACACAAGCTGTTTATGATGCACCAGCGAAACATTGCGCGATCATTAAGGTTTTCGGCGTTAAGACTGCAAACAATTAGTGATTATATGCAGCAAGGCAGAAGGGAAAAGTATTTATTTCTTGTTATTGCTAATGATTAATTAGGAATAATTTACTAGTATGCGATTTATATGGTGTGTTCACCTTGTATTAAGAACTTGATTATGCTCGTTTCCTATTTTCAACTAAAATTTTCTTATTTTTGTAATTTTTTTATGTTAAATATAATTAGGATGAATTTTTATTTAAAAAACTATTGTCTTTAAAGTATTTGCTTCACTACATTTTCATTATGAAATTACTTAGTTTCTATTTTAAAACACGTTTTACACGAACAAAGTATATTAAGAAAATGAGGAATTAGTTAATATTATCAGAAATTTTTGATAAACGTCGTAGTTGTATTTGTGTTTTCCAGGTTATGCCTCTGTCAAGATGTAGTCTGAGATACTTTTTGTTGTTCTTTAATCTTCTGCATCCGAGGCGTCAATAAAAACACATGTTTACTTCCACACAACGGGGAAGTAGTGTTGAACTTAATTGAGGCCAGTCCCAAGTGTTGATCCTCGTCCCTTCCAAAGGAGGCCGCAACCGCCTACCAACCAAAAACCCGCCACCTGACCACTTGATCCGACGACTACAAAAATCTTCCACCTCCCTCGAAACATACAATACTACACGGCACGTATTGCACATGCCGCTCAAAAATGTTTGGAATAAAGCTCACAAAAATGTTTGCACTGACACTTTGTACGCGTTTGAAAATGACCAAAATTTCTTTAAAACGATAATAACATGTGATGAAACGTGGTTTTTTAATTATGGTTCTGAAACGAAGCGCCAATCCATGCACTGGAAAAGCCGAACTTCACCGAGAGCCAAAAAAAGCTCGAAAGCAAGTCAAAATTTAAAGCAGAGATGATTGTTTTTTTATATCCATGGGATTGTGTACTTGATTCACTGGGTTCATGAAGGTCAAACAATTAATCAATATTACTACCTTGAAGTACTTTCAAAACTACGTCAAAGAGTAAAGAAAAAATGACCCGAAATGTAGAAGTATAAATCATGGGTTCTCCGCCAAGACAATGCGCCAGCTCATTCCGCGTTACCTGTCAAGAGGTTCCTAGCCAAGTACAGCATCTCAGTATTAGAACATCCACCTTATTCACCAGATCTTGCACCATGTGACTTCTATCTATTACGTAAGATGAAATCTGCATTAAATGGGACAAGATTTGAGTCTGTGGAAGCTGTAAAAAGATGGAGGAGCTGGCAAAAGATGACTTCCAGCACTGTTTCCAACAATGAAAAATTTGCATGAAGCGTTGTAGGGATAGAAAAGGAGTGTATATTGAAGGTAACAATAAGTGATATATATTAAATAAAAATAAAATTTTTACAACATCAGTCTCGGTTTTTAATAGCCACACCTTGTATTTCAACTGAGTGAAGGCTTACCAGTAAAACATTTTTATACACAACTCCAAATCCATTTATTAAAATTAGATCATAATCACATCCCGCTAGGTAACTAGTGACGGTAGGTCGATCATAAGCTACTAATGGTAACAAAGCTACCCTTATTATTAAGTCAAAATGAAAATACATTGAAAAAAATAAAAAATATACTAGACAGCTTGTTACGATCCCTTCAAAAGAATCTAACTGGAGTGTGGGCTACTACTGACGTCAAACTCATGCGGGTTGTTAAAAACATAATACCGTACATAGATAAAATGCATTCAAACTTACTTCTCGTTCCTGCTTTACCCTTTCATATTTCCTACCACCATAAATAAAATAACTACTTTTTAAATGATGCATTTTGTTTTTTATATATATATAGCTTTGTACAATATCACGTTTTTGAATAATTGAAAAAATGTAAAGCATAAAACCTTATGCTCTTTGTCTTACAAAGATTATTATTTCTATCGAAACTCTCATTGGTTATGAAAAAATATTAAAATTTAATAAGAATAATACAATATTTTTACATCGTTTTATAGAATATCCTTCCAATATTACCAACTCATTATAAGAGAATTACAATTTTGTTCATTAAAAATGATTAAAATTTCTTTTGTCTTAGCAAAGCATTACGTCATAAGTCTTTCTTTTAATTAAACTCAAAATAATATAACCTTTAAATTTAGAAATCTAGTCATTTAGTATATCTAAGATATGACAAAATGTGAATAATTTTAAATGGAATTCGATTAAAATTAATTTATAAAGCCTATGTAATTAGTGCGAAATTTTAATTCACTTCAGGCTACAAGTGCCAAAGTTTTATTTTTAAGGCGTCCTTGACCCTTTTGGTGGCGTTATTAGAATGGGTGTCGTGCAAAAATTTAATTAATAATATACATCTCGGTAACCCCTATTAAATGTTTTGTTATTTTACTAATTTAATCACATTTTAAGAAAAAAAGTTTACAACAATCTTCTGTTACAAAAATTATTTTTCCTTTCCTATATTAGACTCTATAAAATATTCAATAAGAAAAAGTATATACAATTATGCCATGTGTCATATCATTGTAAGCTTAAAGGTAGATGACGTTAGTCACAGTACTGCCGGATTGCCTTGTCAATTTCCTATTGGTATTAAAATCTCAGTCACACAACCATTCGAATGTATTCAAAGACAGTTTTTTACACTTACCTTTAAGGTCCGTTTCGGGATCTGGGTAAATTAAATAATTAACCCAATAAAATTTAAAATTACATGCATTTAATACAACTAAAAATTACAATTAGATAAGTGACAAAAATTTACAATTAAATGACTCAATAAATGACAAACTAAGTACAATTTATTTATTCAATAAATAACTTAACCAATATAGTAAATACTATTTACTGTGTGACAAAGATTTAATTGCCCTTTGCGGAGAGAAGCAAAATCGACCCGCTACTAGCTTTCTCAATAACATTTCATTATATACTACTACTAACTAGTACACTGGACTTGGTACATAATGAAGTTTTAATGAGAAGGCTAGTAGCGGGCCGATTCAGCTCCTCTCCACAAAGGGCAATTTTACAATTGCCACACAGTACAAAAACTATAGAGAAAAATTAAAAGTTTAACAACAGACAGTAATTTACTGTAACGTCGACCTTTTCTAACATACTGGTGTGCACTATGGAGTTCGCTCACTCGATCACAGACAAAACGTAAACTGCCCTAGACCGTAAACAAACCGGCGCTTATATAGGTGGGCTAATGGAGAGTTGGAGAAAAGACAGAGATTTTTAATATAATAATAAAATTCAAAATCTGACGGCTTCTGGATAAATCTTAAAAACTGTAAATAAATTAGCTTTGAATAGAAGGTGTCACAAAAAGGCCAATTGTCTAAATAGGTACTCGGCTCTCACAATACCTGTAAAACAAAAGAAACTAGTGTATCCTTCCAAGCCACAAAACCTGCACGAACTAAAAAGTTCAATTGAAATTGCTTTTGACTATGTAACTGACGATAAAATGTTACTGTTGAAAATTTGTGAATCAATTTTAAGTCGCTGTATAAAGTGTATAGAGAATCATGGTGGATTTTTTGAACACCTGCTATAACATTTTTTAGGTAATATAATTATGTACAATTCAAATAATAAATTTGTTTTTTTGTCTGTAGGTTTCTTATTCCATTAATCTTTCTTCCGGGTTTGGGGATACCGACATACAGACCACCCTGTATTTATAATAATTTTAACAAAGATGGTAGATTTGAAAATATAAATGGAAATTCGTTTAATAGCAAAATAATTTCTGATAAATTAAAATTTATAAACGTATGAAATTATTACAATGAAAACGCATAACATTTGTTATAGTAATTGTAAAGAATATTTTATTACACAATAATGTAAATAGTAAAATAGATTTAATGCAATTTGAGGAATATGGTTAAATGCACATTCATATTGAATAACAATGAATATTTTAAAATTCTGATAATATCAACTGGACAAACATATAAAATGAAATACCAATTTCTGCAATTGAAGCCTCGTAACTAATTGCTTTGTAACGTTATTGTTAATAAATGTATATATCAATACAAAGGACGTCTAACGAAAATATTTTAATTGATGCAATACTTCCAAAAATATACTTTTATGTTATGTATTAAAAAAAAACAAAATTAAAAATTCTAGGGAACAATTTTTTAGTTTTAGTTTATGCATAAATATTACATCTCTAAACAAATATAGCTCTTGCTTGGAAGAGAACGGAGGAACGTAAAATAACATTAATAACATATTGACATAAAAAGAAACGTATTCGATATATTTTGATACGAACCTTAAATAAATCTGGTTATAGTAAGCTATTAATGTTTTTACATTTGTATTCAATTTTAAGAGTATTAAAACCGTATAAAATTAATCTATAAATTTTATAAGCAAAATAGTGAACAAAATTGTTAAAAAAACCGCCTAAGCTAAATTCATTACAGGTTTTGCAGTATTGTTTACTGAAATTATCATAGATAAAATGACCAAGAAATAAAAATCGCTAAGAGACAACACCAAACAGCTTCGACCTTGTACCTTCTATTGTATATTTTACGTTATCAGTTTTTTTGGTAACTTGTGGTGTTCCTACGTTTTAGTGGTAAGGTTAAACTTAAATGTTTATCTCAGATAAATAAAGCACAATAAATTTTTTCATGTTTCGCTTTTAGAACAAAACATTTACTGTGTGTTGAATAAATTTTTTTAACAAATTAGGCGACAAACTTTTCGTTTCTCAAGTTTTGTAACGGTTAACATATTGACGAATATATTCAAATTTCAGTATTTGCTTTACACAATATCTATGTAATATATATATATATATATATATATATATATTATTTTATTAAACATTATTTTCCTTTGTTTGCACCACTGTGTGTACACAGTACACAGTGTGTACACAGTAATATGATAATGAACAGCCTGTTCATTATCATATATATAGTGTTATCTATAGTGTTATATAGTGTTATCTATATATAGTATTATCATATATATATATATATATATATATATATTTTTTTTTTTAAACTTCTGTTCATTGATGAACATTATAACACACGCTTCAGTTAACTTGTAAATGAATTTTTGAATAATAGTGTGTTGTAAGTTTGCAAATAATCCTAATTAAAAAGCAAATTGAAATTTTTATTTTATGAAAAGTTTATTATAATTAATCATAAAATAAAAATATAAAATATGTAGTCGCTGACTAATAATATTAATAAACTAATTTCTGTTATAATAGAGTTTTAACTTCATTCAACTATTATGCGGTAGCTTTTCAATTTTGTTTTTTTGTTTTTATTAATTACCAAATGAAAACAAAGTCAACTTTGTTCTGCGTGCATCATTGCATTGTAAAGGGATTTTATTTCATAAAAATATTATTGATGCAGTTAAAATGTAATAAAAATTACAGAATAATTATTCATATAGGTAAAATAATGAATTAATATGTACTTTACTAAATATACAAAAAACGCTTCATTATCATAAATAATTTACCAGTTAAGTAACGATTTGTACATAAAAAAATTTCATTTTATAATTCTATTAACAAATAAAAACATAAACTTCTTTGTGCATTATAACTAGAATAATTAGTTTCACAAAATAGTAGGGTATGTTTCAGACTTGAATTAGGACTACAAAGGGACAATGGCTAACAAGTAGGCTATGTTTCAGACTTGAATTAGGACTACAAAGGGACCATGGCTAACAAATAGGGTATGTTTCAGACTTGAATTAGGACTACAAAGGGACCATGGCTAACAAGTAGGCTATGTTTCAGACTTGAATTAGGATTACAAAGGGACCATGGCTAACAAGTAGGCTATGTTTCAGACTTGAATTAGGACTACAAAGGGACCATGGCTAACAAGAAAAGTGCCTAAACTACGCTAACGATAAACAAACAGGAAAACAATAAAGAGCTTTGAAACTCTTATTGGTGATTTCAGGAATAAATCTAAAACGTTGTATAAAAATCTCAAAGAAGAAATGTTGTGACCACCCGGAATAAAAGCAGAGATGTTACTATTGATGACTGTTATACACCGTACTGACAAATACACTATAAAATTGTGGGCAAGTTAATAAATGCGGAGAAAGAAGCCAACAGCTGATTTTAGAGAGGCGCATATTAAAATCAGTGGAATATGCTTTTGTCAGCTTAAGCTGGAATAGCTAAAGTAAAACCCTGAGTAATCAGAAAATCTCTTTACGTTCCGTTTTCAACGACTGCGTACATTTCATAATTTCATACGCTACTAATACATGATCCTTTGTAACAGACTAATCTGACCAAGAAACAAAGATTCATGGAGAAAGCTGGTTTCTTAAATTAAAAAGAATATTGAATTGAAATGAAAAAGAATATTTGCCAGAACAGTAAATACTGAAATGTAAAACAGCACGTGTCATCACTAAAATGTAGAATAGCCGGACACTCAGCGAGTTACATGAATGGAACAAGTAAATTCCACAAAGGAAACCCTGGATGCCAACGAGAATTCTCCTTATAGGTTATCCATGTATTTTATGACGATTTTACTTAAAAATGGTTGTAGGGTTTAACTGATCAGGAAAGGCGTAAAATAGGAAATTGTGGGGGCAGAAAGGGAAGACGTGACATCATCCAACAATGGATGATGTCAGGCTAACGAAGAAGAAGAAATTAAGTTAAATGTAATCGTTATCAGATCTCTTGGTCTATATCTTTATCAAACTGTGTCCTGCTCTGTATCAAACTGTTTAGTTGTCACCTCAGCTGGTTTCAATGCTAAGTTCCCTGTTCGATTATCAGTCAGATTTGGTTTTTGTTTCATCTAAATATCACCTAATATCATTACCTATGCAAGAAGCAAAACTTTTGTACGTATTATCACTTTACAAAAAGTAAAATTTCCGTGTAATGCATTAGCAAGATTCCGTTTCTTAAATAAACATTTTTTTTCTGTGCTTTTCTGATGATTAATTAGGGTAACATTTATGAAATTCGTACATTGGTGCATAAATGATTTAATTGTCACACATTTTATTTTCTAAATAATTCTATCAGCCTAAGAATTATTATTTGTGTGTATAAATGACACAAAATTACGTTAATGATAAATGCATGTCAAAGAATTTTTACAGGGTCGTTTAAAGTTTTACTTCTATTAATGTGTGTGGCGTTTTAAAGAAATTAACAGAAATTTTTTTTTTTTTTTTTTTTTTAATAGTAAAAATTATTTACAAACAGTTTAACAAAAACTTTCAGTAAATGTGTTGATGATGAATAAAACTTGAAGAAGACAGCACTCAGCAGCGTTGCTTCCAAGTCATCGTTTGGTTATAGTTGATGAAGGGTTTCTCCTTGGTCCTGGTGATGTACAATTTTTTTTCTTTTTTTTATACGGATGAAGTGAATGAAGGTGTGAAAAGAAGCGAATGAAGACGTGATACTGATGATCTGTGTAACTGATGATAGAAAATTTATTAGATGATTAATTTTAGATTAATGAGAGTTAGCAAGATTTAGATTATTAATAAATAAGAGTTGACAACCGCAATATAATTTTGTGTTTTTGATCTTAAAAGGATGGTTAAACATTTTAGATCAGGTGAAACGGAATGGAAGATCTAATATTCTCGCCTTCTTGAGTCTTTGATGTTCAATATTGTCATCGAGAAGATTTATAGCCAAATGATTGGAATGAGTGTCCAACTTGGTTATATACTTTTCACTCCGACTGCTAATTTCTTCTCCCACCGTAGGTATGCCCAGGTCATGATGGAGTATTTCATTAGGCACATACCAAGGTGCACAGCATATAAGTCGAAGAAACTTCGATTGGATTCTCTGTAATATTTCTACGTTAGATGTACTTGCTGTGCCCCAGAGTTCAATTCCATAACTCCAAACTGGTTTTATCATCACCTTGTACAGTGTCAATTTATTTTCCAAAGACAACTGTGATCGCCTCCCAACAAGCCAATATAGTTGTCGTAATTTGAGTCCAAGTTGTTTCCGTTTGGTCCATATATGTTTTCTCCACGTCAATCGCCTGTCTAGATAGATGCCCAAGTATCTCACATCATCTGAATGTGGAATTACGTTGTTGCGAAACCTTACTGGTGAACATGATTCTCGTTTCATCGTAAAGGTTACGTGTGCAGACTTCTGTTCATTTACTTTGATCCTCCATTTTTGGCACCAGTCTTGAATGTCATTTAGATGTTGTTGTAGTGTTTCAGAAGCGTGGACTGGGGAGGCATCAGATGCAATCATAGCAGTGTCGTCGGCAAAAGTTGCTGTTGTTACATGTTCATTTACAGGAATATCTGCTGTAAATAGCGTGTATAGAAAAGGACTTAAAATGCTACCTTGAGGTACTCCTGAACGAATTAGGTGCAAGGTCGATAACTCATCATCAAATTTCACTTGGAAAAAACGATCGGTTAAGAATGATTTTAGAATAGAAAAATAATTATGATCCAGGTTTAATTTAATTTTGTGTAGAAGAGCTAAATGCTATACCTTGTCAAAGGCCTGAGCTACGTCTAAGAAGACGGCTGAGCAAAATTCCTTTTTTTCTAAGGTATATCGAATTTGGTTAACTATCCGATGTACCTGTTCTATCGTAGAATGTTTTTCACGGAAACCGAATTGATGATCCGGGTAAACACTTTCTTCCAAAAAAGGTTTTAGACGATCAAGTAGTAATTTTTCAAAAACTTTTGATGTGACGGATAGAAGACTGATCGGTCTATATGACGTAATTTCGGTAGGTTCTTTGCCAGGTTTGAGAATCATGACTATTTGGTCAACTTTCCATTGAGATGGAAAGCAACCCGTCCTTAGAATTGCGTTGAAAATGAATGTCAGGAGTAAAATTCCCTTCCTTGGGAGTTGCTTCAACACCTCACCGGTAATTAGGTCATAGCCAGGGGCTTTTTTGGAACTCAGGCGCTTTTGGATTGTAGTTATCACTTCAGCCGGAGTGAAAGATTTGATAGGAGGTGATAGCTGAAATGGGGCTTCAAGATGTTCTAAAATGTCTTCTTCTAATTTTCGATCGATATCATCGTCGTGTGGACGGAAGACAGTGGACAGATATTCCGCAAACGCTTCCACTTTTTCTTTTGTGGTCCTAGCCCAATTTCCATCCGTTAGACGAAGAGGTGGAATTTGTTTCTTTGATCGTTTTATGTATCTTGTAGCTTTCCATAATGAATAGTCAGTAGCTGCCGTTGGAGATAATTGAACCAACCTGTCTTGGAAATAATGATTACGCAGTTCTAGAAGCGTGTACTTTAGATGTTGTGCTGCACGATTGAATCTTGTTTTGTCATCTGGGTGTCTGCTATGCTGCCAAATTCGACGTAATCTTCGTTTGTAGTTTATCAATTCTCGAATGGTAGCAGGACAACCTGTTGCCATGAGTGTTTTTGTTGGCGTCTGTAGTTGATTTCCATGCGGCATTTTGCACTACCTTATTAAAATGCTCAACCGCTTCCTCAATCTCGTCTTGCGATTTTAATGATACATTTAGAATTATATTTTCGATAACCAGACGCTTAAAGGAGGCCCAATCTGTGTTTTTGTTACACAGAATAGGGAGTGTCTTCTTTTTTTGTAGTTTACAACAAACGCTGGCGATTATAGGAGTGTGATCTGAGGACAAATCCAGGACCGATTTTACTCGAATAGAATTTTGACTTATATTTTTGGTAACAAAAAAGTCGAGGAGATCCGGAATTCTGCGTCGATCGGTTGGCCAGTACGTTGGTTCACCCGTCGATAACAAGCCTAAATTATGTTTTTGTACAACATTAAACAGAGTTCTACCCCTTGGATTACATAAACGAGAACCCCATGCCTGATTTTTCGCATTGTAATCACCTCCCGCAATAAATTTGTTACCTAAACTTTCAAAAAAAGTTTCAAATTGAGCGGCCGTAATGTGATGCCGCGGGGGAGAGTACAGCGCTGAAATTGTTACTTGTCCGCGCACGTCCTCAATGACAATGTTTGTTGCTTGTAGATAAGGTGTTTCGAATTTTTGAAGTTCGTAATGTTTAATATTATTTTTTATTAATATAGCGGAGCCTCCATGCGCCGTACCATCAGGATGATTAGTAAAGTATAGAGAATAACCGTTGCACCTGATGTAACTCCTGTTAGTGAAATGTGTTTCTGATAAAAGCATGACATCGATGTTGTATATGTTTAAAAATGTGACTAGTTTTTGAATATGTTGACTTAAGCCATTGGCGTTCCAGAGTGCAATTTTATATAATACTTGCTTCATTTTAATTCAATTTCGAAACAACGATTGTAAGTAAATTTAAAAGTGTCGCAATTTGTTCTGTTTGTTTTTGTATGACGTTTCGTAGTTCTAGAAATGATTGTTGTAGATTTGAAATCGGATCAGTTTGCAATGGATTGGTTGGGATTGGTTGCGTAGAATTGCCCTTTACGGCTCTCGCATAGTCTAAAATACTGTTACTGTTAGGTGTCTGTTGTAATGTTTCCTGGACGCTGTTTTTTGCAACAACTTGGGTGACAAATTTTGAGCTGACCGTCTGAGTTCCCGGTGGTGTAACTGTTCTTTCGCGTAAAGGTGGAAATTTTCGTTGTTTAATCTGTTTGTATATTTCGCAACCTTTGTAGGTAGAGGGATGGTCTCCTCCACACAAAGCGCATAATGGTGGGGCGTCCTTCTGTTTACCACAAATAGTAGTGTCATGATTATCACCGCACTTCACACAACGAAATGGTCTGTTGCAATACGCTCTTGAATGCCCGTACCGTTGACATCGCTTACATTGAATAATATCGTTTTTTTTTTGGTAGGGTGGCTCAAATTTTATTTTGGCGTTTTGCAACAATTCTATTTTATAAATATCTCTGTTATTAGACGCCAGTTCTAAATCCACAAAAAAAAAGCGAAAGAGGTTCCTTCGTAATTCTGTGCCGTATGTTCGAGATGTTCCGTACGGCATGGTTATGCGTAGCCAGTTCTTGTATCACGTCGTTGACGTCAACTGAGTAGTGGACGTGACGTAGAACAACCCTGAATGTACGGCACTGTTTTAGCTGGTAGGTGTGGAAGTCAATTTTAGAAGACTTCAGATTTTTAATTATCGTCGAATATGCACGGCTGTTGCTGGCGTTCAATTTCATTTGACTTCGAGAGATAATTTTGTACACATAATCTGTTTTGTTTACACCATTGCTGGTGATTATATTTAAAAGCAGTTGCAGGTTGCTAACGCTGGGAATAAAGACAGGGGGCGGCTTTGGTTCAGTTGTAGATGAATCGTCTTCCATGTCGGAATTGTCTGACCACATCGTAAGCGTTGCTAAGTGGAAATGCTGTGGCTGTATTATCGAGTCGCTTCCCTGCACGCAAATCATTTGATGACTTTTCCGCCTTTCTTTTATTATTTCTCGCTCTTACAACAGTAAACTCGTCTTGAGGTTTTGATGGTAATATCGGTCTGTTTTTGTCAACCGATAAATTACGTGATTCATTAACGAGTCTTGGATTCCGAATGAATCGTTTTTCCGATGTGTGATTTGAAAATCTATCAACAGATGGTTTAGCAGCGCCTTCCTGATTGGAAGAAGTTGAAAATTTGGCGACCGATAAGTTGTTATTTATAGGCATACCACTAGAACAATCAATATCATATGATTGGGTTGAAGAAGAAGAACCCTGTGTCGACATTTTAAAAATTTAACCTAATAATGTTCTATTTTAACAAAACAAACAAAAAATATAAATTTAAAAAGTCTTTCAGCAACAAATAAAATAAAAAATTACCAACTTACATATTGATGTAACATTCACACACAATCACACAATAATAACTGTTGAATTAATAATGTTTCAATGAAAAAACAGTGGCTAACAGAAGCTAACAGAAAATAGCTTCTAAATATTTCAGTATAGTTCATTTTTCGTGAATGTTGTTTTGATGATTTGTATACGTTTATACTCTTATGTTTATGATGTTTTCGTTCCTTTGAAAATAATGGATATAGCTAGTTATTTATTACCATTTAACTTTCAAGAAAGTAGAAAGAAACGACGTTGTACTTAAGTCGAAGCTAATTTAAAAGGTGAATTTGGAGAGGTAACCGCGGGCAAAACTCTTCGCTGAAAGAATTAAGGACGGTTTGTGTGGTTTGAGGTGCAATGGTGGTATGTAGGATAGGTCGGCGAGAACAGGGGTTGCAGAGCGGAGGGTTTTAAGTTGAAAACCGACGGTCCTACTTCTACTAAAACCTTCCTCCGCCCTCAATGCATCAATTAGAAAGGAGCCAACGCCAACTCTTTTCTAGTCTTTTTATTTCCTGCGTGTGCCCTCCCATTTTACTGCAGACTCAGATTTATGTTTAACTCCTACCTACACTTTACCAAGAACTTCATATCACAATTTTCGTTTACAATTTATGTCTTTATTTATTTATGTATAAGGTAGGCTCTATTGCTAGAATTACGCTTTCGGTGCAACTAGTAACCAAGACGGGAAAGAAAAAACAATTTATATTACCACAAGTAAAACAGCTTATATACAAAGGTCAGTGAATGCTATTTTTCTTGTTCTTAATATACATAGTAAATTTTATTTAGATTTTAAAATGTTTGAATGTGTATTAAACTCTATAATTCTGTAAACATCTTTAATACTCATTCACAGGCAGTAAATTTTGGCATAATCAAGCTCCCCGCTCGTAAGAGAGATGCACTTCATTGATACCTTATTAGAGAGGTGTCCAAATCAAGATGTAACGTTAAATAATAATATTAAATAATTTTTTCTTTAATTTTAGAATTACATTACGACTGGCCACTTACATCTGCATCCATCCTTGTTAAATAAATCTCTGTCCTTAATTTTTTAACTTTCATTTAACGCTTAGAGTTAAACAAAACAATACACAGTACAACCTCGTATATGCGGAAGAACTGAAACGGGAAGAGATCCGGATAATTGAAAATACGGATAGTTTGAGATAATAGGAAATACGCAATAAAACAGTACAACTTACCAATGATAAAACATATATTTAATTAATGTACTTTACAATTTTACATTAGTAGTCAATCGTACTTCTCGAAACATTTATCAACCTTTTTGAATCGATTTGGTATATATCGTTTGAGAGCAGAAAAATCACACATTCGTTTCATCATCAGTTCGACCCCCACGGTGTCGGGCTACCGCTCTAAATAAGCCATGATATTTTCTAATTGTGATCTGGTATCCACATGAGGCATTGTTGGGTTGTCCATCATCCGCTTCTTCATCCGACTCCCCAGCTTGTCTGCTAACCTCATATTTGTGCACATCGTGACAATCTCGTCGTCTGTTATATCACGGTAGCTTCCGTAAATTGTTTCCTCCAATCGTAGACAAACGTCTTCGATATTAATGTCAATGCATCCATCGATTTTACCAAACATTTATATTGGTCACTATTTAAGTGATTAATTTATTGAATGATTGGCTTGTTTTACAAGCCATTAATTTTTTCATGGCTTTCTGTAGGGCTACAGTAGCGCACAGTAGGAGGACAGTTAAGTCAGTGTTCCCATGCTGTATTTTTGATTACACACCATTAAGTTGAATTGTTTATTTTTTTTTTAAAACAGAATCAAAGAGAAGCTTTTGAAAGAAAGTTTCTTCAATCATTGGTCCAGATAATCCGAAATTTCGTTTAAACGGAGAAGCGGAGTTTCGGATAATTCGGAGTTTGAACTGTAATAACTACCAAGTAGGTTAAGGAACAAAAAAAACCATTAGGCTTATAATTTTTTTTTAAGATAAAGTAAAATAAATTTTGACATTAGTACTTTAAGGTTGGCGTATTCATTGTTTAATTTAGAAGTTTATTTTTTATATTGTTTTGTGGTGTCTGAACGTTAATGACCATGACAAGTTGACAACCGTTTTGTCTAAGTGCAGAAATTACTAACGAAAATTTCAGTTTGTTTATTTTAATTTTCAATTTCTTAATCTAATCCTCTATAAGTTTTAAATGGATTTGAATTTTGTGCAAAGTTTCTACTGGATCAACAGTAGCTGTTGACAGTATAGCCATGTCATCTGCAAAAATTGTCATGTCCGTATTATTAAAAAAACATATTGTTTGTATTACAATTTTATTGAAAATAATAATTTATTCTGTCAGAAATATAATTCCCTTCATATTTTAAAACTTGTTATTATTAGTTAGTCAGGTGCCCACTACAGTGAGTATGTAACTCAAACGTGATCGTACTCTTTTGCTCAACATAAAACAACAATTTTTGTATTTTTTCATTGAAATCAACTGTGTAATAAAATTACCGATTTCAGCATTCATTTAGTTTCGAAATTAAACAGTGACCATCCGAATGAAAAGAAACCTTATCTTCACTAAGCAAAATTTTCAGGAGAGCAAAACGAAATTAAGTTATAAAATTATATTATTTTGCTTTTAATGTTTAAAATATTACTTATACTTTTCTTTGTATAAAAATAACCCTATTTTATTATTTTTAATTCCAAACCTGATTAAATTCTCAAAAATAGACTGTATGTCAAATATGGAAACGGATGTTAGCTTTCTTACTAGTAAAGAATATTTTTTATTGGATGCGTAAAACAGAAACTAAAATTTCTTGCTCAAAACATGAAAAAAGTAAATAAAGCCCTGGAAAATATAATTCCAAGAAAATAGTCAGAGAATATTGCCTCCATACTTAACAGGAATATCAATAAAATTTTCTGAATGTAAATTTTTAGTTTAGGCTATTTCCAGTATCATTATATTTTTATTTATATTATTTTTTTAGATTAGTTTCCTTAGTATTTTTTTAAATTTATTTATTTAATGTCGCACAACTGCAACAGTCATTAGCGACAACGTTGGGGTGTGACTGTGGAGGATGCAATGATTTTTTTTGTAACGTATGAAAATATGCCGTGCCTGAGTGGGATTCGAACCCACGACCGCATGATGAGAGGCGAGCATGTTGCCAACTACGTCAATGCGGCCGGCAAGTATTATTTCCTTAGTATTATTTCAATTACTAATGAAATTTTTCTAAATTAAAAAAATTTTCAAAATTCTATAACTTAAGTCTATTTTTTTAAAAATATTATTACTAGTGGATCCCTTATCTCCCAGCGGGTGTACAAAAATTAACTGCTGATTTAACTTTTACCTTAATTAAAGTGACCGGTCAAACAGTATGATTATTATAGACTGGCTTGAAAAAGTAATCGGCTAATCGAAAGTAATATATATTTATCACGAACAACTGTTCTTTGCTACTTTATTAAAGTTTCTCGTGAAAATAATACTGCCGATATTACTGAGGGGTGAGTTCGTTTAATACAAAGGGTTAGTGTTATGTGCAAAACAGTGGACTTCATCAACTCTAGTACTGTCGTTTATCTCTGCCCTTTAGACCGCATTGTTTTGCAGCCTATATTGCTTCGTGATGAAACAAGCTTATTATTCTAGTCTACATATTCGGTGTCGTGGCGTTACAACAAACAATATTCCAGCAATCAATATTTCATCAGGTGTGGAAATAATTTGTTTCAGCTCATGTAGATTACTGAAGTGAAATAAATATATTTATGTAGAAAAATTAGTTTTTTTAGCCGTTATGAACTTAGGTAAAGCTTTTCAAACAAAACCATAGAAAATTTTAACACACACGCAGACCAATAGCTAAAAACATGTTTTTTAGGGGGTCAGGGGATCTGAAAACGTGTATATCCGGTGAAAACTCGATTTTAAAAATTGACATGAAAACAATACTTTCCTTTCTATTCATATAGGCAAGAGAAAAAAAAAATATTGTTTTACATTGGTTCAGAGTAGGTAAGTTAATTATGTAAAATTTAAGTTTTAGTTATTTTACATTATTTAGTTTCATTAATTATTTAATTTAAAATTAATTATGTATTGGGTTCAAATCCCACTCAGCCACGGCATTTTCATACGTTACAAAATATCATTTCAACATACAACGAAACATCGTCGCTGATGGCCACAGTAGTTGATGCGACGTTAAATAAAGAAAAAAAACTAATATATTATTGTTTTTATTTTTCTTCCACGTGTTATTAGTAACACATTATAAACATTTATAAATAGTAAAGAAAATCAATTCGTGCATCAGTATGAGTGTGTGGCTGGCAAAAGTATATTTTTATAAACTTGGGAATTCACCCACTCAGTATCTAATTTGGAGCAGTCCGATTCCTACGGGGATTTATTTTTACTCTTGCAGCTGATTCCTACAATTTTCTGTTTTTGAAGAATGAGTTACTGCTCTACAAATTTAAAACTAAACTTCTAAATTAAACTTAAAAAAATTATGCTTCTTCTCATGTAGGCCTAATATGTCTGGCCTGGCATTTTTTCATCACTCATCTATCTTCAGCTATTATCCTTCTCACTGTCTGCATTAGCAGATTGAAAAACAGCTGGACGTTAAAAAACATATACAATATGTTACTAATTAAAGTTCAACTTTCATTACAAAAATTTCTGTTGCTAGACACAGTCTATTCGGGGATATTCTGCGACGCAGTATTAGTTTTTATTTTTGAGAATTATTTTATTTATCACTTACATTAAATATATGTAAATGTGGTAAACTTTTTTCTTCTTAACGTATTATGTCCTTTCAGAATGTTGGTAACCATCACAGAATGGAGGGTCTATTGGTTTAGTTGTCAGACAATTGACTTTTATGCCGGGGTCCCAGGTCCAATTCCGTGTCAGGTCTGGCACTATCTGTATGCCACCGTTTTATGTGTAAAAGCGTTTCGTACGCATCAACAATTAAAAATTAATAAAATTGAACTTCATTAGCAGTGAGTCCAAAAACCACACTCTTATTCACCCTACAGTCTAATTTAGTGTTTTCAGCCATGATTTTTTTCTCCACAAGTACCTATTTTCCCCCTTGCACGATATTGTTCAAAAACCCCCTGACCTCTGTTCGCGTATCTACATATTCACATTTCCTTTTCTTGAGTGGTGAATATAATAATTATATTCACCACTCAAGAAAATTTGAGGCGTTCTAAATGACTGCGGTGTCATAGAACGATGTTGAAAATTTCATGTTTTGAAAAGATCTGCAATTCCGAAATACTTCATCTGTTATAGGGAGATAAAAGCATTGAAATTATTATTACTATTATTATTTCAATGCTTTTATCTCTCTATATTAGATGAAATATTTCGGAATTGCAGATCTTTTCAAAACATGAAATTTTCAACATCGTTCTATGACACCGCAGTCATTTAGAACGCCTCAAATTGTCTCATATTAAGCACCAATGTCACAGAAAAGAATTTAAAAACACCCAGCATTAAAGTGACTAAACTCATAAAGAAAGATTTTATTTAAATATAAACCATGCAAGCTATTGATAATAATAAAATCAAATTTAATTTACAACTTAGCACTCAAAGTTTAAAAATTGATTACGAGAAAATTTAATTGAGAAGATTCTAGAAAAATTAAACGTGAAATAATGCTAGTTTTGGCAATTGATTTTGAATTGACTTTAAGATGCATGCTGATCAATTATAAAAAAAACAAAATGTTTAATTATTGATCCAAAACGTGGATTTCCTTCAATCACCAAACAAAATTTACAGGTGAAACATATAGAAAATGCATTTAATAAATAATATATATAACAAAAAGTTATCATTTTTATTAAATAAACGTTAAATTATAGCTATATATATAATATTACAGATGAAAAATATAAAAGATGTCTAAAAATGTATAAAATTATAGTTGCGACTGACATTTATAATACTTAGTCTATTTATTTATTTCCTTAATATCTACTCCACTTATACTGTATCTCCACTTATTAAAATGAATGAATATTTATAGGTTTTTGTTAAACTTGAGTTTTATATTTATATTTAGCATAATTTATATAAAACTCTGACAAGATTCAGTAACCTCGGAGATTAATTTATGGAAGGACGGAAGAAGCTGTGGAATTGAAGAGATACTTTTATACTGACTGGTAAAGCTGTAGCTGGCTATAGTTGGTGATTAACTGGGGACCGGAATGGGGATTAAAACAGTTAAGTTTGTGTTGAAGAAAAAGAAAAGAAGTAGCACTAGCAGAAGAGGAAACAACTGAGTGGCAGCCGCTCTAAAATGTCAGAAGGTAAAACTTTTTTTTAACATTTTCCTGGAAACTTTAGTACATTTTAACTAAAGGTACAAACATTTTAGAACTGCCTTAAATAGAAACTATGCGACACAAAGTATCTCTTTTAATTTTTTCAGAAAATTATTCCATAAAATTAAGCGAGTACAATATTTATAATGAGTTAGTTATAATTTATAGTTCTATTAGCCACTAATAGTTGCTATTGTTCTAATAGTTGCTATTGGCCACCCCAAGCGAATGGTGAGTCTCGTTTTTGCGTTTTGTGCTATATTATAGCCTTTCCGTTTCTTACTCCAAAAATGTTACTTGTTTTGTTGTTGTTTGTTTATTTATTTAAAGTCGCATTAACTGCTTGTTCATTAGTGACTACAGCGGGTTATGGAACGTTGGGTTGTGACGTCTTATAATTTTCAGACCCTAGCCGGGAATCGAACATGGGACCTCCGCGTGGTAGGCCAGCGCACTACCACTACGCTACGGAGGCGGCCTTGTTTTATATTGTTTATTTACTTGTTTCATATTGTGTAGGTATATTCTTTTACGTGACAATAAAGTTGAATTTATCTAATTCATTCTAATTTATCTATTTAAATTCGAATTTATCTAATTATTCTTGCAGCTCTACATCCCTTGGTGGGCTTTGGCTTACTCTACAACCCTCCAGCAACACACACTCACACAAACATACTCTCTCTCTCTCTCTCTCTCCTTATCTTTCAGCTAGTTGCTAGTGCCCTCCATTCTCTCACGTTCATCAAAATCAATTACTTGATAACATGACCCATCCATTTTTTTCCTTGCACGACTCTTCCATTCATATACTCTTATATATCGCATTAACCATCCTCGTTGACTCCATTTTATTTACGCTTCTACCATCTTAATTTTAGGAGGCCATCTTTGAATTTTTAAGAGAATGGTTATGTCTCTACCTTATATGTACCCTCTGATCATTTCATATTCGTACAAGTTTTAAACTTATTTAAAATCTCTCTTTAGAAACTTCTCAGCATGTTCTAATGCGATTCTGACGTAGCTCACCTTTCGCAGATATATATGATAAAATTGGGGGCACTAAACACATTTTATATTTATTTCCATCTTTGTGTCCCTATTGCTTATTAAGGTTTTTTTGGTTATATATTAATGTAATCGAGTTGTGAAGAAATATCATGTTTTTTGTTAGATTTTACAAATTGGATCAGTATAACCTAATATTATTTTATCAATTATGATTATCTGTAAGATGACGACCTTATTTTCGTAAATCCTTATTTTATATTCAGATAAATCTATTTTATTTTAAGTGCATCCTATTCGTGATTTCAGAAGTAGTATTTTTAACAATAGAGTGTACATTAATAGATAATCTAGATCATTATTCTTGTATTATATAAATAAAATTGTTGGTAACGTACAAAAATAATGCTGATTTTTATTTTATTTTAACAATAAAAGTATAGTAAAGCATGAGTAAAAGAAAAACGTAAAGGATATGGTGACAAGGTTTTCCACTAGTTACCCGCTGCGCATTCGGCTCCTACGGCCGGGTACAAAACCAGCAATACAATAACGGTATTATTTATTATCCTCCATACACGAATTGAAATGTTCCCAGCTTGCTTGCTGTACTGTAATGTAGCCTTCCCAATTTTCCAAACTTCTATTTATTCTTTCTTCTACAGCTATTGAACCTTTTTTTATTCTTTTACTACATCCAACTAACAATCGCCTTACACAAATGGACATCCATTTTATACTTTTAAAATCTCAAGACGATTTACTTTGTGTTACGTTTTACATTTATATGTCACAAAATAAGTATTTAGGTCATTGTCATTCGTGCATTTATCGTTCAGCCACCGTAATGATAACCACATGATCATTTTTCATATAACGTTCTTTAATGCAAATGTGTTGTTTAACATAAATGCAACTTATCAATTAGATTTAACACAGGAAAGAATTACCACCCACTTCTGAAATATTAACAAAATATAACATTAAAACAAATTATACTGTTCTTAATTATTATTTACCATCAAAACTAGATATATAGTATTTTTTCTTAAATAAATATAAAGAAATAACCAAAACCTCTTTTAAAACGGAAAAATAAAATGAGAAGTAATAAACAATAAGCACATGATTCCGAAGTTTATGTACACCGAACTTTAATAATAAAAAAAAATGAAACGGTAATTAAAAATGTTCATTCGGTTATTTACAAAATTCACACTCAAACACGCCAGTCATATACAGAATACTAACATTATGTTATTTACAATTTAAAGTCACACTATCAAAATCGCCCTGGGAGATCCAGTACTGTAGCACGTTTTAGTCTATGAACATTATTTGTTCTTAAAAGTTTTGATGAAATTGATTTGTTAGGAAGAATTAATCCGGAAATCTTTTAGAAGTCATTTTTCTAAATGCCATATTAAATTATTAACAGTATGAAATAAAACTCTGCGAGACAAAGAAAAATCCAAAATTTACATTTAAGAACGTTTTCGGACAAAACTTTTACGATCAGAACTAAGGATACCATGGTACATATGAAACACAAATATCCTAAGCCCTAGTGTAATTTTCAGGTCTCACTTGTACCATTATACTAAATAAATGAAGTTCACACGTAACATAGGATGAAGCTTTTAGACAAAGTTTGGTTGGTCAATTTTCTACACCTCGTACATTGTGAATTGTTGTAGCTAAATGCATTATAGCTTTTGGAAATGATTGTAAAAAATTGGAAATAAAGTTTTATTGTCATTATCCTAGTTACCAATCCCCTTCATCCTTTCACCTTCATCAAAACCAAAAACATCGTCCATTCCTTTCTTCCTAGGACGGCCTTCGTCTCATATTTTACCACATTTTTACC
Organism: Catonia carolina; assembly: GCA_035578175.1. Taxonomy (NCBI): domain Eukaryota; kingdom Metazoa; phylum Arthropoda; class Insecta; order Hemiptera; family Achilidae; genus Catonia; species Catonia carolina. The sequence continues at coordinate 20,677,528 of JAQMRL010000013.1, forward strand.
ATCCTCGTAAATTCCGTTCTTATCATCTCAATTTTGCATTTTTCGGAAACGGACTACAATCCTACTTTTTTGTGTACCCTTCGATAACCTTATGTCCTCTCGACTACAGCAAAATATCCACAACGACATGAAACGTAACTTAGTATAGCAAGACATTACACAATTTATCTGAATATACAAACAAAGAGTGAATGCATATCCGAATAATTTTCAGTAAACCTACTTACTTTCTTGACATTTAACAGATACAGTGTGTTAGAAATACGTACTAGATTGCAACACAATTAACTTTACTTTTACAAACTTGTATATATCAATATGTATTTCATTTTTCAATCTTTTCAAAATTAATTTTTATTTTATTAATTAAATTTTATTACGTAACCAATAAAACGCTACACTCAGACCTAAACGTACCCTAAATAAATGACGTTTTCTTAAAACTCTATACAAAATTTAGGAAGAAACTCGAGAACCACCATAACGCATTGATCTCAAATTTGGCTACTCAGACTCTCCCAAACAATCCAATAAGATGACTAAAACGTCGATGGAGCCGGGATCTCATCAATTAACGTAGTACTGTAATTGACTATCCATTACACTGTTTTAAATACTACACTTATCTATTCAATTCGGAGTTCTGTCACTGGACTGTATCTCCACTCACGTTTATTTATCATGTTAATTTTTCCCAAATTTCGTGTTATCACATTCACTGATTGTTTCCAGCAGATTGTGAATTTCCTAAATAAAGAGAAAAAAATTATTTCAGTTCAAAAATAAAAATTTAAAAAAGACTAAATATAATTAAAAACCCGTTATCTATTATCATTTATTATTAACGTATAGACAATGTTGCATGTTTTATAAATTCAATGTTAACGTTAAAATCTATTGTTTTTGTTTCTGTATAGAATAACAGTTTACTATTTTGCTGCGATTTTACTGATTTGATAATAAAAAATCATTATTAATAATCTATTGTAATAATATCGGAGGATTTTTTATAAACTATCACACAGAATTTAACTTATTTTAATTGGTTTAATTTATTTGTATATCATCAGTCGTATCAACTTGTTCCGTATCGTTATAGTTTTTAAACTTTATTATGTATAATTACCTCAGTGATTCAAATTCCATGGGACTACTAAAAAAAATTGAAATCAACAAATTTCAAGTTTCAGTATTCCGATGTAGGCCTATGTATACATCGGTAATTTACCGATGTACATAAGCCTAGGCCTACATCGAAATTTTTTAACTCTTATAATTTTTTTTAAATTTCAGTAACAAATAACACCTTGCTAGAAAGAATGCCACAAACTTAGAAAAATGGTCTTAAAGTTCTTGAAAATTAAATCGCTTGGTTAAAAGTTACGTAAAATGATTTAGCAGAGTAGTCAATAAAAGAAAAAGAAAGTCAGGGTTGAAATAAATTTCGAAGAAAAATATTGTGAATTGAAAATATTTTTCATTACTACAGAATATGTTTTTATTTATTACATTTTAGTAGGTTTACTGATTTAATTGGGATATCGATTTTCGAATTTTATTTTCTGTACCATAAACTATATTTTGTTATTTATTAGTGAAATATATCAGTAGAGTAGTTTTTAGAAAAAGACTTACTATCTAATATTGTAATATTCAAGGATCTAGAAACATTTTATGTTACTTAGCTTTTTTCTATAAAAATATGAGCTCGATAATGCCGACTTGAAACACGTTTACGACTCAGCCTTTTCTGAAATCGATGCCATTCGTAAGGTTTGCTATATTGGGTAATAAATCGCATCTTAGAGTGGCATTTCCATTATAACCCGATTGACGGATTTTAAGAATCATTGGGGATTGGTTGGAATTAATTGTAGAGGCGCCACAATTCCACCCTTGTCAACCCTCCCTACACACATACGGTAGATCTATGCCAGCGTTCAACCCTTCCTCCTCCTCTGAAACCCATCCTAAATCCCTCATGTTATTATCCTTACAGCAGCTACGGGAATTGTACCCGGAAAAAACATCAGCTAGTTCAAGTCCCTCTTCTCTCAATACACAAATATTATCCATTTATTAATACAGTAAGTAATATGGTCACATTTAAAAACATTTTTTCACTTTTTGCTATTTATTAATCAAATAACACACACACCCACGTAGAATTTAGAAAAATAACAAAATCGTCACTTCTATAAGCTTTTCACCTGCATTAATAAATTAGTCGCTCTAATTTTATAGACAGTATCAAACGGAAGGGCACACGTTAGCATCACTAATTAAATTTTTTAACTTTTCAATTCAGTAAATACAGTCTTTAATTTTTACTTTTATTACCTCGTTTACTCCCCAACAAATCCAAACATGTTTATTTATAATCAACTTGTTTCCCGGCTAATATTTTATGCACTCTATAACAGATATAAATTGGAACAACCTACGTTACTTAAAAAAGCAGTGATCAGACCTAGATTTAAAGAACTGTATCAGTATTTTGACATTTATTTTAGGTTCCTTGGGGATCTGATAATAAAATAACAAAATATTTCGTTTAAATGTATAAAAGAAATTAATTATTACAGCTTTTAGATTAGAAAATTACAATAAACTACAAAACTTAATAACACATCATTCATTACGAAATGTTTTGAAATTTCACTAAGGAAAACTAAGCATAATGAAAAAATATGGCCATTTATCATCTAATCATAATGAATTTATTCTTAGTTTATATAAGTTCATTAACTTAATTAATTCTTAGTACTTAAATGAATTTTTTAAAATTTTTATTCCATTGTTAGTTAATTTTTGAAATTGTACATTTTATTGAACAGTTTTACAACATATGCCCGTTACAAAGAATAAAAATCTATATTTTACAACTTCATTTTACACCGTCCAAACTCTGACTGACTAAGAAAAGGTCAGTCAATATTTTTAATAAACACCATACCATTTTTAAAAAGATAAAGAATTAAACATAATAATTAAAACACGAAGAATAGTAGAATCAAATAGAGAAATAAATAACAATAGATGAAATAGAACCTGATAGAACAGAATAGAACTCTCTATCGTACACTGGAAAATAATAAATGAGGTAATGCGACGTCCGGAAAGTAATAAATAATACTGACACAATAGCCACCTAGAACAAGACAATTGCCTAGTCGGTGTATGTTACAGTGTGTTAAGAAAACTAATCGTACAAAATCAACTAAATTATTATTTACAAACCGAAACAAAATGTCTGGTTGTATAAAACTTGTTTTGCTACACAACTAAACCTTAGACTGTATAATGAAACTGGCAATTTCTCATGCTCTGTATGCGCTTATTGTGAATCCACTGATAACGGTAATGTAACGGTAGATGGGCAGACTGAACAATTTTTATTTTTAAATGAACAATAGTACTCATGCATACGATATTAGTTTTACGCGGACAAAGTGAGTTGGTAAGTTAGTAAGGTGTAGGTAGGTTACAAGAGGAATGATATGTGCATGTACTTTCTGTTACGAACCAACCTAAATAAGTGTTTCATGATTATATTTTTAGTTTTAGAAATTACATAGATTACATAGTTTAGATTAGCCAAGAGAGCACAGGAAGGGTTAACATAATGGAGAAGGATTGTTTTGATGTATGATGTAAGTAAAAAATTAAACATAAACTTTAACTGTTAATTTCCGCAAGTTTTAACTTTCAGTGCCTGTCTACTCTAAAAACTTCATAACTTGAGTTCTAATTGGTAAAAATTCATGATTTTTTTTTAAAAGATTCAGAAAATTGTGTTTTAGTAGCCCTTGTAGGAATGTCAAAATACAGTACTAAAAATTTGTAATTAAATTTTTAATTTAAAACTAGTGCAAAATAAATTAATTTTGAAAAAAGTTATAGAAATACTCTCAAAACGTGTATTATAAATATATTTAATGCAGGTGCCACTAGAACTTTTTGTGCTCTTTATTTTAGTTTTTTAAGCAAGTTGATAGGTTGATAATCAACCGAGTTACAGTTTTCCTAGTGAAGCTCCGTTTTTTCACTCGCCCCCCCGAAAAGGGGGGTTCAAGGGGGTGGTAAATTTCTAAAAATTTAGGTAAACACTGTGCATTGTGTCCCTAATAAATAGGTAAAATACAAACTTTCTAAAATAAAAGGGTACCATTTTTCATTTTTTGGTAGACTCCGCCCTTAACATAGTAGAATAGACGTGTGGAATTAATTGGTCTCTTCGTTTCACCCCGTAGAGGCATACTTACTGGCGGTGAACGTTTGGAAACACAGTAATGAGTACGGGTCATCAATGGTTCCAACATTATCGTCCTGCAACGATTTTAAAACAAGCTTTGACCTCAATCATACGCCAACCTTTGAATATACCATACGAAATATTATATAAAGACCTTTGGGTTACGAGCGCAGCCCTTTTGATTGCTTCTGATAGCTTGGTTAATTATTACGACGATCAGGCCTACTATACCTTTACTTATGACGTGATTGTAGTTATTTTGGAAACTACAAAAGTATGACCAGCCCAGGTAATGTATGCAACGTCAATTACATTGTAATCCCTCCGAGGCTTACAATTAGTCTACAAATTTTGTAGGTCTATTATTTTCTTTATTTCTTTATAAAATATAGAAGTCACAAAAAGTTTTATAGGGAAGGATTCTTTACATGTCGATTTTTCCAAATCGTGTTTTCACCAGATATTCACATTTTCAGGACCTGAAACCATAACACCTGTGTTTACCGTATGTTTCTGTGTGTGTGTGTGTGTATATAAACAAAATATCTCAAGAACGGAATATCATATAAAGTTTAAACTTGAAACTTAAATTAGGTAGGCCTACCAATGATGACACAACAGAACATTTTCAGAAAAATTGTCCGACCGGAAATAGTAGTTAATTCATGCAGTTTTCACATTTTCTTGAAAGCGGTTTTTTTGAAATTTCGTTGTTTACTAAATTTTTTGTTTTGTACATGACAGGGTAAACGAAAAGTATGCTAAAATTTATAAAGAGCTGTGTTTTTGTGGTATTCTTTTACAATTGCGTCAACAAAAGCTAAATATGATGAATTTAGGGCAAAATAGTTTACAGTAACTGAAGTTAGCCAAAATTAAAAATCTAGAACTTTCATTTCTAGGATTGTTTTCTACAGGGAGTCCATTCGTCTTTTTTTATGTTTCTCATTATAATCAGTAAAAATGTGATTTTTTAAGATCGAAGACTGACGTTGTCAAAAATTGAAAACAAGTTAATAATTAACTAAAAAAAAGTTAGTAATTAACCGTACTTTTCTCATCAAAATCAAAATCTAACAAAGGTTGTTTTTGATTTAGCGTCATTTACTCGTGATTAAAGTAAAAATTAATTTTATGTTTTCATATTCAATAACAATAGAAAGTCATGAGAGTGTTTCAGACCAGATTTTGTTTCTATAACGCCAAAATATCATGAGGGTTTATATATTACTCAAAACACTATAACTTTTTCCACAAGTAAAATTTATAGAGATTGTAATAATTCCCCATAGGCAGTAAAGTAGAGGAAAAGAATTGTCCTACAAGTAAGCTATATTTTACAAACAACGCCAAAGTGAAAAATATTTACTCAATTTCAAAGACGATTCTCACGGTTACCTCGAATTTAAGAAAAGTGAAAGTAAATGGGGAGAAGGAAAGTAACAGTTAAAAATAAAGAGGTAAACGGAAAGTGAAATTTAAAAACAAAGGTGACACAGGAAGTGAAAGTCAAAAAAGCGTAAAGAGAAAGAGGAATTTTTGACGTCATAGAATGTTTTTAATAATTATTTTGTTAATAAAATATATTTTTAATTTCTATTATTAAATGTACGTTGTTTGTAAATATGATGAATTATGAATGAATCAAGCAATAGTACACGAAAAACTCGTTATAAAATAAATAGGCCCTATATTACAAATTAAATATTTAATAATGACTTTTCTATAAAATTTATCTCTAATTTTATCGAATAAATATAATTCATATGAGTAGCCTAAGTTGATTTATATAATTAATCGAAATTAATTTGAATTTACGATTTCTATATATGTTTTAAAAGGTTAATATAGCTAATCAGGGAAATGTAAACACTCAAATTTTAATATTTTTACCAACAATATTTTAAGGAAAATGTGGTAAAACTCAATTAAAAAAAGTATTTAATTAAAATTTTCATGAAAGTTTCATTAACTACAACCTGTCTGAATACTTGCACAAGTACGACTGACACATGTTTGTAAGTATTGTTAGTTTATGTACATGAGTTTTTCTCACCTCCTCGGGTACAAGAAAGTGTTGTGCCGCTGGTTTATATTGAAAGCCTTAAAAACAAACAGATGTGGTTAATCCTAATTGCCATAACTTTTAACATCAGTGAAAAACCCAACTCATATATTGAAGGAAAAAGCCCCAACTTGAACAGCATTAGCATAGTAATTAGAGAATGGTTTGCAATATAATTATATTTTATTAGAAAGGCACGACGAGTCGGAAGAAGCTAGTACTGTCAGGAGTAGCAAAGTCGGAAGGCCAGGAGGATGTTATGGCAGAAGATAACAGGGCTACGCTATTTGAAGTTGGAGATATTAGTAATTTTTTTATATAAAGTTTTTAAGCTTAATATTTAATTTATTCAACTTCACGATATCAGAAGGTCGGCTATATTTTTTTATAAATTAATTAGGATTATTTAAATTTTGTAACTAGTTAAATTTCACGTTACCTGGTTAATTAAGTTAAATAATTACCTAGTTTATTTAATCAATCTACTCATTTTTAGTTTTTATTAATCTATTTATTCAATTTTCTTCGTAATAAATCCACCTCAACCTCTACAAGCATACCTGGAAAAAATTAAAATTGTTATTAATTTCTTTTCATCTCAAGTATTTACTTATTAAGATATTTATCGATTGTGCGGTATAGAGTTAAAAAAGTTCGCACGAAGGTATTAATAGCATTAATAGAGCATTGTCTTGACTGTAAACGCATGGGAAGGGGTATACATTTTAGCGTGTAATTTTATTCATTTTCCATTTGTACAAACTTGTCGAGGAAACTAGTAAACATTTTCTTGTCAAGTTGTAATTCAAACTTCTAAGATTTATAGTATCTTTGAATAAACCTGCATGAGTTTACAATATAATTAATATTGTTCAGTATTAATATATCAATTGTGTTTAAATATAACTTCAGGACAGTACCAAAATTTTTAGTAAATTTATCCATTTTAACATGTTTTAGTTTCTTCAGTGAACATTTAAATATTTTATTTTACTACTGAAATAAAACAATACCTTTTTAATATTATTCATTATTATACAATAACAACTTTATTACATTTTATAATTTAACTTGAAACGACATAAAAAATATTTGGTACAGTTTTAATTAATATTTACGTTGTTTTATATATTCATAAATGCTAAAACATGAACTTAAATAAATATTCATGTTTAAAACTTTTTAAATTTAAAATATAATGCATGTTTGAATAGTTGCAATTTAGCTCGTATGATAAACCCCTTTACTTGTCTATCATTGGTTTATATAATTAAGAGCGGTATAGTCCTTTTTGTTTGCCTAGGTTTATTATACCTAACTTTGCCTTAATCCAGATTCATGACTTGTTACTTTCTCCTGCCCTGTACGAATATACAGGGAAGGAAAGCATTATTTTCGTGTCGATATTTCGAAATCTAGTTTCGTAGGTACACGTTTTCGGGTCTCCTGAACCTAAAAAACCATGTTTGCAGGGATTGGTCTGTGTGTGAACGAAAAATATCTCAAGAACAGATTATCGTAAGAAGTTGAAACTTTAAACTTAACTCCATTTTTTCATTTTTCTGCGATTTTTTCAAAAATAGTTCTACATTTTTATACTCTAATAGATAGGGTAAGCGTCATGTCTGCTGAATTTATTGGAGAGGCTGTGCTGTCATAGAATTTTTCTTTTAAGATTGCAGCACTAATATGCATGTTAGAACAAATATAATTAAGTTATAGAACTTTAAAAACCTACAACTTTTAGTTCAGATATTTTTCACTATGCTTAGTTTACCGCTAATTGGTAATTTTCTGTTTTTTTCTTTGTTTACCAAAATTGACAAAAAATTGTAGTTTTATGATAACTGTAGGGTTAGTGAAGCCCAATACTTGGCACATACAAGTCAAAATAAGTCGGAGTAGGAATTTGTGTTATAAAAGTTTTTAATGAAGAGACATATTTGACGTTCTGGAGAGTAATAAGTTGTTAATTTTTTGGAAACAATGGTAATAATTTAAGTACTAAACAAATAAATCTATTGAAAGTCTTCGAGCGATTATCCAAAAATTGTTGGTTCGGTAATTTTCGAGGAAATCAAGCCGTTTTCAGAGCTTCACAATACAATTTTAAATCATTTTTTAACTGTTGGAATAAATAGATCGTTGTTAAATGTGGTTGTTTATAATGTTTCAGGATGCAGCTGCTAGAGCTTGGAGGCAACTTGCTTGAAAATGCTGAATAATTTGGATAATTAAATTACTGGATGCGCCCTTAACTGGATACCGCAGATCGACACCGGTTTGGAAACAGTTTTGTAAAATGTTTACTCAAAACAATAATTGTTTATTTCACTCTGAGTAGCCAAAAGGTTGTTAATAAAAAATTATACAAAACAACTGACATACGTTTACACGTAGGAGATGGCTGACGACAGTTCGGTGTCAAATGGATCTCACCTGTGATACGTCTGTGGTTAAAATCCTAAAAAGGTAGTACTTTTATACGGATTTGAATACTAGTTAGTGGTTACTTGTGTACGTTGATAGTTGAGCTTCAATATTACATACTCTTTCAGGAATGGTTAATAGGTTGCAAAGTACACACTTGAAGGGTAAACAAATTATAAATTTAAATAAAAGTCAGGTAATAAAGAAACGTAATACGTTCACGGTGACAAAGGACGCCCACGAATTGTCAAGCATAGCAATTGCCGCGAACAGCTCCGGCCCCGCATGTAACTTCTCTATACCCACGTGGCATCCACGTAGGCCTATTTATATTTTTTAGAAAACCCCGGTAGAATTAATTTGTCTATACAAACTAAAAACACAACAAATAATTTTTTTTTATTATTCTTTATTTTGGATCTTTAACTATATTGTATAGAACCATTAAAAGATGAGAAAACATTGATATTAAATTACAAATAACAAGAACACACATGATATACAAAATTCAACATTCAGCAAAGTTAAATTTGGAATAACAATGAACGTAAAATATACAAAAGTATGAAAAGAAAAAAAACAGTTCATATTGTCACAGAAAAGTTATTACCAATAGTAATAAAACATATTTAAAACAAAACAAAAATTATATCTAATATTAGACATTATTTTATCTTTTTAGACATAAACATGCAGAAAGAATTAAAGATCTCTGCTCTTTGATACCTATTATTATGTACGTAATTTAAATAGTATTTTAACATTATGACAGGCCTATACTTATGCTTTTAAATTATTAATTAATTAATAATTATTTGCTTTTGCTTTAAAATTTAAAATAACTTATATAGTCTTTTAGAAAATGTAATGGAAAATTTTTCTCCTTAAAATTCTTTATCAGTCAAAATCTAATCGAACACCAATTTAATTTCTTGATCTTAGATTAATTTATATTCATGTCATTTTCGTTAATTTATGTATATATTTTTTTTTTGTTCATTTGGTTTGATTTATAAAACATTGATACTAAAACTGTAGAAATTTCACAGTAATAAATTTTATTAAATTAAAAGCTCAGTGGTTGTTGCTTTACCAATATCGAATATTTAAAAACAGAAAAATCGAATTTTTGTTCTGAGAAAAACTCGGTTTTCTTGCTACATTAAACAATTGTGACTCTCGAAACGTCGAACGGTTAACATACAAAAGAAATGAAAAAGACACAAATGAAATGTTATATTAAGTTGAATTGCGTCCCCGAAAATGGTTAGTTCTGTAATATTACGTCAAGAGAATGATTGTTTTTGGTAAAATGGCACGAATACAGTCAACTTTTATGAAAGTGTTTGTCCCTGTTGTACGAGATTCTATGTGTACTTTAAACTATAAAATTTATTTTTACGTTACTCTTGAATGGGGCTGCTGGGATCACTTAGGACATACCGGGCCACGGTAATGGCGTTAGCTTCGTTTTCAACGTGGCTACTCCACTAACACTGTTAATAAAAGCAGAATATGACTAGCAGGTAGAAAAAGAAGGACGTACTTATATTCTTAAATTTTCAACGTTGAATTGTGATTTAAATTTCAAACCTTGGACTAAACTAAAGTATATGAACAACTTTATAAAACTGAATGACTATAATTTATCTTTATGCCATGAAATCTATATAGACAAATTTTAAAAAGAATTGGCTAGAGTTGCTAAAAAATGTCGTTTACAAACAATGAATATGTGGCATTATTTTCGTATAAAAATTTTGAAAGTCAATCCAAAATAATAAAGCTATGACTACATTTTGTAAAACTATTGGATACAGTAATTAATTAGAGAAAAAAGTTAACAATGAAATCTAATAATTATTCACGTTCAATTAAAATTATTTATTTTTTAAAATGAATCTTTCTTAGGAATTATTAAAATCATAGTTAAGTCAGCAAAATTAAATCGCATTACTTTCACTGTACAGTCCTAAACAACTGGTCTCTCAGTTTACATAAACAATACATCCATCCCTCAGATTGACACATTTAAATACTTATGAATCACACTTGCCTAAAGACTCATGAGAAACCCCACAATTCACAAAAAAGGCTAATATTCATACACTGTTAAATTGGTAGCATTTTCCTCGCCATTTTTCACAAAATTTAAAGCTGAATCATTAATTTCTAATTAAAACAGGTGTACCACAAGAAAGTGTTCTAGTCCATTTTCTTTATCTATTGTTCACATCCGACTTACCGACAACTCCAAACACGACCATAGCGACCTTTGCCGACGACACAAACGTTCTCGCTATCCATTAACACCCAATAACTGCGTCACAATTCTTACAAAAGTTCCTTACATCTTTTGAGAAATGATTAATAAAGTGGAGAACGAACGTTAATAAAAACAAATCAACACATATCACATTTACACTACGGAAAAATGACTGCCCACCAGTAACATTAAACAACACTGCACTACCACACAACACAACAGTAAAGTACTTGAGACTGCGATTAGATCGTCACCTCACATGGAAACATCACATAATAACTAAAAAGAAACAACTTGAGCTGAGTACGTAAATTACACTGGTTAATTGGTAAATACTCACCTTTGTCAAACGAATCAAAAATTATTTTATATAAATCCCTTTCAAAACCTATGTGGACATATGGACTTCAATTGTGGGGACATCAGCACTTCAAACATAAACATATTCGAACGTTTCCAGTCAAAATTCTTGCTGCGGGCCCTGCAAATTCGGTGGTACATCAGAAACACCTGTATCTAGGCTATACCGATCTTAATATTGACTAAGTGAAACAAACTATATCAAAATTAGCTGTAAATATGAAGAAAGACTCGGTAATCATCCAAACTTCCTGGCTCTGAATCTACTAAATAACATTGATACCGGTTTCTCATGACTGAAAAGACATAGTGTTTTTGATTTAGATTATAGGTTTTAAAGAACATTGTTACACTTATTATCGTTTTTTCTAACTCATATACTTCAAAGTCATCATTGTATTTATAAAAAATATTAATTTATTACTATTTTAAATTTCATTAACTTTATAATGAAATTGTAACCATGTTAATTAACATTTATAAAAATTACTGATTGTTTTATTTCAAGTGAACAGATTGTAACCAAAACCCAGTGAATCGTAAAAAAAGTTCTAGAAACGTCCGGTCATAATGTTTCCCACATTCACGGATCCGCAAAACCCAGTAATACAGCTCGATTACAGCCTGCCAATCAAGGACTTTAAAATAAAGCGACCACCCCTTGGTAAGTACAAAACGAGACTATTCATAGTGATCTATAATATCCTTACGTAATCGACACAATAAATCAATACTATCAGTGTTCCTACAAAAATTAGCAACTCATAAAAACGAACTAGTTACAAAGATTATCTCAGTTACTTACTAGACAACTCTCCTAGAAGGTTAAAAAAGATTGGAGCAGAGATTTGTTGCAACCTTCAAAATTAAGTTAACATGTAGTATTGTCACCGCCACTCCTTCTAATTAATCATTTACTGTGTTGCCGGCCTTCAATAATTCTCCCGGCCCTTGTCGGCGCGGAAGGCTCTTTGGCGGCGCACCGACTAACCTTTCGACTGCGTACCGACAGAGGGCTTTGTTGCCAACGCCGATGAATAACCGCCCTCTACCATAACGCTCTCAGCAACTATATAAAGAGCACTACACTGAGCCGAGGGGATTCAATTCCGATCCAAACACAGAGAGATTTAATTCCGATCCAGACGGCAAAGAAGACGTCCACCACAGCACACGGCTACAGTACTCCAGAGAAGACCAATTGACGACCTCGCAAGAGAGAAGATGATGTTTTCGCTCGCCGATCCGTCACCGTAAGCCGTTGACCAGACCGTCATCGCCCGCTCACGCGAGCTATGCCCACAGCGGTCCCTCGACCGAGCCTTACGCCCACCGGACCCGACGGTGCAGCCATCGACGCACTACTGCGAGGGAAGAAGATGACGTCTCCGCTGGACAACGACACGCCGTATCGCCCAGATCCTTGACCGCCACGATGACTACGACCGACGCTTCCCATCAAGGCGACCACCGATTAAACGGCCCTTTTCAGGGCCACCAAACAAATAAGGTTTCCAACTTAATGTCGCCATCCGGTGACAGTATAAACTAAAAACACCAACACAAAATTATCTTAAAAAAAAAGAAATGTAGAAGCTCCATGGATGGGTAATCTACTCCCTCATGTCAATCATGTTATAATTTGTATTATCGTCACCATAAGCATCATTTCTTATTGTAATACCTGTACAGGCACAAGCAAATAATAAAGTTAAAAAAATTGTTATAAAATGTTCAGTTCATTGAAATAGTATTTAGCCTATTACATTTTCATATAGCTGATCTTACAGTAACTTATAAATAAGGGTGAACAGAATTAAACATTTCAACACATTACATCTATAATTGTTATCCTAAACGTTGACAGCTGTATACCATTGACGTTGGTCTTTTGAGTTAATGTGTACTATACTGTTAATTTTATATTTTGATTGCTTACTTTTTTGTCGTGTATATAACTGAATCCTTAGAAAAGCTAATGTATCATTGTTTCTGGTTTTTGTAAAAATTATTATATAGCCTAAGAAAAGTCAAGATGATTAGTAAAGTTTAACATTTAAGTAAATAGATAATTATTCAAAAACAACAATCAATTTAATTTAAAAAATTAAATACCAGATAAGATGTTAGATTTTTTCTTTTTATTATTTGCTGTACTTTAATTATGTACTAACTATCATTTAAGTTTTTTATGTTTTAAGAAAACAAATTATACATTTCAGTGCCAAGTAGGTGACAGGTAACGCTGTTAATGAGTCTTTATTTCCGATTGTGGAATTAATAGGATCTGTGCTTAGTGGCCCAGCACACCCCACTTCAACCGCAAATTGTAGTTACTTCTATTGGAGTTTCATTTCTCATGATTTAAAAAATATTTATATTAAAAGCTACTTCTAAGACTTACTTGTACAAAAAAGCATATTAAGATCTGCAATTTTAATTATAAATTATCTAGTTATTTACTTCATAAAATGTGTGTTCATTAAATAAGAATTTTTCATGGAATATTATGACAATTAGTTTTCTGTATAACACCAGTGAAAAAAAAATAAAAACTACTTTCAGTGTTTTCTATCAAACGACCGTAAAACATAAAAATATAAATAAATTCACCAGCATAAATTCATATTTTATTGAGGTATGGTAGCAAATGATGATTTCTATGTGCTATCTATTTATACTTTCGTTGAAGTTGTTTTCCTGAACACAAAATTTTTAATTAAAATAGTATTTTTCATTTTAATTGAAAATTTAAACAAAATTTACTTATTGGTAATTGGATTTCTATGCAATATATAAAGGACAATGACAGTAATTTGAGAAAATATAGTGCAGGATTTTAGTGTTACCTGTTTGTGTTTAAGATTTACGAAGTTTGAAGTATTTTTAAATCAACGACGATTAGGTACTGCAAACAAATAGTATTTCTTCCTGTATTTATGCAATAAAATAATATTTTTTATAATTTATTATATAACGTCATGTTTATTCATAATGGTGATAATTGAGCACATATCCAGAATAAATCATTACTACTGCAATAAATTAATGATATATTTGCCAGCAAAATTTAAAATAAATCGTTCATAAAATAATTGTCAATTTATTTTAATACTAACCTGTCAATAAAATTAATGTATATTCTTTTATTACCACCTGGATATTATAGATTAAACTCTGTATCCTTTCGTCCGCGGTTAAAATTTTAACTATAATCCGGTAGCGCCATTATTTGAATTTTAGTTGAATAGTTAAAGGCGCCGCTATCGCTGCATATTATTCCCGCTGACCACGCACTCGTTCCAGCACGCGCCGTACACAGTTGGTCCGTCCACCGATTATTGAAATTACATCACTTTTACGCGCACCCGGAAAACAGCATACAACCGTGGGTTCTGTGAAGAAATCGTTTGGAAGAAGATAGCTGCGCAGTACGTATACCTATCCATAAATTCTTGTCTTTCTCCATTTACCAATGAGTAATACGCTGCAAAAAAAGATAAGAGGCTGCATCATTTTGTATTTCTTTACATCGCATTTCGGGTAAGCCAACCAAAATAAAAATTCCACCAGACGCACAGCCAACTGCAAAGCATAGAGTCCACTACTCTGAAGGAAGATCCCGCGGGATCTTTCCTGGTTTTGTTTTGTCTCCGCTTGAGAGCAAACGACCCGAAAGCAATCACGCTACCAAATTCAACTAACGTTCATAGAAACGCGATAGGAATTAGACAACTAATGTGGAAAAACTTCTTCGTCACCATATACTACGTTGGTATCACTCGCAAGAACTATTCAGTTTAGCAAAGGGTTTAAGACCAGGCTATGGACAGACCAAAATGTTTTTCTTTATTTTGTATCCGAAGCGGCGAGAAAAACTCACGTTCACTCTCTCACGATAGGGAAAGTAGTTCTGAACTCAATTGAGGTGTCCTCGTCCAGCCCTAAGGACGCCGTAACCGCCCACCAACCAAAAACACTCCACCTGGCCACTTGATCCGGAATCAGCAAAGAACTCTACACCTCTCTCGCAACTGTTAATATAATACTACAAGAGAAATGTCATGTTAAAAGTTTTACACACTGTCAGCGAGGCGTGGAAGCCAACCGTAGCCTAATTCCCCTCTCGGTATCACCAACCAACACTCATAATCAAAATGTTGGAGGAGCAGTTTTAGCTTTTAATGCTTCCCAAACTTGGATCTCTACCGAGGCTGAAAAAAATTTAGATCTATAGTGCTCGCTTCGAAAAAAGTCCACTGTGAAGACCAAATTGTCCCTCAACCAATTTAATAGAACTTTATATTTACATCACGCGTCCACTTACGAATCTGACTATCTGAATCAGGTTAATAGTGCAAACGCACACGAGTAGTAACAAAATGGTTGTGGACAGGTGAATCCTTGCTTTTATTGTTGAGTGACAGGATTTTATTTATAGACGATTTTAATTTTCTGTTATTTATTTAATTGATATGCGTAGTGTTGGAAATTTTGTACATTTACAACAATCTACATTCTCGGGTTGATGGTCCAGGTATCTAGAAAATTTTTGAGGGCGCCTTGCACGACCTTAAGAAGTTTTAGGTTGTTTCCTGGAGCCACAAGAAGTAGAATACCTGAATTAATAGGTGTATAATTTCAGCAAATTATATAAATGGAGAGGTGGATTTGTTTCATAGAGGTAACAAAATTAAAGAAAAATTGTACAAGATAATGTGAAATTTTGTGTTATCACATTCACTGATTGTTTTCAACAGATTGTGAATTGCCTAAATAGAAAGAAAAAAAAGATACTGTGAAAGAAGACTGTAAATATTGCGTGAGTTTTATGTTATATTATGTATTTCAGGTTCTTCGTATTTGTGTGGTATGTGTTGGGCTTGGCGGCTGATTTTCTGGTGAAAGGAAAAAAATATAATGATAATTATAATGGTGCAGTATACCAAGGCAATATTATATTGCTGTTCTCCTCTAACACCTCGCATTCTAACAATCAGCCATTGTACTGGGTGGAGACGCCAGGATGTGGAGGAGTTTTGAAACCCCCGAAACTTAAAACAAAATGATAATAGTTGTGTCAAAAAAATTGTTATAAGTTTAAAAAATTCTGTTTATTATTGCTTACAGAATCCGAACGAATCATAGATTTTAAAATGTTTTAGTAACCGTTAAGGTTTCAGGTAATTTCTATTAGTTTGATTTGAGAAATATTTAACAATTTTATGTTTGTAATAGTAGTGACGAGAGTTCGTCCATTCCGTTGTTTTCTATTCAGTCAATGAGATAATTAAACTATGAAAGAGAACTCACGTGATATATTGTACCTTACCACATTGCTTTTTTCCGAAGGTATTCCATTGGTGAGCTGTGGGGTAATGTATTATTCATTCAAATAACATCAAATAACGTTGTGCCATTTTCATTAATAATTAGGCCTACGCTATATAGTCTGGGATGACAGGGTTGCGTTCAGATGTACAAGCATTATTTTCGGTTCCACGTGCCTCGTCTCTCCCGAGCCACCGTTCAATCCAGTCCTCAAGAACTGGAGCAAAGCTTCGACAAAAGCGTAAGATTTGTTTTAGTTCTGCAGTAAAATTCCTATTATCCATCTTTCACTTATTTGTTGTTCCATGTTATCATTCACAACACAACTAATTTGCTAAAAGAGAACGATTACGATACGTTAAATGTATTAATCAGAATTAATCTATAATAACTATAAATAGCAACCCATTATGTCGTTCTGTTTAGTTTGCTAAGTTAAACGACTTTAAAATAAATATTTAACAAAATTTATACCGTTTAAAGTTTTGTTGAAATTTGTAGAAACACAATACATTCTTAAACAGATGCTACGTAAAGCTTCTGGTAATGAGAAAAAGCTTTTTAAAAGTTTTTATTTTGTAGGTGTTTATTTTTTATAAAAAGTTTTGTTAGCGAGAAGACAACGATTACGAAAACAGGCCAGTACCAAGTTGTAAAAGTTCTTTTCTTTCGCATGATTTAATCAAAATATATGCGATTATCTGCGATAAATAATGGAAACCATGCAACAAGCTTAAACAACAGCAAATTTCATTGCTTTAAATTTTAACTTTATGTTCTGTTATGAAGTCTGACATAAATCTATAATAAAAACAACTTGTTACAAAGTTATTGAATAAGAATTCGACAAAATTTTTATTTTAAAGACTGGCTTTTGTTTTGAAACAAGTTGGCTAATTACAGAAAATAAATCAACAAGCCGATTTTATTACTTTCGCAGATGAATTTTTTATTTTACTTTAGTCTATAATTTTTACAAGTAAAATGGAGATTATGGTCGCTTTCGCGGCGCAGTGGTTACCGGGCTAGTATACGAACCGTGAAGCCCCGCGATAGATAGAGTTTGAAAATAAATACAATTTAAAATCCATACCATTCTGGTTAACCTCACGCCCTTTTTGCGTAAATCTATTTATTGACTTCTCCATGTTTTTTCTTCTCTATGCCTATATTAAATATAATATTTATCTTAAAACTCAATTTTCTCACTCACGCCTTTTTGCACCTAATGCCTGAATTTAATCAATAAAATGATTAATCTGTTGAAGCTACTTTCAATAAACTAAAACAATAAGATTGTAATTAGGTGCGTTGGTTTGTAAGAAGGTAATTTATTGTAATTGATGGCACTAAACTTGTGTGTCATTTAGTTCATTATCGTAAATTGTAACTCGCTAAAAGAACTGACTGGATTTCACTGTTTGTAAAAAATAAATAATCAACATTTGAAGCCTAGGTAAATAATTCAAGTTATTTTAGACTATTTATATAAATGATGATGTAGTACATTTAAATTAATTTGTTTACAACAAAATTTAGACTTACCGTTTTGGTTCTACAAATTGAAATGTAAACAGTCATTTTCAACCATTTTTCAATATGGCGGGTGTCGTTAATACGTAGGGTTTGCGACTTCCTATATGTTACTCATATAGCCAACAACTTATGGAAACAAATGACAACTAGTGAAAACTAACGAAAACCTAATTTGAATTACTTCCACTCAAAATATTAAATATCCCGGGAAATAGATAATTGTTAGTTACAACATATTAAATTAGTTTAAAAGCCTAAAAGTAATAGAAAATTTAATCAAAATTACTAAAAATTAAATTTCAATTACTGAAATAAAATTGACAATGTACGTTACAATCCAAGGTAAATTGTGTATAGCTAAGTACCACTAAGTAATCAGTAGGTAGAACAAGTATTACACTAATATGAATAATAATCAATTTACAACTAGAATTTTTATTTGTTAAAAATAGTCAAAACTACCAATGACTTCAAAACTCTTAACGAATAAGGCGATGCTTCAACTGATTCGGATGTATAGTGTTCAAATTTATGGTGCAGTGAAGCCATTAATATTTTTTCACGAATACAACGTTTCCAAAGTAAATTCTTGCGACTAAATACTAATTGTCAGAGTTACGTATACAATAACACACTACACAATGACTTACAAGTCCCTTGCGTCAATGACAAATATCTAAAATTGTACCGTAGGTTTAGAGACAAATTTCAAATTTACAATTTTCCTTTAATATGCAATATGAATTCTGCAGAGCTACCAGGAATCACACAAGTATGACTTAAGACCCCGATGGAGTAGAGACATGATAAGTTAACGCAACTTTAACGGTAATAACGTGTACAAAAATATAAATTAAAACTTTAAACCTAATTATTGTTATCTGGGGAGCTATCACTGGGTGGTATCCTCCTAAAGCCATAAATGCAGTTAATTTTTGTTTATATAATTGTAAGAAACGAAATTGTAAAATATCTTTAGTCGCAGATATAGGCTTAGATTTTTTTTGCGAATATTGTATTATTATCTTATTTACTAGATTACCTAGTAAAATAGAAGCCTGTAACATAGTGATAGGCTATTGTATTATTATTTTTACGTAGTTTCAGCTGTTTTTGAGGTTGGTACCAGCAAACATGCTTACTTAAGTACTTAAGTTGACAAAATCAAAGATTTATAATTATTATAATCTTTTGCCAAATGATATAATAATATATGTGAGAGATAAAAAACTCCATTTCTTAGCTGCTTTTTGAAATCTTGCGTAATGAAACATAAAGATTGATTTCAGGGTGAAATTACAGTCACTAAGCTTAAAATTAAAGTTATCCGCTGAGTTTTCAAATTCTAAAAATGTTAAGTAATATTTTGAATATTATTTAAGGCGATCGTTGGAATTCTAGAAACTAATATATGAATATATTCTTGATATATATATGAATATATTCTAGAAACTAATATGTTATATATATATTACTTTGTATTAAATAATTAAATATACACAATCAGTAAGAAGCTACTGTAAGTGAATGATATAACATGAAAGAAAGGGCTTCCATAAAAGCCCTTCCATAAAAATTCAACAAATTTATTTTATATATCATGCAATTAAACGTTTTCTTTTATTCTAAATTGTTGTTTAAAGTCAGTTGTTGTCACATGTAATAAATTGTTTATGTGAAATTAACAGTGAAGTGGAAGGTTGTGAAAGATTATAGGTTTTTGAAATATTTTTATATTTTCTGACGGTAAAAAATTTTTCTGCAACTTCATTGTAGATGGTAATAACGAAAGGGTAGATTTAACTTTAACTACATAACCTAAAACAGGAAAACGACAAACACTAAATAACTTTCAACAAACCGAGTAACGAAGATTACAGCGATCAAAATAACATTTGAATAGAGTACATGTGACATTTTATAAAAATATAATCGCACCAAGTTTATTTCCTTTTAAAAATAACTAAATTTTTAGTCATTCATGTAAAACTATGCTTTAATTTATCAAACTGAGTTACGTTTATTTAAATAAATGGTCTCCGTCTCTTTTGTGTTTAGTAAAATAACATAAAAGGAATAACCCAAGCGTAAAATAAATGCATTGTAATTATTATTCTCCTTAATAAAGTAAAGCTATTTAAACCATGAAAAAATATAAAAAAAACTACTTGCTCTAGTAAAAGTCCTTTAGAGTAAGATGAAGCCTTAAAGCCAATGTGGTTCGAGAAAAAAAACGGTAAAGAAGTAAGTTAAGTATGTCACGTATTTGTGTATACTAATATTATAAAGAAGTAACTTTTGTTTATTGTTTTCACAAGGAAATCTTAAAAACTAACCTACCAATTTAAAATTTTTCATTGTCGGAAGCATCGTACTTCCGTAGTAAAAATGTTACTAATCATTTATCAATATTAAAGTAACCTATGCCATTAGCATTAATAACTCCCGCTATCTTTGTTCACGTATTACATGTGAATTCTCCTATGAAATGGCTTCTATTCCAAGGGTTCCGGGTTCGATTCTTAAACAGGTCTGGCATTTTTCATCACATTTCTATCTGTAAACCTTCTGATTGTCTGTATTATTAGTAATTCCAAAACAGTTGAACGTAAACCAAAAATAATCTCATGCAAAATACCTGCTCTAAGGCGATACTGGATACTTACCAAAGGCGTTAAACCGCTTCTTGCAGAGAATCTTATTGGGGAGGAAAAATCATAGGACTTAATTGGTAAAAATTTATTAGTAGGGTGTAAATGGCCAATACAATTTTATAACAAAAATTATCGTCTCCGTGGCTCAGTGGTTAGCGTGCTATACTCAAAAACGGAGGTCCTGGGTTCGATTCCCGCCCAGGGTCTAAAAAATTATTAAAAGTTCAAACCCACCGTTCCTTAACCAAAAAAGCGCTAATAAAAGGTGCTAATAAATTTAAAAAATATTATATGACTTTTAACAAATTGTTTTTAGAAATGTTTAAATCACAAACTCAAGCCTTCTATGATAGTATTGTTAATATTAAAAGACCATATTTTAAATCTACTGTAATCTAAAATACTAAATGAAAAATCTACAATCTAAAGTACTATGAATACTATGTCTACCTTGATTTCGTATTATTTGAACCTGAGCTCATTGTTTTTCCACGCGTAGAAGGCCTATATCACTCAAGTTCAAGGCATATTTTAGATAGAATTACTGGAGAATAGCTTTGTAATTTTAACGATGTACTAAAACACAACTCTTGTTAAAGTGTTGTTTCTACTCTGGCTTCAACGATAGAATCCTGGTCTTGTTTCGTCTAATAATATTTTATTAACTTGATCAGTTCTAGAATACCAAACCTGTGTTATTAATAAGGCTATTAAAAGTTTTTATAGAATTCTATATAAATAGACTATTTATAATTGTATTATTAAAAATTAATTCATAATTACTAAAGTAATACTGTTTTTGATATAATAAATACAGGAAACTGTTAAAACGACAGATTTTTGTTTAAAAGTAGATACAATATTAGTATAATGTAGCTTGCATAAGGTAAATTGCAAGTTGCAAGTTGTTTATTACTCTACTTTATTTTAACATTAGCAATATAAACGATTCTTCAAACAAATACGCCTTTGTACCTTTCTTCCATTTAATTTTACAACTGTGGATATAGAACTAGAAAAAAATTAGGAGGGGTAATTCAATTAAAAAATTGGCGCCGACGGCTTAAAAGATGACACTCAAGTGACGTCTTCAGAAAATGAGAGTTGTGTTACATTAAAGTTGTTAACTCAATTTGTTACTGTGTTTGGTAAATTACTATGATCGTTTCTAATCAAACTTCCGTCGTCTTTGTGTGATTCTTGGTAGATTGAGAAAATTTATGTTGCTTGTTAAATTATTACTTTGGGTGTGAATTTTATCTTTAAAACTACGGTACAACTTTGCCATTGCCGGTCACAAGCCCGGGGCCTCATCTGGCAAGTGATGAGGAAAGAGGAGTGGGAGGAGTAACAACCTCGTTAAAAAACCAGGGTCCATCTGGCTCCGGATGGTAGCACCCTTTAAGGGCCCCTGCCGAGGGTTACTAGGTGAAAACCGGTCAACGGTCTCGAAGGCGGATGAGGAGTAATCCCAACGGCGGAGAGGGCGGATGAGCCTAGGGAGAAAACCCAAATTAAATCCAGGGTAGACTTGACTCGCAGCTGTGGTGGAAGCAACAAGTCTAAGGGAGTAAACCTGATAAAAATCCTGCAAGTTTGGAGGCAGTAAGGTGGCGGCCCCACCATCAAACTTAACTTGCGCAGCGCTCGTAACGCGGCCAAGGGATTATTCAATTACTACTGATAAGTTGCAAACAGCCTCGGATGGGACCGGAAAAAAAGGAAAAACAAAAAGGAATGCCAAAAAAAAAAACGATTTGGAATAATGGATACGATGATTTTTGCAACTTGGAATGTGAGAGGTGTGAAGGGGAAGGAGGAGGAACTGATGCAAGAGCTAAATCAGAATAAGGTAGACCTAGCAGTAATCACAGAGACAAAGAAAAAATTGAAGGGCACCAAGGATTGGGGAGATTATGTGGAATTATGGAGTGGTGTAGAACAGAGCAGAAGAGCATGTGGTGGAGTGATGGTTTTGGTCAATCGGGTATGGAAAAATAAAATAGAAAGCTATACATGGGTTAATGAAAGAATTTTGACAGTTCGGATTAAATTAGATAGAGGTTTTCTGACACTAATAGGTGTATATGCTCCAGAAGAAGGGAGAAAAGAAGAGACTATTGAATTTTACGAGATATTGCAGAAGCAACTGACATCATGTGAGAAATCAGATTATGTCATTGTCTCTGGAGATTTAAATGCACGTGTTGGTAATTAACCGATCCCACAAGTGGTTGGAGCATATGGAGAATGTCACTTGAACGAGAATGGTAGACAGTTACGTGATTTTTGTACATTCAATGATCTGAAAATCACAAATACCTTTTTCAGAAAAAAAGACATCCACAAATACACTTGGGCAGCAAGAGGATACAAATCATTAATTGACTATGTTATTGTGAATAAGAAAACTGCAAGCCAAGTTCGAGATACCAGAGTATATAAAGGAAGCGATATTTCAAGTGATCACTACCTAGTTGTTTCAAAAATACAGTTATGGACCAAATGGAGAAAGAATAAAAAAGTCACAAGAAATGAAGGAAATGAAGTTTATAAAGTCTACCTCCTGCAGACTAAGAGTGTCAGGACCCTATATCAGACAAGATTAACACAGAAACTTTCTATAAGGCCCACAGCACCGACAGTGGAGGAAGAGTGGGTCAACTTAAAAGATACTTTAAGAGAAGTAGCCTATGAAACGCTGGGGACAAAAACATTGTAACAAAACATAAAGGTTTGAAAATTTGGAACGAAGAGATTGCTGAAGCTATTAAGGATAAGAAGATTGCCTACAAACAATTATTGAAATCACCTACAGATCAGGCAAAGGAAAATTACAGAAGAAAACGTAATGTGGCTAGAGCCATTGTTAGGAAAGCTCATGAGGATGCATGGGATAGGTTCATTGCAGGAATTGAAGATGATCTACATGGAAGGCAAGAAGTTGCCTATAAGTTGATGAAACACCTCAATAATGATGAGAAGGAGATGGCTAAAATAGACAATATAGAAAAACAAGAATAGATTGAGCACTATAAAAGATTGTGGTACAAAAGCGATTTACCATTCATGGAAGAAACTCATCATTCAGAAGCAAAACATGGTATTGATCAAATAGCTATTGAGGAATTGGAAGAGGCATTAAAACAAACAAAAAATAGGAAGGCAACAGGATTAGATCATATAAATTCAGAACTATTGAAATATGGTGGTACACTACTCAAAATTCGCCTGCTACACTTGATGAACATGTGTTGGACTTCGCGATACATTCCTAAAGATTGGAAAAAAGCCATAGTAATCTCGCTGTTTAAGAAGGGTAACAGAAAAGATACAAATAATTACAGAGGAATTAGTTTGTTGAGTAATGTATATAAATTATACAGTAAAATCCTGAACAATAGACTCAGAAAAATCTCGGAAGTGTTAATATTAGAAGAACAAGCCGGCTTTAGAAAGGGCAGGTCTTGCATTGACGATGTTTTTTCTGATGAGATTCCTAAGAGCAGTGAAGGGTTGTACTAGGGAAGATAGAATCCATAATACTGAGATCAGAAAAGAGCTCAACATACCCTCCATATGGCAGAAAATCGAGGAAACCAAACAAAATTGGAAGGATCATGTGGAGCGCATGGAGGATGGAAGAATTCCCAGGGCAGTCATCTCCTATCAGCCAGTAGGAAAGAGAAGTGTGGGCAGGCCTCGTAAAAGATGGAATTGATTAATAAAGGAGCTTGCAGTCGGAACAGGCAATGTGCCTAATCCTTGAAGGAAGACGACGACGACGAACCTACGGTACACAATTATAAATGTGTCATTGACCTGTAAGAATTTTTAAACCGTACTTAAATATCAAAAAAGTAATTAATTAATATTTGTAGCAATTACATAAATTTTAGCATTGTTGATATTCATAAGGTATCAACAAAGAATTCCTGAATAATATGATGCCAACAAATTTGAACAAAGTAAAGAAATTTCTGATCTTAACAGTGTGTATTTTTGTGTTCTAAGAGCAACGAGACAATTTTTCTGAAGAACATTACTTTCTAATTTACTTTCCAAAAATTTTAAAAGTATAGGACACATATTAATATTTAAAGAAATATTAAAGAAAGAACTCTGAATCGTCGGCAGATATGAGGAAAATTATTGCACCTATAAACCTGTGAGTTACAAGCTAATGTTTTAATTTTAGGTCATCTGTTCATTGAAGAATAGGCACGATTATTTTCTAACCTAGGACATAAACAACAATAGTTGAATTGGTTAATTTCTTAATTCATAAATTACGTAAATTTTAATTTAGTGAAAATTTATGTGTAGAATTAAGTTCATCATAATAACCCCCCGTCGCCAGAAGACACAATACGGAAAAATAGGGAAAGTCGATTGTTTTAAGGTCGTAGGTGAGATAATACAGCTTAATACCAGCGAGAAGGAAGCAAACAACTACAGACGAGGAAAAATGGCCAGTGCGATTCGGGGAACTCACCACTTGTACAAGATGAAAGCACTCCCAAGACAAGCTAAGATTAGACATTATTACCTAAAAGTGTGATAAAATCTGTGTGTCTGTACGCTTTTGAATGACTGGGAAGGCCATCGAAGAGAAGTAAAGAAATTTTGGAGAACGATCCTTTGTAAAATAATCGGCCCGAAGATAGAATAGACGGACAATTTATAGGTTACGAAATCAAGATGAACTGTACAAGGAAAATGGAAGATTAATTAAAACGTTTAGAAAAAGAAGACTAAAATTTTGCAGACACCTGTATAGAATGGATGACAACCGGTTGGCAAAACAAATTTTTAAGACACTGAGCAATAAAACTAAGGTGTCGGATAAATGGTTTTAATAAGTCTGAAAGGATACTGAAAAATCCGGAATAAGCAGATAAAATTTAAGGAACGAAACCCAATTCCGACAACTAATTACGGACTTAAAAGAATTTCTATGAACAGCAAAAACAGAACAATTGTTGGACAGAAGAAAGGAGAAAATCCTGCAGTGAGCAAATGGTGAGATGTGGCCTGCAAAAAGAGGTTTCAGAAACCTCTAAAGCCGCCTTA
Organism: Catonia carolina; assembly: GCA_035578175.1. Taxonomy (NCBI): domain Eukaryota; kingdom Metazoa; phylum Arthropoda; class Insecta; order Hemiptera; family Achilidae; genus Catonia; species Catonia carolina. The sequence continues at coordinate 20,703,498 of JAQMRL010000013.1, forward strand.
CGTGGTCTAAGACGAAACATTTCTATCTCTTTTCGGGCATATCGTCGGCACATTATGTCGGGATAAGAGTTGAAATTCGTATATATACGGGGAAAAATATATAGGCAATATTGTAGGTTCGTACAAGAGTAAAAAACTTATTCAGAAGTTTACTTTCTTCTTATTCTTATGATCGTCAAATATTAGAAATTCGGTTCTTCCATATTCTTACTAGTCTATTACAAGCTCTATCTCCGCCTTGGCTTGTACTTCAACAACTTAAGAATTTGGTCCATACTCATCTTTACAATGTAGTTAACCACTTGCCTTCTGTAGGTTTAAACTCTTCCCACTATTGAAAACGTACTTACTTGCTGTCTAATATCTCCATTCCACTAGTATTTCGTTCCTTTCTATCTAGTCTGAAATAACCAGCCACATGTTTCAGGTACTTCATTTAAGAAATCTGCAGCCTCTATCTGTAAACAGTTGTCATTGTCCACGTCTCATTTCCAACAGGCAACTGAGAGACAAGCATTACTCTACTAAATTTCAGGACTGTATCGCATTTAAGTTTGTTCTTGAGCGTTCTCTAGAGTCCTCCTTTATTTTATTGTATTGATCGATCTTACAGTTTAGTATATCGAATTATCCAAGGGATAATTCCTAGAAAATCAAAGCCGCAAATCTGTTCAATTGTGTAAGGGTTATAATAATTTTATATTTCCACCAAATATGTTGTGCGAGAATTTGGAAGCTGAATAAAATATAACAAAATTATATATATACAAATTTTTAATTTGTTTAAGCTATCAAAACAAGTAGTAAATAATTATAAATCAACATTTCGTATGAGCAATTAATTTTCACTGTAACAGGGTTCTAGATGAACGCTAACAAATTGAGCAAAGTGATTCAAATCTATAGATAGAGTTTTTATAGAACTGCAGAAGAATAAAAATATATCTGAAAATTGTAATAAATCAATCGTTTAATTTATGTAAATTGATTTCCAGGTTAACCAAAATTTAGAACAGTAGTATTACTGATAAATAGTAATATCATTAAAACTTACAGAAATACAATACGGAAATTACACAATGTTAGAAAAATAAATAAACAGCAATACATTCAAACAAAATATTTGAAGTACGTACTTGGAAAACCCCATTCTAAAAAGTAAATACAATTTACTTTTATAGTTTGTTTTAAAAGTTTTATTTAACCTTAATTTTAGTATCGATTTCTTTTCATCGAGTAAACAAACTCAAAAACTACAGAAAACCAGCACACACATACGAACTGTTAGAGATTCTAATTTTACATACACTTTCAACAAGGACAAAAGCATAAAATTGCAGTGTATAATGAAATTACCCTCAATAAAATTGAATAGCAGAAATAATACAATCCACTGGCCAAACTTAGGTGGGACAGTATTACGTGAATTCTGTCTATAAAATACCACCCCGTGCCGTCCTGAATTAATTACTTGCTGGGTTCAAAATTGTTATGTCTTATAACCAGAATTAGACTAAGGCTGAAAATGAAACTGGCACTTTATGACACAGTTCAAGGACGTTAACTCAAACAACGTAAATGTAAAATTTACTTTACGTACTAAAAAAAATTGTTGTACAACTAAGTGTCTGTACGACAACAATAATTTTACTAGTTTGTAATAGGAGCGGTTTGTTCTAAAATCAATCTTGTATCTATAACAAAATTAATAATTATAGTAATGTTAAGCAGAAGACATCTACGGAGCTTCTATGTTTTCTTATCTCTATATTTATGTTTTTGTTAAAAATCAACACCTAGGTCATTGCCACCTATTTTGGCATAAAGAACGTTGTTTAGGTCAACAGCTGAAAGGCTAGTTTGAACCTCTAGAGACATTACTAAGTAAAACGAGGAGTGATGTAGTTTACGATGCCTTTTTCACCAAGTGGAAAAGCATGCTTATCAGCGTATCAGGCCTTCTGAAAAGCTACTTTCCACCTAGCAAATGACACCTCAATTCATTCAACAATTGGTCTGGCTGTACCATGAAATTCATTACTCTTAGCAGAAATAACTACGATTTGTGTCTTTTACACCTTTACTTCTTCTGTTTTTAAATGCTTCAATCATATAATTGGCTGACCATGTGACAAGAAACAGAACTGTTTCTTTTAGCCCTGGAACTAGCATATTGAGTTCAAATAATTTAACACTTCACTTGCCTATTATGTGCAAATAAACAACGATGGGTTTGAAATAGAAATAATTTTTCAAAATCTAACCGGAAATGGAACCCAGGATAATTCACTTAGCATGTTGTATCGTGTCTGAGTACGTTTTGCTGTTGAAGTAGATGGAGGGGTTTGATGTAGACGAGAGACGTACGTGGGGGAAATTATCAAAATGTCGTTTTGTGTGTGTGTACATTGGAGTATACAGTCGATTTAGCAGCTACACATTTCTGTTACATATATTTATTTAAAAAAATTGATTACACATGTTTAGCGTGCGAAGCCCAGCGGAGCATGCTAGTAATACACACATGCTAGTATTTTTTCACATTTATAATGCCAATAGTGACAATTATGTTTCGATATTATCATTTTGACAAGAATATCTTTTGTACGAATTGATTTTCATAATAGCAGGTTGTTTTTATTTGATTGTTATTTTATATAAAAAGGTTATACCATTAAGTGAGAATTCAATTATTAATTATTCCTTTTTTTCTAGAGTAACCTATCTTCGCATACAAACAAAGAAGCCGCTTGATATCGGACAGTTTAGTGCTTGGAAAGATGTGTAGTAAATGAGGTAAAAAAGATGTGCAGCATCAGTTGTTATGTACAGTGGTCACGTGTTTGTCATACGTTGGAAACAGGTTCGCCATGACAAGGAAATAATGTGGTATTGTTTGTTATTTTGTAATGGACAGTGTAAGTTAGGATGAATTCATAATCAATTTACCGTAATTGTAAACGTTCATATTTCTATCTAGTTAAGTTTAGCCTTAGGTATTTAATAATTTAATAATCAATTTAGTCTATTACCCTATTAAGTTAATTAGTTTAAATATAATTAGCAGTAATTTAACCGTAATAATTTATTATAAATGATTGATTTGTCAATATTACTTGTTATTATAGGAAACGGAATTTTTTTATTTGTAAATAATCGGATACCCAAAGGAACTCGAGTAAACGTTACAATATGTTAAATGAATTTTACATAAGTATAAAATGGTTAAATTAACGTGCTTGAAAAGCTTTAAATCAAATTAAGGTTAGAATTGATACAGAAAAGAAGCTACAAACGCTGTATAAACGAACAAACACATTATGATAAAAGTCTACGGTAAATCAGCTTTGATAAAAAATGAAGTCCACGTATGAAAAATTTTAATGTTGACGGAAAAAGTATAGAATCTGGGAGTTGGTTTGTGACATTTTCAATTTAACTTGTTTTGCGAAAGATATAAGTTTTATACCTGCAATATTTAGGTAGTAAACCAAAAGTTAGTTTCTATCGCAGGGGTTTTACTTAGTAGAATGAAGAGGTTCAGTATTAACTTTCTCATTGAGTAAAAGGGACGTCTGCTATCAGTCCGATTCACCCTCTGAAAAGCACTTACAATACTGCTCCGCAATTGATATTTTCCAGTAATGGGCTACTGATCAGGGATTAATTAACTTTTTAGGTAGAGTAGTTGGGCAATAGTTCAGAAGATAATTTTCGGTTGTAACATTGACACATATGTCTGTTTTGTCTCTAAACGCCAAAGTTGTTTGGGTGATTAAAATATACCAGTAAATCAAACGTACTATTTATGTTGCTACAAAACTAGTAAGTTTTTTTGAATAAGTTTAAACATCTATCGACTAGTGAGAGATATTTTACCTTTCCTGGTATCTATATATATATTTAAATATTAATTTATAAATAATACACCATTGTGTTTGCGGTTTAAATATTTTTTTCTAAATTATTATATGTATCAAAAATTTAAAACTTAAAACCACCAGATGGTCAAAAAATAGTAAGAACACTATCAGGAAGGAAAAGTTTTCGAAGTATTTACCATATCGTCAACACATCAATATAAATTACTAACGAGGCAAATTTTTACAGAGGTTTATTTATAATAACTTCTCTGCATGCCAAGAAAAATGCAAGGTTAAAATTTACTTAACTATTTTATAGTTTTAACCTCACCATGTCAATCACACCAACCCAATTGGGTCACTTTTCTCATTAATTTTCCTTGTTTAAAAAGGGGAATTTCTATTTAAATTTGTAAAAGTTAAAAAATTATAGTTTTTTGTTAAGCCTATTAGCTTATTTTAAAATTGCTAAATTATTTTCTTTGATCCGTATAGTATTGGCATGGGAAAGCCTACTCTGGATATTTTAAGATCTAATTATCAATAAATGATAAAAAACTTCCTCTAAACTTATGACTATTCTTTATTAAAAATTAATAAAATTATTACTGTTAGGCTACAAGTAAATGACAAATACATTACTTAAACTGAATTGATTACAAAATGTTTTTTACAAACTTTAAGCTTTAACTAAAAGTAGTGCTCAGAAAATTCCTTCCTGAACGACCGGGTAGTTTTCCCAAAATAAATGTTTCGACAATATTTCCTCTTTCGCAGCCTCATTGGGCCACTTTAGTTACCTTTTCTAGTCTTCGATTATTTCTTAAATTTAGAATTTTCAGATTGTCTTGATTCTTGATACTTTTTAAGCCTATCAGATAGGCTTTCCTGGCTCCATATAAAACAACCTGCTGGTTAATCTGGTAAATTTGTTTGTACTCGGTTGAAATCATAAATTTTTATCCTTAAATTTTTCAGTTTATCTGTTATACCCCCTTGTTTAAGATCCAGTTCTTTCGTAGTTTCTTTTACTTCCCTAATCAATATGATAATATTTCTTCTTTTATAGTCAGTCTATTAGCAGCCTAGTCAATCTACCTTCTGGTGTTCTCAGCAAATACCCCAATGAAGAAAATTTTTGTATGTTTTATAATCTCAGTTATTGATTTTATCTCTGTATAAACCATATCATTTGGTAGCATTCTTCACTCAATCGGTTTTTGGAATTTTCGATTCGTTTTATAATAATTATTCCTTCTATTTAAGATATTTTGTCAGTAGTGCTTTTCTGATTTTTTGAAAAGATTTTACAAAATTTTTCATATTGTTTTCTGTATTCTGGGTCGGTCATATTTTTTGTATTGCATTAAGTGTATTGTTAAGTGTATTGTATTAAGTGTTATTTATAGTTATATAAAACATTATCATATTGATTAGGGAAGTAAAAGAAACTACGAAAGAACTGGATCTTAAACAAGGGGGTATAACAGATAAACTGAAAAATTTAAGGATAAGAATTTATGATTTCAACCGAGTACAAACAAATCTACCAGATTAACCAGCAGGTTGTTTTATATGGAGCCAGGAAAGCCTATCTGATAGGCTTAAAAAGTATCAAGAAAGTATTAAGTGTTTTTATGTATTACATTAAAATTAAAAAGCATTCATGTGATTTTTTTTTAAATATACTGAATAGAAGTTACATAATTAAATGTAGAAACTAAGTGGTTCGACTTAAAAAATAACTCTTTATGAACCTTTTTTTTAGTCAGGTTAAACTTGAGTAATATTTCTCGTATTACCGTGGACTTTACATTTTGGCGTAGAGCCTATTACACTTCCTGTTTTAACTTCTTTAGTATGTATTTAGAACGCCCCATATGTTCCAGAAGACTTACAATTTAGTAGGAGAATGTTTTTACTATTTTAAGGAATTGTTCTTTGGATGCTTTGGGGAATAAGAGAACAATTCCGTTGGTCAAATGGGTAAAATAAATTGCGGTAGCCTCGGTCCAATGCACTCCCTCGTCTTTAAGACTTTTTTTCTCTGTTTTGTTTACTGCGACTAATACAAAATAACAAATTGGCGGACAGTAGTCGTAAGACAAAAGGCACTTATGTAACGTAACAGCAGAATTTTATGTATTGCACTTTTTATATTTGTAAATACTTCAAAATGTGAACTTCTTCGTTACAATGAATTTATTAGTAATTTCAATGCAATTAATTATGCTCAAGTACATCGAGATCATGAATAAGTAATGTGGTACTCGAAATTTGAAAATACTGGAATCATTATATTAGAATTTTTCAGGATTTTCCTAATCAATTTAAATAAATGCAACCCCAACTCGCTGTAGTTCATGGCAATCTAAACTGAATGAGTTTTACTTCTTTCTCAACCTTACACGTTAAAAGAAAAATGGTACTATACAAATGAATTAATTAGTACCAAACACAGGAATTTTTAACATCGCTATGAATTGCAAATGGAAGGGAAAATGTATGATCTTATTATAACCAAATATTCTGTTAAAAGTAGAAATGCGTAATACCTCTTTAATCCCAAAAAAGTTAAGATCTCTTTAGTTTTTGAAAGTTTACAGTTTTTTAAGTTTATCAAGAAATCGGATGTGATATTATTTTAATGAATGTCTGATTCGTAAGTAATTGCAAAAGATTCCCTTTTATGGCTAATGTAAACTGAAGTTTACATCAACTTTAATGATTATTCTAATACAGCAAAACAATTTATCCCCTATATGACTAACGTGTAAACTCTACTTCTCATCTTACATTTTCATTTTCTGTCAATATACTCTACAAAACACTATCATGTATTTGCGTTGGTTATGTTTCAGGTTTATTGTCATCATAGTTGTACATGTGCTTTGTGATTGAATTTTTGGTAAGAAATATACAGTATGTTTCGTTGCTATAAATGCCTTTATATTTAATAAGCGGATTGTTGATTTATTCATTACGCGTAACTTATAAAAATGTGATATAAACTAAGGTTAGCATTGGAAGATGTAGTCAAATAAAAATATTTTAAAATATAAAGATGTGTCTTTTTTAATTGCTTAGCCAACAATAATGGTAAACTCTGTCTATTCTTATTGTTCAATTTTATGGTTCCTCTTCTTCAGTTTGTATTATCAACAAATTGCTAAACTTACGTTTTCCACTATTTACTATTTTATTGGCCTGAATCAGGTCAAGTCAGCTGCACAAAATTATTTATTCTGAACGTACATTTTGCTTTATAAAATAAATTTACTGTAAAAATGTTTGTTTCGATGACTTAATAGATGGTAAAACGACAGTATGATCTATAAGAGAATTGGATAAAAATATTATTCCACCTGTAATGCAAGATTTCTATGATGACCGATATAAAAAATGTAATTTTTATTTGTGCTTCACGCCACAGAAAAACAGTTGTCGAAAATTACACGAGAAGTAATTACTAGTTTTATGGTCAATTCATTAAAAAAAATTTTTATCACGAAATTTGTGTATTTCTTTTTAATATAATTTTTATAACCTTTTTTTATTTTATTTTTCAATGAAACAAATTTTATTAACATATTTTTCACATAATATTTCGGGATTAAATGTTTCTGGATGATTTCATTACTAACTGATATTTTAATCTTTTTAAATTTAATGAAATTCATAATTAAAACCAACGCAATACCCTCAATACATGATAATAGCACCCTGCTACTGTACTAGGAGATTTTCAGTAATATTTTTATTGAAACATTTTATACAGTAATATTGAAACACAATAACTTGGTCACCAGCGAATAAAAGTGTATACAAAAAATTATCTCCCACAAATAGACTTATTTCTTCATAACGTTAGTATAAGTTTAGGAAATTTACAAAAAACTTAAAAAATAAATTAATAAAATTTTATTCAATGTGGTATTATTTAAAACTGCAACATAGCTAAAGAAATAAACATTTTTCCAGTAGTTTATTTGTTTAGTTTAACAAGAGATTATAAATACAAGCTAATAATATTCTTTGAATAGATTTACAAACAATTGAAAATTTCTAGTTATATTTTAAATATTTATATATAACATAATTGTTATGTACCTTGTACATAATTATTTAAAAGGCTTTTATCTAAAAACAACTTTGAAGTAACTTTTCCGATAAACATCGAACAATAGGTTAATAATACATTTGATAAGTTCCAAGTTACAACTTACGATTAAATTTGTTCAAACAATAGAAAAACGGTTGAGAAAGTTTATATAAAAACGTTGTAAACAATAAAACCCTGAAGTAAAAAAAACAGAATTACAGTAATTAACAACACGCAAAATAGGTAAAAAATAAACTTTGTAAGAAATAGTAGTAAATTTTACCAATTTAAAATTGCACGTTATCACGAAACTGTGATTTAAGGACAACAATCCTTTCATAATATATATTTAAGACTAAGTAATACCTGTCTTCTTTAATGTGCATTTTCTTTTTTGTAGATACCGTTAAAGTCAATATTTCATAAAAAAATAAGAAAAATATATCATTATAAACGTTACATTTTATATTTATCATGTTAAAAATAACCGACTTTTGTAACGCCCAAAATGGTAAACATTTTCCCTCATTGTATCAAAACAATTATATTTGATTTTCCTGATGCTTTTTTGCAAAACAGTACAATTTTTTTATTAGTTAGAATTATTTACAAACAGTTTAACAAAACCTTTTAGTAAATACTAATTATTTTACTATATTTACTAATACTAATAATTATACTAATATTTTAGTAAATTTTTGAATATAACTTGAAGAAGACAGCACTCAGCAGCGTTGCTTCAGTGTGATCGTTTGAATATAAGTGATAAAGGGTTTCTTCTTGGGTCCTGGTGACGTACAAATTATTTTATACTTATGAAGTGAATGAAGGTGTGAAAAGTAGCGAATGAAGACGTGAAACTGATGATCTGTGCAACTGATGATTGAATATCTATTTGATGATTAATTTTAGATTAATGAGTGTTATCAAGATATAGGTTATTGATAAATAACAGTTGACCATCCGTAATATAGTTTTGTGCTTTTAATCTTGAAAGGATGGATTTACTTTTTTGATCAAGTGAAACGGAATGGAAGATCTAATATTCTCGCCTTCTTGAGTCTGTGCTTTGATTTTCAGTATTGTCGAGAAGATTTATACCCAAATGATTAGAATGAGTGTCTAACTTGGTTAAATACTTTGTACTCCGACTGCTAATTTCTTCTCTCACCGTAGGTATGCCCAGGTCATGGTGGAGTACTTCATTAGGCACATACCAAGGTGCACAGCATATTAGTCGAAGAATTTTCGATTGGAATTTTTGGAATATTTCTACATTAGACGTACTTGCTGTGCCCCAGAGTTCAATTTCATAACAGCTTCAAACTGATTTTATCATCACCTTGTACAGTGTCACTTTCATTATAAAGACAACTGAGATCACCTCCCAACAAGCAAATACAGATGTCGTAATTTAAGTCCAAGTAGTTTCCGTTTGGTGCATATATGTTTTCTCCACGTCAATCGCCTGTCTAGATAGATGCCTAAGTATCTCACGTCATCTGAATGTGGAATTACGTTGTTGCGAAACGTTACTGGAAAACATGATTCTCGTTTCATCGTAAAGGTTACTTGTGCAGACTTCTGTTCATTTACTTTGATCCTTCATTTTTGGCACCAGTCTTGAATGGTATGTAGATGTTACTGTAGTTTTTCAGAACCGTAGACTGAGAAGGCATCAGACGCAATAATAGCAGTGTCATCGGCAAAAGTTGCTGTTGTTACAAGCTCATTTACAGAAGTATCTGCTGTAAATAGCGTGTATAGAAAAGGACTTAAAACGCTACCTTGAGGTACACCTGAACAAATTAGGTGCAAGGTCGATAACTCATCATCAAATTTTACTTGAAAAAACGAACGGTTAAAAATGATTTAAGAATAAGAAAATAATTATGATCTAGGTTTAATTTAGTTTTGTGTAGAAAAGGTAAATGGCATACCTTATCAAACAAAAAATTAATGATAGAGAATAAAAATATAGCCCTACTAAAACATTACATACTAATATTCTAGAAATGTTTGAGAAAATAGATTGTTTGTTTTAATAGAGTTGTGAATTGTATGGGAGCGTACGTGTTAAACAAGAATAATGGATTACGATGAATGAAATATTTTCAATAGAAATTCTTGGAAATTAGATGGTGGGTATTTGTTATTCCTGTTATGATAGATTCTACTATGTTTCAAATTTTTCTACTAAAACATCAAAATTGTTAGAATACTCTCGATTGTTCGGAAAACTATCAGACCGCAGGAATAAAAACAGTTAACGCCATTGTGGTGAATCAGTAATTGGAAAGTGCTGTGGGGCCGTTCGAAATAGTGTCGTTACGGGACTGGTTTTAAATTTACTTTAGTAGTGATTGTGAGTACGGATGGTAGCAAGTGTTTATGGACAGATAACTCACTTTATTTGATTTAAGTGGCATTTTATACTTATAATCAAGTTTAATTTAGACTTAAGTTTTGTAAATAATTTATTTAAAGTAATTTAAATGTATTGTACTACAACATTCAATGTTATACGTTAGTTTTATATGTTACATAAATGTAAAAGTTAAGTAATTAAATTTTTAGTAAATTATATTTTAACTAAACTACATTACGTTAATAAAGAATTTATTCATTAATTATTTTTTAAATTTTTTATAATGTGTACAATAATAATATTGTGTGATTTAATACTGACATATATATTTTAAATTCATTGTTTCAAATGTTTATTTTTGCAGAAGAATAACTTTTTTAACTTGACTTTCGTACCAGAGCTCAAAAACCAAATTTTTGTTTTTGTTATGTGAATGGTCAAAGGCCTAAAATAATCTATAATTACTACTTAACGTATTTATGTAAAATTGGATTTATCAATGAAAAAAAATCGCAAATTATTATAAAAAAATATTCATCTGGCATTAAATAGAAGTTAAGTAAAGTTCACATGAATAATTTATTAATCAAATACTATTTCTTTTAAGTTTCAAAACGAAAATATATTAATTACTACTATATGTGATTTAAATAACCACTCACGGTGGAATATCACAGTATTTGTTAAGAGGCTAAGTTTAATTATATTAATTATTGTGATTATTAATTTGTGTCAATAAATAATTAATTGTTGTAAGTTTAACAAAAGTCTGTTTGTTATTTATTATACCCAGATCCCGAACTTACGTAGGCTCGGGTGTTACAATACATTAGTTTAACGTATAGATGCGTATGAATTAATTTATATGTAAATTTATGTGTTAGTTTCTTTAAATTTATGAACACAAAAATGTTTTAAGACTGCTGAGAATCCTTAGTAGCTATAAATTCAATTTTAAACATCCTGACTGATGAATTGATTGGTGAATTTTGTTAATGAACGAAAAGTAAATTAAAAATTAATACTTTTGTTAGGCAGGACGTGACAGGATCCAAATGAAATTACAATTTAAATAATGCAATTCAACCGTTAAAAAGAAAATTAATTACGACTTTCTGTGTCATAACGTAAAATTTAATTTTTTAGTAGGCTATAAAAGTCAGCCTATTCCAGTTTCACACCGTATTCTAATATTACATTTTATACTGAAAATCGCAATATTAAATTTTTCTTAAAATATCTATTAGATGTAAAATGTATTGTAGATCTTAACAAAATGAATAAGCAATAAAGCCGTTTCAATATTATATTAATATAATAATTAATAAATTTTGACCTAAGTTTTTTGTTGATTTGCTGTCTGTACCTTTACAAAACAAAATGAAATATAATAATTGTATAGCCGTTTTAATATCATATTAATATAATTAATAGACCTAATATAATCTTGACCTAAGTTTTTTGTTGATTTGCTGTCTGTACCTTTACAAAACAGAAAAAATATATTATATATCATTTATTTAAATTCCAGTTTCCAGTAATGTAAATTTTCATGAGAAAATAAAACATTACAATTTTGTGATTGAATTTTCTAATTTATCTTCCATAATTGTATTGTGACAATATCGAAGATGAGTATGGTTCAATAAATTTCTAGTACTTAATTCATTAAATGTTAAAGAGTAGATAATAGAGTTAAAAAGTAACAATAGGGTTAGTTATAAAAGGATACTTAATTAAAAAGGAGTGTATAATAAGGTAGGGTCTTTGTTGTACAACTATTTGTGAAAGAGTCGGTTGATTACCTGTAACACCTTTTATTCTATTGTAACTTGTTTACATTAGTTATGATCTTTCGAGAACCAATAAAAATTATTTTTGTATGGAATAGATCTGCTATTGCCAGAATTATCTTTTTTATCTACCTATATAAAGACGACCCTCGAGTGCGGTCGGGGAGTTAGTATTCGTTTGAGTGTCACGAGTGTTTATTGAGTGAGCTTTCGGTGCGTAGTACAGGTCACGTATCCGGGCATTGTAGTGATCAACTATTGTTATACTATTTTATTGTGTATGTAGATTATATTCAGTTTTTTTTGTATGTGCTTTGTGTATAATCGTTTGTAATTAGTCCTAAGTAAATTATTAAGTTATTTACTGTATTACTTCATTATAATTAGATAATTATTTATTTCGTAAATCTTTTAGTTGTAATAAATACTTGTAATTGTAAACTTTAGTGTATAAATTAATTAATTATCTAGATCCCGAAACGGACTTAAGCGATAAGTGTCACAGTATTATCCCAAAATCGAGATTAAATTATGAATGTTGCTTTGAAGGATGCCTTTAAAAATACTTATGAACTTTTAAGTTATTTGTTTCTGTTTTATCCAAAGGTGCTGAGTTCTTAATTGGATTTGTTTTAATAATGGAATAACTGGAAAATAATAATAATATACACATATGCTAAATTTACTAAATATGACTTTAATAAAACAACAGGAAATAATCTTACAATGATTTTAAATTTACGCACGGTTCCGTGTTATAAAAATTATTATAAATACCTGTACCGGTATCGTATACAAAGTAATACTAAAACCAGTTTGGACTTATGGGTTAGAGCTAGTTCATCAAATATAAATACTGCAGCGCTTCCAATCAAAATGCCTGAGACTAATTACTGCAGCCCCGTGGTACGTAACCAATGAAATACTACACAATGACCTAAACCTGCCCTCAATAAAAAAAATTAATTAATTAACATAGCGAAAAATATTTACAAAAACTAGACGACCATCAGAATCCATTAGCAAAATTAACCTCCTTGACAACAGCGAAGATACAGACTGAAACATTAGTAGAACACTAGACTTACTTCTACGATTTAGTTAATCATTTAAAAAATTTGTTTTCTACTTTAACTACTAATCATCGTCATCTCGTAATAGGCATCGTTATCATCTCTATCATCGTCATCATCTCTAGCTTCAACAATTTTGTGTTTAAAGATGTTGGTTCAAAGTACATCAAGTTTAGATTTCTACATATATATTTTTCTTCACATTTAGACTTGGTGAAACACATGACTGAGTGTGGTTTTTGTTTTAATTCTAAGGACATTACTCAGATTTTCTCGTCTTTGCTTAAAGTTTTTGTATTTATTAACTAATTGTAAATGAAATACACTGTTACAAAAATAAAATACCTCTACCATAATTTTAAATACGTAGATGATCATAATCATTGTTGTCCATAATAATACATAGATTTATTTCAACTTAAAAATACGCTTTGCTACTGATTATTACACACTAACTATTGCAGACTACAAGATAATATTATATTCACTTGTCACTGTCCAACTAACTTCCCTGTTCGACGGAACTATTCCCTTTTATAATTTTCCATTATCACAGTTCATCTCATTTACGTCACACACTAATTTTATCCAATTAGAAATTAGAATTATTTTCCATCTCACTTCTAATCTCTCGTTTTAACGAAACTTCCAGAAATCTCTCGAAGCTGTTATTTATCTCTTCCTTTTTGTTTAACACTTTCTTTCTTACTTTCTCAACCGTTACACATTTACGACCACATATCATGGTTGTATTTAATCTGATAATTTCTACCATGACCTTATCATTTATCCCAATCTAATACAAATCAACACCCAGACCAACTATTCCGTATACATAAAAATAAAAATATTACTTCCATTTTAACAATACAATATTTTTTATGTATGTGACAGTTTTTATATTAGACTTACTTATTTAATAAGTATGAAATATCTGTCCGTAATCTCAGCATCAGTTTCTTTCAAGTCCACTAGATAGATAGCGCCATCTTTATAACGGGTGTTTCAAAAAGGACGCACTTCGAAGTTTAAATGTTAATATTTTCTGCATAGGGAATATTTTTTCCCCCAAATAACAGTTGGCACTACCGTACTCATTGTTGAACCATTGTGTATTACTGACATGTACTAGTGCTATCCCAGTATTCATTTTTGTCTGTAGTGTCTGTATAAGTTCAAACATGGTTTTTTCAAAGGATGAACGTGTTTTTATTATTGAAAGTTATTGCGCATATAAATCTTACGAACGAGTGAAAGACGAGTTCCAGTTAAAATTTCCCAATTCTGAAGTACCTAATTACACAACAATATCGCGTCTGATCAATAAATTTCGTGAGACTGGCCGTGTACAGGATCGGAAAAGCACAGGTCGACCATCAGTGTTAACAGAATAAGTTTTGGACGATGTGAATCAACGTTTGGCTACCTCACCCGGAAAATCACTTAGAAAGTAATCTTCGCAGGCTGGATTATCACTATCTTCCGCTTTAAGGGCTACAAAAAAATTAAATCTACATCCTTACCGCATCGGTATCAGTCATGAACTGAAAGAAGTTGACCATGGGAAACGATGCAGTATTGTCGTTGGATACGTTCTCTTGTTAATGACAACGGTGTTGAAATCGTGTTTATTTCAGTGACGAAGCATAGTTCCACTTGGATGGTTACATCAACAGCCAAAACTGCCGAATATGGAGCGCTCATAATCCTCACACATCTCATGAAAGTCCACTACACGCACGTAAAATTGGTGTTTGGTGTGCGATCTCCTGGCGTCGTATTGTTGAGCCTTTATTTATTGACACATCTGTAGATGGTGTGGTGTACCGAAACTTAATTGAACAATTTATAGCGTTGTTAGAATTACACGATCGAGATTGTTGGTTTTAGCAGGATAACGCAACGTGCCATACTTCTACTGAAACGCTGAATATGTTACGAGAATTTTTGGCCATCGTGTGATATCAAAAGGGTTGTGGTCACCAAGATCTTCAGATCTTACTCCTGCGGATTTTTTTCTGTACAGGAATTTAAAGAGTAAGGTTTTTAAAAACAATCCTCATACAATTGAAGAATTGAAGGCTAATATTGAAAGTGAGATTACAAACATTAATGAGCAAACACTACGAAAAGTGGCTGCAAATGTTATGAAACGTGTCCGAACTTGCATTACAAGCGGAGGAAATCATTTTGAACATTTATTGTGAAGTTTTAAAGGTAATCTGAATGTTATAAAGGTAACAATTTCATATCGTATAATTTGTATAATTTGTAATCACTTAATGTAATAAATCAGCGTTCTCTAACTTCGAAGTGCGTCCTTTTTTAAACACCCGTTACAATAAAGCTTTATTTGCTTCATTACCAAAACTATTATTTAGCCTACGTTTGATGAAGTACTCTTATTATCATTAAACGAAAGCTGTTTGAAACTCGTGACAAACAGTTCCTTTGCTAGGTAGACGTTCAAGTTGACCGATTAATCTGAATATGTTAATATACAAATTCAGTTTCTTCCTACATAAATAAAATCAGTTTTCAAACATTAACGGCTGTTAAATCTTCGGTTCAGTTAAACCTCCCATTATTAAAAAATTTCAATATATCCAGTCTATATTCCAAAGGGGTTATTGCCAACGCCCCCTTGTACGTTAAAAACGATACGTTATAAAATAATTGAAAAAAAAACACACTACGTTAACGATGTTTCCCACTTCTTATACAGAGACTCTCTAAAAAAAACCTTTGAAAACTAAAATCAACTTAAACGTTGCTCCAAATTCACAAAAATTATCTCAAAACATGTGAGGTGTCTTTCTAGACGTTGGAAAAGAGATAATTGGGGTGTAAACTGCGTAAATTTAATTAAATCCGTGTGAATTTTACTATAAGGGTTTTTTTATTTTCAAATCCAAGCACAGAATCAAACTTCGGGAGCTTCCAGTTTTTAGCCTTGTACGCCAAACACTACTCTTCGGAGGCGATCGATTAATTAAAAAAAGGTTTCAGTCACTTCAAATGTGTTTTTTAATTTTGTATTGGTTTTTCTATTATCCAGTTTAATTACTCGTAGGAGTTATAATAACTTGAATTTTAAACAATATTGAATATTAAGTAGTACAATACATTGATTTTGTAAAATATTTTTATCAGTACTTTAAATTGTAATTGATTTTTCATTGAATAAAAATTATATTTTATGATTATTATTTAAAATATTTACAGTTAGCGGGTCACAGTAAGAGTGAAATTATTCTGTTAGCTTTTTTGGATCTGATGGAAGTTTGAACAACATAAACATGTCACATAAAACTTCTAACGCTAAAAAATTATTTTGAAACTTTATTTTAGTTTTCATCTTATGTTTTAATTCACCATGTTTTACCAACCGTGATAAAGTTAAACTTTTTTTGTTCCATTGGGCTTTTAAGCTTTCCTAATCCAGTGGTTTTAATTTTATGACGAATAGAAACGAAGGAATTTTTAATCATCCCTGTGAAATTCATTTATAAATGTTGTAAACGTCTGGTATTAACCACAAAATATTTTTGCTACTCTGTGTTGTAAAATTAGTACAATGTTTATACAAACAAATTATGAATCCTCGTTGTTTTGAGAAGACTCTAAACGTTCTACTTTATTGTTATTGGCAGTTTTGAACGTGTCTGAAACAGACTGTACATAACTTTCAGCCTTGAGTGCAATACGTGCAACTTAGTGTCACTGGCAGTTTCAAATTCGAACGTGAGTGAAGGAGATTCAAAAATTTATCCTTGACAGACTTAATTAACGGAGGTTTATGTTGACGTATAATACAGTTTGATTACATTTAAAGTATTTTAGATACCTTACCTTTAAAGTGTTTGATTAACAAAATAATGAACATAAAAATTCATCGACCTTTAGTCTAATAGTTTATATTGAAATCTGCAATTGTTTTTCAGTTAACTCACATAACCTGATAACTTAAAAAAAACCAATCATATAAATATTTTTTCGGATCACTTGAAACAAAACAAAAGTTAAAAATTGAATCGTAATAAATATTCCGTTCGTAATTAAAATGAAAAACAACCTATCACAAAAATTGTGACAGCGATGTATTTTGTAACAATCAATTGCATTATTCTTTTAAAAAGATAAATGCCATATTTCCATTCTGTGTCAATATTGTCGTTTATCAATACTGACAGTAATATCCCATATTTTTGAATTACAAATTCTGTTAAAAAACTACATGTTTAAAAAAACTCAATATTTGATATCAGCTTTATGTATTTTCCAGACCACTAAATGTTTTTTTTAAAAGCTCAAACATTTTTGTGGAAAATATTGAATACGATGAAATTGGATAGACTTAGATTATCACTTTAGTATACTTATTTGAGTTTATGAGGTTGCTTCAGTGATTCATTATCCTTGCGATGATTCTAGGTGGGTTAGTTTCCCAGTTACAGTCTGAAAAATGCAACCAGCTGTAATGATCCTAGATGTTTAACCAGCGACGATGTACATTAATATTAGAGAATCTGAGACAACCAGAAACAGATAAATTTAAAAATCTGGTGTGAAACACTCACACAACTTTCTCTTGCCAATGCAAATAATTAATAATAAACCTAACATTATTAATAAAATATTAGAAATAAACAAAAACTAACCTCAAAACATAACCTTATTTTAATCATGAGTGAATGACGCAAAATGACAATCGAACTCAGTTTGGCTTAAAAATACGGAAAATCACGCTTTCACGCTAAACTAGGCTCTGTAGAGAAAAATGTTATAAACAAAAGTTGTAGATCTTTTAATTTCTTATAAATTTAATTATATACACTTTTGTCGTAAAATGCATACTAAGACCGAAATGTTAAAAAAATCGATTTTTCTCACGTTTCCGTGAGAAAAAAAACAGAAAATCGCAAATTACCGCTAAACTAAGCGTTATACAAAAAAATGTTTGAAATAAAAGTTGTAGAATTTTACATTCTCTACAACTTTTATTACATAACGTTTTGCGCTAAAATGCATATTAAAGCCGCAATCTTAAAAAGAAAAAGGTTTTGCGTAAAAACAGCCTCACGCAGAATTTCAGCAAACATGGCGCCTACCCTATATTGTAGAGCATAAAAAATGTAGTAAACCAGGCGATTTTAAAAAAAATCGTAGGACTAGTTTTTGAGAAAATCGCAAAAAAGTGAAAAATTACACGAATAAACTACTACTTCCGGTTGACCGATTTTGATGAAAATGTTCGTGTCGAATTCGGTAGTGATATGTAACTTAAGTTTCAAGTTTCAAGTTCGTACGATGTTCCGTTCTTGAGATATTCTGTTCACATACACACACACACACAGACCAATCGCTAAAAACAAGTTTTTTGGGTTCAGGGGGTCTGAAAACGTATAGATCTGGTAAAAACTCGATTTCGAAAAATCGACATGAAAACAATACTTTCCTTCCTATATATTCATATAGGCAAGAGAAAGTAAAAATGGATTTACTGGATTTACTTCAGTGGTGCTCTTCGAAGCCCAGTTTCCCGACAGGGTGTAATTTACAAGCCTTACCACACAAATACATACATACATCAATCCCTAAATCATATTTTTGTTAAGAATCAAGTTTTCAGTTCTTATTTAAACAAGTAATTGTCTAAAAATAGGGAACAAAACACTTTAATATCTCCTTCCGCTTGTAGTTGTTGAAAGAAGACAATATTAATAGAAGTTATTTTTTAATAGCTTAATCAGCTATGTAGTTCTGTGTTGCTTTGTAACATTCTTTCTTTACACAAAATTTTAAGTTACAATAAATATAATAAGTCAAGTACAATAATACTATCTGTGGAATATTTTAGACTAATATAACATTTCTCTTAATCCCTAATGTGTGTACGTTGCAATCTGTTCAACTTAGGACAACAAGAAATGAGATGAGAATGAGAACCAACAGATGATGATACGTATGATATGTAAATGAGCTATAGTCTTGTACAGACTCAAGTCCGATTTTTCTTGAAATAAAATCATTAACTGAACTTCAACCATCAAAGAACATCAGTAACCACTGTCTAGTATTCAAATGCATATATAAAAGGACTTCTTACTCGGATTTCGTTACTAGGATTTGAAACAAGGAACCTTCATTTTCAAAAACACCTGCGAGCAGATGACTCACGGCGTTCATTTTACCACTAGACAAACCCAAAGGGTAGGCTATATTTTAATGTAAAAAAATAAGTTCAAACATTTATATTTTATAGATAAGCCTTTAAGTTTAGACTCTTTTTTTTAATTAAAACAACAAGTTCGTAGAACATTGGGTTTGAAAATTTAAAAGAATATTTGTAAGTATTTTAATCCCGAGTGCTGAAGAAATAGGAGGATAAATCTGTGATTTTGTCGTTTTAAAACAAGTGGTATCCGTTACTTTTAGCTAACTAGGGCAACTGGGACTTTGATTAGTTGATAATTTTTATAGTTTTTTATTTTCTCTAGCTCTTTGCGGGACTTGTTTGTTTTGACAAGGAAAATTACTTGTGAGTAGCTGAATATTCCATAAAAGTAAGATAAGGGAACTAATGTTGTTTCCTTGTGGACTCTTTTGAGGATGGCTCAAATCGACTGTTGTAGCCAATCTTCAGTAATGGAGTAATGGAGTAATGTATTAACTGTCGTAATCATCGGATGTAGTTAATACTACATCTTAAGTTAATAGACTACTTAAGATATGCGCTTGTACAATAAATAAAGAGAATTGAAAACCACAAAAGACCGTTCGAACTTCAGCAATGACATACTGAAATCATGAATTACTCTTCTTGCCATAAAATGTTCCTGGAAATTTTTTCGTCCGGCTGGTCAATCATCTAATAATGCGTCTGATCAGGTAATGTAAAGTAAATTAATGTAAAGTAAATTCTAAAGCAATCAGTAGGTATATATTAGAAACAATAGAATAAAATAACATTAATATAATACAATATACACTTTTTTAATAAGTATAATAATGTTTAAAAAAATACTTACTTTTTGAATTAAAAAGTTATTAACCGTTGATATGTTTCTTAAAACCAACGGTTTACAAATTATACAAACCTAATTAACATTACTCACTAAGAAGAAGAATCAGACGTGTTTATGAACAAATTTAATGACACAGGATTGTTTATTTATTTGTACCTGTAGTAGTTAAAATTAGGTAAAAACGTATGTAGTCCTACTTATACGAATAACTATAAGAAATGGTATTAGAATTAAAAATTTGAAGATTTAGAAAATTGAAAGACAAAATTATAAACTAAAAATATAAAAACTGGTCAACCTAGCAGTATAATAATGCTTCAAATATTTTATGAATTTTTACTGATCATGATACTTAAGCTCCCGTTAGCACTCGGTGGAATTAAAACAAAAAGCAGTTTATGAGGAATGTTTTTAAAAATTCTAATATAAGCTGTAGGCCTACTCTTTTTAGGTAATTCGCGTAAAAGAGAACACTTATTTTCCTTGATAATATTTTTATACTTTGTGTAATAATATAGTATTATATATAAAATGGTATGGTCCAAAAATTAAATTGAAAAAATATTAGCAGCTTGAGAAGACGTCCGACATCTACGGTGTGTAAAGTTTAATTTTCTTATATTTTACCAACCTATGAACAATGTACCTAAAAATAGGAAATTTAACATTGGCGGGATACAAAGTACAGTCTCCCTTAATAAAATTTTCTTACATTACCGTAATTATTATTTTAAATAGGTCAAGAAAAAAATATATGTTCAACTTTGTTCGGTTCTCACGCTAGCCTTTGTGAGTTTAAATTTACTAAATTGTAAAAATAAATCGTAAAATTATCAAATATGAAGTACTGGACCCCTCCACCAAAAGATTAAATTCGTATGGGTTTTAAAAGAAATCTATAGAAATTAATTTTACTTTGCTTAGGAAGGGTGAATGTTTCACAATGACCCAGTGTGCTGTTATACTGTTAGATAAAAAAAAATATCATCTACTAGTAAAGGTAAATTTTTGTTATTGTGTGATGTTTCTACGTCATGCGACGACCTAGTTGGCAGTTCTCAGTATATTACTTTTGTGTCATGTGATAGTTCAGTATTATTTTTCTGGTGTAATAAAAATATTAAGATCATTATGAAAATAAGAATTTTATGTATTTTCTGTAAATCTTCTTAAAAAATATTAAAGGATTTGATGGATTTATTTTAGATCGGTTAAACAAGTGACACATTAATCAAAAAGTGAAGTCAATGCACCCTCGCTTAATAAGGGATCATTGATCACAGGCATCTCTACTGCCAAGTCAGCAAAGAAGATCCTTCATAAAATTTAATGAAACTCTGAGACTAGCCCTTTCTGAACAGAACGAAAGATGGGATCGTCCAGCAGTTGACAAACGACGGGTGAGCGGTGCCTGTCACTGACTACCGATCAAGTCTCTAAGGGCGTCTCTTATTTTGTAAGGGTGGCTTAAACTGGCTTTCTTAAGTTGTCGTTTAATCTTCTAACCGATAATATTTTGTATTAGGGAACCATTGTATATTATTAAAATGATAACATATTAAGACCCCTTTTTTACAAAATTTGCAAAAGACTTGATCAGTAATTTACAATATAAGACACATGTGTTTAGATATATCTGAAAGTTAGCGTTGCTATTAAGGCAATAAAATTACAACCAGAATGTTTTTATGTAGAATATTGTTTTAAATATGTGTTTTCTTGCATACTTTATAAAATTATAATGTGATTTTTTTACACGTAATTGCACATGTACTTTTATACTTATCTACAAATGGTCTGATTATTTTTACTTTCTTATGATCTGTATAAATGACTATGTAGGGAAAGAAAGTATTGTATCATGTAACTTTTTCGAAATTGGGGTTTTACCGGAAGTACACGTTTTCAGGCATTCTGACCCAAAAGCATGTTTTTAGCGATTGGTGTGTTTGTGTGTGAAAAAATATATTAAGAACGGAATATTGTACGAAGTTTAAACTTGGAGTTTCGTACTATTAGGGGGCCTAACTTGAACATTTTCAATCAAAATCGGATAACCGAAATTTTTGCGTTATTCTAAAAAACGAGTGCTAAACGTTTTTATAAATCGCCTAATTTACTACATTTTTAGCGTTTTACAAGATAGGGTAAGCACCATGTCTGCTGAAATTCATGGAGGCTTATGCTCTCTTGGTAAAACATGTGTTTTTACGATTGCAGATTTAACACACATTTTAGGACAAAAATGTAATAAGATATAAAAATAATAATAATTGTAGGAAATTGCAAAACGCGCAATTATTTCAAAAATTTTTCAAAACGCTTATTTTAGCGTCAAATAGTGATTTTCTGAATTTTTCCTCTTTAAAATTGGTAAAAACGGGATGCTTAGAGATTGCTACTTTAGTATTTTTAACCTTAGTACATTTTAGCGTTAATAAGGAGGTTAAAAACCTAAACTTTACGAATACTGGATAATAATAGTAAGATTTCAAAACTAATAAATATGGTAGATTGACTAAATAAAACTACTCAGATTGTCCTTCTTCGTAGACTACAACGCGGAAGTTTCAGATTTGATTCCCAGCTATGGTCTGAAAATTTTCAAAATTCAAAACCCACTGTTCCATTCGCATAACTCATCATAGTCGCTAATAACGAAGCTGTTGAGGCAACTTTAAATAAAAACTACAAAAATTTTAGATTATTCCAAAATAAGAAATTATGATTTTTTATTGATTACTGGTGGAGGTACACTAATATTGAGCATTATGCTGTGTTCTCTGAAGTAAATAAATCTTGAGAAATCTTCCGCATAATTCTTTAAAATGTATTATTTACCACCTAATAATTTTGTAATTTTTATAAACAGAAGGCGAGTGAATAAATGCAAAAATTTTTAGACAAATTACTAAATTATTTTATTTAAAAAAAACCTGCTAAAATTTTCAGTTATAATGCACAACCCATAGCTTTTAAATGGATTGTTCATTACAGGAATTACCCGTATATTTTCCGATCTGCTGCTAAATTTTCTTTTAAGAACCGATCAGGTCATTTATACCTTTTAGACAGCTGCAGTAAAACAAGCAACAATTGAGCTGCGAGCTAAAACGTTTAATAGCTCTTTTATAGCCAATTAGAACTGTCTTGGAAAGAATTTGAAGCTATTTTCTATCTAACTCTTCTAAAATGTTTTGGTGTCATGTTGAACATTAATAGCCTTTTCAATAAAAAAACCTGCGTTGAACTACAATGAACACGTATTTCAATTCGATTTGTTTTGTAAGGAGACCTATTGTTTTTTAAGTTATTTACCCTTACTCGTAAAAATTGTTACAGATTGCTTTTAGTTAACTATTTTTTTGATACAGTGTTTGTATTTTTCTTATTAGTGGTTGAAATTGATATTAGTTTTTTCATATTGTTGTTTAGGTCATCAAGCGAAAGGCCTGGTTAGATCTCTAGAGGTTTTACTAAGTAAAATGAGGATGTTTACTAAGTAAAATGTCGGTTTACACTTGCCTTTTTCACTGAGTTGAAAAGTATACGTATCAGCATCCCAGGTAATCTGAAAAGCCCATATTTTCCACCCTGCAAATGACACCTTTACTTCATTCACCAGAGGGGCTGGCTGTATAATTAAATTAATTACTCTCAGAGGAGATAACTCTGATTAATGTCTTTTACACCACTATCTCTTTTGTTTTCAAATATTTCGGTCATTTAATTCAGGTGAACTGGAATGGACATCTAATATTCTCAACGTTTTGAGTCTTTGATTTTCAATATTGTCGTCTAGAAGATTTATAGCCAAATGATTAGGATGAATGTCTAACTTGTTTAAATACTTTTTACTCCAACTGCTTATTTCTTCTCTCACCGTAGTTATGCCCAAGTCATGGGGTGGAGTACTTCATTAGGCACATACAAAGGTGTACAGCATAAAAGTCATATTAAGTATAATACCGATCAATGAGAGTAAAATATATTTAAAAAAATAAGAAATATTCTGAATTAAATTAGCGAGAAACGGCGTTAACAACTGTCATGTGTTTTTTCTTTATCAGATCATAACAAGCCAATCGTAACAACGAATACGTGATACTATTTCATTAACTACGCGTTCTTACATAAAAATGAATGTAAAACACCATCTTCCTATATGGAACACATAGTAATAATGAAATTCGTTCTCAATTTCATTCTATTTGGTACTTTTATTAGATCTAAGTATGTGTGTAATTGATTTATAGCAGTTCTGTTCTTTCTGAAAATTAGTTATAGATGAATAGAGTATTGGTTTATATATAAACCATAAAACACAATCAAGAACTTTAACTGAAAACCATCAGAAGAAATAATATCGAAGCGATTCATGTAAGTATTAAGAAATTGATAAATATATTTCCAGTTGTTAAATTTTTATTGAACACATTCGTCAAAGATTCAGTTATTTGTATATATATCACAGAATAATATCGGCCAGTGTAACAAAAATAAAATATGAACAAAATCAATTTGTTTTAATGACTTTTTGATAAAACTTACTTTTTTAAACAGTAAATGTTAAAAGTTAATGCACCTGCATCATAAAAATAATGTTTTATTGTATGCTTAGAATATAACTTATAACTCAGATTTTAGGAAATCATTTATTGATTAATTATTAGGTTAATTCTTCTATTAATAATTGTTAAGTATATGTCAAAAAGTATGAATAAAATAAAAACGCACAGTAAATGTAAATAGAGGCGCGTTAAGGAAAACACTTTTATTAAAAACTATAGCTTATTATTACAATGAAATCAACTAACCATTTAGCAAACAAAGAGAAGACTGAAAACTAACTGACGACTAACTTAAACCCCTTATGAAACTTTTAAAGTCAACCAAACTGAAAAAAAGAATGTAAAAATTAATCAGGACATTAATTTTTAAGTCAAACTAATCAGTAAACAAAACGATGCTCTTAAATAAAAAAAATCAATTTCAAAAAGTAAAATCTAAAAAGCAATCTTAAATTAAAATGTGCTAATAAAATTTGTAAAGACCAGAAGCCTTTAAAAAATTAACTTAAATATCTTATATTAATGTTTAAATTTCTGATGAAATTTTGTGTTTATAACATTCATGAGTTTACTCAATTCAGCCCACTTTCAATATTTAGAAAAGTCTTGTCATTACCCATTCTTAAAATGACCTCAGTGTTTTACGCCGCAAACTTCAACAGCGAAGTTGTTAGTGACATTATTGTTTTCAAATAAATCCATATCTTTTTTATTATTCAATGAAAAATTTATTGACAAACTTCAATTTAATTTTCGCAGGTTTTTCTCTGATGGTGTTTACGATAATATTCAGTTTCATTTTTTATTTTAACCGTACAAGACAACATTTTACTCTTGTCTTTCATGTGTTACTAGTAAACAGATAATTATCGTCAATTGTATCTTTTCCTGCATGCTCTTGTAATCAAATAGGTAAAATATGATACAATATCTAAATTTTTTCAAGTTATTGTTGTTCAAGTTAAATATCGTAGTAACCAAATAAAAATAATTTTTCTTGTGTCACCGCCACCCCTTCTAATTAATTATTTACTGTATTGCCGGCCTTCAATACTTCTTCCGGCCTATGTCGGCGTGGTAGGCCCTTTGACGCCATACCGACAAAACTTTCGGCTGCGCACCGCAGAGGCATTTGTCATCAAGGCCAAGCCAGTAGCCGCTCTCTACCACAGCGCTCTCGGCCACTATATAAAGAGCGCTGCACTGAGCAGAGCAATTCAATTGCCATCCAGACACAGAGCGATTCACTTCTGATCAAGACACCGACAAGACGTCCACTACGGCACACGGCTGCTGGACTCCAGCGAGAACTAATCGACGACCCCGCAAGAGAGAAGATGATGCTTCCGCTTGCCGGACCCGTCACCGTAAGCCGTCGACCGGACCGTCATCGCCCGCTGACGCGTGCGATGCCCACAGCGGTCCCTCGATCGAGCCTTACGCCCACCGGACCCGACGAAGCAGCCATCGACGCACTACTGCTAGGGAATAAGATGACGTCTCCGCTGGACGACGACACGCCGTGTCGCCCGGCTCCTCGACCGCCACCTACAACCGACGCCTCTCCAAGACGACCACCGCTTAAACGGCCTTTTTCAGGGCCACCAAACTAATGAGGTTTGTCACTTAATGCCGCCATCCGATGACACTTGTTTTTGCAGACGACGTAGCAATCGTTTCTAGGAATACGGAAACAGTAATAGAACAAACCAACGTATTAAAAGAATAATCTGAAAAAACAAGGACTATAAATTTTCTTTGAGAAAACGAAACACATAACGAACATCAAAACATCCCCGCGTTACTTGAAGCACAATACGAAAAACTTGGAAAAGTTGATTGCTTCAAGTACCTCGGAGAGATAAAACAACCAAAGACAAGCGAAAAAGAAGGGAACAACAACAGACGAGGAGAGTTGGCCGTTGTACTTCAAGGAATTCACCCTTTGTATAAGAAGAAAGCACTCTCAAGACACGCCAAGATTATAAATTATAGCCTAATACTGTAATAAAACAAATCTGTGTGTGTCTGTACGCAAGTTCCTCAAAATGACCGAAGGGTGGTTTAAGAGAAGCAGATAAATTTGAGAGAAAAATCCTCCGCAAGGTAATGGGTCCGCAGATAGTGACCGGACAGTATAGTTTACGAGGTCAAGAAGAACTGTACAATAATTAATGAATTTTAATTAATTAACAAAGCTGACCAATTCATCTTCAGAAGATAAATGAGAGTAAAGTATAACGGTCACCTAAAGGTATGGATGACAACCGGTTGACAAAACAAATTTATAAGACACTAAACAATAGACGTAAATTGTTGCGTACATGATTTAAAGAAGTCTGAACAAATATTGAAAAAACCGGAATAAACCAATGAAACTTAATTAATTGAACCAAATTCAGATAACTTATTATGGCTTCCATGAAGATTAAAAACAGAACACCGGCTGGAGTGAAGAAAGGAGAAAAGTGTACAGTGAACAAATGCTCAGATTGTCGGCTGGAAAAAGAGTTTCCAGAAACATCAAAAGTTACCTCACGTGGTTTGAAATTAACAGTAGGCCTATACGAGGGTTAAATAGAAATAACAAATGAAATTCATCACATGGTTATAATGGTACAATGTTTAACGAATTAATTAAATATATCGTTTTGATGCAGGAAAGTAATTAATTTTTAATATTTTTGAATTTTGGTGGTTATTAAAATATTTGGTTTATCTCTTCTATTTTTACAAATAATATCCACTTGTAAACGAGAGAATAATGGAAGTCATTTCAAAGTGTTACGTCAATAATTAAATTATCTTTATTCATCTGTTGTGTATTACTTAATTACTTGATTTCTCTTCTGTTTAAAATCTTTTTTTATTTTAATACAATAGCTGAAAGCATACAAGATGCTAGCCTAAGTAATAATATCATAGAAATATTACAATTTGAAAATAAAATGTTTATCTTTTGAAAAGAAAACATACATTTTATTTTTCCTCAAGTAATTTAATAATACATAATTATGAAATAAATAATTATATTCAGTAAGGACGTTTAAAAAGTTAAACTACGAAATTAATAATAATTTTCTTTATAAATAATATAATCTATATATAAATAAAACTGTGATTTAATCCGTACAATTTTTAAAAATGCCCCAATTTTTTTTACGCCAGATGTACCACGTAAACACAGAAAATAAGTTCACCTGAATTTTTGTCTGTTTGTTTGTATGTTACGGCATCAAGCGAGAACCACTATACCAATTTTAATGAATTTCGGTATCCAGGTTCTAGACATAATCAAAATGAAATTAGCCTTTAAATTATTTTAATATAACAAAGGGATAGGGGTGTTCAGAGGTAGGGGTGAACAAAAAACTACGAATATATCCGTTAAAAGTCAATATATCAAAAATTTTTAAATAATTGATATTACGAAACGTTTTAAGACGAATAAGTTTGATTATGTAAAGTTTTTCATTTTCATGCATAATAAGGTAGATATTACCAATTAAAATAAAAGTAAATCAATATTTTAGAAGAACATACAAAATAAACACAGGTCTCTGCGCCGGTAACCCCGTATTGATACAGTCAGTCACCTACCTACCCATTCCTCTAGTACCTTATACATCTTTTCTCGGCCACATTGTTAAAATATTGATCTTATTATTGACTCAGTGAAACAAATTATATCAAAATTCAGCCGTAAATATGAAGAAAGACTCAATCATCATCCAAACTTCTTGGCTCTGAATTTGCTTAATATCATTGATACCGAGTTTTAAAGACTGTAAAGACATAATGTTTTTGAACTAGCTTATAGGTTTTAAAGAACATAGTTACATTTATTGTAATGTTTTTTCTAATTAAATTATTACTATTTTTAATTTTATTAACATTATAATGATTTGTAATCATGTTAACTAACATTTATCAAAATTGGTGATTGTTCTATTTCATGTAAACAGATTGTAATGTTGCAAACTTTTAAACAAAAACATTGTCAAAAATGAAACAGTCGTTACTTAATACGTACTTAGTACGTCGAATAGTGGTCACCTTCGTGGTGTTCCTATTGTGATTCACCTTTCATTTATTATGAAAATAATAAAGCGCAGCATATTTTAATTTAAGAACACCAAGATCTCGCTTTATTTTACGTTCAACTATTTTTTTCATAAAAATAATAATGCTGACGTTGAAAGGACGTAGATAACAATGAAAAGTTCAAGAATATCAGATTTGACAGGTATCAAACTCGGTAACCCAATCGACCGTCCACGGCACCAAGGAAACCGTTCGAAGAACCGGTACTTTAGCTAGTAGCTTTATATTCTTCCTTTATGAATAACAAAATGACTTCATTTAGAGGTGCGCTATATACATTAATGATTCAGATTACAAAAGATTGTGTTTATTGTTTTATTGACTAATTTAATTACCCTATGAAAATTAAGCTGTAGGACATCCATTCATGAACATGATTTTTACTAACGAAAATAATCTGGTGTGATACACTCACACAAATTTCTCTTGCGAATGTAAATAGTGAATTTTATAACCTGTCTTATTTTAATCATGAATAAACAGTGTAAATTAAAAAAACATAACCTAAGTTTAGTCATTAATGAATGACGCAAAGTGAAAATCAACCTCAGTAGAACTTAAAAATACGTAAAAGTACTAATTGACGATAAAATCGTTTATAGAAAAAATGCTTGAAATAAATTTTTTTTTGTCATCAGTCTCTCGACTGGTTTGATGCAGTTCTCCAAGCTGTTCTCTCATGCTCAAGACGTTTCATATCTACATACCTGTATCACCCTACATCTTTTGTAATTTGCTTTATATATTCTAATCTTTGCCTCCCCCTACAATTTATTCCCTCAGTATTAGTCTTCATTATTGATAGCCCAATACCAGGATGTCTTAAGATATGCCCCACTAGTCTACCCCTGCTTCTGGTACGATGCTTCCATATACTTCTTTTTTCATCAACTCGCCTAAGAACCTCTAAATTACTTGAAATAAAAGTTATAGGTTTTTAATATAACATGGATTATATATAATTTTTTTCGAAAGATGTGTACTCAGTCTGCTTTTTTCAAATATTCGGTTTTTGCAAATTTTGATAGGAAAACTACAAATCATTAACTGACGCTGAACTAAGAGTTGAAAACAATGCTTGAAATAAAAGTCTATGGTTTTGTAACTCCTTATAACTTTGATTATTATATACACTTTTCTCCTAAAATGTATATTAAGTTAGGCCGCAATCTTAAAAGCAAACAAAAAAACAGTTTTTTACCGTGAGAGCACAGGTCTCGCAAGAATTTCAGTTGACATGGCGTTTACCCTGCTTTTAGAGCACAAAAATTGTAAAAATTTCACAATAATTATTTGGCCATCAATTCACTGGATAACGGTGGTTGAAATGCGTAGACTAAGTTAGAGTCATTCAACAGACTTATTTGTTCACTTACATTTATGTTTGTTTTCAACATTTAACTTGATTTTGTAATAAATATAAACTTAACGATTACGTGAAATGTAATAACTTTTCTTTTGTAAAAATATCTTCACGAGAAGTTACTTTTTAACATTTTTTTCTTTCTAATAAATCTATTTATTATTGGTTTAAAGAACAAATTTTCAATAAATTCTGTAGGTAATAAAGAAGAAATTAAAGGTTTTTAGTAGTGCACGATCCTGAATTTTGTTTTCATTTGAAATATAATATATGATAAAAGATTGCAAAACAAAATATAAAGAAAGTTATGAAAAATTTTATAATGTGGTTATTTATTTATATGATAAAAAAAATAGAACAATCTTTTACAGTCCATAGAACGTGGTATCTACTGATATTAATATCGATTTTTCCTCCACTTCTTGAGCACCTCTTATCCTATGTATGCTGCAATAGACTTTTATAATTTATAATCTTGTAATTTAGTTTAAAGTAAATATTATTTTTATATGTGTCTCTGAGTTCATCAATCATATTTCCTGAAGTAGGGAGTCCATAATAAATCAATGATATTGCAATTTAAAATTTTGTTACCTTATCTAATACTTGCAGTTATCACAATGTTTACTCTTTTTGAAGCAATTAAACGAACTTACAGTTTGTTTTATTCAAATTAATTTCAATTAGTAATATAAAACTAACGAACATTCTTTCTTTACTAAATTATTACACCTCACCACCATTAATTATGAAGTCACCCACTGGTACTTCACTTATTTTATGATTTCACCTACGCATTGTTTTAGCAACATATTTATGATTTAAATGTAATTTAATCTTATTCGCACTAACCGTATTTTAAAAAAAATTGTAGTGTTATCATTTTTTAACTTTTATTTTGAAACCTTAACTGTAGCCTACTATAAAGCACAACCAAAATATAAGACACCATTGATATTACATTAAAATGAACACGAACAAGCACGAATATAAAATACAATATTCAGCAATGTAAAATTATGAATTATAATTATCAAATAATATACAAGTATGAAAGAGTTAAAACAATAAAAAGTTCATATTGTTGATGGAAAGTTTTACCAATTGTAATAAAGCATTTTAAAATCTAAAACAAAAATTACATCTAACTTTTTCACATTTATCTTTTTCTACGAGTTATACTATAAAAGGATGCAGCAAGAATTAAAGAATATCTCTGCTACATTTTCTTTTTAAACCTCTTACCAAGCCTGGTGGATTAACCATGTCACTGATAAGCTGATTTTTATGAAGTTATGGTTTTGAATAAAATTTAAAATAACAATTATTTTGTTACCTAATTATGTTTACAATTATAAAAATAGTAACTATT
The DNA here is from genome assembly GCA_035578175.1 of Catonia carolina. NCBI lineage: Eukaryota > Metazoa > Arthropoda > Insecta > Hemiptera > Achilidae > Catonia > Catonia carolina. Next base: position 20,735,135 of record JAQMRL010000013.1, read on the forward strand.
TTCCATGATGTCGTAAATGTATGTTGTTTTTAAATGTAGTGTGTTATTTGAGGCATAGTGGAGTGAACAGGTAATTAAACTGAGAAATTTAGACCGGATAACTTGAATAGTTTTTGGATTACTCTGTTTTGCACAACCAAAAATTTAAATACCGTACATCCATATAGGATTTAAGAGGGAATTGTAGAGTAGTAATTAGAAGGAATTGTAGTTTTATAATTTAAATAAATTATTGGAATTGATAATTATTATCAATAGCTTTAATTTTATGCAAAACATATATTTTACAGTTTATGCTTCATTTTTTTCTTTAATACTCTAAATTAACAAAATTTGTCGTTTCAGTCTCTCAACTGTCACACTGGTAACCAATAGTTAAAGAGTTGACGTGTTCATCAACCCGAATTTCATGCTTCTTGACACACATTTCTCCAGCTTCTGTAGTCACTTGCAAATCAAGGTCGGTGTCACTGTTGTGGGCATAACATGGAGCATTTACAATACTACTGAGCACCTTGTTTTGAAACTTTTGAATGGCAATTAGTTTGGTTTCTTTAGTGCAGTCGTATATCTGTAGGCCATATGGATATACAGGATTTAGAATTAGCCTGTAAATAAGCAATTTATAAAAGATCTTCAGTTAGGAGGTCAAATCGAACAGCCAATAATCTTTCTATACCTTATTTGTAGTTTTCCTTGTTTACTTTCCATCTCAGCTTTGTAACTAACGTCATTCCAAGATACATGGTTGTGTTAGAAAAAGTATTGCTTCAAAAGGACAACTGTATCCCGTTGGCTGTTATAGCGATGGAAATGCTTTTTTTCAATAAAGTCGATATGCACCGTTTTTTATTAGTTGAGTGATTTATTGATCCAAATACTGACTGTGATTACAGCTTGATGTAGTTTTTCCAACAATTCACTCTAGATTTAAAAATAAGTAATTGGCCGGCCGCATTGGCGTAGTTAGTGACGTGCTCGTCTCTCATCATGCGGTCGTGGGTTCGAATCCCACTCAGGTACGGCATATTTTCATACGTTACAAAAAATCATTTCATTCTCTATTTTAGTTACACCCCAACGTCGTCGCTAATGACCGTTGCAGTTGTTGTGACGTTAAATAATAAAAAAATATATATTAATTAAATGTAAAATTAGTTTTAACGCTTTTAAGGCCAGACAAAAAACCCTATAAAAGAGTGAAAGTTTCAAAAGCAGTTATGGATGAAAAAACCACGCTTAAAATGTCTCTTAAAAAAGGTTTCATGTAATTATTCATATTACTCGGTCAAAATATTTAAATATTGGCCTTGGGAGAAAATTTTTTTTTCTTACTAATTTATTGGATATTAATTTGTTACAGAAATAATATCCATGGTTAAGTAAAATTAAGTATGTAAGAAATAAATTATTACAGATTTCTTATATACTAACAGTAGCATTTCTAACTAACAGTAGCATACTAACTAGTAGTACAGATATTTCATATACTATAACAGTAGCATTAGTGCTTAAAATGTGAGCCTCGTTTAATATTACTTCACCAGCATTCTTTTAAGGCATATTATATAGGCTACCTGATTGTTTCATGAAACAATCTGGCAGAGAGTAGGAAAACCAAGTAGGGTATTGGATGAAATTGGGAAAAAAGTATTGTTTTGGTATGGGCACTTGAGAAGGATGAGTGAGAGCAGATGGCCCAGTAGGATATGGAATTGGACCCCAACAGAGAGAAGGAAAAGAGGCCGTCCAACGAGACGGTGGATGGAGGAGGTGATGGAAGCAATGAGCAAGAGCGATCTGCAGGAGGGTGATTGGCTGGATCGGGAAGCTTGGCGATTGAAATGCGAAAGACGGCTTTAATTGCTGTAGAAGTTCGCAAAAAAAAAAAAAAATATATAGGCTACCTAAAAGCTTTCAATTAGAATTAAATGTGCTGGAGTCATAATTTTGTTCTAATTAATTAAACTTTTATTACACAAAGAAAATAAATTATGGTATTTTTAACGTATCCAATAAATTTTTCGGTCGTTAACCTTTCGAATTAAACTTAAGCGGTTGTAACTCAGAACCCATTAAGAAAATTAATTTCCGAGCGAAATTAGTGATCAGGAACATCTCAACTCTCAACATAGATTGAATTTTGTGCTAAAGCGTGAAGTTATTATAGATCAAAAGAAGTCAGTATAAATACAAATCAAGCACTACGCAACAGGTGCGTTTACATATAACATATGTGAACATTCACACGATTTACACTATGCAAATTTTCACGAAATGATAGGCGGTAGTAAAAAAGATCATAAAAAAAAATTTGTTTTATCACAAATTCACAAATGTTACAGAAGTAACATTATATTATAATTATTAGTGATTTCTAAATAACTAATTCAACATAACATTATGTATGATAATTTTTAGATATTTTTCTGTAGAGTGTACTATTTAATACACTAATGTCTTTTTATTGAAATTATTGTGATATTTATTGTTTCGGGATCTGGTTAATTATAAATGACTACTTCCTTTTAAGTTTATAAAAAAAATATATATATATAAATTAAGTAGATACAATAATTATTACAATTATTACAGTTATAACGACTAGAAAATTACAATGAAACAATTAACTCCATGAGTCCATACTGGATTTAATATAACTTTATAGACTAGAAGCTTATTGTTCAGCGATAATTTTGAAGTTTAGTCAATTATCTAATAGTGAAATTTGATTGTTAAATCAAGTTGTTTTATAATGAATTGTGCATGAGATATTCATGTTAAATTCTTGTCAAGGTGTACTTCAAGATAGCACTGTCTGACTGAGGATATTATCTGTCGTTAAACACAGCTGGTGAGGAAGCGGCCAGTGGCCACGTCGCCACCTTATCTAGTAATTAGAATAAGTAACTTCAGATGGAAGTGGCAGCCACGTCGCAGCTACGTGGCCACAAAAGACGGGTGTTCGGTCCGTGGCTGCTGCGTCGCCATCCAGCGACGAGTAATTACGTTTTACTTTACAGTGAATAGGTCTGTTCATTCAAGTTGTAACAAACTTGCCCTAACTGGTGAAGTTATAACCTATGATTTGTTGATTCGTATTGTGATATTAATAAACAATGGAAATTGATACATAACTGTTTATAGTGGACGTATACATTTCGTACACATTTAAAAAATTCTTTTTCATCTTTTCTTACGTCAGCGTAAAGACTGTAAAATAACCTTTTCTTGTTCTATCGAGTAAAAGGGACCTTACTCAAATTTTTCTTTGCCTCCGCCGTTTCTTTTCATACCAACACAACAAAATAGCTTCTTCAAGGTTCATGTCTTTCAATATCTACAAAAAACTGGTCTAGCCAGGTAGTTGCCATGCGACTACCATGTTGCCATGTGACTATTGTCACTCGCTTCAACAGGGGGTAGTTAAAAAATGAACAGGGGTTAGACGTAAAAAGAAATTTAAGGGTTATTTGTTGCTCAAATAATCGTTTTAACAAAAAAACACCAAAAAAGATAAAAATGAAATATTCAAAAGTTAACGGAAAAAAGATGTTACACTAGTCACTTCCTTTTTTGGCGACGTGGCTACTAGCAGCGTGGCCATGGCCACGCCGTGTGAAAAGAGATGTACGAGTTCATTTTCTTTCATAAGGTTTTTCTCTCCACTGTCATCGCCAGTCATGAATTATGTTGATCGAGTCTTTAAATATTTATGTCGCTGTTTCCGAATGTTCTTGTGTCGATTGCTTGCTGTGTCATCAGTGAAATTTGCAACTAAGGTGTTTTAGTTAGATGTGTACAATGTGTAGAGAACAAATGGAAATACACTACTTAATGTAATAAACATGTGTGTATAAATATAACATAGTTAAAACAATATTATCCGATTCAGTCATTGCGATAAGGAAAAATGTTAAAAAATTACCAGAAAAATAAGTGTTCAAAATAAATTTAAACCGGTAATTAAATTTAAATATGAAAAATTGGAAGAATTACGATGATACACCTCTTTTACACGGCATACATAGCATTATCACTTGATTGGGTCACGGGGTTGCTTAGTGTTCTAAATTGAACAAATTGTAATGTACAAAATTAGGGTTAACAGGCTGACTCCCATGAAACACTTATAGGGTACGTCTCTCACCAGATCTGTAAAATTTACTTTTAAGAGACTGTTCTTTCTCTCATGTAACAGGGTTTTTAATAGAATCGTGAAACGGATTGGATGCTCGGTTGCATTGAATCATATACTCAGCTGTTAAAAATGAGTTCAATAAACATTTCCTCAGTCATGGTTTGTGATTTACTTGATCCGATCGAGTCAAAAATTCGTTGGTGAACTTGAGAGCTTATTATTATATTGTATAATATTGACTATTATTATAGTTTATTTATTGCATTGTTAAACCTGTTTTAATAATTTTTTATTTATTTTTAAAGCCACATAAGGACTACATAAGTTCATCAAACTACAAAAAGTTCATTTCAATTTTTGCGGTTCAATTTTTCAGTTTTTGGAGTCCTTTACTGATGTTTCCTTCCTTGAACTTTCTCCAGTATTCCCTCAATCCATCCGATCTTCTCTGCCGTTCCTTGTCAGAATACAAATTTCTGTTTTAATAATTTTATATTATGAAAAATCATTTTATCTTTTAATTTTTTATGGTTTTCATATTACAGAATGTTTTGCATTGTAAAAGTTGACTCTGGTCGGTGCCTCTATTGTAGACGACTGCTTGATAGAGAGACGCATCATCGATATTTATGTAGTTTTATTGAAAAATAGCCTGAAGTAAATTATTTATAAAATACGTATAATATTTTATATAAATACAAGTAAAATTTCAGTTAGACACTTTCACAGTAAATTTTATTTTATTTACTCTTTAGTACCTGGTTAGCCCACACCTAGAAAAGAGCGCCAAAAAAGTTAAGCCTTACAATACTCTAGACTTGAAAGAAAATCAATTAAAAAAGGCAAAGGAACCATAAAATAGATATGGGATTTTTTAAGCAAAATTGCAATAATTGACTTGGGAGTCAAACTGTTAATAAATGACTATAAATAAATAGGAAGGTTCGTATTTCACAGCCGAGTCATAAGAAGTATGGATCTGAAACGTGGGAAGTGAGATATAAAGAAAAAAACCGACTGCTGCATGTGAAGATAAATACATTACGCAAAAGCTGTAGAACTTCTGGCCCGGAACACGTGAGAAATAAAGAAATAAGGATAATAATGGGAGCTACAAGAACTGTAATTGCTGATATGGAGGAAAGGAGAGTGACAAAGTATGATGACATTAGAAGAAGGGAGAAGTTTTAGATAGGCGGAAAGAATGTGAGAATGGAATCAAGTGATGGAGCCGACGGCAAGATCAGGCTTGAATGATTACAGTTGGTGTGATAGGAGGCTGTAAAGTTTAGGATACAAGAGACAGCATTTTTAAGCTGCAGAAAACTTGCTTAATATGAATTGGAAGGAAAAGTATAAATTTTAATATTGTACTTAATCTAATACTTTTACAGGAGGCTACCTGATTTAATAATCAGTAAAATTTTCTTTTACCAAAAAAAAAACAATCTGATTGAATTGTGTTTTGGACAAAGTAGATAATGGAAAACTAAGCCGGAAATAAAGACGTCGGAAGTTTTACAAAGGAAAGACCTATTCGAAAAGAGGTTGAGACGCAGGGTTATATAAATCTAATCCGATTTTGAACTTCGCAAATACTGAATTTAATTTACCCGGATCTACCTACTTATTAATACATGGTTATATTAAATTTTAATGATCTTAAATTTTAAAGTATGAGAGTAATTTATTAAGACATGAAAGAAATGTAATAATAATAATAATAATAATAATAATAATAATAATAATAATAATAAATGAGACCGGTATTTCATACAAGTTAGTCTATCGTAAAAATATTCACCGACTATATTAGGAAATAATCGGATTAGAAAATTTACAAAATAATTTTATGTTACTAGTACTTTATTCAGTATTAAAATCGTATAATCGTTAGACAATATATTTAAAAATAAAAATATATGTCAATAGATTTTACTTCCCAAAAAATGTCACATGCTACGCAATAACGATCTCATAACTAATTAAAACCGGGTGAGTTATCTTCTATAAGTAGGGGAAAGACGAAAAGGTATGATCACAACTCTTTAAACAGCTATGCGCGCCAATCCCGATTGAACAAACTATATAAACTCTTTTGTCTAAAAATGGTTACTAAGGCCACAATCTTGAAACATTTCTTTATTACCCATTTCGTTGAGCAAAATGAAAAACATCACTAATTGCCGCTTAAATAGGCGTCGTAAAAATGTTTGAAATATAAGTTTTTTATTTTTTACAACTTTTATTAGGTATGTACGCTATTGACCAAAAAGTGCATACTATTAAGGCCGCATATTAAAAACAAAGTTTTTTACCACCAGGATTCATCCCAAGAATTTCAGCAAAAATGGAGCTTACTCTATTTTTACTGAATATAAAAAATTTAGTAACCCAGGTAATTTTAAAAATAATCGTAGGAATCATTTTTTTAAATTACAGAAAAGTGAAAATTTGCACTAATTAACTATTACTCCGGTTGATCGATTTTAATGAAAATGTACGTGGCGGGTCTCATTGTGGTAACTGATTTAAGTTCCAATTTAAACTTCGTACGCTAATACGTTCTTGAGATAATTTTTTCACTGACCAAGTTCTAAAACCATGTTTTCTTGGGTTCATGAGGTCTGAAAAAATTTTGCGTGAAAATTAGATTTCGAAAAGTCGACATGACAATGATTGATTCCTTCACTTTAAAATATTTATAAAGGGCATGAGAAAGTAAAAATCAGTTGAATCAGTTCAAAAAAATAACTTGCAATAAGTCTGTCGAGTGTTTCCATTTCAGTCCTCTTCTTGTGTTACTGTTTCGTACGAGATTAATATCCAATATGTTAAAATGATTTTCTAAAAATCTTTGATATTCTGCAAAAAAGATATTTCATCCTGGACGTATCGATAGGTAAGTAGTTGTACTAATAATTTAATTATTTATCCTAACAAGTACGATTTATTGTTTTAGTTGCATTTTTCGTATATTTTTGTAAATAGCCTATTTATTGTTTAAAATACTCTTTGCTAGGGTGGATGGATCGTAATAGTTTTGGTAGTAAACGTTGAATGATGTCAACGTTACTTCTGTCTTTCCAAAGCTGTACGCCATAAGTCTATGAGGTTTGTACCACAATTGTACATTCGCTTAAATTTAAACAACGCAAAATTATTTATTTACATAATTTTCCCTTTTATTGTTTAGGTCATCAGCCGAAAGGCTGATTGAACTTTTAGAGGTTTTACTGAGTAAAACGAGGAGTGAGGTGGTTTACAACTGCTTTCCACACTGAGTGGATAAGTACTTTTATCAGCATGACGGGCCCTCTGAAAAGAACACATTTTCCGCTCTGCAAATGATACCTTCATTTTATTCACCACAGGGTGTGGCTGTATTATGAAATTCATTATTTTCAGACGAGATAACTCTGATTAGTGTCTTTTACACTCCTTCCTCTTCTGATCTTTAATAATTCAGTAATTTAATTGACTGACCATGTGATAAGAAACGGAACTATTTATTTAACCTTAGATTCATGATAACATTTACAAATTTTTTTTAAATTATACTATAACTTATATTTAGTGTACTTCTTTCTCATTTCATTGCGTGTTTTGCATCCAGGAGACTCCAAAAGGGAGTATAGGACATGTCAATAAACTAGGTAGGTCCTATTCCTGAGGAACCCTGTGTGGAAGTTGCCATTCTTTCCATTTCAAAACCTGAGAATATAAAATACAAATGAAAAAAAGTACATGGACCATATGAAATGATATAGCTTAGCGTAAATGTTTTTTCTATGAGGTGAAAATATGTCAACTACTGCGGCACTGTCCTGTCAGTTATTGTAAATGAGTAACGTTGTAAGATAATTATTTTCATTAATAATTATTTTATTACTGTAGAGCTAAGTTAGTTTTGAAAAAAGTCTTTGACATTGTGTTCTTCTAACAGCTAATTTTCAATTTAACTTTTATTTTTTACTTAGTATGATTTCTTTTATCGTTACAGTAACTGTAATTTAAAAACACTTCTTGGTAAATATTTTATAAAATGATAAAGAACAAGATTAAGAAACAAAAAATAGACAAAAGAAAATTACATTTATTAATGAGTAAATACATTTTTATGGAATTTACTTTCAAAAGCAAGCAGCTTTGTGAAATTTTATTTTGCTTTACTCATTTTTATTATTTACTTACTTTGCATTAGGTAGTATGTATTTTTATTTTACAAAATATATTAATGTTTTACTTCTACATGTTATTAAAGTACTTCTTACATTCTTTAATTAATTTCTAAAACTCGTTTATAAATGGATATCCTCTTCAATTCAAAATATTCTATTTCAAATAATAGTTGTGTTTAATTTCTGTTTCATGTTTAGTAACTAGACATTCTGGTTCCTTCATTTGTATGGGTCTCTTCTTTTATAGTTACAACCTCTTATTACATTTTTTATATTAATACATTTAAATATTATTACTACATTCATAAAATTTTTAAAATTATATATAACATTTCCTTATCCAACTATTCTTTAAAATAAAAATCTTTCATAGTTTTTACACCAGAAGCCAGTACTGGAGTACCACAAGAACGTAAGACAAGAACTGTTCTGGTTCTGTAGGTACCAGTGATGAACCAACACCTAACTAAAAAGCCATGGCAAGAATCATGTAGGTAAAATAAAAATTAATAAAAAACCGTAACACACGCTCACTGTTTTTTTATTCTTCATTTTTAATCTTTAACTGAATTATATGAAACAACCAAAAGATGAGAAAACATTGATATTAAATTACAAATAACAAGAGCAGACATGATATAAAATTCTACATTTAGCAATGTTAAATTTGGAATAAAAATGAACGTAAAATATACAAAAGTATGAAAAGAAAAACAAGAAAGTTCTTATTGTCACAGAAAAGTTATTACCAATAGTAATAAAACATTTATAACAAAACAAAAATTTCATCTAATATTTTACATTATTTTACCTTTATCGACATAAACATGCAGAAAGAATTAAAGAAGATCTCTGCTCCATCTTATTTTTAATCTTCTAATGAAGCCTGGCGGATTTTTCATATCACCGATAAGCGGATTATTATGGATTGGTAGTTTTGAATAGAATTTAATATAACTATTTTTGACGATGTCGCAAATGAATGGTGTTTTTAAATCGGTGTGTAGTGTGTAATTTGAGACATAGTATGGTGAACCGGTAATTATTCGGAGAAAATTAGACTGGAATGGTTGAATATTTTTTAAATTACTCAGCTTTGCGCAACCAAAAATTTGAATACCGTACATCCAGATAGGTTTTAAGAGAGAATTGTAGAGTAATAATTTCTGTTTGAGACGTATGAGTGATTTAGAATGAACAAACCTATGTAGTGTTTCAAATGAAAGTTTACTTGAAGCCGTTTTATCTTTAAGTGGTATTTCCAGGTTATGCTTTGATCGAAATGAAGTCCAAGATAGCGAACAGTAGTATTTAACAGCAGAACGCTCACTCTTAGTCGACAAAACTGCCCCACTGTTTAAATTAATAATATTCTACAACCAGAAAAGCCTAATACACTTTATCTAGGCTTACACAGTTTTTTATCTCTATTCTCATAACTGGCACTGTGTACTAGCACAAACAAGTGGTGAAACCTAGGTGTTATTTCTTCTGCTTAACATGTTGGAAGAGACTTCCATTAAAGAGTTTCTGAGATTTACATGGTTTCAATTTCAATGCTTATATCATTCATGAAAATATTGATAAATTCAGAAATAAAGGCGGTAAGTCAGTTTGCTTGAGATTTCTAATGTAAAGGTACTCCATGTTTTTTGAAGTCATCGTAAATTTTGGAATCATCATTGTTGAATTTTCAAAAAAATGTGTTTTTGAAACTTGTGACAGTCAACCATATATGCTTTCTTAAGATTATGAACATACGAAATAATTCATTGTACAATGCATTGTACGTATTACGTAGCTAGGTGTTAGGTACAGTGTAGTGTTGCTCTGAAATTTTGACCCATCTTTTATCAAAAAGTTTTGAAAATTATTTCGAGAATTGTTAAACGAAAAATAATGTCACAACCGATTTCTAAATAGAAAGTTTTGTAAACTTTTGAGAAATAAAAGATCATATTTTTTAGGAAATCGATTTTAATTGCTTTTACTTAAACGCAATAATTATAATCGGTTATTCTCAGATCGTAATTTTCCTTTCCACTTGTGACTTACGTTGATGTTAACAAAACTTCCGTTCCCAGTACTTATTAGTTTTATTTATAAGTTGTTATTTGGCTTTCAACGTAAAAGGTTGTGTGTGAAACTTAAGGCCTCAAGTTTAGTTTATCTTGAAGTGCAGTAAACGAGGGGTGCTAATAATTCAATAAAACTTGAAGAGATATATAATTTTAATAAGAATGAATAAAACGTGAAGTACACCTGAAGACCGTTACAAAAGGTTTTTGGTAAAACACACTTTTAAAGCTCAATTGCATCTAATTTCAAAGATACATGTGGTTTGTTGAGTAAAGAATGTAGAATGACAATCGTTTTGATTAATTTATAAATTATTTACTTAGAATACGTAATTCCTATATTTAATAAAAATATGGGAAAACCTCAGTATAAGTTAAAATGTTTACAGTGTATTAGAATACTAGTAACGATAATAGCTGTTTTAAAGTGCAGTTAATTTAAAAAAGTGGTTGTCCGACACCCTGACGGAATCACATTTTCAACCCATTATTCTTAATGCACTGGAATGAGTTTATAAGTTGAAAAATTATTCTATTACGAAGTGAATGATTTGGTTATTCTTTTAGCTAAATTGTCATTATATTATGGAGAAGTAGTTTTTGAATGTAGGCTAATGTCATAGTTATTATCCTACATCTTATGTGGTTTGTTAAAGTCAAGAAGACTTACTACTGTAAATATCACTGGTGTAATGATTTGATATGAAAAAATAATCAGTTAAAAGATTATAGTAAACTTCTTTTATATGCGATTGTGTGTATTTTAACAGTAATCCATTTTTAACTACTCTCCTCCTTCTTTATAATTTCTCCTCCACTCCCGCACATCATACTTCTCCCATTCTTCTTTTTCTCCCACTTATTCTTCTTTATTTCCCCACCTGATTCCTCTTGCAATTTCCTCCATGATTCCCTATTGTGAGCCTTAATCATCTACCCCCCCCCCCTAACCATAGGAATTAACTGATATTTTACCAGACAACGTCGTTATTGGTCAGTTTTGGAGAAATTTTATCCATAATTGAGTGCTGATTTCTTCCAAAACACTGAAAGGAAATTTAAATGATTTCTTTCTCTACCATATTGTATGCTGTAAGTATAACGTACTTATTGTATAAGTATACAGTATAAATTTACTGTACATGATACCTACGTTAATGATATCAACAAAAACATGAATTTTAAATTTGCTATAACTGCTCCAAAATGTGGTTTACAAGATGTTGATAAATTTGATTGAACTCTCTTTTCAGTAGATGGTGACTTTAAATGGTGTGGGGAAACCTTAAAAGTTTCGAGCTCTGAAAAGTTTAAGTTGAAATGGTAGTCATTTAGGCGGAAAAATCGGTTGTAGTCGCCAAGAAGGTGGAGGAGTTGGGCAACACGGTGTCTCGTTGTCCAGCGTGGTGTCGGGTCAGTGAGCGATACCAACATCTTCTGTCTTGCAGGATCGTCAATTGGTCTTTGTCAGAGTCCGGTAGTCGTGAGTCTAAAGTTGATGTATGGTCAAAGCTGTGAAGTAGAATTAAATGATGATTTTGCTCAGCTCGTATAGTAACAATAAGGAGATTATTAGCCCTCTGCACCGGCGATAAAGGTCTGCCAGCCTTGTTGGAAGTATTCTCGGCTACCCTCGAGCACAGTAATTTATTTTTAAGGAAACAACGGTGACGCTATGATAAAATTCCTTTTTAAATTTCAAATCTATTTGAATGTTATCGACATAGAAGGAACGTTGTTGTTTAAACCATATAAATCTGTATTACTGAAAAGAAACAACAAATATGCTCGGTTCTTTGCCTCACGATTTTCATAATAACCAAAAAATAAAAAAATAAAAAACTCTTTGGAAGTAAAATTAAAACGTTTGTGTTATTTGATATTGGATCTTTTATCTAAAAAACCTTTGTCCTCAAAACATAATGTTTTGAGAAAAACACGAAAAAAGAGACATGAATTATTTTTCATATATTGCAGATTAGAATACAATGCTTATATAATATTCCTTATGCTTTAAATTTATATAAGCGTACTAAAAACAAATCTTCCTTTAATTACAAAAATTATGGAGAAAACTATAAAGAAGAAAATAAGTAAATGAATTTCAGCCACATTATCAAAATAAATAATAATTAAGTACGTAAGCTTAATAACAAAACTGTTTTTGAGCTTAATATATTCAATGAATTATTACTTATTTTAAAACCAAAAGATCTAGGTAACCAATGACGTTTAAATAAAAATTAGAATTTTGACAAAAATTCCGTTGACCCTCCTTAAAATTCCTTCTTAAAGTACCTTCAATACTAAATTACTTTTAATGCTCTGGAACACTCACATTTGAAGCATTAATAAATTTTTGAATGAAAATTAATTAAAATACAGGATACCTTTACTATTAAATTTTCTATAAAGCTAGGAAACTATCATGCTGTAATGTTTAGAATTTTGTTATTTGAAAATAATCTACAATATCAGCGGTGGTTAGGGAAGCCAGTTATTATAACATCGATTCTCTGTTTAAAATTGACAGGGCTTACAAATAATGAGAATACATTATGTCGGATATGGCTCCTGGTGGCAATGCAGCAATTTGTCACCAGCAGATCTGCGATAAATGAGGGTGGGAAAGCTGATGGCTCTCATAATGTGAGCCAACATTTCATGTGTGTTTTATTATACAAATTGCGTTCCGCAGCTGTTTTACAAAGGATGGCAATTTAAAACGTGCATTAGTTTTCACCGCAATTGCATGCCACCTCTTTCTCATACCTACTCAGGTGATAAAAACAGAAATGTAATGATACTCCAAAGCAAGCCGATTTTTGCACTTTACATAAAATTTTGTCATTAACCTACTGGATTACCAAAAGTGAGATTACTATTGCACACAGTTAAAAACATTTGTAATTACCAAAATTATTATTTTATTGAACTTGTTGCTAGTAAATTTTGTTTACAATAATACATTAAGCTTCTTCTGTAGGAGTAACACTGATATTCTCTTTTCAGAGATTTTATACCAAGTTCTAGAATGTTGTACGTGAAGTTCGATGAGCTACCTAACAAAAATAAAACTACATCGTATTGTATATCATTATTTAACCTCAGTTTCCGTAAAAAGTATTAAAAATACTTTTCTTTCCTATACATTTATTCATATATTAATAAAATTATAATTTATATAATGTTTTATAAAAACGGCAGTTTTATAAGAGATAAATAATATATGAAATATCATTGGACAAAATAAAACGCATGTTTTAATAATCAATATGAAAATAAAATTCAATTTATTGCTCCAGAAAAATTAGAGAGAAAATTTTCTTTTAGATAAAGTAAACGCCTCGTGAATGGTTTTTATTTGAGTTGATAAAATTTAATGCACTTTTACTAAGTCGTGAAAATTTTTTGAAAGTTTTATAGCTAGAAGAAAGAATTCGAATGAATGAATTATTCAAGCAAACCAACCAGCCATCTACTTTATACAATGTGGAGCAAAGGGTGGTGTTTCAGCTTTATCTAACTCTGGCTCCGGAGGATACTTAAAGAAGCACAACTGAACAGAGCATGGAAATAGGTTGCAATTTGCATTTGGTCAATGCAACGTGAAGGTTACATAAAAGTATATGCAAATCCACCGGGAACCAGATGCGGTAAGCGCAACTCACTCAGTATGTGCCTTATGTACCCTAAGACTTAATGTACCCTATTTTGTTATACATAATAATAGAGGATATTACAAAAGTTTTAGATCTGAAATGAATACCCGATACCTCTTTCCCTGTCTTGAATGTACTAAAATTAGAAAATCATTATAAATATACTGCAGTAAGGTATTTTATGCTGTAGCATAATATTACTGAAAATTTATTTCAATCAGATAATTAAAAAAAATTGCATAAACTATGACGTATGTTGAATGGAAACACACACCCAAACTAAAACAAAATACTAGGGTAATAATAGATTTTCTTATATGAAAACAAAATACCTTCAGCTTTGGTACTCAGTTTTAAAAATTGTTCGTTTATTCTAATTAAAATAAGGAAAACATCTAACAATTAAGATTCTTCAAGAGCATTAGGCTTTGGGATTTAAACCGAAATTTGTTTTTGGACGCTAAATTCTAACAATTTAGAGCAGAAATACAATAATTTACATTTTACAAAGCAAGCCGATTTTTGTACTTTACATAAAATTTTGTCATTAACCTACTGCATTGCCAAAAGTAAAGTTATATAAAACACAACTGTCAATATACAGACGATTTATGGTAAAAAATTACACAAATAACTTTAAGAAGTTTGCCCATTGGAGTTATTTCTGTTAGGATCAATAGCGACATTGTAAAAGAAGCTAACTCGTGTGAATTAATTCAAGAAATAATTTTACTGATGTAATTTATTTATTTATTTATTTATTATGTTTTATTTTACTTTTAGTACAAACAATTTCACTATTACATTAATAAATAGTCTATAATATGCACTTAAATAAACAATCTTCGTTACCGTAACCGCCCGTAAAAGCAACTAAACTTCCCAACGTCTCCAACAAAATTGTAGCACTATCTAAACGTGAATTTGATTTTCTACTTTTTTATACATAACAAATTCTCATTACGACTTTCATCAGTATTTTTGCAGAATCCCGATATTGTACTCTGCACAACATAATATAATGGTTTTCAAATCCATTCGGTAAAACTTCATATCGATGGGTAAACAGGATCTTTAATAAAAATGCATAAGGTCCAAGAAGAATTGTTCTACTCTTTCTCTCTCTCTCTTCAGTCGTCAGGGGGGATTACCTGGAAGTTTGTCCGTGTGCATTGGAAAACTGAAAGTTCTTAATAATTTTCGAAAAAAAAATTGAAAGAAATAATTTTTGGTGCCTTGTTCATTCACAAGATGCTTTTAGGTCAATAATTTATTGGACGATCTTTTTGCTCATTTCTCAAAGTTACGAAGGTCATTTTCTTTAAACCTATTTTTTCAATAAAATTAATATTGATGGTTCAATCAATTTGTTTTGCATCTTATCAGTAGGCGTGTCTTCTAGTTTACCTCCCGTTTTTCTACTTGAGATCACAATATGAATTTCATATGATTCGTCTTAAAAATGGTGTTCTTTGGTAATAAAATCTGTCAAGATACGCGTTAAAATTACATAGAGGTATTCTTTAAAGATTTATATAATTTTCTATTCGATATTTTATTAACCCTTAACCCGAAGTATAGAAAATGTTTCATTAATCGGAAGTATAGGTCTACCAGACCTAGATCGATCAGAAGTATAGGTCTATCAGACCTAGGCTTTTAACGCTTCAAATACAGTGATATACTTCAATTTTTATTTTTCAAAGATGCTGTAAAACATTATATAAAACACTAAAAAAGTATTTAAGCAATGTATATCATTAAAAGTAATGTCAACAAAAGTTACGCGAAAAGTTATTAATAATTAATATTTCAATGTAAAGTTAGTTACTATGATAAAATTATACAATAAAGTGAAGAATGGTTTGAACAAAAAATGTAATTGAACACATGTATAAGCTACAATTTGTAGCCAAAAATATGTAACACACGCATAAACAATAAAATTTTTCTTTCCCCTGACCACAAAAATTTTGTGGTATATGTGAATCATTTCCAGAACCACCTTTGTCTTGAACCGCACACGAGTCATCTGAATCAGATGAAAGTAAATTTTGTAGGCCATCATGTTCACTAGACGTATCCATTTCTTCATCACTTGCATCGTCTAGTACAAAGTCTGGATCCTTGTCTTCATCGTCAACTGATTCATAATTATCGCCAAAGTTTAACTCAGCACACCTAAACCCTCTTTCTTCAGGATTATAATTCTGTTTAGAAGTGCTTAACTGATTTTCCGGATCCATAGTAGCACAAATATTGGTTAAAATATTTGTAAATGAAAATGCAGGAGCAATATAACTTATTACATAAATTCATAAAAAAGTTCGTTACCAGCAGTATAGGCCTCGTACACCTACAGTAATCAGTTCATTATCAGTAGTATAGGCTTCTAGTACCTACACTAAAATGTACATTATCAGTAGTAAAGGTTTCAAGTACCTACACTAAAATGTACATTATCAGAAGTATAGGTCTCACATACCTGGTAACAACGACGCAAAATAATCTTACACAATATCCCGAACAAAAGAAAACTAACCTTCTATTTGACACAAGTTTAAAAGTACTAAAAGAAAGGTACTCAAGCTGCCAGCCCCAAATTATTACCAGTGTATGGAATATACTCTAACAAAAAAATTGTATGGGTCTGACGGAACTATAATAATAGGGTTAAGGGTTAACGAGTTTTTTTCTTCTGCACTGTTTGTGTCTATACATATTCGAAAATATATTAATAAAATCTAATAAAACTGATGTACAATTGACAAATTATTTAGGTCTTGCGAGTAAGGCGGCCTACGTTGACGGTGACGCGCGTGTGACGCCAAAGGCAGATATAATATCGGACCAATCAGAGTCTAGTATTCTCAACCAATGAAAAATCTCCAAATCTAGCCAATCAGATGTCTTCTTATGCGTTAATTTGATTGGTTATTATTGTCCAATCAGAGAGCTTATTGTAATTTACTACGTCATCCGATATGAACCAATGAAATCGTTTCATTCAGTATTACGTCATTTGTTAGTATGGACTTCCTGATTGGTCCGGAACTGTTCCTGCGCGTGACGTCGACATACATTTTTACATAAGATCCGCCCTTTGTCACTGTCCAGTTAACGATACGGCCGAACATTACAGGATAACGTCTACTAAAATGCTATACATTCCAGAATTAAAACACCTACCAAAAACATTTTAAATTCTTAGAGATCTTCCGAGTTCGCAACGATTATGGTATTGTTTTATGTAACAGCAGTATATTACCAGCTGCTTTTTACAGGATGAAATAAAAAAAGCCATGTGAAAGAAGCAAGAAAATAGATTGGGTTGTCACATACAAGCTTGCTCAAACTTAACAAATTATTTTGTCGGCAACCATGCAAACAATACTATACAAACGTAACAGATTGTGATTTTATCACTGTATAATAAGGTTAATTCTAATAAGGACGTCAATGCCGTTTTTTTGTCAAAAATCGTCAGTAGAATCGCCGGCATTGTCAAAATGAATTTTACAAGATACTTGATCTATACCTTGTTAGAGCAACATACAAATTGTGCCGTTTTGACGACAAACCGTCACGTTAAAAACAGTTAACGATATGAACAATTTTTGGGCGATATTTTTAAACATTTCTCCGCGTTGATTCGTAGTTTGTTTCATAATTTTCTTTTATGATGGAAAAATTTAGTATTGCCTATAACAGGCAGTTAAACTTTAAATATTTTTTAAAATTTCATTTGCTACTTCTACGGCCACATTTATAGTTCTGTTTTTTTCACTAGTGAAGTTAAATTTAAACTAAATCATATTAAGTACAGAAGTGGTACTGGTGAAAGAAAAACTGTTGTGAGCTTCTTCCAACGACAGTAGATTTATTATACAGTTAGACCTTGCAGTGAATATTAAAAGCGCATTTGCAAGATGCAACCTGAAAGATTTTTAAAACGCCTCCTATGCTCATGAAAACACTTTTCTACTGAGTGATACGGTTATAAACCAAAAAGGTAACCCTATAATTTTTTCTGATTATTTCAGATAAAATGTACATTTTTGTACTAACTTCTAACCTAATGATCTAAAAACCCAATTTAATTGTGCCGAAAATTTCACATCTCATTATTTACCTAATTTTAAGTTAATTGATAGACTGGATTTGAAAAAATGAATATTATCATCGTCGTTATGAAAGAACGTACAAATTTATTCTTACTAATTTTTCAAAAAATATAATCTGATAATAGTTTATTGAATTTAATGTTCAAACCAACATCTTCTTTAAATAACGTAGGCGTAATCTATTAATATGTACGGTCTTATTTCTCAGAATTATTGTATTTTTTGTGCTTGAATTTTGACTGTAGCAAAAATAACCAGAGAGCTATAGCAAAACTGTTTTTCTAATGTTTTTTAAGGCATGAATTGATGATTGGAATTCTACACTGTTGGCGCGGAACGTGTATATTTTAATTAAACTTTATGAGTTAACTATCGGATTTTAATTCAACAAAAAATAAACAATACAGATATCGTTATTTAACGAATTGTTTTTCTTCTGCACTGTTTGTGTCTATACATATGCGAAAATATATTAATAAAATCTAAAAGAACTGATTTACAGTTAACATATTATTTAGTTCTTGCGAGTACGGCGGCCTTTGTTGACGGTGACGCGCGTGTGACGTCATAGGCAGATATAATATCGGACCAATTAGAGTCTAGTATTCTCAACCAATGAAAAATCTCCAAATCTAGCCAATCAGTTGTCTTCTTATGCGTTAATTTGATTGGTTATTATTGTCCAATCAGAGAGCTTATTGTAATTCTCTACGTCATCCGATATGAACCAATGAAATCGTTTCATTCAGTATTACGTTATTTGTCAGTATGGATTTCCTGATTGGTCCGGAACTGTTCCTGCGCGTGACGTCGACTTACATTTTTACATAAGATCCGCCCACTGTGACCGCCCAGTTATCGATACAGCCGAATATTACAGAATAACGTCTACTGAAATGCTATACGTTCCAGAATAAAAACATTTTAAAATTGTTAGGATCTTCCGGGTTCGCAATGATTATGGTAATATTTTATGTAACAGCAGTATATTTACAGCTGCTTTTACAGTAAAAAATAAAAAAAGGAATGTGAAGGAAGCAAGAAAATAGATTGGATTGTCACATACAAGCTTACTCATACTTAACAAATTATTTTGTTGGCTACCATGCAAACACTACTATACGAACGTAACACATTGTGATTTTGTCACTGTATATGAAGGTTAATTGTAATAAGGACGTCAATGCCGTTTTTTTGTCAAAAATCGACAGTAGAATCCCCGGCATTGTCAAAATGAATTTTAGAACATACTTGATCTATACCTTGTTAGAGCAACATACAAATTGTGTTGTTTTGAGGACAAACCGTCACATTAAAAACGGTTAACGATATGAACAATCTTTGGGCGTCATTTTTCAACATTTCTCCGCGTTGATTCGTAGTTTGTTTCATAATTTTATTTTATGATAGGAAAATTTATATTGCCTATAACAGGCAGTTAAACTTTAAATATTTTTTTAAAATTTCATTTGCTACTTCTACGGCTACATTTATAGTTCTATTTTTTCACTAGAGAAGTTAAATTTAAACTTAATCATATTATGTACAGAAGAGGTACTGGTGAAAGAAAAACTGTTATGAGCTTCTTCCAACGACAGTAGATTATTGCACAGTAGCTTGAATTTTGACAATAGCAATAATAATCAGAGAGCTATGGCTAAACTAATTTTCTAATGTTTTTTAAGGCATGAATTGATGAGTGGAATTCTACACTGTTGGGGCGGAACGTGTATATATTAATTATACATTATGAGTTAACTATCGGATTCTAAATCAACAAAAAAATAAACATTACAGATATCGTTACTTAAAAACCTTAAATGGTTTTATGAATCAAACATTTGGAGTAAGGGCGTGTTGACAAGCCATGAAACAAGATGGCCTCTTTGTTACTTGTCCGGAATCCTTAACTTATTTTTTCAGTCTCTAAAAATTATTATAATTAATGAGTAAAATGCGTCTTTTAATACGCGTTTTAATGTTATTTTTGATGTATAATTACAAAATTAAGTTTTAAGAATTAGGTATTAGGTATTATGTATTTTTTAAATAAATAATTTCTCAAAATACATTTTAAAATAGTATTTTTAAAGTAGATTTTGAACGTTAGGTTTAGGAAAGAAATTTTTATTAGTTCTGGTCATTCAATGCTGTCTTGTGTTGACAGGAGTTGGCAATAATATTACCTTTTAGTCTGCTGTGTAAGTTCGTGTTATCTGTAATAGAAACGATTTTTTACGTAAAGAAATTGTGTTGAAATACGTGATTCAATAGAATTTTCTTAAGAGATTTGTAAAATTCGTATTTGTTTCCAAATAAACAACTTGAGTGTTTTGATGCCTTGTGTAAGCAGGCCGTAAAAGCAAGATGGCCTCTCAGTAACTTTTCAGGGAACATGTTAACTAATGTAATTTCATCTATCTTTACAAACATTATTTAAATAAATAATTTCTAAAAATAAGTTTTCTAATAATATTTTCGAAGTAGATTTATAACATTAAATATTTTTTTAAAGTAAGTAGATGTTTTGATGGCCTAATCATCTGGTTATGGATCATGTCCGTAGGCGTGGCTTCTTGGTTACCTCCCGTTTTCTTACTTGAGATCTCAATATTCATTTAATATGATTCGTGTTAAAATTTTATATATAATGGTAAATAATCTTTCAAGATACGCGTTGAAATGACTTTTTCCTAATAGGTTTATATAATTTTCTATTCGATATTTCATTAACCCTTAACCCGAAGTATAGAAAATTTTTCATTAATCAGAAGTATAGGTCTATAAGACCTAGGCTTTTAACGCTTCAAATACAGTGATATACTTCAATTTTTATTTTTCAAAGATATAGTAAAACATTATATTACACACAAAAGAATTATTTAAGTAATGTATATCATTAAAAGTAATGTAAACAAAAGTTATTCAAAAAGTTATTAATAATTAATATTTTAATAAAAAGTTAGTTACTATGATAAAATTATACAATAAAGTGAAGAATGGTTTGAACAAAAAATGTAATTGAACACATGTATAGGCTGCAATTTGTAGCCAAAAATATGTAACATACGCAAACACACACATAAACTCTAAAATTTTCTTTCCCCTGACCATAAAAATATTGTGGTATATGTGAATCATTTCCAGAACCATCTTTTTCTTGAACCGCACACGAGTCATCTGAATCAGATGAAACTAAATTTTGTAAGCCATCATGTTCACTAGACGTATCCATTTCTTCATCACTTGCATCGTCTAGTACAAAGTCCGGATCGTTGTCTTCATCGTCAACTGATTCTTAATTATCGCCAAAGTTTAACTCAGCACACCTAAACCCTCTTTCTTCAGGATTATAATTCTGTTTAGAAGTGCTTAACTGATTTTCCGGATCCATAGTAGCACACATATTGGTTAAATTATTTGTAAATGAAAATGCAGGAGATAACTTATTACATAAATTCACAAAAATGTTCATTACCAGCAGTATAGGCCTCGTACACCTACAGTAATCAGTTCATTATCAGTAGTATAGGCTTCTAGTACCTACACTAAAATGTACATTATCAGTAGTATAGGTTTCAAGTACCTACACTAAAATGTACATTATCAGAAGTATAGGTCTCACATACCTGGTAACTACGACGCAAAATACTGCTACACAATATCCCGCACAAAAGAAAACTAACCTTCTATTTCACAAAAGTCCAAAAGTACTAAAGGAAAGGTACTCAAGCTGCCAGCCCCAAATTATTACCAGTGTATGCAATATACTCTAACAAAAAAATTGTATGGGTCTGACAGACCTATACTTCGGGTTAAGGGTTAATAACGTTAAAAGGTTCAATGAATCAAACATTTGGCTTAGGGGCGTGTTCATTGGCCAGAAACAAGATGGCCTCTTTGTCACTTGTCCGAGATTTAAAAAATTTATTTCTGCAGTCTTTAAAAATTATTTTAATTAATGCGTATAATGTGTCATTTAATACGCGTTTTTAATTAAATTTTTTATATAGAATATAAAATTAGGTATTAGGTTTACAATTTAGAAAGAAATGTTTGTTAGTCTGGATCATTCAATGCTGTCCCGTGTTGGTAGGAGGTTGAAACAGTATTACTTTTCAGTGTGCAGTATAAGGTTGTGTTATCTGTAGTAGAAACGAATTTCTACATAAAGAAATTGTGTTGTAATACGTGATTCAATAGAATTTTCTTAAGAGATTTGTGCAATTGACAAGTGACAGGGAAGCCATTTTGTTTCATGGCCTGTCAACACGCCCCTACGCCAAATGTTTGATTCGTCGAACCCTTTAAGGTTTAATAAAATATCCAATAAAAAAATTATAAACATCTATTAAAGAAATTAATTTTAACTCCTATCTTAATAGATTTTTTTACCATAAAATATAATTTTAACAGGAATTAATTCAATGAACAGCATTTTGAAATAATTATGGTGATTTAACTCGATTTATTATTCCATAAAGCACTATCTCTGATACATATTGAAGAGAACGTCTGTAGATATGTGGCATCTACCTGATTTAACAACGTTTACTGGTACAGTCTTAATTAAAAAAATCCTGAAACATGCCAATAAATAGTTATGAAGCAGAAATCAGAGATGTATTCTACTGGAAGCTTCAGCCTATATGACAAAGAGTAAATTCTATCTGTATTCGTTGCTGGTTAGTATTAGAGCGATTAATTATGCTGTAGACAATATTGACGGTCGCTAATATACAGACTTTACTCATAAGGTGAAATGGCTGATAGCAGTATTGTCTCTGCGGAATAGCTGGGATAAATGCACATGCCATTTAACGTTCACATACTACCAGTATACCTCAATCAAAATGTTTCATCAATAAATTTCACTGTAAAGAAATTACAGATTATGTTGTATTTATAATTACAAAATTTCAAACTAAATGAAATTAATGATTTATTTTAACAGCGAAAACCACAGTCTATTCTTATGAAAATTGATAAGCAAATGAGTTTGCATTTTTAGATGTTATGGCAGAAGAAAACTTCAAAAACTTAAAAATTTCAGAAACTTCAAGAAAACAATGGAGGAACGTCGTAAATTAATTTAATTTGTTGTCTTGTAATTTTGAAATAACTTCGTTGTCTTCGTTTCAGTGGACGAGAGTGTCGTTTGAACTTTGAAAAGTGAGATAGCGAGACGATAATGTGAGTGATTCAAGTCTTCTTTGGTATTGTGACAATATCGAAGAAAAGGATGGTTCGCGTAATTTCTAGAATTTCATTCATGAAAATAATAAAGAGAGGATAATAGAGTGAAATAGTAACAATAAGTGACAATAGGACAATAGTGATAATAAAAGTATGCCTATCATGAAAGTTCTTTGAAATAACTGCGCTTTTGTGTCTGATAAAATGTCGGGTATTGTTGTACAGCTATTTATGAAGGGGCTGGTTGTTTACGTTTTCTATTTACAATAGTTGACTTGTTTAAAATGGATTTTTCTAGCACTCATTTATAAAGGGTTATTTTTTTGTACTTTATTATTTGCATGGAGCTTTTCTGCTTTTGCTAGATATATCTTTTTGATTCACTACGTATATATAAAGAGGGATCATAACTGGAAATTCCTTAACTGTTACATTCACAGCTGGTCTAATGCCAACGTAAAGTTTCAAAACAAAAAAAAAAAAATAGGAATTAATCGTTAGTCATTCATAAAATAGATGTGTTTATGAAAACTCGTAACGTTAAAAAATAACGTAAGGGTTCAACATATTTGAATGTATAGTTTTTGGGAAATAATAACTCCAAAAACCCCAACAAATTATACATCATTGGATGCAGAAAACTCTGAATTTTAATAATGTGCAAAAAACCGGATGTGTAAAAATTTTTAATTTTTTCCGTTTCGGGTAACCTCTTAGAATTGTTTTCTATAATAGTAATTTCATGTTTAAAGAATGTGTAGATCGTTTTCCTAAAATACAAAAAATTATTAAAAATTTAATTTGATGAATAACGTAGTTTTATTTTATTCTTCTTTTTTTTAGTTTTACGTCTGACTGTTGGGCGCATAATTCGAATGCACTGGTAAAGGGTGATAAATGAAAATGGGTTATAAAACATGAAAGGCCTGACAGGGATTTAAACCCAGGAACTCTTGGATCGTTGCATTAAACACTGCACCAACTTGTCGGTTTAATCAACAAACATTTGTCTTTACCTGACCTCAAACAAACTGGTTGTTTTGTTATTAGTAAAATAAGAGCTATGGCTTCAACGATTTTAAAAAGTAACAGTGCAAATACTTTCGATTCATTTTATCATATAATATTTTTGAAAGCAATTATTTCTCTAATAAATTTTTATTTTTGTACTATTTTGCGAAATTTAAAATTTATAACTTTAAAAACTAGAGATGTATATTTTTATTAATGAAAACCAATAAATTTTCATTGTTACTGTATCTGTCATATTAAAACTAAAATCCAAATTTATTTCAGTTTAATGAAATAGGTTTCATGTATGCATTATGGTGATAGTGAGTTTTGTGCAAGCGTAATCAATACAACACAATGTTAGCAGTACACGAGTGTTACAAAATACTATAGGGATTTCATAAGCGTTTCTACAAACAGAATTCTCTATAGCAATAAAACCGTGTAAGAGTATGAAACACGGTGTAATGAAAGGCAATATCTATGATGAGTATTTTGTTTTAAGTGTTTTTAGGTCGTGCACTCAAATGGATTGCATATTCATGTTCACTCGCTATAATGTTACTGAACCGTAACTAAACAATAAGAGATTATTTCAATTGTTTCAATGATACCTGAACAAATATATTATCATTGTGCCACTTTATTATGTATGGATGACGGGATAAAGTATAAAATAATTTTTGTCAAAAATAGCCAACAATTTTTTTTATCTTGTATATTTTTATATTAACTTAGTTTAATTGAAATTGCATTTATAACTTGGTCGTTAGTAATTCTTGTGTGACTTGGAAGGTGGGTTTTAGTGTTAACGTTTTCGAAATTTAGCTAGAAATTGATGTGATCTTTCACATTTATAGTTTTACAAAGTTTTATTTCACTCTGTTTCTCTTTTCTTTTTCTCCTTCACCATTTTCACTTACTCTATTCTTCCCCTACCCCTTCGTAATCTCCCCCTTCCTCCTTTCTTCTTCTTTCTCTTTTAAAATGAAGGAAAAGGTAAGAAAAATCCTCCTCTTCTTTCTTCTCTTTTTTCCTTTTCTTTTTCCACTACCTCATCTCTTCACCCCCCTTCTTATTCATCTCCTCTCCTTCTTCTCCATCGTCTTTTAAGAGAAAAAGGGAAGGGGCAGAGGAAATCCTCTCTTTTCTACTTCTCCATTTTTTTTCATCTCCTCCAGCTCTAATTAATTCGTCTTTATCTCCTCCAACTCTACCATCTTTATTCCCCTAATTCTCCCTCTTGACCTTCTTCACCTGCTCCTTCTTTCCTCTTCAGGGCTTAGACCCCCTAGCTTATTCTATTTAATATTTCATTTAATTGATTAACTATTTGCAAAACTATTTACATCGTCGAAGAGATCTTAACAGGTTTTCTATTCCTTTAAGTGTATTTTCCAGAACATGTTTACCGAAAACTATTGATTGTCTCACGTAGCTCTGTATCTTCCAAATTTTATAAAAATATTAATAACTTGACATTTATTAGCACAGCCTGTAAGGATTATTTATATCTACTTTTCCAGAAAAACATTTTAATATTTTACCGTGGTTATGATATACGAGGTGTGACTATTAAATAACGAGACTGACGTAGTAAAAAATTTAATTTTAATTTTATACATAATCACTTATTGCCACCTTCAATATACCCTCTTTCTCTATTCCTACAATGGTCCATGCGAATTTCCCATAGTTGGAAACAGTGCTGGAAGTCATCTTCTGTTACCTCCTTCAGGACACGTGCCGCTTTCTCTTTTACAGCTTCCAGAGACTCAAATCTTGTACCTTATAATACAAATTTTATCTTAGAGAACAGGTAGAAGTCACATGGTGCAAGATCTGGTGAATAAGGTGGATATTCTAACACTGAGATGCTGTACTTGGCTAGGAACTTCTTGATAGATAACGCGGAATGAGCTGGCGCATTGTCTTGGTGGAGAACCGATGATTTGTCCTTCCAAATTTTGGGGCGTTTTTTTCCTTACTCTTTGACGTAGTTTAGAAACATTAGTAGTAACATTGATTAATTGTTTGACCATCAGGAACCCAATGAAGTTGCACAATCCCATGGATATTAAAAAATAAAAAACAATCGCCATTACTTTAAATTCTGACTTGCTCATTTGAGCTTTTTTGGCTCTCGGTGAAGTTCGGCTCTTCCAGTGCATGGATTGGCTTTTCGTTTCCGGATCATAAGTAAAAAACCACGTTTCATCACAATGCTGTTATCGTTTCTAAAAAATTTGGGTATTTTCAATCACGTACAAATTATCAGTACAAATATTTTTGAGCGGCACGTGTCTTGAAGGAGGTGACAGAAGATGACTTCCAGCACTGTTTCCAACAATGGAAAATTCGCATGGAGCGTTGGAGGAATAGAGAAGGAGTGTATATTGAAGGTGACAATAATATTATGTATAAAATTAAAATAAAATTTTTTACTACGTCAGTCTTGTTATTTAATAGCCACACCTCGTATAGGCGTACCAATTTAATAGTTTAATCAACCATTGACTGTTCATTGGGTATAGGCTATAATTATGTAAAAAATATTAAATACATCGGGTATTTTTCTTAAGTTTACTTACAATCACTTTATCATGAATCATTTATACTAAATTTACAGCAGCTACTTAAGTTTTAACTTTGCATTACTAAATTTTAGTTAGCATGTGATACGCGTAATAAACAATTAATTTTAAGTATAAATGTTTGTACTTGGTCATTGACAATTTCTAATAATGTATAAAAACGCTATTTTTATTATAAATACGTATTATACACATAGATTGTCATTAAGAAGTATTTCCAAATTGTAAAATATATGACTTTTGGTGTAGTGCTTCTTACACTGGTTCCGTTACCTATTAATAAAGATTTTTAAAATAAAGAAAATTGACATATGAATGTGTAATTTGTATGTAATCTTCCGGACAATCAATTCAGAAATTGCAAATCGTCTTACGTATGAGTAAAAAAATCATAAATAAAAACCATTTAGTAAGTAGAAAAATGCTAACCAATTGTTAGCATTTAAGTTAAAACGAACTGATTTTCTAAATTTAAGTGAGAGATTTCAAATGTATCATTAATTTTATTATTAATTCCATTTTATATCAGCCTGTGTAAGGTATTCACTATGTTTAACTAGGTTATCTAATAATTATTATTTTGAGATTGAATAAGGATGTGTGTGTGTGTGTGTGTGTGTGTGTGTGTGTGTGTGTTTGTGCGTGCGTGTATGAATGTGTTGTTCGTTATTTGTTAGCATTTAAGTTGCTAACCAGTGGGTTAGCAACTTATCCACTGATAAATTTTCAATATTTAGCTGTATTACTTATTTTTCATACATGAACAGATTGAAATTTTTCATTAGTGTTCAAATAAGAAAAAAAAGTAAGTAGGAATGCATCCTAATTTCTGTGCAATCAAACATTTAGATTTTTAGTAGAGAAATGCAAGGAGAGACTGTAGATGAAAGAAAATGGATTCAATTCTTATCACTAATCTCATTAAAACGATAACCTAGAATGTTCAGTGCTTCTAGTAGTAATTTTTACATTACTTTTATAGAAGCCCTTAGTTCTTTTAATTAAAAATTGTTGTTAAAATATTTTATTATTAATAGAATTTATCTCGTCGATGCATTGCAAATTTAAGATCTATTAGAACTATTTTTATAAAAGTGAGGTATCTTTTTACATTTATCACAGTAACGCTAATTAGAAAGTTATTTAAATCAATTATGTAGCTTTAAATTGGATTCATCTGCTTCAGATATACGAATAATACGTAACCCATTCATAAGTATAAGCTACATCAGGTTGTAAAGTTTGTTAACATTTATGAATAAGAGTAATAGGACCAGGTTGACGTGAGTTAGTACTCAGTTATGAAACGTCAACACTCACACTACTTTATCTTGTCAATGTAAGTGATAAAAATAAAACCTAAATTTTGATCATGACTAAACAATGTAATATTGTTGTTATTTAGGTTAGCAGCCGAAAGGCTGGTTTAAACCTGTAGCGGTTTTACTAAGTAAAACGAAGAGTGAGTTGATTTACCATTTCCTTCCTCAATGAGTGGAAAAGTACGCTTGTCAGCATGCCGGGCCCTCAAAAAAGCACATACTTCCACTCTGCAAATGACATCTTCACTTCATTCACCACAGAGTCTGGCTGTATAATGAAATTCATTACTTTCAGAGGTGATAATTCTGATTAGTGTCTTGTACACCTCTACCTCTTTTGTTCTTAAATGATTCAGTCATTAATTGGCTGACCATGTGATAAGAAACAAAACTATTTATTTTAGCCTTGCAACGAACAGATTGAGTGTAAATAATTTGACACTCCACCTGTCTGTTATGGGCAAAAAACAATGTAATATGAAAACCATAACCTAATTTTAATCATGAGTAAATGACGCAAAATTACAATCAACCTCTGTAGAACTTAAATACACGGAAAATTTCTATATGACGTTAAACTAAGCTCTGTAGAATGAAATACCTGAAATAAACGTATTTTTCTACCGATTTAGATAACCTAAGCAAAATACAGAAAATCATTAATTTAATTTTAAACTAAGCATTGTAGCAAAATATCTTGAATCATAAGTTGTAAGTTTATTGATTTTCTACAAGTTTGATTACATGCACTTTTGTCCTGAAATGCTTTGAGATCACTATCTCAAAAACCACAAGAGCACAGTCTTCTCAATAACTTAAGCAGACATGGAAACTACACCCTATTTTGTAAAAAATAAAGTTGTAGTAGGCTTAAATGAGCGATTTAAAAAAAATTGTGGAATCCATTTTTAAAAAAATTACAAAATAGTGAAACATTGCATGAATAAACGATTACTTCCGGTTGACCGATTTTGACGAAAATGTTCGTCTCAGGTGTTTGTTTATGGTACCAAGCTTAAATTCTAATTATAAAGTTTGTAAAAAATTTTGATCATGAGAAATTTTTATTCACATACAGACCAATCGCTTAAAGCGATTAAATACTTGGTTTTAATAAAACAACCCGATTTTTCAACCTTAATCAACTTTAAACGTGTTTCTTTCCCTGTGCTTCAACGTTTTGTGTACCGTCCCGCAAATATTCTAAAATCCATTTTGTTTATTCATCACGTCCAGATAGTTTGCGAAAGACGGATCACATCCTGTAGCGTCACGCTAATAAATAATACACAAGATTTAAATTTTATAGCTTTTTTTATTGAATAAATAAATAGATAATTGATGATTTTACAAAATGATGACTCTAATTTTAAATATTCTCAGGGTTTTTAAATACTATAATTGTTTATTGTTCTTTATTAATACATCTTAAATTATACAACAATGAAAAATTTTAATATTAAACAAATGACAATCGGAATTTTTAATAATTTTATCGTAATACCTGGACTTTTAAAATTAAATTTAGAATATTATTTAGATAATTTTGAATAAGTTAAATAAAAAAAAATATCAGTTAATTATTTACTTGAAATGTTATTTTTATTTGCCGGTTAAATTTAATAAAATTATGAATTACTGAAGCGAAGCTTTGTTCATTTTAGATGGCGTCTATAGATAGCTTAATAATCTTGAATTTAAATATGAATTTTTCTTGATATATTGATAATTAATGTTTGTTAATTATATGGAAAATGTTGCTTACGTGTTTATCTTCTTACTGATACATATTTTGTTATACTTCCATCGGTTTTTACTTATTAATTTTAATATTTAACTGGAGCACTTTCATATATGATGTTCACACCAAGCTTGTCTCTGGCCTAAAGCTCAACGAATCAATGGTTGAAGTTACAATATTAAATTTTAAATTTTGATTTCATATTTTTAAAATGTTCGTAAAATTCAAATCACTGTTTTAAAAGATATTATATATATTATTTCAGTTATTCATGTATTTATTTTAATTGTTTATCTTCATTTCGATTTTTAATTCACTTTTTATTACTTATAGATTAGTTGCACTTTTGAACCACGTAGTACTTCATTTTAATCTCGTTGTTGTTCGTAGTTATTATACATTTTTTTAAAACTATTGAAGATTAACTGATATTGAATATTAATTAACAATAAACTATTTATATTATGCCAGTATTTATATAGTATAAATTTATTTATACTGTTTAAAAATAATAATAATAATATACACCAAATATTACTGGAGTTGTTAATTTTTTAATTAAAAAAAATGTAGTGTATAACCTGCCTATGTGACCTTGTCCACTACTTAGAATATAGGTCAAGTTCACGCTACAATCCCAAATGTTTAAAATTGAGTGCCTACTCCAAATTTTCAAATTAATTTTTTATTGACCTCAACGGGAATTTTCCTAGAAACACCATTACCTTAATTACTGCTCATAATAATATTTACTATCATAACACAAAACGAAAAATAATATTACCTTTTAAAAAAGTACTTAATACTTATACTAAGTTGATAAATTTATCACTCAGATACAAATATTTCACCTGATTAAAATCTACGTAACCAATAATTAATGTAAAAAACTAATGGCGATATTATCTTTGACCTACCATCTAAGTTAATTAAATTTAGAATACAAAACCAAAAAGCACTATCATTTTTTCAAAATTTTTTATACTTTTATAATAAATTTCATTTTCAGATTTTTTTAAACTTCATTTCAAAAGTAATGTGAATGTACTTTTCTAATCTCTGATTAAGAAAACTTATATATTATGAAAAAAACTAAAAGAGTTTTCATTGTACCAATAATAAACAAATATAATTATGAATTTCCAATTAAATCTTAACAAAATCAACAATAAAAGTAGTTATCACAGAGTAATAACGTGTATGGTTAACAACTGATAAATTAATGAATTGCGGCGAGACAATGTAATGTATTCAGAACAGGTCTCAGGCAAAGAGGTTCATCAGTGTTCCCACTTGAACAGCCCTCTGGAATTTAAGCAACTCTACTTTAATTTATTTACATATTAAAGAAGCACGACCTGTCCTATCTAATAACTTTTTCCTGGTTGTATCTTATACCTACCCTTAATATATTCTAAATTTTACTGAATATTATAATACGTAGATTTTATAAGGAACGAAGTTGATTTAATTTTGTTTTATTTATTTTTTTAAAGAAGAATTTCCATTTAATTACAACGTTTTCAATTTATATCTGCTACCAGTTTTTCCTTCTAAGGGTAAAATAATTTAAACTCCTTTTTGAATTTATAATTAGATGTCTCAATGCTTGTTATTCTTTAGTGTCGATAGTGTGCAATTCAATATCATTGAATTAAATATGAAAGATTATAAAAATATAATACATTTTCGTATATTATTTGTTTATGTTTTTTTATCTTTAATTTTTATTACGGTACTGTATATTGAGCTGCACAACTTCCGTATTTGATTTTTAAATAGCGGTGAGGAATTTCACTTTAAGAAGAAGAGGTACCCAGTGATAAATTCTCCGTTCAAAACTTTGGGTATTGTCCGTTATTCAGACAAAGAGGTTTCTACTCCATTTTCACTTTAAACGACGTACAGTTGGAAACTTCCTTGCAGCTAGATCACGGGCTAGTTGGTTTGGATGGTCATCTAATCTTTCGTGAAATGTACTATACAAGAACGAGGGTCTTATTGCTTACATAAAAAGGAGCGCCAGACGCAGGTCTTAAGAATTTTGATTGAAAGGCTTGGATCGACTTTGAATTCATCTCTTCCTCTATTCCAAAGAGCTGGACACCATAAGTCCAGATTGGTCTTAATAAGGATTTGTATATTAAAATCGTGGAGCCAAGGTTCAATCTTGTTCGAAGGTTAATTAAGCAGAAGAGTAATTTCTGGCGGCGGTTAAGTTCTAAACGTTTCGTACACAGATGATGCTTTCAAGTTAGTCGCCTGTCAAACCATAAGCCAAGATATCGCACCACCCTGGCCTGTGGGATATGATGTTATTCAGCATCACAGGTGGACGTCGTAAGGTGAACGTAACCTGTGTTGATTTAACTGGGGTCACCTTAATACGATAACGGGTAAGCCAGTCCTGTATTAATAAAAGATGTCCCTGCACCAACCAGGTGAAACCAGGTGAAAACCAGTGCAGTTATCATTGCCTGTCCAACTTAGTATAGTTCTCCAAGTTAAGTAGTATAATTTATTTAATTTTTATGAAGAATGAAAATAATAGGAAACGTTAAGACATAGACAATGCAAATGATTATACAAGAGCCAGATATCGATTAATTTATACTTGAAATATCCTAAACTAGACAATTAACGTTATGGTCAATGTTATTGATCCTTTTATTATTAATATTTAAACATACAAGGCAATAATTGTGTTATTTCATAAAAATTATTTTAAAAATAATAATGATAAAACTTATTGAGTATTATTTGATAAAAATTTATTAATTATATAAAAACAGTAGCTGAAATACCCATTAGTCAAATAGGCTTTAAGACGCTATCAATTATTGTTTATTTAAGTTTGCACCAACTAGGTCATTAGAAACTGCTGTCGGTTATTGAACGGTCAGTTTTCTAATATGTTGTTATTTCCTGACCCTTACGTTTGTTGAACCCGGGAACTTCCCTTTTGTAGTTACGATTACCACTGCAAAAATTTACAATTTCTTTGAAGTACTGTAAATATTTTCATAAAATAAATTTTCACAAATAATAATAGGTTTGTAGAATAAACATCGACATGACGCTGAATAGCTTCATGTCAAGAATGAAGTCAGAAATATCTTCGTATATATTACAAAAGAAATCGTTCTGAATAATAATATGAATTTTAGATTTACTACAGATGTTCTTGACTGTTGTTTTGAATATATCTGTTGAATGTTGTCTGCAATTGAAGGCCTATTTAATTTTAAGACAAATTCTTTTTGAAATTTAAACGCTTGTTTGATTATTTTTCACGTGTAAGTGATGTTAGATTTAAACCACGTAAATTTGTATTATTGTTCCTGAAAATAACATGAAACCAGTTTTCTCTCAGAAATTAAACGCATTTCAACTATTGAAAGTACTCAAAAATACTTGTTCCACAAAAAATTTAAGTTTTTATAGTGTCCTGGGTTCAAAGAAATGTATTTTAAGTACATCCAGAAATATTTTCTCCTACCCAGAAAAAAATTTAATAATTCTATTCGAATAATAATTTTAACGATAATTTTTGTTCAAAGTTTATATAAGGAAAAAGAAATATTTAAGAATTAACTAGGAGTGCAATACACATTATTTACCACAAATAGGCCTACTTCCATCAAAATTCAAGTAAATCTATGAATAGAAATATAAGAATTTCCAGGTTATCCTAATCAATAAAATAATGTTCATACAAACTGATTTGTAGGTTCATTTATTACCTGTATCATTCAATTTTTTACTATAAAAAAGCATCATTAGACTCACCTGTACGTTTGAATTTTTGAATAAATAAACTAAGTTTTTTTATTATGTTTAACAAAGTGTAATCCTTTTGCAATCAGTTGTTTTAAAATGTAAATATAAACTTCAAGTGAAGACGATAAATGTTTGAATAATAACAGTCTTAGAATAAAATCATAAGCTCACTCAGTAATGTGCTAAAGAAAAACTGAATTTTGAACAAAAAATAAAACTAAACTAACTGTGAACTGTACATTAATATCTTAAACATGAAGTAGTTGAAGATGAAAAGGAAGATTAACAAGATGGATATGGTAATGATACCGGTTATGAGTGACGATGATTATTAGTAGAAGTAGAAAAATTAAATGATTTGAATGTTTAAAAAAATCGTAACAGAATGTCCAATGTTTTAAAACGTTTCAATCTGTGTTCCTTCTCTGTTGTCGGGAAGATTGATTGCAAAAAAATTCTGATACTATTCTAAATTTCTTAAATGTTTCTTGATTTCTGCTTTTATTTATTTTATGAACGGCAGGTATAGATTGTTGTACAATATTTTATTTTTTACGTACCATCTGTACCACAAAGATCTAACCCGTAAGTTAAAAATGGTTTGTGTATTACTTTGTGTAATAGAAATTTATTTGTAAGAGAAAGTTGAGGCTTATTTTTCTTAAAAGTCAGAACAACTTTAGCCCAAGTTGTTTTCGTTTCGTCCATTTATGACTTCTGCACGAGAGTCTTTGATCGACTATAAACCCGGAAATTTAACTTTTTTTGCGTTTGTACTGTACAGTTCAAGTTGACCACAGAACATGTATTATTTTATCCTCATAATATTAATTTTTCATTTCTTTCACCATTTGTGAATGTTGACAAGATAGGTTTGCACACCTCAGGGGCACATGTTGGAGAACCATTCGCTGCTAAAATAGCTGTGTCATCTATGAACGTTGTCATTACAGATTCATGTTCTGAAAGGTTGGCTGTGTATATAAGAACGACTCAAAATGCTACATTTAGGAACACGGAAACAAAGTTAAAAATGTAAAACATCAATAACAAAATACCGTACCGGATAAAATCAGTTACCTTTATTATAATGAATATAATTAGGCGTATACGAGGTGTGGCTATTACATAACGAGACTGACGTTGTAAAAAATTTAATTTTAATTTTATACATAATCACTTATTGTCACCTTCAATATACACCCCTTCTCTATCCCTACAACGCTCCATGCGAATTTTCCATTGTTGGAAACGTGCTGGAAGTTATCTTCTGTCAGCTCCTTCAGGACACGTGCCGTTTTCTCTTTTACAGTTTCCACAGACTCAAATCTTGTCCTTTTTAATGCATATTTCACCTTAGGAAACAGGTAGAAGTCACATGGTGCAAGATCTGGTGAATAAAGTAGATAATCTAATACTAAGATGCTGTACTTAGCTAGGAACCTCTTGACAGATAACGCGGAATGAGCTGGCGCATTGTCTTGGTGGAGAACCGATGATTTGTTCTTCCACATTTCGGGGCGTTTTTCCTTACTCTTTGACGTAGTTTAGAAAGTTCTTCAAGGTAGCAATATTTATTAATTGTTTGACCTTTAGGAACCCAGTGAAGGTACACAATCCCATGGATATTATAAAAACAATCATCATTGCTTTAAAATTTGACTTACCCATTCGAGCTTTTTTGGCTCTCGGTGAAGTTCGGCTCTTTCAGTGCATGGATTGGCGCTTCGTTTCCGGATAATAAGTAAAAAAACCACGTTTCATCACAATGTTGTTATCGTTTTCAAACAATTTGGGTCATTTTTAATCACGTACAAAGTTTCAGTACAAACATTTTTGCCAGCTTCATTTCAAACACTTTTGAGCGGCACGTGTCCTGAAGAAGCTGACAGAAGATGACTTCCAACACTGTTTCCAACAATGGAAAATTTGCATGGAGCATTGTAGGGGTGAAGGAGGAGTGTATATTGAAGGTGACAATAAGTGGTTATGTATTAAATAAAAATGAATTTTTTTTACAACGTCGGTCCCGTTATATAATAATACGGATAATCACTAAAATTGTATGAATAATAATGATTATTTATGCAAAATAATGCAAAAGTAATAAAAAAATATATATAAACAGCTTATATAGTTTGTAACAAAAATAATGCATTATAATAATGAAATAAATAATACTTGTTTTATTCAATAAAAATTCTGTATTCATAAATAGCACATTCCTATAACTACACATATTCGTTTATAGTAACTGAAATAAATCTTATAGCTACATGAATAAAATAAAGTACAAATATACAAATTAGTTTATTGAAAATAAAATTACTACCTTACCTAAAAAGAAAATCTTGACTGTAGGAACCACATAAAACGAGCTATCCTTATTATAATGAGTTTAACGAAAATTATATAAGACTGTAGCGGTGTGTTTATAAATAAAATAATAGTTTTATTTTCAAATGGAATTGTTAAATTAATATTGTTATAAATAAATAGTGATTTTGAATTTTAAAAATTATATATTGATTTTAATGTTGTTACATATTGCACTCACCAAAATAATTAACTAACTATTCCTTTACAATATTTTGTCTTCTTTCTCATTAATAGGACGTGAAAGATGGAGATTTTTCTGATTGCAGCACTAAATAAACGAACTTAACGGTACGGTCTCTCCCAACCGACAAAGCAAACAGCTGCTAAAAATCTTAATTTCTTATGTTAAAACAATTCAATTCTTTTTGTAACAGTAGTATTTCTTTTGGACAAGTTAATAAAAACAATAACTTTAAGCAAATATGAGAAATAAGAGTAATATCCTTAGAATTAAAACACAAACCACACTCAGTAGTGTGTTTGAAAAAGACCAAACTGTGAAGAAAAAAAAAAAAAATATATATATATATATACAAAATCAAACTTGATGAACCGTGAATCAACATCCTGAAACACAAAAATGTTGAAGTTGGAGATGACTGTGACGATGATAGAGATGAAAACGACGCCGATTATGAGATGACGATGATTAGGAGTTAAAGTGGAAAACATAAAAAAAATTAAATGACTACCAAAATCGTAGAGGTAAGTCCAATAGTTTAAAACGTTTCAGTCTATGAGTATCTTCACTGTTGTCAAGGAGGTTAAACGCTAATGGATTCTAATGGTTCAAAATTTTAAATATAAATAATTATTTTATAAATAGCCCGTAGTTCTGACAATCAACCGACTTCATCGCTCCTTGTTTTACTCTGGAATTGTAACGGAGTACTTCAACACAAGAACGAATTAGAACTGACGCTGACTGACAAACGCATTGACGTTGCCCTTCTCTGTGAAACTCACCTTACCACTAGACACAATTTTTATACACGTAATTATATTACTTATAGATCTGACCATCCTGACGGTAACGCACACGGTGGTACAGCCATACTAATAAAATGTTCTTTACTACACTCTTTTTACCCCACCCCTGTTAGTAACATTATTCAAAATGTAGCTATATCCGTTCAATTTTCTGATTTCTCCTTGACTTTGGCCGCTGTTTATTGTCCGCCACGCTTTTCGATCTTGGCTCCTGAATTTTCTGAATTCTTTGAAACACTTGGCTCTCAATTTATTGCGGGAGGCGACTTTAATTCGAAACACCAGACTTGGGGCTCACGGCTAAATAATCCACGTGGGAGACAACTCCTCTCGTCACTGTTGCAATTTAATTTAAATGTTCTTGCACCCAATGAATTCACTTTTTGGCCTACTTCTGCTCGCAGACAACCTGATCTTCTAGACTTCTTTGTAACCAAAAACCTCAATCTCTTCTCTAATATAGAAACTATTCCAGAACTTTCATCTGATCATTCTTCCATTCTATTGACCCTAAGTGATTACCCTGATTGTAGCGAGCCACCACCATCCTTGACTCGAGGTGTAGTCGACTGGCATAATTTTCGTTACGAAGTAAATAGTTACCTAAATCTTAGTTTGCCTTTAAAAAGTGCTGAAGAAATAGAATCTGGTGTTGAACACTTTGTTGGTGTAATACAACAAGCTGCATGGAAGTCGCGTACGAGTATATTCACTCCTACCCCACTACCAACGTACCCATCGTACATTAGAGCACTGATAAAAAAGAAAAGAAATGCTAGAAAATTATGGCAGGTTTATAGAAGGCCTTCCCTTAGAAGAATCTATAATAGGTTTAATAACAATTTAAAATCCGCAATAAAAGATCATAAGAAATTTTGCTTTGAAAATTACGTAGCTTCTTTAAACAGGCAAGATAAAATCCCTCTGGCTTGCTACCAGGAGACTGTTGAAGTATCACACAGCTTCCCCTCCACTCCGAGCGCATGACGATACATGGGCGTCCGGTGATCGAGAAAAAGCAACATTGTTCGCTAACTATTTGTCACAAGTGTTCAAACCTCACGTAGATATTTTTGACGCGCAACATAATCAGTTGGTTATGGGTCGGATATCTGAGGCATTACCACTTCAATTGCCACCGAAATTGTTCACCCCTGCTGAAGTTAAACAACAGATTTTCCAACTTCCGCTAAAAAAGTCTCCAGGTTATAACCTTATTAGTGCAGAGGTCCTCCGAAAGCTGCCTAGGAAGGGAGTAGTTTTCCTTACATATTTATGCAATTCTGTGTTACGAACAACAAAGTTTCCTGCTCAGTGGAAGCTTGCTGAGGTCAAAATGATTCTTAAACCAGGAAAGCCACCAGATAACCCAACCTCCTATCGTCCGATTAGCCTATTGCCAGTCTGCTCCAAAATTTTCGAAAAACTATTTCTGAAACGACTACTGCCATTAACTGATCATATAATTCTTAATCATCAGTTTGGTTTCCGTTCTAACCATTCTACACTTCACCAAATGCACAGAGTGGTGGATTATGTTGCTGAAGCTCTCGAACGTAAAGAGTATGCCGCAGGTGTTTTTTTTCGATATAAGCCAAGCCTTTGATCGGGTTTGGCACAGAGGCCTGCTCGCTAAATTAAAAGTTCTTCCTTCCCATTATTACTTAATAATTCAGTCCTTTTTGATGGAACGTTTCTTCTATGTCTCTGAAAAAAATGCTGATTCTCATTACTGCCCACTACTAACTGGAGTACCTCAGGGATCTATCTTGGCACCACTTTTATATTTTATACTTTTAATGGCGGATCAAAGTCAACACTACAAAAACGTCTCACGTTTTATTTACCCTGCGTAAACGTGTCTGTCCTCCTTTGTTTCTTTATGACACTCAACTTCACACTTCTGAATCTGTCCGTTATCTAGGTTTATATCTAGATAAGAGGCTCACATGGAATGTACACGTAAATAAAACGAGAAAGGCACTCCAGGACAGGTTCAAACAGTTGTACACACTTCTTTCACGCAAATCTAAGTTACCAACTACGTCTAAATTAACCATTTACAACTCCTACCTTCGACCAATATGGAGCTATGCCAGTCAGCTTTACTGCTGTGCAAAACCATCGGTATTGGCAAAGATTCAGCGTTTCCAATCAAAGCTATTACGGAGGATAGTTAACGCCCCATATTATGTAACCAATAGAACGCTACACTCAGATCTAAACGTACCCTACGTAAATGACGTTTTCTTAAAACTATATACAAAATTTAGGAAGAAACTCGTGAACCACCATAACCCATTGATCTCAAACCTAGCTACGCAGAGTCTCCCAAACAATCGAATAAGACGTCTGAAACGTCGATGGAGCCGGGACCTCATCTACTAACGTAGTACTGTAATTGACTATCCATTTCAATGTTCAAAATGCTGCACTTAGTGCTACACTTGTCTATTCACGTCGGAGTTCTGTCACTGGACTGTGTCTCCACTCACGTTTGTATACCATGTTAATTTTTCTCAAATTTTGTGATATCACATTCACTGATTGTTTCTAACAGATTGTGAATTTAATAAATAGAAAAAAAAAGTTATATACTATGAATTTGGAAAAATGTCTATTATTTAAAATGTTTTTCTATAATCAGATGTAGCAGAATACTGACTGCTACAACACTAATCACTAAAATAATGTGTATAACTACCAGCAATGTAAAATAATGCAAAGTGATAAAAATATATAAATATAAACAGCGTATTTAGTTTGTGACAAAAAAAATGCATTATAATAATAATAATAATTACATTGAATTGAAATTCATAACTAACCACTCATTTTTATCTTCA
Source organism: Catonia carolina (assembly GCA_035578175.1). Lineage (NCBI taxonomy): Eukaryota > Metazoa > Arthropoda > Insecta > Hemiptera > Achilidae > Catonia > Catonia carolina. The sequence goes on from JAQMRL010000013.1 coordinate 20,775,180, forward strand.
GTCATTTCTGATCTAGAAAGAATGTATTTTAACATTATTTCTGCGTATAGTTTTATTTTATGTAGTTTCGCCTACAGTTTGAATTAAAATGGCTAAAAGCCAATAAACTTCTAAACGTATTACAATAGTTCGATATAACTACAGTTTAATTGGGTTAAAGAATTTAAATAATTCTCGTATGACATACCGCTTACATTATTGAATAAAGTTAAAATTGTAAAATTTAAATAGTCTGGTAGTTAACCTATTTTTAAAGTGGATAAATAAGGCATCTATTTTTCACCGTAGTTCACCGTAGTAAACTACGGTGACTATAACAATATAAAATTGTCTTCTGGTCCTTATTTTAAATGATTCGTTCGTTCAGTTCCCAGCAAAGTATATTTTTTGAATAACAATTTCATCGTGTGCTTTTTATAAAAAGTAAAATAAAAAATAGAACTAAAAGTAAATAGGTAATCATTATGCTGTTTTTGTGTTTGCTGATGTTTAAAATTATCGGGTTAAAGTGTTTAATCAAATGGGTTAAAGAAACAGAATCTACTTTTAGTAATCGTTAAATATAAAATAAACAAATCATTAATTTACGTTGTATTATTTACGATATTAAATTTGTATCCGCAGACTCATTTATGGATTAATGGTTAAAATCTGTGTAAATCTCTGAAAATTGACCTAGAAGGAGCCTTCGTTCTGGTCAAATACCAATATAGGCTCTGGTAGGTTGAATTGAAGTTGAAACAGATTTTCCAGATACATGTCATTTTAAGCGTTATTATAATTGCCATAGTTAGAGAGCCAATTGTAAACAAAAAGGTTTATATCTGCCACCTTTGGGTTGTTCTTATGTAACAGGAAAGAAGGAGCGAAAGGCGCGTTCTCGTGCCTTAAAAAGGATTTTGTTATTGGCTATGGTAAGATAAAGCTAACAAACCAGTCTAGACGCTAAGACTGGACATTCTTTCGGTAGTTCAGTAACCTGTCAAATGGAAGATTTTCAAAAGCCTTGGTAAAATTGAATTTACGGTTCAAAAGAATACTCTTACCATTAGATATAATGTTTCAAGTCTTTAGGATGAAGAATAAGAATTTCAATCAGACTTCAGTAATAAATAGGTAAACCACAAAAACTTAACTACTTTCTTCTCAGCACATTTCAAGGTTCAATTTAATTGTACACTGTTTCCATGATATTATGGGATTAGATGGGATTAGATGCCCATAACATGCAGGTGGAGTGTTAAATTAATTGCACTTGATCTGTGGTTTCAGGGCTACAAAAAATAGTTCTGTTTCTTATCACATAGTCATCAAAATATATGACTGAACTACTTAAGAACAGAAGAGGTAGAAGTGTAAAAGACACTAGTCAGAGTTATCTCCTCTGATAGTAATGAATTTCACTATACAGCCTGACCCTGTGGTGAATGAAGTGAAGGTGTCATTTGGAAAGTGAGTGCTTTTCGGAGGGCGTGGCATGCTGTTAAGCATGCGCTTTTTACTTAGTGAGGAAGGCAATGGTAAACCACCTCACTCCTCGTTTTTAATTAGTAAAACCTCTAGAGGTTCAAACCAGCCTTTCGGCTGTTGACCTAAACAACAACATGGGATTAGGACAAAACTATGCACACAATAGTTTTATTAAATTCGTGCGTTATGCGTTTATTGCAGCAAGAGGTTACGGGGTATTTATCAATTTTTGGTACAAGAAACCGTGCAAAATATTTTTTTAAATATCTGCAATATTTGCAAATACTTTATGCTGTTCATAACTATGGCTTTCCGAGGTGAAGCGTAGGAAAGAGACGTTTCTATGTCCCCATTATAGTACATTAGATTTGCTATAGTAACCATGAGTAAAACTTATTTATTTTGAAAATTGGTTAGCTTACCTTTCTATCAACAGAGATGGTGCCATTATATTTGGAGTGAGAACTTGCCCTATTCATTCTGCAAGATTAATACTGCTTACTATCCCACTCGCCTAGAGGCTATAGTCTGACTTTTGGCCGACCGTCGATCAAGTATGAAGAAAACAGATCGCAATAATGAACTATAGCCTGAACCATAAACTTAAAGACTTTTGTAGCGTCTTTAATTGTACTACTAGCCTGCCTCACCAATTCCACCACGTTAATTATAATTATGACTTCGTACCTCTCCTTCACGCAAACTCATTCAAAATTATACATGCTCGCAAGCTCTACCATTTTTTGACACATATTATGTCACGTCGTGCATGTTCATAAGTGCCTAAAAATAAAAACATAATTATGTTAAAAAAATGTTGCTGGTGCTATTTTTTAAAGTGCGGTGGATAGTACCAGCATAAAAATAGCACCAGGAAAACCACGCGGGTGAAATTTTATAAAACATAAGCAGTGCCGCCCCTACTCTATTGGAGTGAAATTTAGGTGCTATCAAAGCGAAAGGAGAGTAGATTTCAAGCATCTGAAATGAAATTTCTGCGAAATACGTATTGGTGTAATAGAGAAGATCGTTACAGGAATACCGAGATAAGAAAAGAACTCAACATCTTCTCTGTAAACAACAAGGTATCCCAGGACAGAATGCAGTGGTTAGAGGCATGTAAACAGAATGGGGGAGAATAGGATACCTAAGCAGACACGGGGTTGTAAGCCGGAGAGCAGGAGAAAACGAGGACACCGAGAAAGAGATGGGCAGATTTGAGAGGTTCGGAACAGGCAAATATGCTTCATCCTTGAAAGGCAGAAGAAGTTGTTAAAAAATTCATTGTTTATTTAAAGCATAGTATGCTGTAGTCTTTTCTGAATGTGACCATAAAAATATGGACATATTGTATGTCAGGAAAAATAAAAAGAAATAAATAAATACGGGTAGTGGAAAATGGGATTGACTTTATAAAATATACGAGTATTAGTGAAATCTGTGTATATAATAGCCTCTTACTACAAATTTGTTTTTGACCACCACGAATTTAAAAAGCCAGTTTGTTGCTTGTACGAAGAGTATAACCCCCCCTCCTCAAAGCCATCATGTACGTACCCTCTGCACACGCCTTTCTTACTTTCCGTTCAGAGGCTTAGTAATCAGTAAGACATAAAGGCATTAAAGACATAATGAGCCATTTTTAGAAAAAACATGTGATGCTGCGTTATCTGCCCATGGAAAATATTTTTTCCAACTACCTCGTTGGTACAATGATATGCTCTGCCGAAAAGAAAATTACATGAAGGCTTTGATATTGGGCTAAAATTTGACGTCATTAAATTAACAGTTTTAGTTTCAATGGCTTCCTAGTCGTTAATGTTTCATAATGGGGTAACTTGAAGAAAAACAAAATTTAGTCATAATACACATCTGAGACTTGAAATGATCAATTTTACAATAAGCTATTTACATATTTTTAGCATAAATATTTTAACTTTCCAAAAACATTCATCTTTCTGAAAAAAATCCATGAGAGGGATGGGTAAAGATTAAAGAGTGAAAGGGTTAGTAGCGGCGGGAGAAAAGGGACTGTTTGGAGAAAAAAGGGGACGAGTAAGTGAGAGAGATCGTGCATGAGACGGGTGTAAAGAAAGATCGATTGAGTAATATTTTTTTGTAATTCCAACAACTTTACTTAAGTATTCCGTAAGTATAAACATTTGTTCTATTATCCCACCTCAAATTAAGGTTACGTGTACCACTATCCTGCAGTGTATGCCTACATCTAAACTAACTTAGAACATGAATAGGCCTATTAAATTATTAGTTTGAATTTACCCTTCGGCAAATACGTTATACAAACAAGTTTTACCTTACATAATTTATCATTTCCAACGATACAGGGTCTAATACAAGATAACGGCCAAACCAACATTAACAGGGGTATTTCAAACACAAATGCTTCTCAATAATCGACCGTGTAATAGCAAATCCAAATTGCTTTGAAAACAGGTAAACAAAACACAGAAAACTACTAACAATTCAAGAGAAAATAGAACATCTCTTGAAAATACATTAAATACCTTAAAATTTCTGTAATTAAATTTTCTAACTGTATTTTAATTGAACACAATTATTTAAAAATCTCTCAAACACGAGGCATCTAGATTAATAAACCGTACATACATAATCTCATTTTTATCATTATTGTCTTACAATCTCATATTAACTTGCATATATATTTTAACAGTTATTCCGGATTCTTTAAAGATCTGGCTATTAAAAATAGTAAAACTTCCTTTCGAAACTTTTAAGAAGTAGGCTATTTATTAACAAGTTAATGTATTTCAACAATTTTTTACGTTTATAACTAATGGTTAATTGCAACCAAACTTTAATTGATTAGGAAATATTATTTAAAACTTGAACTAAACTTAACTTGTTAGAAAATATGAGATATATTTACAAACGGACGATTAGGGAACAAATCCTACTTATAATTTTAACAATAGAACACGGGGAAGAGGTCGGCAGAAGAAAGTACTGACCCACAAAAACTCCTGCATGATTTTTTAAAATATTCTGTAAAAATAAAATGTACATCACGTTTTAAACAGGATGATAATATATATACGATCTTAAAAACCTAGATGAACAGAAAATAACAAATGTTTAACAAAATTTTAATAACATGATTTATAGATTTCAGTTAACTTTTAAAATGATATTACATAAAATGTTGATGTGAGTTAGCACTGTCTTCTCCTGACCCCTTCTTTCTTCTGTTACGCATTAACTGCTCACATGCATGTAGTTGGTTTAACACACCACCAATAAAACTGGTTTTGTGGGTGGAAATGGTTGGTCGTGAATACCAGCGTTGATCTATCTACGAGTATGTTGTGTGAAAAGCTCAGCTGTTCCACCGGTCACACACTTTATGGACTCTGCCGGTTACAAAACGCCAAGAGGAAAACCACTGCCAAATTATGGTGGAAAATTAAAATTAATTTTTTTTTTAAATTTTAATTAAATTTTTTTTATTTTTAATTTTAATTAATTTTTTTTATATTTTAATTAAAATTAAAATTTTCCACCATCATGTTACCTCGCAGGTGGCAACTAACAAGTCAGAACATTGTGAGATCTAGGATTTAGATCTCTCAACGTTTATGGATCTCTCTTTTTTGGTGTGTAATCACAAGCCAACAAGAGAACCACATCGACAAGATAAAAATACTTTCCTTTCCTATTTATACTCGTATGAGGCAAGATAAAGTAAAAATAAGTACCTAATAATACAATTATAATGTTTCGTTAAATTTTGCTTGAAGTATTGCCGGTTACTTTTATAAATATGGATTTGACTACTAGACAGTTCTTACCAGTGTACGTTAATGGTTGGCGTTCAATTAACCACATCTCTCAGAAATGGTTGGCCTGAGTTTGTACTAGACTAAACGTCATTTACGTCATACGTATCATTCTCATCATAATGAGCTATAGGATTGCTTATTGTCCTAAATTAAATAAAATTCATCGTACACAGATTAAGGATTATTTTTTTACTTTACATTTTAAAATCTTCAAATGTACAGCTTTGCACCACCAGTAATATATTTTTAGCTTAATTTAGATCACTTTACTACTTTTAAGAACACCACCGTTAGTAGGATCCTTACGTTTAACCGACATGAAATTGTTGTTTTAAAAATGACAGATTATATTTTTTAACAACACGTTTAATACATATACTAAAAAGAAGAAAGAAATTTGTTGATTTGTAAAATTATACGAAATCCCTCATCCACCTTCTGTGGGGCCGATGATTAAGTTTACCTGTAAATTTGGACTGTTTTATTTTTTAAAGTCTCATCAACTGCTTGGTCACTTACGACTATGATGGATTATGCAACATTAACTGAGGGGTTTGACACGTGAAAATTTCCAGACCCTGGCCGGGAATCAAACCCGGAACCTCCGCGTGGCAGGCCAATAAGTTAACGACTACGCTACGGAGGCGGCCAAATTTGGACTGTTTAAAACGAGAATTAGTGGATTTTTATAGTGCAATTGTTTATGTTATTATTTAACCATCTAATATAAACAGTCTAATGAACTGGTCGTTAATAAAATTGAGTGGTCGTACAGCGTATCTAAATATTTAACAACGAAATCTGATAAGATATTTTTATGGTTTTGACCTTGAAGTTGAATTTACTAAACAATAATTCGTCGGCTGAGAACCAGAAGAACGTATCTGCATTTTACTGATTTTACAGGAGAGCAAAAAGAAAGTGCACAAAGGTGGATTTCATCATTTTTTGGGAAAACCGTTATATTTTTTCAAAAACCTTTATCAATAGAAAGTTATTTGAACTCTTTACTAATGCTTCTTAATTAATGTAAAAATTAATTTTCGAAAATGCCCTTGATATTGCGATTTATTTTAGTGATTGTGCAGATACGTTTCTCTGGTTCTGAACTATAAAGTAAGTTAGACTGAGAATGGTATTCATACGTTTCTACACACATGTTTATCATATGGTTTTATTCATTAAAAACTCCGTTTTATTTTTATTTAGCTACAGATGGAATTAACCCAATAAATTATTGCTAGATATAATTGTTTACAAAATAACTAAGAATTCTTTTAAATAAACAATTTAAAAAATAAGAAATTTCTCAAAATATTTAAAATATGAAATGTAATATTAGGATACGAAAACTTTAGAAATTTTGAAAATAATAAACTTAAAAATATTGACAACTTACAACTTAAACTTTTTTAGCGGCCACCGATTTCTCGGTTAATAGAATGACCACTTTTTACAATCAAACACATAAAGTAATTACAAAATAAAACAGTTTAAAAAAAGAGCCTTACAATTAACTTATTTTCAATACAAAAATTTATACATTAGACACAAGAAAATATTTGCAAATTAAAGTTTTTTTATGAACAATCTGAAATTGAAACAAAATTATTTACTCTGTCAGTTTTCGAAAAAAATTAGGGTAAATATTTGTTTACTTTAAATATTTTATTTTTTTGCTTTTCTTGGTATTTTTGCAAGAATTTTATATTACCGATTTCTTCAATTTTCCTATTTTTGTTTTTTTGTCCCCTTCTTTATTTATGGAATTACATTGCCATTTTCTAACACGTTATAAAAGTTAACAAAGAGGTTTCTTATTATCCGAGAATCGCAGAGATCAAACAAGTCTTTCATTTTTTCTTCAGCAATTTTCAATGGTCCGCTGTACAAGGATTTGAATTCAAAACGTTCATCTAATTTTGATTGCGATATCCTTCTGCGAGTAGCAAATTTTTCGAATTTATTAGCTCCATGAATATACTGACAGTAAATAATAACAGTCACTTTTAAGGTATTTAAAATTAACAATACTAACCACTGGATCTGATTTTTACGGACATTTCTTGTTTTTTAACTTTTCTTTCTTCAATTTCGAAACATCTAAGAAATCTTGTAAGCAGATTTCAACAACTTCATATTTTCTAGTTTTTTGAAGCTGTTCGGGCAACTGTGTACCAACCAGTGGGATGTTAATATTGATGTTCTTTGAACACTTCTTAATGCTCGCATGAACAGAATCGCACGAATGTCCAGGTTCAAAACAACAGTGCTCTATTAAAGGAATGTTAAAAGATTGAACAATATGATGCAGCATTGCAAAGACATTACTGTTTTTGATTTGTCCGCCGAAGTATCGGAAATAAACCGGCAGCCCATTAGCAACTTTTTCTAGTTCTTCGAAAAGGCATATTAAGCTACCTCTGCTGAACCTCTCCCAGCTATACCTTTATGCCACATGTAATACGTTGCTCTTTTTGAAGCAACATTAAGAACAGTTAAATTATTACAACTAATCTACGTTTATAAAAAATTGCTTTTGCATTAACTGATGGACAGTATCTAACTGCTTCTAAATAAAATTCTAGAAGGTGGCATTTTGCAGCAATTGCGTCTCCTTTAATTTTGTTTTTAAAATCTCTAGCCGAATTCATTCGTACTAAATGCTTCTCGTACATTATTCCCTCAGCCTCTTGTTCGTTAGGTGTCAAATTGCAAAAATTAAAACAATTATCACATTTTGTCTCTTTGCGGGATATGGAATGATAAATTGAATCACCAATTTTGGCAACCCGTGCTGTCGGAATCTCCTTTCTGAGAAGTGACAAATATTGTCATTGTTTTTAACCCCCAAAATTTTCTAAATATATTCATGCCTTGTGCCTCGTTTATTTTTTAAAATGCCGTTGCCGTTGGCGCAAACTACAGTACAAACAATTAGTCTACTTAATTGCACTGGTGCTACTAGTTGTGAATTTTTCGTAATTTAAATTACGTTTTTTTATCTAAAATCTTGAACGGATTTTTCTTGTAAAGAATATTGAATTACAAAAAAGTAACAATCAAAACCACATATTCACGAAGGAAGCTTAAAGCCGAATTAAAATAACTAAAATACGTTTGTAAACGTGGTACATTGATGTACACTGGATTACTCATATTGCGAAAGAATGAGTCATAGATTACTTTTCGTGTACACAATAATTTTATTTTGTAGTTTGTTTATTGTTTGTGTAAACACACATCATGAATGGACATATTAATGCCTTATTAAAGTAATATAACCCAAACATCGGCTCCCTGGTTTTAAAAACAATACTTTATCAGAACCAGACAAGCATAAGTGACAGATACGTCTCTCTGGTTCTGAAGCGCAATGCGAGACACGGAGCGTATCCACCAATACGTTTCTCTGGTCCTGAGCTAACAGAGTTTTTTCGAAAAACGTAACTACCAAATATCGGTTAAATTAGGAGATAGAGAAATCTCATTAATACCATGTTGTTCAGCATAAAAAGTTGTGTAGGAATAGTGAAAAAACAAAAAAACCGATTTTTGCAGTTACGTTCCTCTGGTTCTCAGCCGTCGAATTTTTTTTACATATACCTGATACGCCAGGGTATATTCTACGTTTTTTTTAACTGGAATCAATAGGCCTAGTATTCAACTAACAAATCAAATTTAAGAACAATAATTTAAAATAAGCTAATTAATTTTTAGTTTCACAGAACTTAATTGGAAAAATTATTAGGTGAAAAATTGTAAATATTGTAAGTCTATCTTTAGATGTTCAAACATAATGTGAATATTAATAAATCGAGAGAAAGTTTTTTAAAACAGATTTGAAAGAAAAATATGCAAAAGATGTTGAGAACACGAAACAGAAAAAGTAAAAATCACTCTGTTTAAAAAGAAAAATACATGCTTTATAGAAACATGCATTGCCAGGTTCCTTAATTCCATGCTTCTAGGTTTCTAAATTACAAAAGTGAAAGCTGAAAGCATATATTACATACTTTAAGTTAGTGGATGGTGGTAACTTAATCTAGCGTTCCTTGTGGAATATTAATAAATCACGATATGACATGACTTCAATAGATAAGCCAGTCATGTCTTCCCAAAGGTACGCTCACCCAAAGAATTTAACACTCTTGTCAACAGAAATGTGATATATTAAAAAACTATAACACTAGAAATTCTTTATGTTTACTCTTAACTACTTCATTAAACTTACAGTATATAACTAAGTAGCTTTAATAATGCACAAACAACAAAAGTAAAACAGATTCGTAATCATGATTAAAACTGAAACTTATTCCGTAAAGTTTATAGAAACAAAGCGTAGACAATGTAAATTTTTTCGCTTTAAAAATTAAAATTTTATTTGAATTATTATAGTCGCTTGTACGGGAAATTCTTAAACAAATCAACTTTTTTCAACTTAAAAGTTAAATACGCATTCTTCTGCGTAAAATATTTATTATATATTTATATTACTCCACGATTGTTAATAACTTTTACACATTTTTGAAATTAAGGTTAGCTATTTCATAAGTGTTTAAGGGTACCCGGAACCGAGAAAATTAAAAATTTTCACATATCCGGTTTTTTGCACATTATTAAAATTCAGAATTTTCTGCATCCAATGACAAATAATTTGTTGGGGTTTTTCCAATTTTTAACCCAAAAAGAAATTAAAAATATGTTAAACCCTTACGTTATTTTTTAAACGTTATCAGTTTGCATAAACACATCTATTTTTTGAATGACAAACGATAAACTCATAGTTTTGTTTTTGTTTTAAAACTTAAGTCGGCATTAGACCAGCTGTGAATGTAACAGTTGAGGAATTTCCAGATTATGATCCTGGAATGTATTAGAGGTTAACTATTTTGTAGTACTTCTGATGTGTACACTTTTAGATTTTTCTTGTTTCCCGTAACCAGCAATTTTTGACACATAGGGAACATTTTCTCAGCCAAATGTGAACGGATTTTAATGAAAATTTTGCACAGCCTTTTATACCATAATTTGAGTATACTGAGTTAATATTACAGTAAAAAAATGTGTTTAAATATTTGTTTTCCACTTAACCCGGGAGCAATCGCAAGCTTTGTGTCACCTATTTGGGTCGCTGCGGGTCATCATGACCCGCATTTGGAATTTTCGTTTTTAACTGTTTTCTTTTTGTGTTTTGTTATCTAAGCATTTTATTGACATAATTTGGGGTATTAGATAAGTAAAGAACACATTCTCAAACAAAAATTGATTTATTAAGGATATTTAAATGATACAAAGAAAAGCCTTTACAAGTTTACCTTACCAAAACATTATGGTGAATTCATTAATTTTCTAAAAAATTAAAATAAATACTGCGTTAAGTACGATTGAAAACAAGTTATTAACATTTAAGAGATACTGAAAACATAACATTTTATTGTGGTTAGTTAAACATTTTTTTAAATTAAAATTCTAGAGGAGTATTGGCTTGTCTTGCCACGCCCTTACAACCAGGCCGCTGCAAAACTATATTTCGTTGCCTGGTACGCACTGATTGTGTAGGCTCAGCTTTTTGCCATTTGGTCTGGTCCTTTCCAATGTAATATCCACGATAGGCTAAAGGAATTTCATCTTCCGAAGTGCTATTGTCAACAGAGTCATCGCGTATTTCTTCCTCTTCTTCTTCTGAACTCTGTTCCGTATCCGTATTTCTTTCACGATCGTCAGCTACTTCTTCTTCAGGATCTACGTCACTACCAATATCACTCATATCTTCTTCAAAACCATCCTCTGAACTATCGTCGTTTTCCAAAAAAATGAAGAATTGCTCGCTCATCCATTTTACTAATATGTTTTAAACGTAATCTATGATATTTATTATTTACACGATATAACTAAAAAAATAAAGAAACTGATAAGTAATACGACAAATATAATTATTATAACGATAAAATATACAAAACACAGCCAAAGACAACGCATATAACACACTCTTGTTAGGTTCAATACGTATACACAAACGGTCGCGGTGGGTCACAGTGACCCGCAGATGTCTATCAACAACGAATGCTTCACGTAAACTTAATGAACAGGTGGGTATCTGTAGATTAGTTGTAGGGAGTAAGGTACAGAGCGTGGCATACATGTGTCGCCAACAGTACAGTCAGGACAGAAAATACAATACCGACGCGGGTCATAGTGACACGCAGCGATTGCTCCCGGGTTAAATAGGCAAAAAAATTATGCTTTTCAAAAGTGGTAATTTCAAAAATAATTTTCTTATCTTCCAAACAATATATATAGAGATGCTACTAATTATGTGAGTGCAGAATAGCCTGAAAAGTAACCACAAAAAAATTGAACAGGATAACTGTAGTAGTTTTTGAGAAAATGTTCCTTACATTAACATTACGGAGATAGGCATTCTGGGTACCCTTAAGTAATGTCACATTTGATTTCTGTAGTAAATGTTTTTTTATAAGGAACATTTTTTAAAAAGAGATGATTTTATAAATCAGTCATACGACCAGTCTAAATTTACGAATTACAATCATAGAGTTCTGCTAACCCTTCACAAACAGAATACATAACGTACCCCATATCGTATGTACGTATCGAAATTAAATGTGGAGTAGAGCTACATTTATTACTTAAAATATAAGTTTTGAATCAAACTCTAGCCAGCCTTACAAGTTCCATTGTACTCAAAAACAACTGTCTATACTGACCTTAACTGACACTTAACTGTCAACCAAATAAAATCAAAATTCAGTTAATAAACGTCACGTGTTCTACAAATTGTGGTGAACACTCAACCATAATTCGGATTCCATGTCTCCAAATCTAGTCAACGATATCGATAACGGTTATACAAGACTGAGAAGACATATTAGTAAATTTAGTTATAGAATTTAACAAACTATATTACTTTTTTACTTTCTCTTGCCTATATGAATATATAGGAAGGAAAGTATTGTTTTCATCTCGATTTTTTGAAATCGAGTTTTCACCGGATCTACACGTTTTCAGACCCCCTGAACCTAAAAAACATGTTTTTAGCGATTGGTCTCTGTGTGTGTGTGTGAACAGAATATCTCAAGAACGGAACATCGTACGAACTTCAAACTTGAAAGTTAAGTTACATACTACTACCGGACCCGACAAAAACATTTTCATCAAAATCGGTCTACTGGAAGTAGTAGTTTATTCGTGTAATATTTCATTTTTTGCGATTTTCTCAAAAACTTATCCTACGATTTTTTTACAATCGCCTAATTTACTAATTGTTTTATGCTCTACAAGATAGGGTAGGCGCCATATTTGCTGAAATTTTTGGTGAGGCTGTTTTCACGTAAATAAATATTTTTTTTTACGATTACGGCTCTAACATGCATTTCAGGGCAAAAATTTACATAACAAAAGTTGTAGAGAATTAAAAGTCCTACAACTTTTATTTCGAACATTTTTTTGTATAACACTTTGTTTAGCGGTAATTAGCGATTTTCTGTTTTTTTCCCACGAAAACGTGAGAAAAATCAATTTTTCTAAGATTTCGGCCTTAGTATGCATTTTACGACAAAAGTTTATGAAAAAATTTATATAGGAAATTAAAAGCTCTATAACTTTTATTAAGAGAATTTTTCTCTACAAAGCCTAGATAGCGTGAAGGAGTGATTTTCCGTATTTTTAAGCCAAACTGAGGTCGATTTACATTTTGCGTCATTCAAAGATGATTAAAATAAGGTTATGTTTTTGAGGTTAGTTTTTTGTTTATTTCTAATCTTTTATTACTAATTTTAGGTTTACTGTTAATTATTTGCATTGGCAAGAGAAAGTTGTGTGAGTGTTTCACACCAGATTTTTTTTGTATTAAAAAACTTCGTGGAGGCGTAACGTAGCCCAGGGTAACTCAGGATATAAATGAATGTAGAAGAATGATGACTGTGTTTTGTTAATTGTGGAAGCTTACAAATTGGTAATTATTTATGAATGATAAAACCATAGGCAATTACATTCAAATTTAATCTGTTGAATCAGTAGAACAATATAACTCTATTAAGTGAAATTTTACTGTTAAAATTGTATCTCGTTATGAACGATATTGGTTTTTTTTTGTTAACAACTTTATAAGTGCTAAATTTAAGAATGATCAAATATTGTGCAATAATATATAAATATAAACTGTTGAAAAATCTTTATCAAATAGTTGTAAAAAATGTAAAAAATAACAGTATTAAGCAAAATTTTGCTGTAATAACTAACTGTATCTCGTTGGGAATTTTTTTTGTACGTAACTCTGTAAGAAGCTGAATTGAAGGATGATCAAATCATGGACACTAACATATAAATATATTATAAAGTTAAATTATTGAAAGAACTCTATCAAATAGTTAAATGTCATGTAAAAAATGTAATCATTAAAATTTTACTGTGTTAAATGTATCACAGTATGAAAAATATATTTTTTTTGTAAGCACCTCTACCTCTAATAACAGCTCATGGTGATTTTGTGTAATATAATACAAAAAATCTGGTGTGAAACACTCACACAACTTTCTCTTGCCAATGCAAATGATTAATAATAAACCTAACATTATTAATAAAATATTAGAAACAAACAAAAACTAACCTCAAAACCATAACCTTATTTTAATCACGAGTGAATGACGCAAAATGACAATCGAACTCAGTTTGGCTTAAAAATACGGAAAATCACGCTTTCACGCTAAACTAGGCTCTGTAGAGAAAAATGCTCTAAACAAAAGTTGTAGATCTTTTAATTTTCTATAACTTTTATTATATACACTTTTGTCGTAAAATGCATACTAAGACCGAAATGTTAAAAAAAATCGATTTTTCTCACGTTTTCGTGAGAAAAAAACAGAAAATCGCAAATTACCGCTAAACTAAGCGTTATACAAAAAAATGTTTGAAACAAAAGTTGTAGGTTTTTAAATTCTCTACAACTTTTATTATATAAGTTTTTGCGCTGAAATTTATATTAAAGCCGTAATCTTAAAAAAACAACGTTGTTACGTGATAACAGCCTCACCGAGAATTTCAGCAAACATGGCGCCTACCCTATCTTGTAGAGAATAAAAAATTGAGTAAAATAGGCGATTTTAAAAAAAATCGTAGGACCAGTTTTTGAGAAAATCGCAAAAAACTGAAAAATTATACGAATAAACTACTACTTCCGGTTGACCGATTTTAATGAAAATGTTCGTGTCGCGTCCGGTAGTGGTATGTAACTTAAGTTTCAAGTTTCAAGTTCGTACGATGTTCCGTTCTTGAGATATTCTGTTCACACACACACACACACACAGACACACACACACACCGACACACAGACACACACACAGACCAATCCCTAAAAACATGTTTTTTGGGTTCAGGGGGTCTGAAAACGTATAGATCCGGTGAAAACTCGATTTCGAAAAATCGACATGAAAACAATACTTTCCTTCCTATATATATTCATATAGGCAAGAGAAAGTAATAAACGTTATTATTATATTATATTTTGGAACAGTTTCCTCTTTCTAATAGGACACTATTAACAATTTTCATCAAGGTATAAAATTATAAACATGTAACTCACTTTTATTGTAATTGCGTATTGCAAAATTTAATGCAAAAAGATTGTAATGAAGCTGACTTGAGAAAAATTATCAAAAATACATCATATTTCAACGAAAAGTAAACACCTTAATATGATTTCCAATGTATCACCTTTTCTTAATTTGTATTGTGAAAGAGTAAAATTTACTAGATTAGGAGTATTTATTTATATTTTGTATTTACTTTTAATGAATCTTCTGTTTTGTGAAAATTTCAAAGTTGTCACATTTTTATTTGTTACACGTTTTATTGTTATTTAATTATGATGAGTTAGAAATATTGCAATATAATTAAAATAAATTATTTTATAATTTTCATTAATTAAAAGGAAACTTTTTTTAATGAAAATGGACAAAACATATTTTGCGGCTGAGAATAAATTTATAAATTAAATATTCGATGAAAAATGACGGTAGGAGATAAAAAAAAGAATACCATGTGTATATGATGGGGAGATGCAGTGCAGTTTAGTTATTGATTGGCAACGAGTCCGGGAACAGTATAGAGCCCACTTCAACCACTGAAATGCCCTGATGTAAGCCAACAGATCGACATTCTACGATGTATTTCAAAGCATATCACATTAAAGAGTTTGCACAAGTTTTAATCTTATTATACTACCTTATTGAACCTACAAATATGATAAATAACAAGAATTATTTTTCACAGTACATTATTTCTACAAAGTTGTAAAGATACAAATGAGCTATTTAGCAGAAATATTTTTTCTACAAGTCAGCAACATTAGAATCTGTTCACATTAAATTCGAAAATTATTAGCAATAGTAATAAATTTGCATTTACATTGTTATAATGTCATCCACTGATATAAAGATTACGGTTATATTTATGATATATTATACCATAATTGAATTAATATAATAATGGCTTTTATACTCGTAGTTTTAGTAAATAAAATTGTATTGGTTAATTTATTGTAGCAAGTAATATAATAGGTATCAATATTTTAATTGATTGCTATTGCGAATAATTAATACTTCATTACTTCAAATTTATTTAAAAGCTTCCAACTCCTACCCTGGTACATGGTTTTGTCCATAGTTGGATGGGATAATTTTCACCACCACTAGTGCATAGAGAACACCGCCAACGGTGCTTTTTAGCACTGCCGGTCCCAAGCCCGGGGCCTCATCTTGTAACTGATGAGGAAGTGTGGAGGGGGAGGAGTAACAACCTCGTAAAAAAAACCAGGGTCCATCTGGCTCCGGATGGTAGCACCCTGTGAGGGCCCCTGCCTAGGGTTACTAGGTGAAAACCGGTCAACGGTCTCGAAGGCGGAAGAGGAGGAATCCCAACGGCGGAGAGGGCGGAAGAGCCTAGAGTGGCGACTCGAATGAAAGGCCCTGCGAGCTTGGAAGCAGTAAAGTAGCAACCCTACTACCAAGCTTAACCTGCGCAGCGTTCGTACCGCGGCCAGGGGATCAAAACAACCACTGGCAAACTCACAGACAGCCTCGGAAATAAAACCGGATTAAAGGATAAAACAAATGGAATTGCTAAAAAAAACAAAAGATTTGGAATTGCGGATTTGTTAAAATTAGGCACGTGGAATGTTAGAGGGTTATCTAATAAAGAGGATGAATTGAATATGGTTTTAAAACAGCAAAATGTAGACATTGCGGTGATTACGGAAACGAAAAAGAAATTACAAGGGACGAAGGATTTGGGTGATTACTGGATGGTTTATAGAGGCGTATCACAGAATCAAAGAGCAAGTGCAGGCGTGGCGATCATGATCAGCAATAAATGGAAAAACAATATAATGGACTACTCATGTGTAAATGAAAGAATAATATCATTAAGGCTCAAAATTGAGAGAGGTCATCTGACTGTCATTGGTATTTATGCACCTGAAGAGGGCAAGAAAGAAGAGACTGACTCCTTCTATGATAACCTCCAAAAGATTTTGAATAAAGTAAATGGAACTGATCACGTTGCAATAGTCGGAGACTTCAATGCGAGAGTGGGTAACATTCCTATACCAGGAGTAGTGGGCTCTTTTGGTGAAGCGACCATGAATCATAATGGACAGGAACTGCGGCAATTTGCCTCATTCAATGATCTCAGAATCACTAATACGTTTTTTAACAAAAAAGACATTCACAAATTCACCTGGAATGCTAGAGGTTTGAGATCGATGATTGATTATGTTGTTGTTAATGATAAGATGAAGAGATTGGTCCAGGACGTACGTGTATTTCGAGGATGCGACATCTACAGCGACCACTATCTTGTGATAAGCAAAGTTCTAATTTTGAAAAAATGGAGGAATATCAGGAGAAGTAAAGCTCAGAGGGAAGAAGTCTTTAAAATAAATCTTTTACAGGAAGATAGCATACGAGATCTCTATCAAAAAAGATTACAAGAATCCCTGATGATAGTTCCAACGGCAGATGATATTGAAACAGAATGGTATAATATTAAGTCATGTATGAAAAAGGCAGCAACTGAAGCACTTGGGAAAAAGATAAAGACAAGAGGTAGAAATCGTTTACGAATTTGGAATCCTGACATAGAGGATGCTATCAGAGGAAAACAAAGTTCATATCTCACTCTGTTGCAAAAGAAAACTCGTCAAGCAAGAGAAGATTACAAAAGGAAACGTAACTTTGCCAGACAAGTAGTAAGGAAAGCTCAACGGGACTCATGGGACAGGTTTGTAAATGTTATAGAGAAAGATATCCATGGGAGGCAACAATGCGCTTTTAAGATAATGAGATCCATCAATAGAGTCGAGAGAGATAATGCTCCATTAAACATTATTTCAGATGTTGAGTGGGAAAAACACTATAAGGAGTTGTGGCATTCTGAAGATGCTGGAATCGGATGTCCCTTTGAACCATCTGCCAATAATTCAGTAGACTCAATAACAATTGAAGAATTACAACACTCTTTAAGGAGTATTAGAAATAGGAAAGCTGCTGGATTGGATGGTTTAAATGGAGAGCTCTTTAAATATGGAGGCATGTTTTTTGAATTAAGGTTTTTGCACCTCTTAAATAAATGTTGGAGGAGACATGGAATTCCAGAGGAATGGAAAAAGGCAGAAGTTATATCTCTTTTTAAGAAAGGAAAGCGGAATGACTGTAGGAACTACCGAGGTATCAGTCTTCTCAATGTTGGATATAAGATCTATTCCAAAATCATTAATTGCCGGGTGAAAAATATTGCTGAAGCAATTCTGAATGAAGAACAGAATGGATTCAGAATAGGAAGATCATGCTCAGATAATGTTTTTTCAGTCAAAAGGATTATAGAAAAAAGACGAGAATACAATCTTGAAACCCATATGGCTTTTGTTGACTTTGAAAAAGCTTTCGATAGAGTGGATAGAAGACACCTTTGGAATATTCTATGTGAAAGAGGATATCCACTTCACCTCATTAATGCAATAAAAACACTTTACCATAACACGCAAATAGTCATAAATACAGGTAAAAAGAGACTTGAGGAGATGACAATTAACCAAGGAGTACGACAAGGGTGCAGCTTATCACCCACTTTATTCAACATTTATATAGACCACATTTTCAGGAAATGGAAATGCAGAGTAGACTTAGGTATCAAGTTGAATAATGAAAAATACCTGAACGCATTACTATTTGCAGATGACTTGTGGATTATTCAAGAAAACGAAGATAGCCTCCAAAAATCAATCCATGTCCTGAACAATTTATGTAAAGAGTATAATTTTAGAATCTCTAAGGAAAAAACAAAAATAATGGCATTCACTGGCAAGTTTCCCACTAGATCAAAAATTGTGGTAGATGACAAAGTGTTGGAACAAGTATCACAATACTGCTACCTCGGCTGCAATATCAGTTTTAAAGATGATTTAGATGTTGAGAAGAAGATAGGGAAATTCCAATCAATATGTGGTAATATCAGCAGAACCCTGGGGAAAAAAGCGAGGAAAGAAACTACCATGAAGTTTTATAAAGTGATGGCTGCTCCGGTCCTCCTCTACGGAAGTGAATCATGGGTCACTACAAAACCGCTAGAGAGTAGAGTGCAGGCGGCAGAAATGAGATTCCTACGCAGGGTAAAGGGCTGTGACAGACGGGACCACATAAGGAACGATGATATTCGGAAAGAGCTGAATGTGTACAGCCTGAATGAAAGAGTGTTACAATACCGCAATCAGTGGAAGGAGCATGTTAAACGGATGCCAGCAGAAAGATTCCCTCTAAATATCTTAAATTACCACCCCGTAGGTAAAAGGGATGTTGGTAGACCGCGGAAAAGATGGCAGTAATAAAGGGAAATAAAATAAGACTCAATGCAAGTTGAATGATACAATATAGTAATTTAAATGATATAAATGTTAATAAGCTGATGTGAGTCGGAACAGGCAAAAGCCTAATCCTTGAGTGTAAGAAGAAGAAGAAGAAGAAGACTAGTGCATAGAAGTACAATGTAAGAAATTTTGTATTATAGTAATTTTCTTTATGTAATTTGCAATATCATGGAAATAATTTTTTTTCTATTTAGGAAATTCACAATCTGTTGGAAACAAGCAGTGAATGTGATATCCCAAAATTTGTGAAAATTAACATGGTATACAAACGTGAGTGGAGACACAGTCCAGTGACAGAACTCCGATGTGAGTTTTTTTTTTGTTTTTCTTTTGGTTCAACGTCCGACTGTTCTGCAATTAGTGCTATTACTACTACGTTAATAGATGAGGTCCCGGCTCCATTGATGTTTCAGACGTCTTATTGGATTGTTTGGGAGAGTCTGCGTAGCCAGATTTGAGATCAATGGGTTATGGTGGTTCACAAGTTCATAAATTTTGTATATAGTTTTAAGAAAACGTCATTTATGTAGGGTACGTTTAAGTCTGAGTGTAGCGTTCTACTGGTTACATAATATGGAGCGTTAACTATCCTCCGTAAAAGCTTTGGTTGGAAACGCTGAATCTTTGCCAATACCCATGGTTTTGCACAGCAGTAAAGCTGACTGGCATAGCTCCATATTGGTCGAAGATAGGAGTTGTAAATGGTTAATTTGGACGTAGTTGGTAACTTAGATTTGCGTGAAAGAAGTGTGTACAACTGTTTGAACCTGTCCTGGAGTGCCTTTCTCGTTTTATTTACGTGTACATTCCATGTGAGCCTCTTGTCTATATATAAACCTAGATAACGGACAGATTCAGAAATGTGAAGTTGAGTGTCATAAAGATACAAAGGAGGACAGATACGTTTAAATAAAACGTGAGACGTTTTTGTTTTGTTGACTTTAATCCGCCATTTAGGAAGCCATGATTCTAGGAAGGAAATATGCTGTTGAAGGACATACGATACTTGAGCGGGGTTATTGGCAGAGTACAATATTACAGTATAATCGGCGTACGAAGCAAGGAGTGTATGTGGATGGGATGGTATATCGGAAGTATATGGATGGGATAAAAAAATAATTATTTTTTATTACTGGAAGGACACAAATTTTAAAGCAATAACAATATTTGTAAAATCTATAACTTAAATGTAATATTTTCATTTCTGTAAAACGGTTAGGGCCTATCGGTCATTTTTAAGCAGATTTAGAGGCAAAATATTTGAATGATGGCTGAATCTATCTTCATATTAAATTTAAATTATCCGTGGTAGATTTTCTAATATTTCTCTTTTATATTATTAACCTCATACTTATACCCACCATTGCACAACGCAATCTTCTAATACATTATTTATATATACGAGTATAAAAATACAGTTTTAAATAACATTAACTTAAAGAGATAAAAATATTGTGTGAAACACTGACACCACTTTCTTTTGCCAATGTAGATAATGGACAGTAAAGCCTATGTATAATCATGAGTAAACAATGTAAAATTAAAAACATAACGTTGTTTTAGACATGAATGAATGACGCAAAATGAAAATCAACCTCTATGCAACTTAAAAGTGAGGGAAATCAGTAATTGCCTCTAAATTAGGCTCTGTAGAGAAATTGCTTAAGATATAAAATAGGCTATAAGTATTTTAACTTTCAACAATTTTGATTATACTATAGTCTATACACTTTTGTCTTAAAATGCATACTAATCCTATTGTATAAAAATCGTAAAAATATTTTAATTTTTATAATTTCTTACCGATTTTGATGAAAAATACAGAAAATCACTTATCATCATTAAACTAAGCGTTGTACAAAGAAAGCTTGAAATTAAAGTTTTAGGTTTTAAATTATCAAGAAATGATATTATTATTTTGCTTTTAACGCTAAGGCCCGCTATATTAAAATAACAATATTTTTCTCCGAGAGCACTTTTCAAGAATTTCAGCAGACATGGCGCTTTTTTACCGTGTAGATCATAAAAATGAAGTAAATGAGATGATTTAAAAAACGTAGGAGCCGTTTTTGAAAAAGTTGAAAAACCCACAAATAAACTCACACTTTCGGTTGACCGATTTTGATGGAAAAGTTCGAGTCCAGTCCCCTCACAATACCTAACTTGGGTTCACGCTTTAACTTTGTACACTATTTCATTCTAGAGATATTTTGTTTATACACACAGACAAATCATAAAAACACATTTTGGGTTCAAGGGCCTGTAAACGTGTATACCTGGTGAAAATTTGATTCTGAAAAATTGACATGGAAACAATACTTTCCTTTCTTATAATTATTATTTAGGACAAGAGAAAGTAAACAAGGTCTTTAGGTAATATATCTTTACAAAAAAATATTTATTTTTAATAGAAAAAAAACATTTTCGTAGAATAAAGGTAAGAATATATTCCCTAACGAGAAAAAAACTAAAATTAATTGTGTTTAATTTTTGGTTTCACTAGAATTTATAAAAGATTTTTTTTTAAATTTTTATTAAAGTACTGTGCAATGAGAAGCAAAATTTTCGTACATGATATTTAGCATTACGGCCGATGGGGAAATTTGCTTTTAAGAGAAAAGGTTTCCAGTGGTATATTCTCCGTTCAGAACTGCGGATGGCGATAGTTATTCAGACCAAGAGACCTGTGCTCCATTTTTGTTTTAGAGGTCATATTGTTGAAAAGTTCCTTGTAGGTAGGTCACGGGCTAGTTGGTTGGGATGCTAATCTTATTATTCGTAAAAATTATATAAAAGGACACGGTTAATTTCTTAATGTCTAAATTTAAAAATCATCTTGGATGGTTTAATTGCTTACATAAAAAGTAGCGCCAGAAGCAAGTTTTAAGAATTTTGATTGAAAGGCCTGGATCAACTTTACATTACTCTCTGCCGATGCTTCAAAAAGCTGGGCACCATAAGTCCTGATTGGTTTCAAAAGAGTTTTGTATACTAAAATTTTTGTTATAATATTTAATTGACAAAATTACGTAATTAAACATAATCTTTTATGAAATAAACAAAAAAACAGATGTTAGTTTTTTTAAATGTAGGTATTTATGATTATTCTTTGCGGAATAAATTAATTTGTAGCTGTAATATTTTTTAATATAAAATCAATTTTGTATAATAGAAAATTTATTGAAACGGATGGGAAGTATTTAACCCTGATAATTAGAAGACTTTAAGCAATAATGAATCATTAAAATTGCAATAAAGTAAACGTTTTTATACTATAATAAAACTAGGTAAGCGATTACATAAAGAAAATTGGAAATTAAATTTTACTTCATGGTACTTGTTTTTTAATGGAAGGAGAATTTAGTGATAAAGAGGGCATATCTGTGCTTTATAAAATTCCTTGCAATAATTAAATGACCTTGAAACTGTCAAGTAACTAATGACAATAGCGGGTTTTGCTCTTAATGAGGCACGCGCTTTCCTTGCAACTCCTCTTCTAATTGAAGGAATTGTCGCAAGGACGCGCCGTTGGCGATGTCAGTTCATTTCCTTTAATTAACACGCGCTTTTCTATATAATATAGTCGGGCACATTCAATTTTTGTGGGACTCATACCACTGGTACAAGATAGAGATGGGAAGTAAAATTGCTTTATAAGAAACGTATCTTTAATAAAATTACTTTACAATATAGGCCTACGTAAATTTAAATAAAAATGAATGTTGGCTTAAATTATACTGTTCAAGTTTCTTGAAAGTTTTTACAAATTCAATTCTTATAATCCATCGACTATATCAGTTTGTACACTTGGTATAAATACATTCCAAAACTGTTTTACAAACAATTTTGTAAGTTCGTGTAATTTTAACAGGTTGACTACCACGGTAATTTTTGCAATTTTACTTAAAAACCCCTTACATATTCTATGAATCCTTTCCTTTTTTAATTAATTTTCATTCAAGTCTAGAGTATTGTAAGGCTTAAATTTTTTGGCGCTGTTTTGTAGGTGAGAGACTGACCAGGTACTCAAGAGTAAAAATAATAAATTTGTAGTGAAAGTGTCTCACTGAAATTTTACTTGTATTTCTATAAAATATTATATGTATTTTGTAAATAATTTACTTTGGGCTACTTTTCAAAAAAACTACATAAATATCGATGATGTGCCTCTCTATCAAGCAGTTGTTCGGCGAGTGGTAAACTTGAGTACCAGTTGTCTACATAGTGGTACCGACCAGGGTTAAATTTTACAAAGCAAAAATATTGTAATATTATGAAGACTATAAAAAATTGAAAGATAAAATGATTTTTCTTTGTATAATATTATTAATAATTGAATAATAAACTAGTTATAATATTAGTCAATATTAGGCTATGTAATAGTAATAATAAGCGGTTAAATTTCAGCGACTCATTTTTGACTTAATCGGATCAAGTAAATCACGAACCATAACTGGGAAAATGTTTTTGAACTCATTTTTAATAGCTCAGTATATGATTCAATGTAAACGACATCCAGTCCGTCTCACGATTCTATTAAAAACAATATTACGTGAGAGACGGAGCAGTCTCTCAAAAGTAAATATTACAGATCTGGTGAGATACATATACAAGTGTCTCCTTTTTTTTTTTTGGTTTAACGTCCGACTGTTCTGCAGTTACTGCTAATGCAGACGGTCAAGGATGAAATGATTTTTTGTAACGTATGAAAATATGCCGTGCTTTAATGGGATTCGAACCCAAGACCGCATGATGAGAGGCGAGCACGTTACCAACTGCGCCAATGCGGCTGGCAGTGTCTCCAGGAAGTCAACCTGTTAATAGCAGAGAACTTAGTTGCCGATATACTGTAGTGCTAATCTTAGTACTACTTTTAATTGTAATATTATTACCGTCGATACTTCAAGCGAGACTGTTCATTAAACGTTGCACTAACATACCTTTGAAGTACTGGTTTTGATAGTAAATTTAATAACATAAAATTTTTATTTCATTTATTTTTTCGAAATATTTAGTTGTTTTGGTGTTATTTAAGTTATAAACGAGTTCTAGAAGAACTTTTCGCAAAGATTTCAAATTTTTTCTTATCTCCGAGGTTTTGCAATTTAGAAACTGTTTTTTATGTTAGAAATGTTTGAAAACTCGTAGCTTTAATTTGGTGTTTGTAAAAGAAATGTACGATAATTAGAACGGAAGATATAATCAAATAAACTAATTAATGCAGGACGCTTCACGGTCCTCTTTAATCGCCAATTTTGTCTGCAAGGAAGTTCAGTTCACTTATGAGTCCCTCGTTTGTGAGAAATGTATATAAACAACATGTATTTTTTAAGCTTTGTGGGTTTGTTGTTTCCTTGTGTGACTCTTTAGTAATATTTAAAATTTTTTGAAATCATTTCTACAAATTTTGGTAATTGTAATTTATTTTCATTGCTACAATTTTTCGAAGAATAAATTTAGAATGTAGATATGACTATAATAGAAAAACTATATCAGATAAAAATTAACAGTTTACGAGAAGTTATAGGCAGAATTTCATTAACCTTTTTATTACTTTCTCTTGCCTATATGAATATATAGGAAGGAAAGTATTGTTTTCATGTCGATTTTTGGAAATCGAGTTTTCACCGGATCTATACGTTTTCAGACCCCCTGAACCCAAAAAACATGTTTTTAGCGATTGGTCTGTGTGTGTGTGTGTGTGTGTGTGTGTGTGTGTGTGTGTGTGTGTGCGCGCGCGCGCGTGTGTGTGTGAACAGAATATCTCAAGAACGGAACATCGTACGAACTTGAAACTTGAAACTTAAGTTACATACCACTACCGAACCCGACACGAACATTTTCATCAAAATCGGTCAACCGGAAGTAGTAGTTTATTCGTATAATTTTTCAGTTTTTTGCGATTTTCTCAAAAACTGGTCCTACGATTTTTTTAAAAATCGCCTGGTTTACTAAATTGTTAATTCTCTACAAGAAAAGGGTAGGCGCCATGTTTGCTGAAATTCTGCGTGAGGCTGTTTTTACGTAAAAACGTTTTCTTTTTAAGATTGCGGCTTTAATATGCATTTTAGCGCAAAACGTTATATAATAAAAGTTGTAGAGAATTTAAAATTCTACAACTTTTATTTCAAACATTTTTTTGTATAATGCTTAGTTTAGCGGTAATTTGCGATTTTCTGTTTTTTTCTCACGAAAACGTGTGAAAAATTGATTTTTTTAAGATTTCGGCCTTAGAATGCATTTTACGACAAAAGTGTATATAATTAATTTTATAGGAAATTACAAGATGTACAACTTTTATTTAAAGCATTTTTCTCTACAGAGCCTAGTTTAGAGAGAAAGAGTGATTTTCCGTATTTCTAAGCCAAACTGAGGTTGATTTTCATTTTGCGTCTTTCACTCATGATTAAAATTAGGTTATGTTTATTGAGGTTAGTTTTTTGTTTATTTTTAATGTTTTATTACTAATATTAGGTTTATTGTTAATTATTTCTATTGGCAAGAGAAAGTTGTGTGAGTGTTTCACACCAGATTTTTTTTTCTTGTTAGTCGCCTGTAGGTAATTTGTAGGCAATTTTAACCCACTGAGAAAATATACCAAATAATTACAACATTATTGCAAAAAAAAAATAAATACGAGAAGAAATAAAAGAAACTATTAAAGGTCAAGGTGCTTTTTCAGAAAATTAAAAAGGATTAGAGCATTTACCATCAATAACTGAGATTTATATTCCTTTTTTTAAATCGAAATCTCAAATAGAGACAGAAATGCACAGTAACCAAATATCAGTCTTTTTTACTAAATTTATTTTCCAACTGTATAGAAATATTCAAAAAATGCGTTTAAATGAAAGTTTTAAAATTTAACCGCTCATGACTTTCCTAAAACTAACTGAATAGTGTTTGCTTCCGGAAGAGGTTGGTTGAATAAAAATTTGTGTGGGCATTTTTGTTGACGAGAGGTGAAGGTTATTTGGTATGTTTATATTAATTTTAATATTCCATCTTTTAAACCACACTTTGAGAATGTCAAGGTGAATTGAAGTGAATTCAACAATATCATCAGCGAACGTAATAACGCAAAGTATTAGGAAATTGTAGTATACCCGAAATGAAAATATAAACCAGCAAGGGTGCTAAAACTAATCCTATGGGTACTTCTGCTCTAATAGGAAAGACGTCGGACTGAAAGGATCCTACAGACACCGTAAGAAATCTATCTACAATAAATTATCGCAAAATATGAAAATAGGTGCTCTGTAAAAAACGAAGCTTGCTTATGTCCAACTATTCACACCCTATCAAAAGCTTGGAAGATATCAAAAAACAAGGCACAAGCGTACTGTTTATTTCCTAAAGCGGCTGCCAAAAAATCAACAACTCTATAAAGTTGATGAGTAGTTAAATAGTCAGATCTAAAGCCAACCTGGTGATCGGGGAGAACGGATTGAACGATCCTTTCAAAAATAAAATCAAATATAATTGAAAAATCAAGATTTGAAGAAAAAGTGAAAGTGCAATATCCGTTACGTAAAGATAAGCGAAATTAGAATACATGACGTCAAATAATACTGTAGACATGTAAGTAAAAAGTTAAAGTTGAACATTTGAGACGAAAAATGAAAAAGTGAAATTGAAAGCGATGTGAGAAAGTGGAGTGTCTGTAGCGTCACATTTTGCCATTTAATGAGCTCCAATTACGTTTTTCTACAAGATCAATTTGTTATTATATACTTCAATTTACTTCAATTTAAAGAAACGCACAATGCATGAATAAAATACGAATAACGTAATATTTTGATCAGAAATTTAGCTTTTGTTTTTAGCCGTATCTGACCTTCCTGTTAAATTTTTTTTAAATTACTGCTAATTTACACTATGATATACGCAGTGTACACTATGATTAAAAGCCTATTTTTTTTTTTTTTTTTTTTTTTTTTGGTTTAACGTCCGACTGTTATGCAATTACTGCTAATGCAGACGGTGAAGGATGAAATAAATTTTTGTAACGTATGAAAATATGCCATGCCTGAATGGGATTCGAACCCAAGACCGCATGATGAGAGGCGACCACGTTACCAACTGCGCCAATGCGGCCAGCCTTAAAAGCCTATGATATTTTTAAACGTATCACCTTGTGTCTGTAACTCTAGTTGACTTCACGTTCAGAATGCAGTATGGAAAGTCCCGAAGCAATGTTTTTCATATGGGAGTTTGAGCGCTACTACACGAACTAATCGACTCCGCGCCACAGCACGTTTTCATTTACAATCTTTTATTGAATAACGAAATACGGAAACATCTTAATATTTTATATCGTTTCAAAGATCAGGTACCGACAATTATTATAGTAATGGAATTGTTTATAAATTTTATTATCTTTTTTAATTATTTTAAAGTAACGAATAGTTATTGTTTAAATCTTGTTTTAACAACAGTCATCAGTATCTCAAAAAGGCCTTAAAATGGTAATAAAACTTCCCTGGCCCGACGGTGAGGGTGACGAAGAGAGAGACGCAATATCCCTTTCTCTTATACGTACCTACAATCTCTTACCTAAATATTAGAGTATAATAATAATATTTACAGCGTAATTAAATATGATTCATTAGGAAGCTAAAATATTTTTTTCTGGATTGTTTGATTAAAAATGAGCTTGTTAGAGGGTGTTAAGCGAAACCTAAATATTTTTGCTCATGACCTTCGGATGGTGTCGGTAAAGGAGAGCTATTGTATTGGCTGTGCCTAATTTTTCTGTACACCTGATAATACAACGGGTTCTCAAAAGAGCTGTTCTGTATTCTGAACGTGAAATAGAGTATAGAGTTATTAATGCCTGGGTTTGTGTTGTTTAGGTTATCAGACAAAAGGCTGGTTTGAACATCTAGAGGCTTTATTAAGTAAAACGAGGAGTGAGGTGGTTTACCTTCCTCATTGAGTGAAAAAGTATGCTTATCAGCATGCCAGGTCCTCTGAAAAGCATCTACTTTCCACCCTGAAAATGACACCTTCACTTCATTCACCACAGGGTCTAGCTGTACAATGAAATTCATTACTATTAAAGGAAATAACTGTGACTAGTGTCTTTTACACCTCTACCTCTTCTGTTCATTAATACTTAGTCACAAAATTTACTAATCATGTGATAAGAAACAGTAATACTTTTTATAGCCTGGAACTAGCAGTTCGAGTGTAAATAATTTAACACTCCACCTGCCTGTTATGGACAAAACTGGGCGTATTAATAAAATAGTCTGGCTTTGTGATTAAAAAGAAAGAAATAACTGCCTTTTACAAACCTAATAAATTCACTGATAAGGAACATTGATCAAATCTTTAAGGAAGTCACTGTTAAAACATTTTAAGTTATTCTACTTATTATACGTAAAGGTTACTTTTACGCGATGGTCATGCAAAAGGTCATGCAAAAGAGATTGATATTTTTAACTCTTATCTTCCAATTACAAGGACATGTGACTAAATAATCAAGTAAAATGACATGGTGTAAAATTGAGTTAAAATGAACTGTAGTCCATTTAGTTTATTGAAAAGTGTAATAGAGCATAAAATGTAATGTGAATTTATATTCAATAAGATAAATTATTTACATAGAACTAACAAATTCACGGATGACTGATTAAATTATTCTGAAATAGTATTTTAATATCATTGTTTACAAAACTTGGTACAAAATTCTATCATCCATCGTGACCTTAATGTACACACAGTATACTCAACCAATAAGAATTTATACAATAGTTTCCATTCAAAATTATTAAATCGCAGTAATGGAAAATATTGCCACACCAACACCGAGCATAAAATTTACAAAGAAGATTAAAAAGATACTGAAATAGGAATCCTATAAAAACAATAACGAGGGTTTGCTACTGGGTAATTTTTTCAATCAAAATGAAAACAGGGCAATGAACAAGTGGATCATAAATACAGCTGGTTGTATAAATACACAGTAGTAGTTGTTACTGAATAAAATAAAAAAAAGTTACAGGTGTCGCTCATTGGATTATGCTCTAGGTAATAATTATTACTAAAATCACATGAATACGAACTTGCACGTAATAACCAAAGTTTTCTCAATTACGGTAGCAATTAATACTATGATTAATCTGATTGAGGTAGAAAAAGCGATAAGAACACTACCTTACTTTTTTTACAAGTCTGCCACATTACAATCTTGTCATATGAAATAGAACAATCAGTAATTTTGTTAAATGTTATTAACATGATTATAATTTCATCTGTTAATGAAATACAAAAATCAATAATAATTAATATTTGATTAATACTATGATGATTTTGAAGTATATTAGTTAAAAAGAATAGATAATAATTGTAACAATGTTCATTAAAATCTATAACCTAAATTGAAAACAGTATGTCTTTTCAGTCTTGAAAAACCGGTATCAATGTTTTTTAGCAGATTCAGAGCCTGGAAGTTCGGATGATGGTTGAGTCTTTCTTCATATTTACAGCTAAATTTTGATATAGGTTTTTTCACAGTGTCTATATTAAGAACGGTATACATGTTTTTGATGTACCACGGAATTTACAGGGCCCGCCGCAAGAATTTAGACTGAAAACGTTCGAATTTGTTTATGTTAATGTGCTGGATGTACCCCACAATAATCGAAGCCCATTATGTCCACATGGGTTTTAAAAGAGATTTATATAAGCATTAGTTATGTGCGTATCTAAGCATTTAGTTTAAATCGATTTGTTTTATTTTCTATTCTGGTAATTTTTTAAAGCTGTGATTTTATTTTCAATATAGAGTATATTTAAACGACTTGTCGGTGTAGTGGTTAGAGAAATTGGTTTCTATACCAAGGGTTCCTGGTTTTATTCCAGGTAGGGTCTGACATTTTGTTCATCTGAATATCACCAACAAAACGCGGTTGTAGTAGTATCAAGGGGGTAAAATGTTAACAAAAAGGGGTTATACAATTGAACTTTTTGTACAAATGATTGATAAATAAACTAGCGACCAGAATAATTGCGATTCCGCCCTAGTAAACGACTTTGACTAATTAATAAATTACGTAAAGTGAAAATCTGACAGCCTTTCAATCGTACGAAAGTTCGCGTTGCTGTGGTTTTAATTATAGTGCTACATTTTCTATATTCAATACGTTCAAAGCAGACTTGATTTTATGAAAATAACACTAATTAGAATAACAGAAACTAGGTTACTGCTGTAACCTAGAAATAATTCGAGAGGAAACCACACATCTAAGATGTAAATATATAGTCCTATATAATGTTGCAACCCTCTTATAAATTGCTTATTATTTTTTATCATTTTATTGAAATTTTGTACTCGAAGATGTTATTTTAACAAATATGTCTTACATGGGATAATAATGTTTTTGTTTGCAGTAGCTCCAGTGACTATTTTCAATAGACCCTCCACAAACCTATTACATCTGCTCTCGGCAAAATCAACACTGTGAAGCACTTCCTCTTTTTAGACACCATCTATGTCGGCTTTCCACCCTATTGCATTCAAAAGTCTTTGTAAACAGACTTCTGGTTGTACAATGAGTAAAAATGATACACTGCAACTTTTCTGACCAGTGATGGAAGTACTTATTACTTTCTCTTGCCTATATGAATATATATGGAAGGAAAGTAGGTATTGTTTTCATGTCGATTTTTCAAAATCGAGTTTTCACCGGATCTATACGTTTTTAGACCCCCTGAACCGAAAAAAACATGTTTTTAGCAATTGGTCTGTGTGTGTGTGTGTGTGTGTGTGTGTGTGTGCAAAATATCTCAAGAACGGAACATTGTACGAACTTGAAACTTTAAACTTGAGTTACATGCCCTTACCGGACCCGACACGAACACTTTCATCAAAATCGGTAAACCGGAAGTAGTAGTTTATTCGTATAATTTTTCACTTTTTTGCGATTTTCTCAAAAACTGGTCGTACGATTTTTTTTAAAATCGCCTCATTTACTCAATTTTTTATTTTCTACAAGATAGGGTAGGCGCCATGTTTGCTGAAATTCTTGGTGAGGGTGTTTTCACGTAATTAGTGTTTTTTTAAGATTACGGCTTTAATATGTATTATATCGCAAAAATTTATATAATAAAAAACGTAGAAAATTTATAATTCTACAACTTTTATTTCAAACATTTTTTTGTATAACGCTTAGTTTAGCGGTAATTAGCAATTTTATGTTTTTTTTCTCACGAAAACGTGTGAAAAATCGATTTTTTTAAAGATTTCGGCCTTAGTATTGATGTTATGACAAAAAAGTATATAACTAATTTTATAGAAAATTAAAAGATCTACAAATTTTATTTATAGCATTTTTCTCTACAGAGCCTAGTTGAGCGTGAATGAGTGATTTTCCGTATTTTTAGGCCAAACTGAGGTTGATTTTCATTTTGCGTGTTTCTCTCATTATTGAAATAAGGTTAGTTTTTTATTTATTTCTAATGTTTTATTACTAATGTTAGTTTTGTTGTTAATTATTTGCACTGGCAAGAGAAAGTCGTGTGAGTGCTTCACAACAGATTTTTTTATATTTTAACATGCGTAGCAGTAAATCTTACCACTGTAAACATGACAGTATATTACACTGCAGAGGAAAAACCTTAAAATTCCTTTTCTTTTAATGTTAGGTTTCATTATGTCAATTTCATAGAATTCAATCTCATATAATGGTAATAGTATTAACGGGAAAACTTTACAAGTCACAAGATGTACAATATTTTTAAATTAGTATACTAGGGGAAAACATATTTGTCCATTCTAAACTGGGGAATATCGTTACAAGTCCAATGAATTTAGTAATTTTCCATGACTTTAGTGACTAGTTTTGAACTTCGTTTGGAGACAAATGGCTCATGGTTCAAATCCTAGTAAAGGTAGTTTACTTACAGTACTCTCCCAGGAATGGTTGGCCTATGGCTGTACGAAATTACACCTCATTTACACGTCATGCTCACCTCTTCATCTCATTGGGTCACGGAGTTGCTTATTGTTCTGAATTAAACTGAATGCAACGTACACACATTAGAAATAAAAATTGTTTTGAACTTCTTTGTTTTGTAAAAATATTGTAAAAAGGAAAATATTAGCCTGTTGTGTTCGTTAACCTGACTATCATTTGTTGGTAAGTAATCTGTGTACAATATGACAACTGTTCTCCAGTAAAAAGTGAGAGAGCCCTTAATTTTTATTCAACAAATCTACAAAAATACTACGTATATTTCAGCCAATATAGATGTTTATAAAGATTTCAGATATTACTGTTATTAAAGCAGACATAAATTTTACATAATAGTGTCATTTATTAAGTTTTCTAAGTTTAAAACTGCCCTCCCTAAAATTATCAAAATGTAGAATTTAAGGTTATACCCTGTAGTCTTCATAGTACGTTATTGTTGCCATGTCGTTTCGTAGTCATCATCATTCTCATTATTCATATTCAAAGTCTCCTTGAGTCACATTCTTATTACCTTACTCTTTTGTTGCACGACGTCTCCTCCATTCCTTTATTGGCTCGCATCTTCTTCCTAATTTATCCATAACTTAATCCATCTACTTCACTCTTGGTCTGCCCCTTATACTTTTTCTCTCCAAATCCGAGTATCCTTTTTGACAGTCCAGCCTCCTCCATCCTACTTACATCACTAAACCGTCACAGCTTTATCTCTCAAACTCACCGTATCAGGCTTTCCATCTTCACGTGAGAAAGATAGATTTTTATTTAGTTTCTAAACCGTTATGCCTTATTTCAAGAAAGCTTACCGTATCTCTAGAAATGCTACTATACAAAACTGTGAATAATTTAATATTATTTATTTAAAAAATACATATTTGAACAGTGGCCTAAGAAAATGTTAGACTCAAACCTCGGACTGTAATATTAACATGAATTGTGCTACAAATCATGCCACCGAAAAGTTCAGTAATTGATTCCGTCAATTGGTTACTTTAAACAAAAAGTTATAAATAATTTTCTCGGTTGTGCTACCAAAATATTAAATTACTCAGTTTTGTCGGACATAAAGGGCTTTCTGTAATGGCAAAAACTTTTAATTAAGTTATTAATTTTAGTGGTTGCAGCCAGTTTTGAAAATGAATATTTTAGATTAAAATAACCTAAAACACTGAATGGTAAAAACAATATATCACAAAAAACAAAACTTTTAAGACCAGTTTCCATGTTTTAATATTGTCAGCGTTCACGAAAAATTATAGAACTATTTGCCCTTTAAAAATGGTTTGGCCAAAATTCGTAGAAATAGTATCTATCAATAGAAAAAAATGTATCTAAACCCGTATATTACCACGTTTTATAAATGCTCCTTATCCTGTACACATGAAGTGAAAATTAGTAAAATTATAAAAAAATATATTTCAAATACAGGGCCAATGTTCATGCATAAACTAGAGAGATTACTGCAGTTGTAAACTATAAGGGTTTTTATTTTGATTTTAAATTTAAATTTTAGTTCCAAGATCATAAAGAAAGGAGCAACATTAGTAAAAATACTATTTTTCCTAATGAATGTGACTTCTGACTAAATTAATTTGTCAATAAAGGTAATTTTATAAATAAATGCCAGAAATATATACTATAAAGAAAAAAGGTAAAATTGTTACACAAAAGTAAAAGCATATATGGGTCCTTCTGTGTTGAAAAGAGCGCCTTTAAATTCAATAAAGGCAGTTCAGTCATGTCGTGTATGGTCTGGAATACGTCGACAGAAATTCACACACACAAATAATATGAACGTATGTCGGTAGGACGGTCTCTAATTTAATACCTTTTAAACTGGTTTCTGTGCACGAACGTTTCCGAGCTTCTATTTTTGCTGTATTAAAGCAGAATCATAAAATAAATTCCGTATTCCGTTCATTTCGTTTCTAGACCGAAGAACAAAATTTTTCATTTCTCGTGTTTCTATAGAACAGGTGAAATGATAATATATTATTTTTTAAACTATAGGCCTATGTCCAAAATTTTCTTTCATTTATCTTTTAGCTACTTTTACTCAATCAAGTCATTCAGTTGATAGATCGAAGAATATGTTTAAACCGGTTGATCGTTGTTAACATATACCCACATCATAAGAACTAGAAATCAATAGTGGTGTAGCCGTCAGCAGACCTGGCTTCTACGCTAGAGGTCTCAGGTTTGGTTCCTGAACAGATCGTTTAAACTTATCGGTAGGCTTCTTATTTTTGCATCCAGGAGACTCGAAAAGGGAGTATAGGACATGTCAAGATAAAACTGATAAACAAAAAGTTAATCACAATGATCAATTCATCACTTACCACCAAAAATTGTTTCTGCTACTGCTTACTTCAGTAGGCTTGTCATGAACCCCTTTGTATCAAATAGTACCTACACAAAATTTGTAATTAGAAGTTAAATACTTTTCAACCAAAAACTATTTAGAAAGTAATTCGTGCGCACTGTAAAATGTTTCTTCAATCAAATATTGTTTTAGCTTTTTTTAATACGATTTAAATTATCACAACTTTTTAAACCTAGTGGCAATTTATTGATGTATTTTCTACCTGCATAAGTTGGTTTTTATTCAAACAATTTAGTGTTGTGATTAGCAACATAATGATCGATTCTGTTTCTTGTGTAGTGGTTGTGAACATCTAAATTCTGTAAGAAGGTATTTTGCTTTACGTACATTATCACTTCAAAAATGGACAAAGAAGGAATTGTGAGCAATTACAGCTCTTTAAATAGTGATCTGCATGAGGTAAGGTGGTTGACTCCCATCATACACCTGACAGCTTTTTTCTGCATTTTAAAAACTCTTTCCATGTTACACTGTGAACCTGTAAACTATGACCTTCTGAACCTGTAACTTCAATTAACATTAATACGTAACACATCATTTATTTAACTTAAAACCAGTCGTCCAGATTCCTCGGATTATATTATATATATTACCGGGTACCTCTTCTATTAGCAATACGATTTCCTACCACCCATTTTTTTTATTTTCATATCATAAATGGAAATTGTGCAACTCGGTATGCAATACCAGCTTCAAAACTTTTTTATTTTTTTTATTTAGGAAATTTACAATCTGTTGGAAACAATCAGTGAATGTGATAACACAAAATTTGGATAAAATTAACATGGTAAATAAACGTGAGTGGAGACACAGTCCAGTGACAGAACTCCAACGTGAATAGATAAGTGTAGCATTAAATTTAGCATTTAGAACACTGTAATGGATAGTCAATTATAAAACTACGTTAATAGATGAGGTCCCGGTTCCATCGACGTTTTAGACGTCTTATTAGATTGTTTTGGAGAGTCTGCTGTACCATATTTGAGATCAATGGGTTATGGTGGTTCACAAGTTTCTTCCTAAATTTTTGTATATAGTTTCAAGAAAACGTCATTTATGTATGGTACCTTTAGCTCTGAGTGTAGCGTTTTATTGGTCACATAATAGGGAGCGTTAATCCTCCGTAAAAGCTTTGATTTTAAACGTTGAATTATTGCTAATACCGATGGTTTCGCACAGCAGTAGAACCTCAAAATTAAAACTAATAAAATGGGTCAGATAATAATTTTGTATTGTTAAAAATTTCTGGTAACCAATAAAAAATAATAAAATTTGTGTAAAATTTATTATTAATGAGGAACTTATAAATTGAAACAGAATACATGGATAGAGGTAAAAATAAATCATAGAAAAATCAGGTTTTTATTTTATGACGTAAAAGATACCGTTTCATAAACAAAATCTTGGATATTACATTATAATTTTCAATTATTATATTTTATTACATTAATATTTAATTTAAATTTGTAATACTAACACTAAATATTATTTGGACGTTTAGATATACACTAATCAGATTTCTGTTAGAAAGGGTTGATGTGTTTAATACTCGACAATACATAATATTTGTTGTGCACTGTAAACCAATTTTAAGGTATATCAGGAAAATGCCTGAGGAAGTAACATCTGAGCGGCTTGTATCGCAATTCTGTTTCACCGGTCTGAAATTAACCACTATTTCATTACTGCCTCCAGGGTACTGGAAATGGCTACAAACCATTATCAAGTTAACTATTTGCAGGTGTAAATCAAATAGTGAACCAAATGGTATAGCGGCGCTAATAACAGATTATATGTTTATCAACATGATTACCATTTTGGTACTGTGGTCTTTGTCAAAATGTTGTAATATCATTGCCTTTGTATTAACGGATTAACGATTTTTTTCTTGAATTAAAATATATTATATTGTTTTTTTATTTTCTCTTGCCTATATGAATATAAAGGAAGGAAAGTATTGTTTTCATGTCGATTTTTCGAAATCGAGTTTTCACCAGATCTACACGTTTTCAGACGCCCTGAACCCAAAAAACATGTTTTAGCGATTGGTCTGTGTGTGGGTGTGAACAGAATATCTCAAGAATGGAACATCATACGAACTTGAAACTTGAAACTTCAGTTAGACATCCCTACCGGACCCGACACGAACATTTTCATCAAAATCGGTCAACCGGAAGTAGTAGTTTATTCGTGTAATTTTTTTGCAATTTTCTTAAAAACGGATAATACGATTTTTTTTAAAATCTCCTCATTTACTACATTTTTTATGCTCTACAAGAAAGGGTTAGGCATCATGTCTACTGACATTCTTGGAGAGGCTGTTTCACATAAACAAATTGTTTTTCTTAAGATTGCGGCTTTAATATGCATTTTACTAACACAAAAATGTATGTTATAAAAGTTGCAGACATTTTAAAATCCTACAACTATTATGTCAAACATTTTTTTATCATGCTTAGTTTAGCAGTAATCAGCGATTTTCTGTTTTTTTCTCACGAAAACGTGTAAAAAATCGATTTTTTTTACGATTTCAGCCTTAGTATGCACTTTACGACAAAAAAGTATACAGTCAGTTTTATAAGAAAATTAAAAGATCTACAACATTAATTTGAGCATTTTCTCTACAGAGCCTAGTTTAGCGTGAAAGAGTGATTTTCCGTATTTTTAAGCGATACTGAGGTTGATTTTCATTTTACGTCTTTCACTCATGATTAAAATAAGGTTATGTTTATTGAGGTTAGTTTTTTTGTTTGTTTGTAATGTTTTATTTCTAATGTTAAATTATATTGTTCATTATTTCCATTGGCAAGAGAAAGTTGTGTGACTACTTCACACCAGATTTTTTTTTAATAATTACATTCAATATCTTGGTAAACAAAACTGTAACATTACGAGTCAATTCATATACCAAAATCATAGGTTCAGTTTTAAAATTAATTAATAAGTTACATTTTTTTTAAATATTAGGAGATAATATGACAAAATAAATTTTCAATACTACATCATGAGGCTTAATGAGTGAGCTTTCTTTGGAAACCAGGTGTTCCTGAAAGTTACAAATTTTTATAATTCAATAAAATACTAAAAGCATTAAACATAATATTACATACGATATAAATTTTAAAAAAATCAAAAAACAATCGTAGAAAAAATTTGAACCAGTCAACAAAAACAGAATATGTATTAAAAAACCAACATAAGAAACTCATAATACAATTACGAAGACGCTTGTAAGGAGAAGATCAAGGGTCTATAAACGTAAATACAAATGGGTAAGAACAAAACCTTAAAACGATTATTCAACATC
This sequence comes from Catonia carolina, assembly GCA_035578175.1. Taxonomy (NCBI): domain Eukaryota; kingdom Metazoa; phylum Arthropoda; class Insecta; order Hemiptera; family Achilidae; genus Catonia; species Catonia carolina. Next base: position 20,813,074 of record JAQMRL010000013.1, read on the forward strand.
ATGAACACCAAAAGAAGTATTAAAATAGATAACTGAAACAGAATAAAATTTTAAACAACTAACTTTCATACAAATCGACATGAAAAATCCAAAAACGTCTAAATATTATTTAAATATAAAAATTTCAATATTAGTTTATACAGTTGAGATAGCTTGGTTGCACGGTTCAACCCTCTGAGCCATAAATGGAGAGAAGCTTACAATGAAAAATCTTTTTCTTAGTGCTACATGATATGTGATTACTCTACTATACAATATGATTATGGCTCTCTACCTCCACTAATTTTTTTTAAGCTATCGCTGTTTGGTGAACCACCTGAAGTTAAAAGTGCTCCAATATATTTATTGTGAATTATAAATTCAATAATCCCCTTGGGAGTTTTTACATTGTGCACTGATCCTCCAACTACCATATTGTATTCATTTTATATTTTGTATTTTTTATATTTTGTATTTTGTTAATAGCGAGTTTGTAGAAAATACAAAATTTACTCAAAAACTCGAAACTAATAAATAGGTGCATTCGTTAGTATCCAGTAAAATCAATTGTGACAATCTATTGAAGCAAAACCGTGTGAGAAATATAATCATTTCATATCAAAACACGTTTGAATTTAAATTTGTGCGTGTATTAAAATGTTTTATATTTCTCTTTTATTTTGTAAGCGTAATTTATTTATAATTTACACAGGGTTATACGTCAAAGTTAGGGATACACTTATTATATTACGGTTTGGCAAAATCCAAAATAGTGATTTGTCTTCAAACTTCGATTCTCTGTTGTTTTGAGATGAAAGTTATAAGTTATGGTCTCACAGCATCATATTTTCAAATCGTAACCCATTCGGTTGCCGATATTCGAGTCCGTCGATTTCCACTGGAAAGTAATTTGAAACCACACAGCGGTTTGAACACAGAAGGGGAAATTGAATGCAGTCAAAATATATTATCAGAATCGTGTGAACGACGTGCCTAGCAGAATAAAATATGAAAGTACAACTGAATAAATTGGATTTACATAAATGAAATAACTAAACATCATGTTTGTAATACTGGTCTCTATTATTCTTTTGTAAAAATGTAACTGACATTTTAATTAAAATCATCAAATATTTATTTGTCTTTTTAATAATTGCTTCTTCTCATTTTATATTAAACGTATTATATTAAACGTATTTTATATTAAGTATTACCTTTTATATTTCTTATTTTGATTGAAAGTTTTAAAAGGTTTTAATTATTAATTATTTTTTTATTTATTTAATTTACAATATTATCTTTACCATTGTGTGCATTGACCAATTGCAACATGTATTAATATTATATACATTGAAAACATACAGCAAAAGAAATTACAAGAAACTTTTGAGTATACCAATTTATTAAAATCTGATAAAGTTTTCTATTATTAGAAGTAGGCGATTATCTTTATGAACTTAACTGGTATAATTAGATTCATAAAAAAGAAAAACATTCCTGTACGAATTTTATTTTTTGGATGATTGAAAGTGATTGGAATTCTCTGAACGGGCTACTGATTCGATCACGGGTAAGACCATTGTTAAAGCTGCCACCTTAAATCATCTGAACGTGCTCTGGATTTCATGCAAAGATAAATCTCGTAGGAGATGACCTTTGAATGATAAGAAATAATCTCGAGTGGATCAGAAACCATTCGGGGAATTCACATACATGTTTGCACAGTATGTGTCTATAAGAATCACTCAACGAGCGTAGTCCGGCTAAACTCAGCTGCTTGGGAAAACATTTAAAATTTAAGAAAAACGATTTAATAAATTTAAATTACTACGGAAAACTTTAACTACAAATAAAGAAAACAAAATGGATTTTATTGCAATATTATTGTTTCTGGAGTTAAGAAAAAAATTGAATAATTAAAATTCGGAAAATATAATAAACTTATTTGATTGGCCAAATACTAGAAACCTCAGCAATCCGATGATTATACTTATGTTGACGTAATATCTTGGTATTTTAAATTATGTTAACATTGAGTTTTTGCTTTATAAAAAACAATATTGTCCATAATACCTGCTGCGAAAAATATTAAAGTTCTTTTATTAATTCATTAATTATTTATAATTGCCTATTTCATTTAATGTTATTTAATATTTCAAAATGGCACAATTTAAATGATGTTCACAATACGGCTTTCTTCGACCGACAAGTAAAAAAATTGACTTTGCCATTGTTTAGAAAATTTTATATAAATGACATTATACTTTGCTATAGCCTTCTAGATCAACTGCATATTTTCCATAATACACTAAATCAAAATGAAAAGTATTTTATAAGGCAACAAAAATTAATTTTTATGAAAAGAATTGTGTTTATAAAAAAGTTTTATTTTAAATAAGTATATATTTGTTTTTATCTTTTGTTTTGTTATCGGGAACTGTACTTACTTTATTGACAACCACCCAATTTGATCGCTGCTTTTCGCTGTATTTTTTGACGTGATTCGGCATGAAGTTTTTGAACAGGGACCCCCAGTGGAGTTTTTTTCAGAAATAGCTGTCAGCTGGTCACCATACAAAGTCGCTTGCCCAATTAGTGTTACTTAACAAATAATAGCAACTTTCTACTAGCTGACTGACTGGGCTGGCCCGAAGAACCTTAATATTTATTTAATATGAATTAATATTATTCTAGAATAGAAAATAAAAAAAATTGTATTTTAAACTATATTCCCACTGTGAATTTTGAAAAATATTTTTAATTAACACCTGATTTGGTTAATCAGCTGTTCCTTATGTTAACAGATACAACTGACTGCCACACAGCCATCCAAAAAATAACAATCAGACAATATTTTTTTATTATGAATCTAATCATATCAATTAAGTCCGTCTGCATTAGCAGTAATTGCAGAACAGTCGGACGTTAAACAAAAAAAAAATCAATAAATATCAATTGAAGTCTCGCAAAAATCTGAAAGGAATTAGAATTCGTTTGGTAAACTCAAAAATGTTTTATGTAACATGTAACATTATTTAATTTGAGACGCCAAACCTTCCAAGCTGTATTTTTATTGAAAATTGTTCTATAAAACAAGCAAACCAAATTGGCTCTATCGGACTGCATATGGACAGAAGGCTTACATGGAATAAACATGTCAGTATGGAGCGCAACATCTTAGATAGTAAACGCAAACAGCTAAACCATCTTCGATCCGGAAGATCAAAATTACCCCTTCATCTGAAACAACTTCTTTATAAACCCTTACTCAAACCAATTAGGATTACGGGTGTCAGATCTATGACCGAGTTAATTCCTCAATTTTGATTAAACCACAACGTTTACATTCAAAACTATCAATAGTTAACGTTTTATTTTATATTTATACAGTCATACACTGCGCATAGATCTTAACATTCCTTAGGTAAATGAAACAATTCACCCAAAATGCCTGCAATTTGAATAAAAATTAGAAAGCAATAACAACCCACTAATCTGTGTTCTAAACTACCTCACTTTCTGGTAACCTCAATCGTCGGATCCACAGAAAGTTAAGCAAAGATTTAGTATACATTATTTTACAAATCATCAGGTTTTCTTATTCATCTTAGTAAACATATAAAAAATATTAAACTAATTTTACCTGTAAATTTTACTTATCAATTTTATCAATGTAATGGCATTTAAACGTAAAAATCCTGCTAATGAGTGGTGTTCTGCTCAGAAGTGGTAAAATGATGTATTAATAGTGAAATTTTATTTACTGGTTGTACAGAGCTGCACAGTTATAGTTTAATAAAATAAAATAAAAAAGAAACTTGACTAAGGTAAAAGTTTTATTTATTATAATATTTTAAAGACAGAATGCACTTTATATTTTTTTCCCAAACAAAAGATTTGAGTACAATATCTTCGTGTTTATTTAAGGTCTAATATACATTTCACATTTGAGTGAAAGCAAAACTAGCAACAACACGCAGGATTTATGTATCGTCTCATAAACGGCGTACTAAATACGTTAATGATTTTGTAAACTAAATATTATAGTCGAATACCGCTTTCACTTTTGAATTTAATTAAGAATTTATTTTTAAACAAAACAAAAACACTAATACTAATATAAAAGGGACTACAAATATATTATTTGGTGTTAGTAATTTTTTATCTTATAGATTATTGAAAATGTTCTCTTTGAAATTTTGCCAAGAACCTGGTGAAATCATTTCGTCCCGGTTTTCTTTAAGATGTAGGCCTAGTTCTCTATTCTCAATTTTCCAAATTTATCCTTAGGCAGTATCCTTTCCTCTTTAAGCTATTGTTATATTTTTTCTTTGTTGTAATATCTTTATTGCTTTTTTATTTATTTGTATTCATTTCAAAAATGTCTGTTCAGTTTATATAAAACGAAGTGCTAAGTCGTAGAATGTATTTTTATAAAATATATAAGATCACAAGACTACAAATAATTTATTATAGGTCTTAATAAGCAGTTAAAAGTGAAAAATTACTTTAATCTGTGTTTCTGGTGAAATTTCAAAATATAAGGCTAAATAAGTTAATATTTTTCTAAAATAAAGATTTCCTTATTTGAAAATTATTTTTCTATGTACAGTTGAAAATATTTGATAACATATTTTATTTCGCCATAAATTATTAGTGATAATAATATTATTCTGACAGAGTCAATTTTGAATATTTAGCAGATAGGTGTCAACGCTTAATGAATAGAGTTGCTGATGAAGTAAAGACTCTTTTTCTAAAAATTAGTCTCTGAAAACAAGTGTCATGGTGGTCAGTAAGGTTTGATGCGGCTTAATTATTAAAAAACGTTTGAAGCGGTTAAGAAATTTAAGTTTTTAGGATTTGAATTACAGCGGATTTAGAAACAGCAGAAGGAGTAAGAGCTTGTATTGTAATGGCTAGCCTGGTCTGTTGTGATATGAAGCATTATTGACAATGAAGCAATGTTAATAATGCAATTTCACTTCCTGTAAGATATAAGTTTGTAAAGACATACATCTACTTTGTTCTGGTGTACAGTGTGGAAACATGGTTTTTGAGTATGCAGTCCATGCATCGCGTAGAAGCTTTTGAGGTGTGGGTGTTAGAAGAATACTCCGGATTTCGTGGACCGATCATGTTAGCAACGTCGATGTTTTGAAATTTCTTGTTGTAGACTGTGAGCTCATTAGCATAATTCAAAGAAGAAAGACTTTCTACCTGGGCCCTTCATGTAAGAATCAAAAGTGCGAGTTTTTTCAGACTGGTTCTCGAGGATAAAGTTGAGGGAAGCGTAGGCTTGGACGAAGGTTGCTCATAGTTGAAGAACATTAGAAACTAGACAAACTGTAAGAAAACAGTACATGCAGTCTTTAGAGGGCTCATGATAGAGAAAAAATTGCGATTGTTGTCTCCAACTTTCAGAGTCAGCTCAACAAGAAGAGTAAAGATTATTTTTAGCTGTGCCTAGGCGTTATTTGCAAAAGTAATGTAATTTTGAAAAAAACAATAATACATATTAAAGCCGTGAACATAATATGAAAAAATATATTTTTAATTTATTACATTTATATTTATATAATAAATAATATTTTAGCTATGTTTAGGCGTTATTTTGTAGAAGTAATTAATTTTTAAAAACAATAATACATAAAGCTGCGAATGTAATATGTATAAATTATTTTTAATATAAGCTTTAACTGCATTAATAGTAGTATTTTTTCTTTTCTTCTTTATGAGCCTTTAATTATCCAGTGTCGGATATAGTCCTCCCCTGTTCGCATACACAATTTCCTGATCTGTGCCATCTTTTTCCAATAATAACCGACCTGTAGTTTTAATTTTTTTTGTCCATATTTGTGGAAGACTTTTAGATTCTTTCATCCATTGACGAATCTCTTCGTTCCATTAATGATCCGTCTGTCTCATTGTGCCAAATATCTTAAAATTTTACTCGGTCTCTTAATTTACAATTCAGCAACAGTTTTCCGTAGATTTTTGTGTCCTGACTATGCCTCTTGTTAAATATCATGTTTGTACAGCGTATGAAAGGACGGATATACACACTGATAACAAAAGGAACTTTTTAACCATTAAAGGAATTTTCGTTTTTTTAGATTTTTATTTTGCCGTCAGAAAGCACATTACACTAAACTTAATCACCTCTCTGTTTCAGCTATTTGGTTGAAACAGAGAAAATTTGATCAGTGACTGTTTTGTTTGTTTCGTTTCAATCCTATAAGTTACTTTTAGATTTGTTCTTTAGCTACATTGTCTTGATAGATCAATTATTACCTTATTGTCGGGTAAATAAGCAGCTGTTTGTAACCGGCACTATCTTCTCTGTCAAGAAATATAGGCTTAATTATAATTACCTGAATAGTTATCAATAACTATTTAAATGAAGATTTAAGATCTGATTTAAGAACTGAAGATTTATGAGATAAATTTGAGAACAAGTCAAAAAACATCTAGAAGTCTGAGACTTTAGAAATAGTGTCGGATTCAATCGTAAAATAAATGACAATACTGACATCATCATTAGTTAACCATTTAGTAACCTAAACAAACACAACTTACTTTTAGTTTAATTGTATTTGACTGCTTGAAAAATTAGCTGCTATTTTAACTCGGAAGATTCTTAGTTTGGAAGGATTGGGTAAACACCAACAAAGGATATCACTGTTCATTCGATATATTATAAAGTAAAGCAATTAAATATGTTGTAATCAAAAGAAAACGTACAGAAATAGATGATTTTTGATAGAATTTTTTTTGAAAGAGTGAACAAATTCTATTCAAATTTATGGTTACATTTGGAGTTAAGTCATTGTTTAGGAAGGAGTGACCTTTAACATTCAACTATATCTAATTCCATAAAGCTGCAATTTTTACTAATTAGATTGTTGTAACGTTTGTCCACCTTGTGAAAGTGGTTGGTATATATAAAGAAGAAGAAGAAGGAGATTCAAACGAGATTAAAAAATAAGAAATAGGAGGAAGAGGAATTAGAAAAATAAGAAGGACGGAAAAGAGGAAGAGGAAAAAGAAAAAAGTTATGTGAGAGAAAATGGATAAAGAGAAAGTAGAATGTTATTTTTGATCCAGACACAACTCCTGAATACTTTTGTATACGATAACGTTTATAAACAAGGCGAAGTAATGAAGTACCGATGAATTTTCACAAACAAAATGGATTTAAATTTCGTCAACTAAATCTATAATTGTTTAAAATTATTAGTAGTTTGTCTTTCAATTCCTTTGACATACTATTGTAACTTTACTTTTAATATAGAAAATGATATTCTTATTAAATTAAATCGTAGTGTTTATACAGTTGATAGTCACGCCTTCTTCAAATTAACCACAGTCTGCGGTAAATGTTGTGATTGTTAAACGTAAGGTTAATGACAATTTCCTTGAACTTAACCAATAACAACCAACAACATTTGGAGTCTCTGAACTAGTGACCAACATTCATATTTTGGTTTCCTTTTGTAGGTTTAATATCTTATTTACCTGTTTGAAGAAACCGCAATTTATTTATAATTAATTTACCGTCAACTAGTTCAAATAGTTTGTTTTGTATGAAGTCAAACTAACCGCATTTGTAGAAACTATAGTTACAATTTGAAACTCTTGAATTTAATCATCTTTAAGTTGAAATTATTTAGTGTTTCTGGTAATTGAAAGTACGGAAGAGTAGGTCAAATAATTAATTTGAAATGGTTATAAGACTATTGAAACATTGAAGTTACGTTCTTCTTGTTCAAGCCCAGATTTCAGTCTATGGTTGGAATAAATGCTTGTCAATATATGGAAGTCATTCAGTATCAAAGTTTTTAAACATATAAACCTGTTTAAGTGAAGTTTTCACTTAAATTTATTACTTAAATTTAATTTACAAAATAGAGAACTGTTTATGTGTTTTCTGTAGAATAGACTAACTGTATGTCGCACATCACTAGCATTACATTATATTTGTTATATTACGTATAATTTAAACAATAATATATTTGTATTGATGAAACTTGTATTGATGATTAAGAGTGGGTATGACAAAAACAGAAAACGTAATCACTATCTTACAAATCCATTTAGATATTATAACAACATAAAACCTTTGATAATTCTTTACTTACGAGAAACATTCAGTAATAAAGAAAACAAAATGATGTAGTGAAAAAATATTTTTTCAATGGCATGAAAATTACCTTACTCTTGAAAATTATCTGTAGTAGTAATATTTAGACACTTCCTGCACCGTTCTGTGAGCTCTCTGATTTTTGCAGCGTATTAGTCTCAACCTTACTGGTTGAATCAATCTTATACCTTTTTTTGATCCAAAAAGACCAAACTAAAGAAAATCGAATGGAACGAGGTTTAAACCGTAAAGAAGATGTTAAAACATCTCCAAAACCAACTTTTGAGCGTTTCTTTAGTTTGGGTAGTAATATGGAGAAAGCTACGCGTAGTCATCTAATAGAATCACACTTTTTGACAGCGCACTCTTACTTTTGGCCTTATCGCTGGTCCCACTTTGCAGAGCATGTTAGAATAGCACTGACTATTCAGAGTACATTTTTCTTTTAAATAGTCGCAAACAATTGGTAGGTACTTGCGAGTCCCAGGAGACCGTCAACATTGCTTTACCAGCTGTCGTGCAAGTTTTAAATTTATTTTTGATTGGTAAATCCGAATGTTTTGGCTCACGAAACTTTCATCTGGATTCGGAGTGGTAAATTAATGTTTTGTCACAGGTTGTACTTTATCAACATATTTCTGAGTAAATGTTTGGCGGTTTTACACCTTCGGGTAGCAAACGTTTCTCTGAACTTCTGGTGTAATTTTTTCAAGCAGAGCTACATTTTTAAATAAACAAAAGAGGATATGGTTATATTAATTATGATTGTACAGTCAATTGACAGTGTTCCCAAGGTTGCTAACCTTACCCAATTTTTTTTTTCATTTAATGAACTATATTTCTCTACAATACTTTATATTGTTAGTTATTTAACTCGTTTTCTAATACAAGTAACAAAACGACTTAAAATTAAGTTCTGCATAAAATAATAATGCAATAAAGTATAAATTCTGCATAAATAAACACGGAAAAATTTACAAAATTGTGAAATCCACCAATTTACAGTTGTAGTACATTACACAACATCAATATTACGTATCTTAATAATTTTAGGTTACATTATACAAATTATAGGAAATAGATTCACAAGAATATAAAATAAAATATATAAGAAGCAACAAAACGTGTTGCGTTATAATTTAACATGTGTTAAATTATAATCATTTTGAAAAGAAGGTGCTTGTGATCTTTACATTAAATTATTATGTGTTCAAGTTAGACTAATAATGTAAAATTTCCAATGTCAAGAACACAGATTAATACTGCGTGTTGATTCTAGGAATAAGGAAACAGCGACAGTATATATCAACGTGTCGTGATCAAGCAAAAAAAAGCGGGACTACAGACTTCCTACAGGTTTCGAAAACTTAATACATAATGACATCAAAGTAGCCCTGCATTACTCAAAGAGAAAAGTCAGGAAAAGTTGACAGCTTCAAAGAAATTAGAAAAATAATAATCTACAATCTAAGACCATCCTGAAGGAAGCAAACAACTGAAGAAGAGGAAAGATGTTCGTTGCACCCCTAAGACCTCACAATCTATATAATAAAAAAAAATCTGTAAGAAAACCCTTTAGAGATAAACTATAATCAGATATTATAATATATCCGACATCTTTTGCAATTAATAATAAAAATAATAATTTATTAAATAAATTATTATTTTTTATTATTATTTTTTTAATATTACTTTTCGGAATAAATTTTATTCCCATGATATTACACATTACATAAAAAAGAAATTACCATAATACAAAATTTCGTACAGTAAACTACTATCCTCTTAGAGGTAGTGGAAATATCACATCCAACTATGTACAAAACCATGTACTAGAATGGGTTGGAAGCTGTTAAATAAATATAAAAAAAAACTGAAATATTAAATATTAGCCATAGCATTCAATACCTACTACATTAACGTCTTACTACGCTAACATACCTAACTAACTGAACCAATATTTGCTATTTACTAAGATTACAATTGTGTCAATTATTATACATTACGTTTTAATAAATATTAAACTTACACTATATTTTAATAAAATAGAGATAATTAAATAAAATTTAAAATTTATTATTACATTCAAAAATAAAAAAATAATAAAACCAAACAATAAAAAAATAATAAATATACTATTATTTATTTACCTTCTGTCTCTTTAGTTACATCTACATTTGAATATTGCTCACAATTTTTGCTATTTTCTCTCTACCTCTTTTGGCTATCCATTTTTTAGTTCTTTATGAAATTTTAAATCCGTTAGAATTTTTAAATCTAACGGGAGGAGATGACATATATTAATTAATACTAATGGAGACGATGAAACGATTGATAGACGAAAATGAGTAATGAAAAATGCCAGATCTACCGAGAATCGAACCCAGGACCACTGGTGTAGAAACCTTTGCACATTATTTAAGTAGACAGGAAAAAATGTATAGATTCAAAACTGTTCCGTTTGCCTTAACAGATGTATTTATTCTTTTATCTGTTATTAGTAAATAATTACAAAAAGTGCGATCGTATGAGCCTGTTCCAGGAATTTGGAGTTCTTCCTTTAAGGCATTTATTTGTTTTCAAGGTTCAGATACAATTCTTTTGGGCTTGTGGTAACCGTCAAGTAATAATTGATCCCAATAAAACCAATTATGGTACTAGGAACGCTGGAAAAATTAAGACTAGAAAACCAAATAGTACATTTTTTCAGAAGTCATTTCTCTATCTTGAGAGGCGATTCGTTAACGTACTTCCACCCCATATACACAGTATTATGTCACCACATCTATTAAAACATAAACTAAAATATCATATAATATCGATCTGTGAGCAAGAACTTTAGAAACTTTTCCAGGTCTTAAAATAACTGTTTTATTAGTTTTTAATTTTCTCTTTGCTACAGTTTAACTGTCTCTTTATGCTCATTTATTGAATTAATTTCGTATAAAGTTAAAATATTTAAGTTGTGTTAGTTAAAATATATTATTGTAAAGTAGTTATAGTTATAAAATAAAAATTTTAATATCGCTATTATAATATAGCTACGAGTAGTAATTTAACTTAGTAATTTTATAGTAGTTATAAGTATTTAGTGAATTAATGTTTTTGTTCTGTATACTCCTATGCGCGGACAGAACTCTTTGTGAAGAAGAGTTTTTGCGTATAAGTATATTTAGTTTACAATATTGTACATAGCTTAGTATAGTCATGAATTGTAATTTTAATGTAGCTATATTTTACTAAATAAAATAAATAAATTAATAAAAATAAATTAATATTGAAGATTATTTTTTAAATAACAGATAATAAATAGTAAGGATAAATAAATAATATTAACGTTTTTATAATATAAAATAGCTACAATGAATAGTGAGAAGATGTATACAACCGTATGATTTACAATAGTACACATTACAATTTAATTGGTTTAAAATAAAAAATACATAGCCTACAATATAGAAATCTTTTAAAATTTATATGTATATTCATATGAAAATAGGCATAATCTAAATCTAACAAAAAAATATAGCCTACAATTTTATTTTATTGAATATTCTGAAAAAAAGTTTCTCTCTGGAACAACCCGTAGATATTTCAAATAGGGTGGAATATAATTTCATTAGATTCAACCCACGCGATTTGGTGGGGAAATATTTTACCCAGGTTGTTTGGTAACCCTACAACCTTCAGTAATTTGTATACGAGAAGGGTGGTTGTATAGGGGATGAATATGGGATATGGGCGCTTACATGTTAAGAAAAATTGTATTAGTTTATTAAATTATAAGAGGGTTCAGATAACAGAGAAAATATGAATACAAAATTCGATAATGCTATCGTATGACTCATAGTGTTTGTTATTAAAATCACATCAACTACATGGTCATTATCGACTGCAGCAGGTTGTGGAAGCGGATCGGTGAATTTTCAATTGTAATAATTTCCAGATTCCAGCTGGGAATTGAACCTGGGATCTTCCGCTTTGTTGGCTCGCGCTCTAACCATTATGCCACGGAGGCAGCCACGTCAAATATTTTATGTTATACATTGCGAACTGAAATTTAACGGCAGTTAGTTAATTAGTTGAGTGGTCACTTATAAGAGTATTGTTTTATAAGTGTCTGCTTTTTGAAACGACATGACGGAAATTCCGATCTAATACCAATAAATTTGGTATATTTCTTTATTTTATGGTTGCATCAACAATAAAATTATAAGCGACCACAATTACAGAATTATAATTAAAGTGTTTTGTGTAACTGTCAGTCTGCAATTTTAAACACTGTTCTCGCACATTACGTAAATCTGGAAATTTATGGATAATATCGTCAATTGACTTTTATTGCAAACATGACAGGTCATCATTCTTTTGAAGTATGTATTTGCGTATGAGTCTAGAATGTTCGATTCTTATATGTGTTATAAGGACATATGATTTTGTCTGCTACTTTCTGATACTAATACGTTATGCGTGTATTCTCTGACGCGTGTAGTTTACTTTGATGTCCTTTCCATTCATGGTTTCACACTTCTTGTGTAAAAAAAACAACAAATTACATACATGTAGTGTTTTGAAAAATCAACATGTGGGAAGCATGACCATGAAATGATCCTTTCATGGCACGTTCGGCAGCAATATCTACCTTCTCGTTTCCTGATATATACTTAAGTGTGTTGGCGTCTATACAAATTCAATTTGTGTAATTAATATTGAAACTTCGTACTAAATGCTTAACTATTTCTTGAATTATTGGGTCTTGATTATTTAAACTATAAATGCTTTTTAGAATACTTTTAGAGACGGTTAAAATTACCAATTTGGAATTTTGAAATGTAGACACAATTTCCAGAGTTCTATAATTAGCGTAGGCTTCGCAAAATAATATAAAAGGTATTTTGTAAAGGAGCTCAGTCAATTTGAATTGCTCTAATTGTTTTACATCAATGTTGTCACCATATTCCTTAAATGTAGAATCCTTTGTAAAATTAGGTCAATAAACAATAAAAATATTATGGAACACTCACTGGTAACAAACGGCCTACTGTCATAAACTACCGCCTTCGACTAATAATTTTCCTGAAATTGACGTGGGATTACAAATTGATTTTTCAATGAAAATATGATTATACAGTTAAAACAAGTTCAAAGTAAACATCGTGAGAGAAATATAACTTCAACGTTAACTGCCAACTAATAAAGTACACGTGGTCTCAAAAGAAATTATTAAAGTTTCTAATAGATTTGAGCCATTTATAGTGGAAGATGGAGAATTGGATTGTTTTACAGATAAATAAAATAACGCTTTTGAAAATACACTTGAGTCTGTTTTTTAACCACTGGAAAAGTAAAAAACATAGGCTAGTTAAACTTTACCATATTACAGAAAAACATGAAATTTTCTATAAACTAGAAAACAAAATTAAAATAAAATCAAGCCCAAATTTACTAAAATGTATGATGGAATAGCAGAGTAAGTGGAAAATAATAACATACATTTTTACACTTTTCAACTGTCTTACTCCAGAAATTTCACGTTGTACTTAACGTCCGGCGGACGTAGGAGAAAACGTTCATTTAGTAATACGAATAAGTTATATTAGAATAGAGATCTACTTCACGTCACCTGGACCTGTTCATGTTAGTTACCTTTAAACCAATTATTTACATTATTATTATTTACTTTTCATTGCAGACCATTCTGTCAATAAAAATAAACAGTAATAAAAAGTTTGATTAGTAAAATAATTATCACAAAAAGGGAGGTTATTTAGCATACGATTTTTTATGTAATTTACTGATAACTGAATCAATTTTTGGTTGATAATTCAAGGAACTATCTTCTTAATCGTTAACATCACTCGTCATGTAGCTCACAGTATCGGAGAATCCCGAACGAACCTGGAATAAGTATTAGAATAATCTAAATATTGTATTGCAATTTCTGGAAATAAGCACCTATATAATACGTAGCCCAACAAATGTAATAACAAGTTTTATGTATATAGAAACACATGGGTAGAAATTGGAACATGTTTCTACATGAATTTTAAAAGTGCTAAACCTATGGACGTATTTTGTATTTTTGAACTTTGACTATACGGTTTCATGAGCTTTATGAATACGGTTATCGGCCACAATACCGGAGAATTATAAAACATGATTACGTATATAAAGAGGATTAAATTAGATTACAGTAAAGTCAACAGTATAAACAAACAAGAGTTTATTTTAAAGAGTTATGCACAAAGCAGTAGTTGTATACTGGACTCTGAGTAGCTTACTGAAATCGGATTGTTGTTGGATAACTCTGTACGGTAAATCCGTACGGTACAGCATATTGCAACTTTACGCTTTTATTTGAACGTTATTACGTTAGAATACAATTCCGTATAAAAGTTAATTTTATTAATGTTTACTCAAAAGAAGTTGTTCTTATTAAAACTGCTGTAAGTTCACAGTTTTAATAAAATCCAAGTAAACGTTTTAATTTTACTTATTATAATTTCTTTAAATTCTTATATTTTATAGTAATTAAAATTGAAATTATTACAGTAACCTATATTAAAATTATTTTAGTAAAATTTACTTATGAGAAAATAGAAAAATGTTAAACAGATGCAAATTCATTTCTTTAATATTATTTAATTAAGTATCATATTTTAATAAGTTTGAATGTTTTAATTTAATAATTATACCACATATTTAATTAATGTATAGCATTTACATATGTGGTGAGCTTAATTTACGAATTATCAAATTATGGGCAATAACGTTGGAAGAACTGTATAAAATAATTGTATAAAGTGTAAAAATAATAAGTAACCGTAGTAAGTGAAATTTTAAAGCATTTATGTATCACGTTATGAAAAATATTGTTCTTTTTGAATACTATTAGGAACTGCATTTAAGAATGATCACATAATGGATAATAATTTATAAATTTAAACTGTTAAAAGAACTTTGTCAAATAGTCTAAAATATGCAAATTTACTACAAATAGTATAAAATGTAAAAAATTCAGTATTAAACGAAGTTTTACTGTAATAATTAATTGTATCACGTTAAGAAAAAATATTATTTATTTTGTAAGGAACTCTCTGGGAAGCTGAATTAAAGAATGATCCAAATATGGATAATATATGAAGTTAAACTATTAAAAAAAACTCTACAAAAGAGATATACAGGGTGATTCTAAAGTATGGTAAGATAATTTAGTACATGATGGTAGAGCTAAAAATAAAGAACATTTTAGTAAACATATGTCCGCAAACGCTTTATTAACGAGTTGTAGGTTGCAAAAATTTCTCCTCGATTTCAGTTCTCCTATTGAAATTAGTGATACTGAATTTTTGGGGGCTACTTTTTGCAACAAATATGCTAAATTTTTATGGAAAATCACCTAAAAAATCTAATAAAACCAGTCTGGAAGCTATAGTGTAAGCATTTTTTGAGTTAAAGAATGAAATATGCAAAACATCTTAGTAGAAAACACAGTATTCTACGTTTAATGCCCAATAACATTGTTAAATGATCATTGAACAAATTATTTTTGCCAATAAAAATTGTACAGAATTTAATTTTGATAGCAAGTGTGTAGGTAATGTAAACTTAAAGTAAATAAAAGTTTAATAAAATGGATTCATATTTAGTACACTACACAGCAATGCTTTGCCGTTATATGAGAACAAGAAGCTCATTAAAACAAACATAACATTTTGTAGGAAAAAATTATTTCTATATGAGATGAAAATATCTAAATTATATTAAAATCATACCAAAAGATTAAAATTGATGTTCAAAATGAACTCCGTTGTTCACAATGCACGCGTTCAGGCGTCTTATCTGCTGGAGTCCATTTTATTGAACTTTTATTTACATTTAGTTACATTGATTATCATATAATTGCTATCAGAATGAAATTCTCCTGAATTTTTATTGCCAATAATAATTATTTCAATGGTCATTTAACCAAGTTATTGGACATAAACGTAGAAGACTATATTTTTCTACTAAGATTTTTTGCTGATTTCATTTTTTTTCTCAAAAACTTTTACACTACAGCTTCCAAACTGGTTATGTTCGATTTTTTAGTTGATTTTTCACAAAAATTCACCTTATTTACTGCTAAAAGTAGCCCCAAAAAATTTAGTACCTATCACTGTAGTTCACCAGGAAAATTGAAATTGGGGCGAAATTTTTCGCTAGCCGTTACTCGCTAATGAAGCAATTGCGGGCATATGTTTATATGAACTATTTTTTTTAGATCTAAAATCATGTAGTCTGCTAAATTATTTTACCATAATTTAGAATCAACCTGTATATGGTTAATGTAAACAACCCATAATAAGTTTACAGTTCCATCTGGAGATGTCATTATTCAGAACTTTTTAATTGATGTAATTATGCAGTCTGAGTCCTTCTTTGACTGCACACTCAGAAATTAATCTATCAAATGTACAATATTAATGAGAAACCATTTTCAAACAGTTGAGCTATTAAATCAAGTTATTATTTTCTTAAAATTTTTATTTAGTAATACACAAAACCTACACATGGAAACAATTAGCCTACTTTTCATCACTTTTGATTGTTATGGTGTAAGAAGAGGCTTTGCTTAAACCATTTGCAGTTCACAAATGTTTCAATTAAGACACGTAACTTAAAAATTTAATTTGGAAGAGATCTGAAGAGTTACGAAATGAAGGTTTGGTTGGAGTTAAAGCCGTTAACTTAAAAAGCTATCCTTTACTATTTTTGAAGTCATCGTAAATTTTAAGAATACCGGACTAACAAATTTCTAACGAGTTCTTTTGTGAGTCTATAAAACTTGACAAATACTTGAACGTTTATTTTTGGCTATGTTCTTTACAAGAGAAATCTTCAAAACATCAAACTCGTGTTGTAACGAGTAGCTTCATTTTGAAATGAGCACATTAAAGTAAAGGAAAAATTGGGATACGTCGGAATTTTTATACGAAAGCTTGAATTTTGTTGATATGCACTAATTGGCAGTAGCGTTGATTTGTGTAGTTATTGCTTTTCTCATAATGGAAGAATTATGATCAAAAATAAACAAAACCATGGGGTTCTTTGAGTCTTTTGCTAAGTTTAAATAGTTTTTTTTACATAGGTGCTCGAAATTAGTTTTTTTATGTTGGACGTCTTATGTTAAAATATAACCATCCGGTTTAACCAAGAAAAAATACAAAACTTCTGCTTAAAAAAACGGGTTAACTAGAGCAATATAAATTGAAATTAATAAAATTTACTGATGTACAACTATACGACAAAGCGGAAGAAGCACAAAACTGTAAAATTGACAAGTTTTGACTAATTTGCATTCAGTTAAGGTACTTTAAACAATGCTGCTCATTCAAAGCGGTCATCTGAATTAACAATAAGTTTACAGTTTAGGTAGACCTACCAACATTATTGTGATTCAGTTTAAATTATTCGGGAATAAGCAAGTTTGTAATCATGCTGTGAATTTTGTTTGATATTTAAACTGAACAACTGAATTCCAAAATATTTTATTTGTACGAGCGCTTTTAATATTAGAATCTTATCCATAAAGAACAGAGAAAGCAATTTTTAACGAATTAATTTTACTATCATAAGTGAAATAGTAGGCCTACTTATATGATACTCCAAGAAGGAATAATCCCGAAGAAAGTACAGCATTAATATTAAAATGATGAAAAAATATTTATAATATAGGTAGTCTACTATTTTTGTTTATCAGAGGCGGCGACAAAAACTCATGTTCACTCCCTCACGATGAGGAAAGTAGTGTTGGACTCAATTGAGGCGGCCTCGTCCAGCCCCAAGGAGGCCCCAACCGCCTTACCAACCAAAACCCCGCCGCCTGGCTAATTGATCCGACATCAGCAAACAACCCTCCACCTCCCTCAGACCTGCTTATATAAAAGTACTACAAGGGAAATGTCGGGTTAAAAAATTAACATACTGTCAGAGGGGTGTGGAAGGGAACAGTAGCCTAATTCCCCTCTCGCTGTCACTGATCAACACTCACTCTCTCACTTTCATTCATCTCTTTCATCACCAGCTCAGGAAATTAATGTGCCAGCCTTACCTACTGAGATCGGGACAGGATTGATTCACTGTGGGAGATGGTGATCCCGCTGATCCTCATATGTCTCCTCCCTCTGCAGTGTCCCGACCACCCTCTCCGCAAACTGAGCGACCAACTTTCAGCTCTCCTCGACTCGTAGCATTGTTGCCTCTACTCTCTATGGGATCCACTATGCAACGGGATCAAAATATCTATTTGAAAAGAAGTTTGTAATTCATACATTTTAGCCTATCAGATTCAAATATCAGAGAAAATTGTATTCATTCATTCAACCTAAAATTCAAGAATCTTAAAGATTTATAAATTTATGTTTTCTCTTCTTAGAGTGGAAAGAAAAAAAACGAAAATCAATAAACGAGAAACTTTTAAGCATATGAATTCATGTAATAAAACTTTGTCATTACTGATATGATCAAATTTGTGAAAACTTTGTAGGCAATGCCAACTTTTTATACTGATCCCCTTTCCTTTAGAAATATTCGGTTACTAAGTGAAAAATATTACACTTTCCTACTATTATCACTTTTTTACGCTACTTATAAATTTATTGTAAAAAGATTTTTGTACTTTTTTCGCTTCAGTATAGAATATAGACTCCGAATATTGTGAAAATATTTTCTTCTAAATCTTTTCGCATTTCAACTTATCTGTCCCGTTACTAAATCATTATTTTATAGTGTAAACCCTAATACGTAGCTTACTATACTCCTTTCCAGTTTGTAACTGTCTATTACGTTGCCTAGCACAACATTTTTTCCTTTCAAATGCGGTTTAATATTTTTTAAATATTAATGTAGCATAAACTTCTTTTTTCCTTTTATTCTTCATCAGGAATTGTACATTTTTGACAACCACCCAATTTTATCGCTACTTTTTGCTGTATTGTTTGACGTGGATTAGGCATGAGTTTGAACAGAGACTCCCAGTAGAGTTGTGGACGGATGGCTGTCAGTTGGTCACCATACGCTGCCTAACTGCGTAACCTACGTTGCCTAACTGGTGTTACATAACAACTAATAGCAACTTTCTACCAGTTGACTGATTGGACTGGCCTGAAGGCCAATTAAACATTTAAGTTCATTAATAGCTACTATAGTTATGGGAACTAAATTATCACGAAATAAAAATAAAAATTTTCAATGCCAGGATAACAATTTATCGTGGGATCTAGTTACTTGTAGGAACACGGTTCTCGATTGGTCCCAGTAGAATGACATCATGATCTGTCAAGGAATAGGCTCAATGGCCTGTTCTAGCAGCATCCATATCTTTTTAGGTCTTCTCAAGCCTCGCTTCCCTCTAGGTTTATATTTCTGTGCTCGTAGAGGAAGTCTGTGTGATGGCATGCCAAGCAAATTGTTGGACCAATTTCTCTTATGTATTTTTAACGTTTCACAGTGACTGAACATTTAACTCGGCGCAAATAGCTTCGTTAAGTACTCTATCTAACTAGTTATAACCTTTGACTCCCTACAAAAATCTCATTTCAGCAGCCTGGATAAGAGATTCATTCCTCTCTGATGATACCCATGTCATGGCAGTTCGTTTAGCTCATGCGAGGGTTTGGGTTTGAATCGGTAGGGGCTAAGCTTAACTTGTATGGGATAATAAGATGGGGGGACCTCAACCCCGACAGGGCGCGTCCCATTGGCTGATAGGCAACGATTTGTAGATATGCAGGCAGGAATAAAGCATAGCCAAATAAGTAACTGTGGTTCAACTGAGGTGAAAACTGTTCAACGGTCTTCACGGTGAAGATGGAAGATTCCGAACGACGTGTAGTGTGGAAGAGCCTGGGGAGTCAACCCAAATTAAATCTAGGGCAGGAGGAGCCCTGCTCAATGGTCTCGAAGGTGGAGGAGGAATTTCCCCAACGGTGAAGAGGGTGAACGAAATTGGGAGGTGGGTATCCAAATGAAACCCAGGGCCCGTCTAAAGCCTTACAGGTAGCAGTCCCACCACTGGACTACCCAGTGCAGGACTCGTAACTCGGGTTTGGGAAAACTTTATCACTTGCAAACATCGAAAGTTAGCCTCGAATAAGGACCAGAATACCAGGAAGAGGTAATATAATAGGACAGACAAAGGCAGTAGATAAATTTTAAAGAATACATTTATTTTTCTTGGTTTTAAAAGTATTTGTATACTTTCTTCAGATAACAAAGAATCATTTTTCATATTATTGAAACAGATAAATCTTCTAGGATAACTTACCCAGTGATTAGTTTTCCCGGAGAATTTATAGCCTAATTGTATTGTTTCATACAAAATTCAGTTGTTGAGAGAACTTACGGAAAAATTAATTTTCAAAGAGTTTTTCTGATGATTTAAATTTTTTTATTATTTTGTTAATTATTTACATTCTACAACTACCATGAAAAGGTATTTATAAGAACTAAAATTAATAATTGTCTTCAAATTTGTTTACTTTGTACGGTTGAAGATATGAGGTATATTTTTAGGCGTATAATTCTAAATTTGTACAGTAACAACCAGTAAAAGGATCACAATGTTTATGATAAAAATGATGTTACAGTACACTACTTGTTGACAGTGGTCCGTAACATTATTTTTTATTTGATTTAGGGATTCACTTTTAGATTTAGGAATACTGAATATTTCGGTAGAACAGTTTACTGCAAGGTTGAGATGCTAATTATATGGGTTGGTGATTCCTGTAAACACCATGAAGAATAGATACAACAAAGAGTAGCTACATGAAGATGCAAGAAAGTCCAGGTCAGAAAATGTGAAAAATATTGGGAAGAAATGAGTCTAAGAGAAGAAATAAGGCCAAAAGGAAAGACAGGACTTCGGAAGAAGCTAAAAAAGCAAATCCGTCAAAATAATGATGGCTTATAGGAAAGAACAGAGAATTAGAAAAGGTAAAATCCAAAGAGTGCTGTGGGAAATAAGGGGAAAGTCAATGTTGTTACAGGGAAGTCCATTACAACTGACTTTCTGTGAAAAAAGTAAAGTAGCCAAAAAATAAAACAAATAATAATTACTTTGCAAAGTATTAGTTCATGTAAGGAGTACTAAAGCTAATAGATTGTATAAATTTGTTACATTAATATTTTTTTCGATTTTTTGCTGAGTTATTCTTTAAAAATAGATATCAAGAAACATATCGAAAAATATTCATCTTTCTGTGACCAGCCCGTTGGTATAGTGGCTAATGCAACTGACTTTTACACCGAGTCCAGGGTTCGATTCCCGGTTAGGTTGGGCATTTTTTCATCACTCATCTTCATCTATCATCCTTCTTACCGTCCGCATTAGCAGTATTTGCAAGAGTCGAACGTAAAAAAATACCTATATTTAATTTAGAGTTACAATGGTTAAAATTAAAATTTAATTTATGCCTTCTGTTAACTCTTAATTTTTACAAAATAATATATTTTTGGTTGTTTAAAAAAGCTAAACAATTTTAATTTTTAAGTACTAGTGACAAAATAGGGTCATTTTTAAACCGGGAAAAAATTAAAGTATTGTATTTTATTAAATGATAAATTAGTTGACCATTCTTTTGTCAGAAACACGGCATTAAAATTAAAATTATTACACCACAAGCATGAGAACAGAAGTGGCATATTTTAGTACTAGATGACATTGCGGTGATAAAATAATTATATTTTTTCTACCGTTATTTTGCATTATGTAAATGATTTATTTTCTTGTAGTAGCATTTGTTTTTAAAATATTTCAGTAATACAACATTTGATCCGTTTTAAAATTAAAAATCGCATAAAATATTATGAATTCTGTAAACAACATATAATACCGATATAACAACGTAAAAATAATGTAAATTTTGCATAAAGAAAACAAATAAATAAATGGAAAAGTACAATTTATTTTAAAATATAATTGAAGCGGTTATTTTACTTGCTGTGAAAACATTTTCTGGTTAGAAAAACGTTCTCATAACCATAAAATAAATTGCAGAGCAGTTGGTAATATCTGGTATCGTAAAATATAATAGCCTATTAGATCTATATTATTCATAAGGTATACAATTGTTAAGTGTCTCCTGCGTAATTTAATATGAAATAGTATTTTATATGATCTAAAAGAATATTACGGTATTCATTTTTCTTTTCTAATAAATAAACTGCGTGTATTTCTAAATTGAAAATGCAAACAATTTTTTTATATCTCAAATAAAAAATAACAGCTACTCCATAGAAATTATTTAATTAAATTCATTATGCTAACATAATATAATCAACCATAAATTTCATGTAAGTACTCGTAACAAAAATTCAGTGCGTTAAGTATTGAATCAACATAATATTATTATTTCCATTCAACTTTTTATTGGAAACAGAAAATAATATAAAATCTCTTTTAATCAAACAAAAATAATTAGATCTATTTTGTATGAATGATATCACAATGACAGTGACTGTATTTTGTAGATCCTGGCCAGGGTATCACATAAAATATGATATTCAAAGGTTTCGACCAAATAAAACCTGTTTTTTTTAATAAAACGTAGACCACCATCTATTTTACTTCTACATAGAACTTGTAATGAAATTTAATATAAATGCAATGAAATGAAATACGCCAAAATTGAAGTTTAAAATATTTAAATTTAATGAAACGATTGGAATTTTAAAAATTGACAAAATTATTCTGTTACAAAAAAGTTATTAATTTGATTTGGATTTATTGATGACACTGCTATAACTCTAAATATATTCTAAATTAATTAATGACATGTAATTATTTGTTGTAATATTAAATTGAATTATTTTTCTAAGTCTACCTATGAGCTCAGTTATTGAATTATTAAAAATAGTTACGATTTTTATAAATTCGTTGGAGTCTTATCTGCTGTATGTGTGACCTTCCATTGACCGGGATCGAATGGAAGCTTGGTAATGGTTGCAATTGTTTTTATTGATGTTCATGATCTAATTCAAATCTTTCTCCATATTTTTAAAATATCAAAGTCATTTTAATTAGTTCCACAATAAATTGGATTTTTGTTGTATTACTAATCTTCTTTACTTACGTATATTTTCTTTATTTTTAAACATAGAATCGTTTTTTTTTTTTGAAATAAACATTAGACTATTATAAGTAACGATTCGTATGTAATGAATTTTGAAAATAGAGCGTATGAGAGTTTGAAAAAAGTAATTTTACGAAAGTATTTGTCTAAAAATTATTTTTAAATAGCTTTAGCATCCCTAACGTCAAATTAGAATTTTAATAATGTATTTATTCTTTTTTCCTAAGTTTTCTTGTTATTTTAATACGTCACGAGATAAGGGTTTTGATTTAGAGAAATTTTTTAATGATTTCTTTACGGTTCAGTGATGCATATGCTAGGAATTTTCTTTCGATCTAGAAACATGTTATTGCCGGCTTTGGTTAAAGAATCAGTAAGATATGCAAAATTTTAGGAATTTATTGTACTTGGTTTTTAGCTGGTTAATGCGCTTTTAAATTGTGTGTTACTCCACCCAGGATAAACAAAAATAAATTCAGTGTTCACTTATTTTAGAGACCACAGTTTTCTTTACAAAATACGTATTTTGAAAGATCAAAAGTCTTTAAATCAGAAATGACCTTGCTACTTGATAGTTATTAAAACTATTAAGATGCATTATTAATATTCTGGAAGGGTAATTATTGAAATGAAAGCAAAAAAATTAGTAGTTCTCTTACAATATAATGCATGAATTTTTTACTATACTTGTTCAAATCCGTGTAAATTAAATTCCGATGTAAGGTCCGATGTTTTGTTAAATGTGGTTTAGGTCAACAGCCAAAAGACTGGTTTGAACCTCTAGAGGTTTTACTAAGTAAAAACAAGGAGTGAGGTGGTTTAATATTCCCTTACTCACTGAGTTGAAAAAGTGTGCTTACCAGCATTCCACCAGGCCGGCCGAAAAGCACCCACTTTCTACCCTGAAAATGACAACTTCACTTCATTCACCAAAGGGTCTGGCTGTATAGTGAAATTCATTACTCTCAGAGGAGATATTTCTGTATACCTCTTCTGTTCTTAAATAATTCAGTCATATAATTTGCTGACTATGTGATAAGAAACAGAACTAACTTTTGTAGCCCTGGAACAAACATATAGAGCGCAATTAATTTAACACTCCATCTGTCCATTTTGGGCATTTTTGTTTAAAATGGCGGCCATACAAAACAATTACTATTCTCAGCTTCACGTAAAGGAAATAATTTTTGGACTGAAAAATACAATTTTACACCGTTATACCATACATATCTTTTTATATTCAGTACAAATAATAGAGAATTAGAAATAAGAATTATTAAGAAATTTTAACTTAAGTAGCTCAGTGTGTTTAAAAACGGTTTGTAGACTTCGTAACAAATCACGTTTAGAAGCAGATTCTGCGTGACGTAAAAATTCAATTGCTGACAATTTTACAAATTCGAGTTTTAAGTAGAAATAAATTACTTATTTGAATGTAAATGGGTTTATTTCTTTTTGGTGAATTTCATTTATATCTTTATTAAGTGTTAGAATACTTTGAACTGAATTTAGTATGTCATTAAGTTAAACTGTTTAGTGTAATTTCTAGTTGTTATAAGTATTAATTTAAAGAAATGATTTGTAAATAGATAGGTGTAATTAATCTATTAGATAGATTTAGAAATAGCCAGAGCCTGAAAAACACAAATAATTGTCACAACATAAATTAAAACTAAAAAACAATATGTTAATTTCTTGAAATTAGAATTGACCTTGCCATTTGATAGTTAGCAAAACTATTAAGATGATTCTGGACGAGTAAGTAATGAAGAGAAAGCAAACAATTTGTAGTTTTTCTTACATACTAACGAATGAAATGTCTAGTATACTTGTACTTCAAATTGCTGAATAAAATTATCTTTGGTATCAAGTAACAGTAGATTTTATATGGATTCAAATGATGCGAAATGTCTGTAACTGTAACAAGAACAACCCTACAGCAAGAAACACAAACGATTCCCATAAGAGATGTAAGCATAAGGGGTTTGTTTGCGTAGTACGAACGTTTAAAATCGCCTACCAGACGTGCCATCAATTAAGGTCAAATGTCTTCATTTCTATCTTTATTACAGCTCTCTTTGTTCAATTAATGTTTTTGTAAAATAATCATCATTTCTGCGTAAAATTATCAAATAATATCAGAAATGAAAATGTTATCTTTTAATTTATTTTTATTAATTATTTTATCTTAAACAGTAAATTGAAATTCGTGGAACGTAAAGTGGTTATGAAATATGAATTATTCTTTTACGGATCTTTTGGTTTGTATTTTTATCATTATAACAGGCCTATTTAAACGAAAAATGTTGTCTAATATAAATTATTTTAAATGGATTTTTTCTACAGAGCAATCTACCAAATTGATTGCAATAATTGTTACATTGTTCTAAAGAGGACGCTTTGAAGGTTATAAAAATTCCAAATTAGTTAAAATTATTACAAGATTTTTATAATTAAATTTCTGTTTCTCAAGTCAGCAACATTACAGTCTGTTCGCATTAAATTGAAGAATCGTATTATAAAAAAATGCTTATTAAAATGCTTGTATTTTCATACGTTGAAAATATTATTTTTGTCCATTTTGTTCCTTAAAACTGCAACCTAAATCTAAAGCACTGTGTCTTTTCAATCTTGTAAAATCATTATCGATAATTTATAAGCAGATTTAGAGCTAGCAATTGTAAATAGTATTTTAGTCTTTATATTTAGTCTTTATATTTAATCTTTATATTTAGAAATGAATTTTGGTATTATTTTTTAACAATGTCGATATTAATATCGGAATTATAGTCTACAGGTGTGTCTGATGTACAATGGAGCTTGTAGGGTTCGCTGAAAAAATAATATTAAAATGGTTCAAATATTTATATGTAGCTTATATTTGAAGTGCTGCATGTACCCACAATGGAATTACATAAATATGCTCTAGTGGGTTTTAAAATTTAATTCTTGTTTTATTTTTATATTTTTATCTCTTATGTGTGTACGTTGAAATCTGTTCAATTCAAGAAAATAAGCAGTCCTTTGACTCAATGAGATGAGGATGACATGTACGACAACGTGTAAATGAAGTGCAATCTTGTAGAGACTCAGGCCTACCACTTTTGAAAGAGTAAATGGCCAAACATCAAAGTTCACCGGTAACCACCATCTAGTATTCAAGTTATATCTGCATAAAAATAATTACCGTTACTAGGATTTGAACTAGAGGATCTTCGTCTCCAAAAATCAGCTGTTAAATAAAACTGATTCGTGGTGAAGATGTTACCACTAGACCAGCTCAGTAGGTTGGCAGTTTTACTACAATAATTTTATAAAACTACTCTATGTATTTCTATTGTTATATATTTTAACACATGATTATTTTTGGAGTTCTAATAGGTTGATTTCTACAGTTCGTTTTCAGAATCTTTATACCGTACTGATTTTTTAAAAATATTGTGACAATATCTAAAAGGAAAGAGTGTTCAAGAATTCTCAAGAAGGACTGATATTTAAAAGGTTTTAATGTAAATAATAATAGTTAGTAGTAAAATAAATAATAAATAGGGTTTCTAAGAAATAGAAATATTACGCATTAATGGTTATGTAGGCTTATAGTATAGGTCAGCCTATTGTTGTATGGCTACCTTAGGAAGCCGGGTATCTATTAGACAATTGACTCTTTTTCAACCATTTTATTCAGTTATAATGAGTTGTTTTTTTTTTTTGCAAAAATGTTGTATTATTATTATTATTATTATTATTATTATTATTATATCGAAAATCTCTGTCCTACTATTCCGTTTACATAAAAGTAAAAATATTACTTCCATTTTAACAATACAATATTTTATGTATGTGACAAGAAGTATAGTAGTATAGCTTCTACTGTACGCACAAAAGACTTAAAGACTTTACAAAAAATATTTTACAAATAACCTTATTACTAGGTACCTATTAAAGTCATCTAAACTAATGTACATTTATTTACTAAATCGTAGCAAGTTGATGGTTTTCAAGAAATCAGTCTTCGTTGATGTTTGAGTAATCAACATCATGTTAATACATCAACATGTAAATGTTTAGTGATGTTAATGCACGAACATCACATGGCGTAGAAGTTGATCATCGTAACTCCCTGTAAATTTATTTTCTTCTCATCGCCGCCCCAATGTTCAGGACCTGATTCAAGATCTCATGTAAATGTAGATATTATTTTTTGATTGGTTTTTAAGTTGTTTCCATAATCATTATTACCAGTATTTCGTTATAATTTTATACCAACCACCCTTTTATTATTTTATTTTGAACATTTTTGCTGATTTTAAATCCACGTTCATAAAATTATGTAAAAAAGGTTATTTAACATTTGCGTAGCAAATAGAAAAATTCAATTTTATTTTAGACTAAATTTATTTGTAAATATAACTTAAGCAAAAATACTGCCTCATAAACAAAAACTGTAAATCGTAACTAATTGGTTACAAACTTATTCACTCTTCTGTAATTTTTTAAATTAATAATGTAGTAGTAATGGTTGTATTCAGTTCGCTACTTAACTTAGCGAGTTGACAGTATTTTAAAATGCTTGAACTTTGTATTTTGTTTTTATTCAATAAATCTATCGTATTTTGTGTATTCTACTTTATTTATTTATGATAAAACTTTAAAGTTTATTATGATTAATTTCTTCGAAGAAAGTAAAGTTTAAAGTAGGCTACTAAGCATATAATAATTACAAACAGTTAATTAATAACATAATTACCTACAGTGTAGTTCAGATGTTCGGTTTACAAGTTTGACTGATTTTAAAGTTTTTAATTAAAATCTATTTGATTAGATTTAGTAAGTTTACAGTTTTATAAACTAATTATTTCGTATTTAACTAGAACGAATTAGTTTTTATCTAGAATGGAATAGTTATTTAATTAGTATTTGGTTCAGCTAGATTTTTGAAGCACATTACAATTCATTGGTTTTTAAATACTAACCGATTCAATTTATAATTAATACATGAGATTCAGTTTCTATTTCGATGAACAAAACACACATCAGTTAATGTTGAAAACAAGTAGACTAAGTGTTTTTAACCTCTAGGAGATAATGTTTTTAAAAAATCTGATTATTTTTACATTAATCAACCACAGGATAATATATTTTCTTGACGAATTATCCTTTTTCATTGAATATATAAAATTATATTGTAGTTTATAGAAAAAAATACAATATTAATATTACACGGTAAATGGGCGAGAGAAAATATTGGTGAATGTTTTATAATGACGTAAAAACATTTCTTGAGGATGAACCGTTTCAAAAATTTATGGTGAATTGGATTACCGATTAGTAAAAAAGTTGAAATAGTTCGTTAATTTAACGATTGGAAAAATGACGAAGTAAAACTTAAAGAGGCAGTGTAGGAGTGGACAAGATTAAAAAAATAGCTCACGTGAAGTCTGTAAATTGACAAAATTAGGCCTACTATTGATGATAACAGTAGACTATTTATACAAACAATTAAATATGTAGACTACGTTAATAATATGTCAAAAAAGCTTCCTGAGGTAATGCGTTCTCCAACTTTTACTCCTATTTACCCCTACTTACTTTACTCTTACTTTACTTTGGTTGAAATCTCCAAAATAATAATTTTCCTAAAACGTTAAAACATTTGTCGAAAATCAAACATCTAGACATCGTCTATCTCAAAAGTTTAGAAACCTAGTATCTTCGAGACTAATTTCAACTAGTGCTACGTCCTAATAATTTTTTAAAGAAATAACAATGAAATCAGCTACTTTTACAATTTTTTCATATTACAAATATTTTCCTTTTGCCCAAACAGTCTAGAAAAAATCAAAAATTTTAAGAAAAGATGTGTACATTTTCTTTAAACAATCCAACACGAGGAAACGAAGAAGTTGATGATAAAAGGATTAATTAACAAATAATGTAACACAATTTCTTTTAGATAAGATTGAATTTTGTTGATAATAGCTATATTTTCTGTAAAGGAATGATATTTTTTAAAAATGAATCGAAAGGTGTTGAATTGCCGAATAAAAGGATAAAAGGAATTTACAAGTACAAAAAATGTTTGAAGAAATATTATATGATAATTGAGCAAATGTAACACGCTTAAATATTAATGAACAGAGGAAGCATGAGTGATAAAAAATGGATACCGACGTCGTGGTTGCCAGAAAATACTGCTGGAAATTTAGATATTTTGCCATATTTTGATATATATTAGGACAAATTTTAGTGAAAATTTTTGTTGGTTTAATTTTTAATTGTTGAGATATAGCCGCTGAACGAATGTAACCATTCAAAACCATAATGCAGATATATCCGTAAACCGACCTGTGAAAAAGATATTTTGGCAGATTTATCCACCAAATTGACTCCAAACTTTAATTAAATAAAGTACTTTTTAAAAGAATAAAATTTTAATGTTTTCAACTGTAATACCATACCTAAATTAAAAGGAACAAATAATGTTCTAACGTTTTATATAATAAATAAATTGTAGCTTACATGTAACCACGACGATTTACATAATTTTTTAAATCATAACAATTGCATTTAATAACTGAATTTTGAAATATTTATTGTACCTATTAATTATACACATAAAATAAGACATAAACACACCATTTAGTACTTATCTAACACAATATTTTTCTTTCATTTTTAAATGTAACCTTTGTCTACAAGCTAATTTATTCCTTTAAATAACACCATGTTTATTCATTATTTTCTAAAGTACTGGCTTATTCGGATTATATAATACTGAAATTAAACATTGTTAAAGATATAAATCTGCACGAATAGTAAAACTGAGATTGGAACCGGATATACCTCTTAATATCGCTTGAAAACATTGCATGTTAAATTTAGTAGTCACGAATTCTTAAAGCATAATAATTAAATAATCCATTTTATGTATATTAGATTCCACTTGGTTCTACTTTTTACAACAACACCTAATGTTATTTATAAACAAAATAAAAAATGCATTTAATCAACGGAAGTTTCGTCGTACTATTTTTAATTACAAACAATTAAAAAGGACATGAAAAACAGTTCATTGATAAAATAATTTAATTTTATTTCTCTTATTGGTTAAATTTTAGACCACGCGAGGTGATTTCACACTAAATTGCCGGCCTAAAAAAAACTATTAATTTAATAAACTGTCCTTTTAAGTAGACATATAGGATAGATTCCTAGTGTACAAAAAGTCACAGTAATGTTAAAACATCATAAAATTACATTGATACACACAGTACCGCTTAATTAATTGGAATAATCGATAAAAAAACAAATTTCTTTTAATACACAATTTCTTAACGGAAATGAACAAATTTATATTTTATTAGTTGATATGTTCTCTTTGGGTCTTTATGACTTCATGACATCATTGAGGCATTGATTCAACAAGTTTTTGACATGTTTTTCTTTCAATTCATCATCATGAAACCATATCTTGATCAGTGAAGAAATCACAGAAGTTTTTGTTTTATAGTTTATTTGTGCAAGTTTTTGCTTATAAATTGACCACATTTTCTCGGGGTTTAAGCCTGGTAAGTTGCCAGGTCATTCAAGAACATTTATATTATTTTCAGTGAAGAAATTATTGTATTTTTTAGATGTTGTATAGCAAGGTACAAGATCTTGCTGGAAAATCTTGTCGCTAGCTAGAAACAATTTTGTTGAAAGGTTGAAACTACTCTTCTCTGGAGCAAATATATATCAGAATTTATCATTCCTTCTACAGGAACCAATGGTCCTGATCCATGAAAGGTATATCTCTAAGGTCCGCTTCGGGATCTGGGTAAATTAAATAATTAACAAACTATTGGTTAACAAACAAATATTATTATGCCCTATAAATTACAATTAATGATATTACTCAACCTATCAATGAATTACAATATTACTACAAATAACTTACAATAAATAATAAATTATTTTCAATAAATTTATCACATTCAATAAACTAAATCCTGCTTATAAACGATACCACATAAGTGTTACGCAATACACAGTGCTCGTTGACCTTCTTCAAAAGTAACTGTTAAGCACTACTCAGTATATACACTCGTCGAACACAGATCAAAGACTAACTATAACTATACTGACTGCGCTTATGTAGGTGAGCTATGGAGATTTCGAGAAGGTCAGAGATTTTGGATATAATAATAAAAATACAAAATTTTTTGCCGGTTTCTGGATAAATCTTAAACTTAAACAAGTTAGGACTGAATAAAAGGTGTTGCAAGAATGGCCAATTATCTAAATAGATACACCGACTGTCACACAATAGCCATTACAACAAAAGACCTGTGCTAACCATTCATATTACTACATAATATTTCTAACTATTTCTTGAAAACTCTATTAATTCTTATTATTTTATTTTTGACACTTTAAATTGAAATTTAATATCTGTTATTAAACTAATACAACAATTTCTAAATGTGAAGCTAATGCTCCAAAACTTTATTTACTTGAAGGAGCGTGCAGTCATCACCACAGTCCTACAGTTGGCCAAGAAGATCTCTTGCCCAGAGTAGCTTCAAACGTCTGCGGTCAGCACCCGGTATCCCTAGTATACAAATGACTCATGTTTTGTATGAGAGGGTTGTCATGTAATTCTAATTTGTCATTCATCGTCTTGTATAGATGTTTCGCGACATAAATTACGTATGGGATTTGTAAGTCTTTGTGCAACAAAGAATTTGTCATGTAAAAGGGGCATTGCGTTATCGTTCGTAGAATCTTGTACTGAATCGCTTGTATACGTTTCGTGTGTGAAGGTTTAACAGATCCTTAGTTGAACTCCATATGTCCAGATTGGTCTTAAGACTCTCTTGTACATTGTTAATTTGTGTGATATGTTTAATTTAGAACGTCTATCCAGAAAGCGTTTTAGTTGATAGAAGCGTGTTTTGACTGTGGCGTGTGTGTGTAACATGTGCAATCCATGCAAATTTTCTGTCCAAGTGTAAGCCGTAATTGCAGAACAGTCGGACGTTAAACCAAAAAAAAAGTGTAAGCCTAAGTAGCGTGTTTGAGTAGTGTGAGATAGCGGAATATTGTTAGTGTAAACGGTTGGGCAGTTTTGTCGTCTACAAGTAAACGTCATTTGTTGTGATTTGTTTTTATTAATTTTAATTTTCCAAAGTTTAAGCCTTGACTCTATCTGGTGTAAATGGTTTTGTGTCTTTCGAGTCTTATTAATTACAATAACATTTAAAATCACGGTCCTTTTAAGAATTCTCGAACACACGTTTCCTTTACATGATAATTGTCACATTATTACAAAAATATAGCAAAGTTTCTATAGTGTTCCAATTAATTTTAGCAGTACTGTATTCAACACTTTAATACACAGAGACACGAATATACCCACAGTGCAAGAACAAACTCAAAAGTTTTGCAACAGTTAGGCAACCAAATACAACTTAAAAACCATCAAAAACCAAAAGCCATCAATTACCAGTTGAAGACGACAGTAAAATCAACAAACTCTGTACAGCGTACACCCAACTTATATATTTTAAAAATTATAAGTCAAGAATAACTCAGTAAAAAGTTTAAATCATACAGTTATATCACAGGATATTTCTCACTGAAGACTTACATTCACAACACATCTATTTGTTCTCTTATTAGAGCAGATCGTAGATTCACAGTAACACAAAAATACCTTTATTGTAAATTTAACAGCATTTTTCTCATTGTCAACTTACTCGATATCAATCTCCTATTAACTAAAATATTACACAAATATCAGATGAAGAAGTAATGCAATGTATCTATATCAAAGGGAATGTGGGTTCGAGAATTTTAGAGGAAGACCGAGAGATTAAAAATCTTAAAGTAAACAATAATAGTAATAAATAGGTTTTTCCGAGAAATAGTTAGAAATATTATTATGTTTCAAAATAAACGGTTTTTTAGTAATGGTAGCTATTTTTGTACCTATTTAGATAATAACTGGCCTTTTTGTAACACCTTATATTTAATCCGAATTTGTTTACAGTTGTTAAGATTTATCCAGAAGCCGTCAGAAGGATTTTATACTGTATTATTATATCGAAAAATCTTTGTCTTTTCTCGAACTCTCCATTAGCCTACATTATATAATCAGCCAGTTTGTTTACGGTCGAGTTAGTCTGTGATTGAGTGAGCGTATTCCATAGTGCAAACTAGTACGTTAGAAAAGGTCAACGTTACTGTGAAAAACTGTCATTTGTTTAACTTTTATTTATTTTGTAGTCTATCGTTCTTTTGTTAGTAGTAATTAATAAATCGTTTAAGTTATTTTATTAGTTGATTATAATTTAGTTTGTTATATATTAATTGATTTAATCGTAATACACTAGAAGATTGTAGTCACTTATTTAATTGTAATTATTAGTTGTAATAAATAGTACTTGTAATTTTAAATTTTACCCAGATTGCGAAACTGACCTTAGAGATAAGTGTCACAATAATATTACAACCACAGCTGAAATGTATAATATATCCGATAATAGTATAATCAACAAAAGATAAGTAAATTTTGTAAAGTGGTGAAGATGTTCCTTTGATGTTACATTTTCAATAAAGCGTAACAATCGAATTATTTTTGAAACAAAGTGGGTACACTCCCACACAGCCTTTCACTCCCATATTTCA
Source organism: Catonia carolina (assembly GCA_035578175.1). Taxonomy (NCBI): domain Eukaryota; kingdom Metazoa; phylum Arthropoda; class Insecta; order Hemiptera; family Achilidae; genus Catonia; species Catonia carolina. Next base: position 20,846,983 of record JAQMRL010000013.1, read on the forward strand.
AATTTAATCGCACTATTAGGAAATTGTTTACTATAAGTTTCTACTTTAAATTGAATTAGAAAACCGATATTGTCGAGTGATATTTCCCCTTTAAATAATTTTGCAACCCTAAATCATGTTAGGTTTTCATATTACTGTAAGCCTGCCATGTTGAGAATGATACTTGAGAGTTAAGTACATGTGACTAGTTTTCAAGGGTACAAGAAGTCTTTCTCTTACATTTCTCTCTTCAGAAGAATATTGTGTTATTGTGGAGTAGCAATATTTTTCTTTTAAACAAATATATATCCTTAAAAGTTTCTTTTGGCATTTTATAACGTTAAAATTATTTTGCAAAATATTTAAATATTTTCTTTTTGTTTTCTAGGAATTTAGTGTTTACGAAAACTAATGAAAAAAACATCTTACAAGTAGTCTGATATGTTGATCTACATAAGTATTAAATATACTATACACTTATGCTATGAAAATTCATATAAACCTATAAAATAAATTAACTAGAATTTACAAACTAGTGAAACAGTATATTTTTGTGGAACGGAGTTAGAAAGCGAAACTTATTCTGAAACTCAGGAAAGCAGATTATAAAATTTAATACATTTATACATTAAATTTAATCCGATTCGTTGATTTTAAAGCTTGTAGGTAAAGTTTTAAAGTGTATCAGGATTTCTAAAAACTTTTTATCACGGTAACTATTTTACATTTTCAGATAGGTGGGCGTGTTTAAGATATAAGTATTAACAGTTTGTCTAATTAAAAGAAAATGGAGTTTACCAAAGTTTGTTTAACAAAAACATCACTTTCTTATATACGGATTTATTCTAAATAAGGTAGAAATGTTATTTTCATCAGTGCGTTTAATCATTACATAATGATAGAATTTTTAATTTTAAAAACTTGCATTCCATCTAAAAGGACCTTGTGTACCTTATTACTAGTGGTACGCTTACCAGCGTCTGGTAACGCTCAAAGGATATTGTAACCGTTACCACATTTTATCGCTGGTTTAAAGGCACCACGTGCTCACCCTCATCAGTCCTGGTTCCAGGAAGAATTTATAATTAGTGTGGCAGACGATAATGTCTCGTGAACATTTCTTGGTTGTTTGATCACTACTTACTATTCAACACCACTGCTTTCTCCACTTTTATCAACATTTATTTTCAGAGGTTCATGTTTTATGTTTAACTGTTTTGCACATTAAAGGACTAATAGAATAATACAAAAGATCTCAAGTGCGAAGGTTAAAAGTTAACAGTGAAACAATCCCAAACCTGATTGGGATAGGTCTTCTCATTAAAATTTGAAATGTGTAAAGAGGTTGTATTGAGTACCAAATAAAATTATTAGACAAAACTTTGAAAATTTTCTATTGAAAATATATTTTATTGAGACAGAGAAGTTGAAAAATCATTAATACTCATATTATAAGAAAACCACGTATCTAAATCAATATATGAATAATTGTAATTCTGAATTTTTAAGGCTGTCGTTGAAGAGAAGAATATATTAAGAGATGGAGGGACTTTTAACAGGTCAATGAACAAATCTTTGAAAGCGACGATATTGGTAATTTCAGAAAGTGGTTCATTGATATTTCGGTGGAATTCCATTCAGGCATGAGAGGATAAAGTATGTTTCACCAAACTCCGGACAAGATAAAGCAGGAGAAGAAGAAGAGAGCGAATAAAATAAACAAAATTTTGTTTAGAAATTTAGAAGAAAACTCGTACTGTTTGCCAGTCATTTATTTTCAATACCATTATGGAAGGGAAATAAAGTAATGAATATACGAACTGCATGAATATAAGATTTCCTTAAGGAAAGCACAGAATATTTGATTATACCTATTTATGTTAAAAATATATAGATATATAAATAAAATGTGTCGCATATTCTTACTGAAATAGAAAGAAAAACACCTTTGCAGATAAGCAAAGAAAGTGAATTTCCATGTCTTATTAGGAAAGAAAAGCTACTCACACTCTTCATTTTACGTATCACTACCAGAATTTCATTATGCACATCTGTACATAAAAAACAGGATAAAAGTCTTTTCATAATGTAAACTGAATCGACATTAAATTATATACGTAAATGTAATCCCAAGTACTGTACGATAAAATTATTTGTAACTTATCAATTAGAGAGTAAAGAGAATTTCTAGAGTGTTTGGTAAAAAGAGTATAAGTCAAAAATTGGTCAAAATGAGATAAGTCAACAAGCAGATGTAAAAAATATCTAGATTTTTTTGGTCTAGTTAGTATAAGTCAACAATAAATACTCGAAGAGATATTCAGTTTGGTTTAAATAATATAATTCTGAGCCTTACATTTGTGTTTGGTAAAAACAGTATATGTTGACTTATACTATTAGAGTCACCATTACGAGAATTAGATATTGGTCATAATAGTATAAGTCGTAAGTTAGGATAGGTTGTGCTTGATAACAAATCATATGGTAATCAGCTGTTGCATTGTTTTAATCTGTTCTGTGTGTATGTAAGCGTTTAATATTGTAAACGTATTTTGAATTCAATATTTATTAAAAATAAATTACGTAATTGTGCTTTATAGTTCAATAAGTAAAATGTCTTTTCGGGAAATAACGCAGTTCAGTATGACATTAGCAAACCTGACAAATGAAGGTATGTATTGACATTAATTCAAAGTTAACCTATAAAACGTTATTAAACCTTGTTAGGAAATTTGGAAACCTTATAATAACGGGTTTGGTTATTATTGTCTTCTGAAATAATTTCTATGAATAACTGCATACAATATATTTTTATTATTTCTGATGGAAGATCAGGTTTTTTCATACTGCTTGCTTATTTCATAATCATAATCAAGCCCTTTATTTTTGTTTCTTATAACCTCAGTTGTTTATAAACACTCAGTTGTCTTCTTTTATTTTGTTGTTATAAAACTAATAAAGGTTCAAGAAGTTGTAAACATCCGCAATGAACTCTGAAAACAGATTACTTTGTGTTTTTGGTTAATGTATTTTACTGATTTCAGAATATTCTAATAAATTTGCTTTCCAGTCCAATAAATAATTATAAAGAAGCTTATTATTACTATCATTGTGCTATGATCTAACTAAATTATCGTCCTTTTCTGAAAAACAAATAATTTGAAGCCAAAAAAATGAATATTATCTAGATAAAGTAGGTAATTGTTTTCCTCCTATTTTAAGAAGGTTTAAGTTCTTGGTCCCAAATATCTGTTCATCATGTTTATTTATCTTAATTTATTTTCAGATTCTGATGAATCTATGTCTGACAGATCATCTGATCTTAATGATGAACAGATTAAGATGGCTTTATTATAGAAGAATCCATTGTCAGTACGTCAGAAATTAGGGTTAGTTTTATTGATAGTGAACTGACTGAAGTAGGAAGAATCTTTTCTGAAAGTGATGACATAGATCTTGATGTAAATTATATTCCCTCAAGCGACCAAGATACAAATAGTTCTGAAGATGAGATTCCATTACAATCAAATAAACGAACACCTAAGAAATTAAAAAGAAAATTGTTACTGATTAAAACCGCAGCTGACACTTCTGATGGTAATGAAATTATTAATAACAATCATGCGGAAGTAATTGAATTATCATTAGACTCTAAAATTTCTAAAAATCTGAGAGAAAATCAGACGGAAAAAAATTCCAATAATATTTTAAAGAAAAGAAAACGTAGTGCAAAAGGAGAAGGTGTTTTCTGCCGTAAAATTAGGTTAGAAAGAAAATATTGTCGTAACAGTGGCAAAGAATACATTACTAGTAAGGGGAAAGTAGTTGTCGGTCGAGTCTCTAAAGATATTCGTATGTGTAGATCAAAATGCAAGGAAAAATTGGAAAAGCAAGTGGGAAACAAAATGGTCAAAGAATTATTGTTTGACGAGTACTGGTCTATGGGAGAAAGGGACAGGACGTGTGGCTTACTTATGTGGTCTAATTGATACCAAATCTCCTGCAACAAGCCGAAAAAGAACTAACGACCCAGAAAAACAGCATAATAGGACTGCAACAAACTCATTTCATTTTTGTATTAATGGGGAACGTACAAAGGTGTGTAGAAAATGCTTTATGGACACTCTGGGCGAAACCAACATGTTTATTACTCACGTTATTAAAAATAAAGTTCTTTAGTTGTCAGGGATACCTGAACGTGATAATAGAGGCCGAAGAACTCCGGCAAATAAAATTAGTGATGCTAGATTACTTGAGCCAGAACAAAGAACTGCAGCCAGAACAACTGTACAATTCTCCTTTGGCAATTTCTGAAGCAAAGAAGAAGGATATACTTCAGTTACTTGAACATATCCCTGATGTGTTTCACCAATTTTATAAAGATTTAAAATCATCAAAGGGAACACCAGACACTTATCCGGATATTGAAGGACACGAAGAAGATGATTAAACTTTTTAATTCACATAAGGTTTATCAGTTAAATTGAACTTTATATTTTATTTATTTTAAATTACAATTATCACTATCTTTTATTTTTATTATTTTACAATATTTTTAAGGTTTTTATTTAAGAAAATATTACTATTAAACGTTAATTTTACCTTTAGTAAAAATGTGTATCATTCCATTATTTTATTGTTCTACAAAAATGTACCTACTTTTATTCAGTTTCAATAAATTTGTGAACTTCTAATATGATAGATTTTTTTAAATAATAGGCGATTTAATGGTTTTTTTGTATTGTTTCTTTAGTTTTAAACGTTAGGCTTGGTTTAGTTTAGTTAACTAGGTCAGAAAGCTGAAAATACATTAGTTATGTTTCACGCACAAAGACATATTTTGTACTTTTGTTAGGCATCTTAAATAAAAAAAAAGATTAACCAAATTTTATTAAATTTGTATGATAAAATTTATAAAATTATTCAACAGCTGAATTTAGAGCACAGGGTCAAATAGTATAAAGTCATGTAAAATTTTTGATCAAAATAGTATAAGTCATGCATCTCTGTAAATATTAAAAGTTTTATAACTTCAGTCACACACAACAATTCATTGTTAAATAATCATATTAATAATCATTAAGTTAAATGTAATTGATGTTTTTAAAAAATTAGAATCAATAAAATGTGTCTCCTGAAAATTATGAATTTTTGACTTATACTCCTTTTACCAAACACTCTAGATTTAATATGGTTATATTCTGATATAGATCTTTACAATATTTATTTTACGTCTGACTTTTCTGCAGTTACTGCAAATGCAGACGATGATAAGGGTGATAAATGAAAAATCTATCAAGCTAATTGGTAATCAAACCAGGGACACCTGGCATTGAAGCCAGTTGCGCTGCCCTCTACTCTACGGGCAACCATAGCTTTATATTTCTCCCGTTCACAATAAACGTACATAAAGTATGAAAAGTTTTGAGATGATGAATAATACCCAAATCCTGAAGTTTTATTAGTTTTTACGTTTAATGACAGAATTAGGTAATTAAAAAAGTTGTTTTCTAAAAATATGTTTATATTTATGTCGATATTATACTTTCTAAACTGGATACAGCCGGATAAATTTTACTGAAAATTGAAATTAAGACTGCCTAGTTTTTAAGTTGTGTCTTGCCTAGCCTCTTAATAAGGCTTTCTGTAGATAATCAAACTTGTGCAGCGTGTGAGACGATTAATGAGTTCACAATGATTAATGAAATTTATTTTTTTGGAAAGAAAACTTCGGGAAAATCAAAAAATCACTTTAACACAACTACTTCCTATTCTTCTTCACGTTCTTTTTCTATCGGTGGTTAATAGTCATAAAAGCAAATTTTATTTTTGACATTGCTAACCTAAATAGTTCTACGAAGAAACTATGATAGGCTACCAGTCCCACAGAACAAAGAACCGAAATGTTTTTCTGTTTTCATACGCACTGAATTTCTATTACTTTGCTTTTATAATTAGAAGCAGCAGATAATATTTTTCTCTGCACATAATATGTCCAAAATACTCCAGTTTCCTTCTCTTTACCGTGTTTTTGTATGTTACTTATTATATTCTTTGTTTCTTTTTTATAATTTCTTATGGCACTAAAATTTAAATTTTCTACTTGAAGAACATTTTTATTAAACAAAATGTGTGATTGAATTCCAAAAAATATACAATAAGTATCGAAATTATTTCAAAGAGATAACTTGAAATATTGTTTTTAATATTTATATGTTAAATAGAGTTGTTTATAAATTTCCGTGAAAGTTCTTAGCAGAAAGTTTTATAAAACTGTGAAATTAAGCTTTAAATAGTCAACAACTATAATAATTTAATATTAAGAACAATTGCGGTAGTAAGTAAATCTGACAGAAAATCCTTAACGTAGAAATTTCAGTTATATATTATTTTCTGAAATACTCTAAAGTGGAAACAGAAGTAAGAAGTGGAAATAATTTGCAATGCTTAGTTTCTCTATAATTCTAAAGTAACTATAATTTATACAGAAGTTAATTTATATTTTCATAACTAGTTCCTAATTAGTCATGGTACTTTTTAATCATTCATTTATTAACTTCTATCAACTTCTATTCTTTTATTTTGTGAAACAGAAATAGCGTAAAAATTATGTGGTTATAAGATTGTTACAGTATTCTTTCTTGTGTGTGGTCTTGAAAAATTGAAAGTGCCCCATATTCGAACGCATATATCTATGAGTTCTTTTTAAGTTACCTCCCGCAACTGCCTGATAACTGGTACTGCCTGATGAGAGTGACACTGATAACTGTTAACGTAACAGCATTGGTAATTTTACCCTATCGAATCAGTTTTCAATCAAAACTGTTATAAACAGCAATTGTTAATAATCATTCATATTCAATCACTCTACACTGATCCGCGGGCTTCTAAACAAAACTATCAGTCATACACAGCAAATATTGTCGCCACCGGCTTGTAGTAGTCAAATTGCAAAAGCCAACATAGGACCGGCCGGAGCGGATGGGCATCCGGCGGCATAGTTCAAAAAGGAAAAAAGGAATGGTTGGGGAAGCTTTTGCCGCTACCTCAAGAAGAGGAGCAGCCGCTGGTAGGCGAAAGGAAGGTCGTCTGTACCGCTGCCTAAACGAATAGGAGCAGTCACCGACGCAGCGAGCACTTTTTACCGTTGCCTACACGAGGAGCAGTCGCCGGTGAAGCAAAGCGGGGTCGTCTGTACCGCTGCCTAAACGAATAGGAGCAGTTTGCCGATACAGCGAGCACCTTTTACCGCTGCCTAGAAGATGAGCAGTCGCCGGTGAAGCGAACAGAAGGGACTTAATGTTGAGTGACAATTACTTTTCCGTATCGACCTTCTCGAGTAACTGCGCATTGGCGCAGTTGGTAACGTGCTCGCCTCTCATCATGCGGTCTTGGGTTCGAATTCCATTCAGGCACGGTAATTTTCATGCGTTACAAAAAATCATTTCATCCTTCACCGTCTGCATTAGCAGTAATTGCAGAACAGTCGGACGTTAAACAAAAAAAAAAAAATTCTCGAGTAATAGGATCGATACTGACTGATCACCTTCACGACTTCTCCATTTCTCTTTCTTCTCCTCGTTTCGGCTCAGTCATGTGTTGGTGCTAGGTACCCGCCGTTGTAATACCTACTGTGAGAGGTTTGACCGCTGCGTTATTTACCGGCAGCAGCAATTACGCCAAAGCGCCAACAGTGGGCCAAACACGAACGACGGACCGGCGTAGAAACAGAACAGTATCAAGATTTAAATAGAAAGATTTTGGTAAAGAAAATACAATAATAATAATAAAGGCTATCTTTGAGACTGATTCTAAGAAATTAATTAATTATTAGCAACATTAATTATGTTGCTAGTAAATTAATATGCATTTAAAAGAAGCAAACAAAATAGTTTATTTTAAATATCCGTTAAAAATAATCTTTTTAAGAAATAAAAGAAAACAATCAATTAAATGGAACCGTTAGCTCATAAATATATATTAATGGTATCGGCGTAATTGTGATACATTTAAGGTATGTTTGTGTCGGCATAAATTTAGTAAATCAGCTGTTTCTCTTTGTTTACAAACGTGTATTTTTGTAATAATGGAGAGATTTAATTAATTTACTGCGAGTGATTAAACACGTGGTGAGTTGATATCATTGTTTTTGTGTTTATTATTGTTGTATTTCTTTAGGCATAAATTTGTCTTTTGTGGGCTTTTAAAGATTTCGGTGCATTTTTGCACTGAAATTACATAACCTTCATGATGGCTTCTGAGTACAGGAACCGTCATGGCACATAGAATCCAACGTTTAGTTCAACCCTTACGGCATCTTCACCTACTACTAACACAAATTCTCAGTCCAATATCAAAAGTTACGCGACTGCTACGAAGACTGACTTGTTTCCAACAAAGGAACAAGCAATAATTATAGACGCTATCGACGGTATTTTAGTTAAAGAGTACGTCACTTCGATTAGCAAAATTATTAACCCATCAAATATCCGTTTTGTCTCACGTATCTCCAAAAATAGAATTTGCATGTACCTTACCACTGCGGAACTAGTAACTCAAATCACCGAAAACAACTCAACCATCTCGATCGGTAGCAACACGCTTACTATCAGGCCACTTCTAACGAAGTTCAAGCGAATTATCATTTCAAATGCTTGTCCAATTATACCACACTCAAGTTCTCGAAAAAGAGCTCCTAAATTTCAATGTTAGGTTAGGCTCTAAATTAACCTTTTTACGAGCTGGAATGAATGACCCTGGTTTTTCTCACATTATGAGCTTCAGACGACAAGTTTACGTTCATCCAGAATATGCCGATAAAATACCCGAGAGTGTAAAAATCGATTACGATGGCACAACGTACTGGCTTTATCTATATACGGATTCAATATCCTGCTTTGTATGTAAATCCCACGGACACGTGGCAAAGTATTGCCCAGAAAATCCTGCTGAGAACAACATCGTCCTTGAAAGGGAAGCCGCACGTACTGATAACGTAATGATTGAAAATATAGCGGAACAAAATCTTCAAGAAGTAAACCCAATCAACGAAAATAATTCTGAAAATGACAGCGTGAGAGTCGATCAGGGCCAGGCACTGCATGACGCTGAAATAACGATTATATATGCCAACGATGACAGTAACAAGGATCTTCCAGTCCCGGTGCGAAGCCAATCAGGGTGCCCGACAAATTTATATGTACAATCCAAAACTGAAAAGCGTCCTTTCTCGTCGTCGAGTTCGACAGCAAAATCACAAGTTGGAAGCAATGACATACCCAATGAAGGAAATTCCTGGACGGAAGTGAAAGTGAGTCACCAGAAGAAGAAAATCAAGAAGAACACTGTAGATGAAAAATCTATTGACGAACAACTTGCTCCTGTTAAGGAGCTTTTGTCGCAAACTAATAATAAATTCCCCTTGGACTACATCAGACTCAAAAGCCTTCTCGAAAGAACAAAAGGTGTGTCAAATATCATTGACATTGTAAAAGAATATTCTACCGATGTTCCAGGACTTATAGGACTACTGACAACAGTATATCCCCTTCTCTCTGAAAGAGCCATTAAAGTAAGAATTACAAAAATCAAGAAAAAATTACAAATTTTTACTTACGACAAAGATGCTGGAAACTCCAATCCAAGTGATTGCGACAGTTTTGCTGACGGAGAAGACTCACAAAGTATTTATTAATGGGGAGTATTTTGCAGTGGAATGTTAATGGGTTCTCACCGCAATTGGAAAATTTACAAATTCTATTACATGATCTGAGACCAGCTATTGTCTGTCTTCAAGAGACTAATTTCAAAAACGACTATTGTTCAAAATTGAAGCATTATAAACATTTTTTCAAAAACAGAAGGGACACTGAGCGTGCTAGTGGTGGTGTAGCAACTTACGTCAACAATAAATATCCGTGTGAAAATATTCCCCTGCAAACCGATGTCGAAGCTTGTGCTGTATCTGTCCCCTTGCCAAGCGGGTTTATTACTATCTGTAATATCTATCTCCCAAATTCTTATAAATTTTGTCTTCTAGAGTTAAAATATTTGATTGGCCAACTTCCACCACCATTTATAATATTAGGTGATTTTAATTCTCATAGTACGTTAAGGGGTTCCAACAAAACAGATAGCAGGGGGATAATTATAGAAAAATTACTTGAGGACCCGAACATCTGCATTTTAAATAAACCTCAACATACCCATTTCAGTGTTGCACATAATACGTACAGTTCAATAGATCTAACTATTTGCAGTTCTCAAGTCATTCATCTTTTTGATTGGTCAGTTTCTGAAGATCTGTATGGAAGTGACCACTTTTATATTAATGTCAATATTAACCATCGAAATAACTTAATATCTTCTTTCCACCAGCCAAGATGGAATTTTCTGAAGGCTGACTGGGAGAAATTTAAATTGTCAGTATCAAATAACACCCGACATATTAGTTGCTTACAAAATTGTCAAGATGTTAATCATACAGTTGAAGAATTTGTGAACATTTTACTTGACGCTGCTGATTGCGCGGTGCCTAAAATAGACAACAGGAACATAGTTAGGCATGTTCCGTGGTGTGAATAGCCAGTGCAAGGAAGCTCAAAAAGCATATAAAACGGCTTTTAATCGTTTCAAGCGTCAACCAACATTCTACAACCAATTAATGTTTAAGAAATTACGAGCGAAAGCCAAGAGAATATTCAAGGAAAATAAAAAAATTATCTTGGATCAATTTTGTATCGTCGATATCTAATAAAACTACTACATCTGATGCTTGGTCTAAAATTAAGAAAATCAACGGAATGAAACAATCAAATGAAATAATTTTAGTAAATCCAGCAGACTATGTTGTTTATGAACCACTAAAAGCAGCAGATATACTCACCGATAAATTTGTTAGTAATTCCCGTGACTCCAACTATTGTGCCATCTTTCAAAAAATTAAGGAAGAATCGGATATCAAGATGGATCTCGTTTTGCAGCAGAACACTTCCTCAAATCCAGATTTGAACGATTCTATTTCATATGATGAGCTTGTGTCTGTTTTGCGACAAACTAAAAATTCTAGTGCTGGCCCTGATGGAATTTATAATGCCTTTCTGAAGAACTTGCCGGAAAGGGGAATACAACTCTTCAAAAAAATTATAAATAATATCTGGTGTTCAGGTAATATTCCAGAAAAATGGAGGCAAGCAATTGTTATTCCAATCCGTAAACTAAATAATGACAGTAGTAAAGCGGATAGTTACAGACCTATATCGCTTACATGTACGATGTGTAAAATTTTAGAAAAGGTAGTCAATAAACGTCTTCTTTGGTATCTACAACATATCAATTTTTTATCACCTTATCAAAGTGCTTTCAGAAAATATCGCTCTACCAGTGATCATCTAGTTAATATTGAAGCTAAAGTGTTTGATGCTTTTGTGAAGAATGAGCATCTTATAGCAGTCAGTTTAGATATAGAAAAGGCGTACGACATGGTGTGGCGAGACAGAATTGTTCGTATTCTATTAGATATCGGCGTCAATGGACGAATGCTGAACTTCATAGCCAATTTTCTTAAAACTAGATACATCTGTGTAAGGGCTAATGGAACCTTCTCAAAAACATTACAGATAGAAAATGGAGTTCCACAAGGATCTGTTCTAAGTATAACTCTGTTTTTAATTGCAATAAATGGTTTAATTCTGTCAATTTCGAAACCTATAGTCACGCTGGCTTATGCTGATGATATCACTTTACTTTGTAGTGGCAAAAATATCCAGACCACACAAAAGTTAATGCAACAGACTTTAAATGATTTAACCACTCTCGCATCTTCTACTGGTTTCTCTTTTTCAAAGACTAAGAGCAAGTACATAGTGTTCTCTAGAAATGTGCGATCTCACTTTAGTTCAACTTTGACTACTGGTTCTTTTCAAATAAAACGATGCAAAGAAATAAAAATTCTGGGTCTAATATTTGACGAAAGGCTTACATGGAGACCACAAATACACAAACTTAAAGCGGATTGCATGCAAAGAATGAATGTAATAAAATCCATAGCGTCTAGCAACTGGGGATCAGATAAGAAGACTTTGCTTAATACTTACCAGGCACTAATACGATCAAAACTGGACTATGGTGCGCTGGTTTATAACTCAGCAACGATCAGTACTCTCAAATTATTAGACTCTGTTCATTATGCCGGTCTTAGACTAGCTATAGGGGCCTACCGTACAAGTCCAGTAACAAGTATTCTGGCAGAATCCGGTGAGATGCCTCTTGATCTCAGAAGAGAAAAACTGAGTTTATCTTATGTATTCAAAATTGCCTCGTCTTTAGATAACCCTTCGAGAGATAACGTTTTTACAGGTCGGTACACAAATTTATACCAAACTCGCAATTCCTTGCCGAAGCCTCTGCGCGTAAGAATATCAAAATTTTTCACAAATATCCGTTCTTTACCGCCAACCATTATCCCATCAACTTTATATGAAGACCCGCCTTGGCTGATGAAAAATCCTATTGTAGATCTAAGCCTAACAAAATACAAGAAACATGAAACAAGTCCAACCATCTTTTATACTCTCTGTCTTGAATACCTAAATAAATTTGAAAGTTTTGAGAAAATTTACACTGATGGCTCAAAAACGTCAGCTGGAAGCGGGTGTGCCGTGGTAATGTTAAATAAAGAGTCTTTATTTAAATTACAAGATTGTTCCTCAGTATTCTATTGTGAGGCATATGCAATAAAAAAAGCATTTGAAGCCATAGCTTTATCCGATCGTAAAAAATTTGTGATCTTGTCAGATTCAAGAAGTGTTTTAGATTCCGTTAGAAGTATCGAACAGGATGAACCGATACTTCAAGAGATCATTAACGTCAATCACAAAATAACTAACTACGACAAAACAATAGTTCTGTGGATTCCTTCCCACCTAGGTATCAAAGGGAACGAGACAGCCGATCGAGCAGCCAAACGCGCCACTACATGCTCCAATAGGATAAACAAGTCTTTCCATCGAGATCTGCAGAAAATGTTCAGACACAAATTTGAAATAATTTGGAACGAGTGGTGGAAGACTTTAAGGACTAACCTACACACAGTACGGACTGACATTCAAGACTTACAACCAGAAATTTTTAAAAACAGACTTGACCAAGTGACTCTTACACGACTACGAATTGGTCACACTAAACTGACACACAGTCACCTTATGACGAAACAAGACTCTGTTTACTGCAGACACTGCAACACGAAATTAACTGTCAAACATAATATATTCTTGTGGAATGTCCTACCTTGAACACTATACGGAAACAATTTCACTTACCGGAGAATTACAAAGACTGCGTTAACCACACACAGTACACAAAGACACTGGACTTTATACAATTTTTAAATATTCAAAGACAATTTTAGTGCAAATAAAAGTGCAATCCATACAAAATAATTTATAATTTAAAAGTGGCCTTGACTTAATTTAAAAGTTCTTGACTTTAACAGATACATCTGTTAAAGTGTAATTTTTTTTTCTTATTGAAAAACATTATTGTAAACCTACAGTGTTATAACCTTATGTTATGAAATTAGTGTTTTTTTTATGTAATGGGGTCGCTAAAAACATAGAATGTTGATGCGACCATAATAAACCAATTATTAAAAAAAAAAAAAAAAAAAAAAAAAAATTAGTAAATGTTTGTGTGGGGGAAAAGTTCGTTAGTTGCCTCAATAGCCCATTAAATGTAAAATTAAAGTGTCGGTGTTTAAGTAAGCAATCACTACATCATAATAATATTAACTTGTATTGTGTGTAGTGATTGCTTACACATGTCTCGGAAATTTTAATGGAAAATGAGACCTTCGAAAGTTAAAAGAAGGGTTCTCATTGGTCCGACGTCATACATAAGAGGGGGGGGGGTTGTACCGAGTTTTTTATGGAGGGAAATTTTAATTTTTCAACAGATTATGGCTTGATTTCAATACAGTTTGTCGTAATTGCAATACAGTATGACGTGATTTCAATACAGTTTGGCGTGATTTCAATTGAGTTAAGTGTAATTATTAATAGAATGTAGCAGTAATTTAAATTATTTTTAAAGTTAATTAGAAGCGCGATATTTTAATAATGTTATAAATTGTGAGCTACGGAACGGAATAACCATTTAAATCAGGTTTCTATGTATAATATTTAGATCATAGTTATTTTTTAAAAATATTTGTTGTTCATCAATTGTTTAAGTATAATTAAATTATTTAAATATTATCGTAAAATTAATAAGTTATTTTTATTTTCGTTCAGCATTGCATGAATGTTTCCATTCCTCTCAATTATTTGTTGAATACCACATCTTTGAAAAAAAATACTTGATTTAAATTTATTTATTTATTTAAATTGTATGTTACCATACAAATTTATAATGGTACAAAGTGGTCAGACAAACGAAAAAAGATGATGAGTGAAAGGATGAAGAGGTTCTGGAAAGAAAGGAACAGGGAACAGAACATCATGAGAAAAGTTGAACGCTGTCTAAAGAAGGCCAAAACGTAATAAAAAAAAGGCCACCTCCGAGGCATAGTAGTTAGTGTGCCAGCCTACGAAGCAAAAGATCCCGAGTTAGATTTTTGGCTATGTTTGGAAATTATTGCATGCCAAAACCCAATTTTAATACCGAACACTAATAAACAAGATGTCAATGAGACTGAAATAAAAAAATACTATCAAATTAAAAAAAAACCATTTTTTGTGAGTTATGTACTTGCTTGTTTGGTTCCTTGTTAGATAAACCTAACCATCGGGTCTAATTTCCAGATTTTTTTTTTAACCAACAACTAGAGTACAAAAAAACTTGAATTTTCCTTTGATTAAAAAAAAAATCTGGAAATTAGACCCGATGGTTAGGATGTAAGTAAAAATTTTAAAGGACTAAAAGCGATAAAATCAAAATTAACTATTTTAGAGTTCCTTCTGTAAAGTGTTTTATATCCGATCATGGTAAATTGTAGTCTAATAATATTTACTATTTCATGGTGCGGTCATGCAAACATTATGTGTGTGTGTTTAAACCACATGAAAACATGTGGTTTAAATTTATGATACACGAAAATTGTTCCAATTTAACACTGGTTAAATACTTACTAAATTGTGATCCCAATGTATAAATAAAAAAATCAATTAACATTTACTCAGTAATTACACAACAAAGCACTCACATTTATTCTGCCTTCCCTTATTCTTTCCTATTACTTGTTATATTTCACCTCCGCATACGTTACTGAATTCTTCTTACCATTTTTGAGGTGGCCTTTCTTTATTCCTTTTCAATAATTTTGGGTACTATTTTTTTTACTTTCCTTGCCTATATGAATATATAGGAAGGAAAGTATTGTTTTCATGTCGATTTTTCGAAATCGAGTTTTCACCAGATCTACCCGTTTTCAGACCCCCTGAACCCAAAAACATGTATTTAGTCTGTGTGTGTGTGTGTGTGTGAACAAATTATCTCAAAAACGGAACTTCGGACAAAGTTTAAACATTTATTTTTAAATTGCTCAGTTTAACGGTAATTAGTAAGCTAGTTTTCTTTTTTTTCATGAAAATCTGTAAACAATTGTTTTTTTAAGATTTCAGCCTTTGTATGAATTTTATGACAAAAATGTATAATCAAATTTATAGGGCATCAAAAGACCTAAAACTTTTATTTTGAGCATTTTTAGGCTCTACAGAGCCTAGAAAATCGTGAAAGAGCGATTATTCGTATTATTAAGCCAGACTGAGATTGATTTTCATTTTGCATCATTCACTCATGATTAATATAAGGTTATGTTTTTTGAGGTTAGTTTTTTTGTTTATTTCTGTTTTTATACTAATATTATGTTACATTGTTAATTTTTACGATGGCAAGAGAAAGTTATGTGAGTGTTTCACACCAGATTTTTTTCTGTTTGTATTATTTAATCAATTATTTTGAACAAGTGTCCAGTTCATTCCCATTTTCTTTCCAATATTATATTGTTTTACCCATATCTGTTATTTGTGTGTTTTTGGTAAGCCTACATCTCCTTGTACTTTTATTTCGTCTATTTATTTCTGCTAATTACTAACGCATCATCCATATTTTTAAGATTTAAACAAACTGCAGCCTAAATGTTGCACATATTTTGTAGTGACTAACCTTTACTAAGAATCATTATTATTTGTAACAATTTCAAAACAAATAATAGAAAATTTATTTACGCATACAAACGTGTTATAACAAAAGAATTTAAAGTCGTGTCAGCAACTCGGTTATTAACGGTGAGTTATAAAGCCGTGAGTTTTAACTTGCGAAAATTTCCAGACCCTGGCCGGAACCAAACCCGGGACCACCGCGTTGTTGACTAGCGCACTACCACTACGATACGAAGGTGGCCAATTGTATTATGTTTTTTTAAACTAATCACTATTTTATTATTTTTGGCAAGGGTTAAATAATGTTATTGTATTCCATTATGTTACTGTCTTTTTCTTTTCTCGGACATGCAATAAGAATCTGTAAAAAAAACTAAACTGCTGAAGTGGCACGTAGAATACAATTAACATGGGTACACTTTCTTAAGCTCAGTTTTATACTGTGAGATAAAAAGTGCTACGAGTGTAAAAAGTGAAGTACGTGACATCTGGGTTACTTTCAGTATTTACCTATCGACTGGAGAACATGATATTGATGAAGAAAGTAGCAGGCAAACTAATGGTTCCACGAAGATCAATAGAAAGAGTTGCATTAAAAATTTCTTTATAACACTAAATGAGAAATGACGTAATCCGAGATAAAACAAATGTAACTAAGAATAACATAGAACGTATCTTGAGTTGCAAGTGGAGATGGGTCGGATATGTGGGGAGGCAGAGCATTGATAGATGGACACACAGAGATCCAATGCAGACCTTTCGGCGGAAATAGGTGTGCCGATTCCGATGAAATCACAATTTTTTTTGTTTTGTAACGTCACATTCAAAAAATCGGTTTCCACTTGACCATATCTCAAGGTAACATTTGTTGTCAGTTTTCTGTTCACTCGTGAATTTTGTTGGTGTAACTGAAAGTGAGTTCCAAAATTTTTTTATCGTTCTTTAAATATAGTTTTCAATGATTCCAAGTAGGCTAGATTTTCATTAGTAGGCTGCGTTTTTTCTGTTTTTTTTTAGACAGTAATAAGCAAAACTACATCTTCTTCATCACTTAACATTTTGCAAAATGAAGGTTATTCGAAGAAAAGGTTGAACAGTTGCGTCAAGGTCGAGTCTCCTCGATGTGCAAACATGCACGACGCGTCTCGTTTTTCAGTCGAGTTGAGGTCTCGTCATTTTAATCACGTCAAGTTCGTGTTTCACCGTTGTGAGAGCGGCCTTATTGTTATTCTTCTACACCTGATCAAACTTAATCAGACGACACATTAACCTCGTTGTCACTACTTTAATCACGTTCCAAAATTTGCAAGTATTTCTACCTGAACTTTGCTCAAAGAAACTAAATCCTACATGCGTTTTTCCTCTTTTACCACATGAGCTATTTAGTTTTTCCACTTATTCTCCGATACTTTACAAACCCCAATTTCGAAAAGTTTCCTTACTTCTTAGAGCTTAAATGTTTTATTATTTTGTAGCCACGTAATACTTCACCTGAGCCTACACTAACTGAATAGAATTCAGGTTATAAATGGCTTATAGATATGAAAGCGGGTGATGGGCGCCAGTCATCCGGTTACACGTAGCGTAGACACAACAGAACCACCCTTAGATCTACTTCGTAAAATGTTGTTTACAGTAGGTGTCAGCTTAAGATAATAATACCATAATGCATAATTATGTATTGTCATAACAAAACATATAAGACTACAGCTTCGATTTATTATATGCAGCTATGGCGGAGAAAGCGATAAACTTCTTCCAATAAATGAGTACCGTCTGCAGATGTATTTACTAATTTATTGAATAAAAGTCTTTACGTCAAATTGTGGAACCAGCAGAGATGTTGGACTACCGCAGATTAGATGGTGGTTGATGTCACAGGGATGGCTAACGGGAGGGATATTACCATTTCAATACTGTGAGTCTTGGAGGAAATTATAAAAACCTATATTCAAGATTTTAATTGAGAAAGGCTAAGGAAGAATATATTTTTAATATCATTTATTATGAAACTAAGAGACTACAAAAAAATTTAGTTTTTAGTTCTGAATTTTACGAGCACAATACCAGACATGATTTTTCAAAAATAGTACCGAGTCCACAGAAATAATCTGTAAATATAATTTATACATGAAGTTTAGGTAAAACCGTTTAAGCCTCACAGTTTGTTGGAAGCAAACTTAGAGCAACGAGACGGGAATGTAGGTTAAGCAGAATTACAATGTTATATTCTACTGTTTTAAGCCTGGCCGTATATACATATGTATCGTAAAAGCACTGTACTCTCACGCCTCTAGCTAACCTTTAGCGCTCATAAAACGTAATCGCCCACTAACACTGAGTCTTCCACACAACTCCCTTGGACGCACGCCGCGGCTACCTCCCTTCTTACTGCTTTCTATTACTGTAGTTATTCGTTCTCTCCGAGTTTTTATTTCAATTCCTGTAACAGAATTGTACTGGAATATTCTGTAATAATAGTGAAAGAAGAAACATCTGAAAATTTTTGCATATTTTTTCACATGTAGGTACTTAATGTTGAACAATGCAAGAAGATATAGAATCACTGCTTCTTAAAATTACAACTATATATTTTCAAAATTGTACGTTTTACTGTTTCTATTAATCGAAGTGAGACAAAGTCTCTAACACTGATGTAGTAATAGAGACTTACAACAAAAGTTATTCAATTTTGTACTAATTATGTCCAATCATAAAATTTTTTTCGAATTTTTATAGCCTTTCTTCTTCTTCCAGTGCCTATCCGTTACCGAATGTTGGCAATCATTCTGGCAATGCTGATTTTGTTGACAGCCGCTTTAAACAATTCAGGGGTGGGTACTGAAAACCATGTCCTTAAATTTTTTAGCCAGGATATTCGCCTTCGCCCAACGCCTCTCCTGCCATGCACTTTCCCCTGTACTATGCATTTCAGCAGCTTGTATTTAGTTTCATTTCTCATGATGTGTCCTAGGTATTCCAATTTTCTTCTTTTGACTGTTTACATTATTTCAGTCTTTACTATTGTTATTGTTTATTATGTATTATTGTAGCCTTTAATAATTGAAATTTATAAAACGATATTTTAATAGAAAAGTGCATAGTATTTAATCAATTAATAGTTATTTTATTTTCTTAGGTTTATTTTCTACAGAGTAATATTAGATGTGATAGCTACTAAAAGGCAAATATCAAAACAGCAACAACTTAACTGTTACGTTTTCCCGTTTGCTACTGCAAATTCTAAGATCATTAACTTCATAGACCTAGCAATGTTCATCTTGAAGGAACAACCAAATAAAAGACAGTATTGTAGCGTTTATTTTATAAATTTATAAATAAAAGAATATACACTCGACCCTCGATGTTCGTGGACTCCTATGTTCGAGGTTTCGACCGTTCGAGATTTTGTATTTGTACACAAAAAATTCAATTTTCGAGATTAACACTCGGTGTTCGTGATTTGTACTGGGATCTTGAACAAGAAATCCAACAGCTTTAAAAAACGTACCAAAACACACTTTGCCGGTAATTTGGAAAAGTAATGAGAAATATGGGTGACGAGACATCCTTACAAACTAAAACTTAAAGAACTTCAAACCAAAGCAAAACAAACAACGATTTTGAATTTTTTTTAAGCCGAAAAGAAATAACATCATTACCACTCATCAAGGTTTCACCATCAACATCAAGGACACAATTTGCAGCCCAGAAGGAATAAAATGTACATAAAGAAACAACTTTGAATGTTTTATAAAATTCACAAATAACAAAAAAATATAATAGGGGAATATTTTTCGATTGCAAAGAACATTTTACATTTGAATCAAGATAGTTAATAATATTTTATAGGCTATTTCTTTTTTTAAAAACTAAATTTTTCTACAACACAGTTTTTTTATTGAAAATAAGCCGAAACGCCTTGTTTATCTCTTTAAAAACCACGCATTTTTCACTCACATAGAACCGATTAGAAATTTTACACTGAAAATGGATCTCGATGTTCATGATTTCGATTTTCAAGATGGTTTTCATGGGCCCAATTAATCTCGAACATTGAGGGTGTAGTGTATATTGCGCGGATTGAAAATTCTGTATCGGTAATTATTTAACGTTTAAATTATTAAGTTCATTTTCGATAAAAGTCATGATCGATATTTTCTTTAAGTTTTTGTAATAAGGATGAGGTTTTGAAAATAATCAGAAATGTCAATTTGATAGGTGTTTTAATTATTTTATTATTGAAAGACTATAGTAATCAGACACAATTTAAAATAACATTTTTATTTTATTTTAGAACAAATAAAAAAAAAATCTGGTGTGAAACACTCACACAACTTTCTCTTGCCAGTGCAAATAATTAACAATAAACAAAAAACTAACCTCAAAAACATAACCTTATTTTAATCATGAGTGAAAGCCGCAAAATGAAAATCGAACTCAGTTTGGCTTTAAAATACGGAAAATCACTCTTTCACGCTAAACTAGGCTCTGTAGAGAAAAATGTTTTATATAAAAATTGTAGATCTTTTTATTTCCTATAAAATTTATTATATACTTTTTTGTCGTCAAATGCATTCTAAGGCCGAAATCTTTAAAAAATCGATTTTTCACACGTTTTCGTGAGAAAAAAATCAGAAAATCGCTAATTACTGCTAAACTAAGCGTTATAGAAAAAAAAGTTTGACATAAAAGTAGTAGAATTTTAAATTTTCTACTACTTTTATTATATAAATGTTTGCTCTAAATTGCATACTAAAGCTGTTTTCTTTAAAAAACTATGTTTTTACGTAAAAACAGCCTCACGCAGAATTTCAGCAAACATGACGCCTACCCTATCTTGTAGAGTATAAAAAATTGAGTAAACCAGGTGATTTAAAAAAAAATCGTAGAACCAGTTTTTGAGAAAATCGCAAAAAAGTGAAAAATTACACGAATAAACTTCTACTACTTCCGGTTGACCGATTTTGATTAAAATGTTCGTGTCGGGTCCGGTAGCTGTATGCAACTTAAGTTTCAAGTTTCAATTTCTTACGATGTTCCAATCTTGAGATATTTTGTTCACACACACACACACACACACACACACATACTTGTAGGAGGTAGGTCACGGGGTACCACGCACAAAACCGTCAAAACGGGTGCTCCCCTTTAGCGTAAGTGCGTTTAGTTAAAATTGTAAAATTTTAGTAAAAGTTAATCTCATTACCTACAATACATGTTTGGTTTTTAATAAAAACATTTTTTCCCTGTCTGAATTTAACCGACGAAAAGGGGTACTAACGGTTTTTCTCAACGGGGAATTTCGCACTCCCAAAACGGGGAAGGCGGGAAAACAACCAAGTATGACCTTCAGGTTTCCTGAACGGCAACGTCGTGTCGCACGACGTTGCTTATCATCGCAATGCATAAAGAAACTTCCCTTAGTTGTAGTGCAACGTATTCATTTTGTAAGATTTCCTAGCTGTGAAAGAATCCCTTATAAGTTTGTCATATTTATCCGCCTGAAACAGAATCATACGTTGGAATTGCTTCCATCTTTACCTGAATTGCTGGATGTAAATTTTTACAATTTTATATTTTATTATTTTTTTTGGATGTAAATTATCACAAATTTTTTATTAAAATGCCGTACAACAAGTACTTACTAGTTTTTGTACTAGCACGCGTTTCAAGGCGATAAGTTTCATCATCATCATTATTAATATAAATCTATAACTGAAAAATTTGTTTGAAAAATTTATTTCAAGAATAAAATTAATTAGAATTAAATTTTAATTTAAAAAATTCTTGAAAATATTATTGTGAGTATTGCATTAATTTATTGCAATTAGTTCATTATTTATTAAGTGCATTAACTGTAGTAATTGTAGTTTATTTGTAGAATTTTATTTTGTAGTTTATAATTTGTAATAAATACTTGTAATTTTGTAAACGAATAGTTCTTTAATTATTTATCTTACCCAGATCCCGAAACGGACCTCAGCTATAAGTGTCCCAATATATTCATAAAATGTAAACATTAAGATATACATTTTTGTCAATGTCAAGAGCGAATAACACATAAATGACCGACTTTATCGGTGACCGATAAAGTCACTTCACCGACTTTGTCGGTGAAGTACTGATATGTATACAATAGCAGTAAAGGCGCCTTCACTGCTTCATCGTACCCAAACAAACATACGTTTTTTTTAATTGATTTTGAAAAATATAGACTGATTTAATCGTGTATCAAGTCTTTCAGTTCATCGTTGTTCGTCTAGGAACATACACCGGTATTTTTATGTAATGTGTGTTAACAAATACTTCCATTACCTTTTCACATAAAAACCGCCAATTACTCTCACTGATTGATTAGTGTATCGTAGTGGAACTACTTTCAATATAGTAGTATGTAAACTGCAAAAATAGTGATCATTACGAAAATATTTTCAGTGTCTATTGTGGATTGTAAAAATTTTTAGGAGTCGCGTTAGACAGCGAACTATCTTGAGACAGTCATACAAATTTATTTGCAATAACATTAAATAGTAGACTGTTACGCCTTAAAACGCTTAAACAAATTCTGAGCATTTATCATTACTTCTCAGTATTTATTATGCTTACTTCATATTCTCACATTTAAAATTTGTTACATCTTAGAGATCTCTGGGAAAAGTAGATGCAGTCCTCAGGATGCAAAAATTGGCATGTTCAGGCCACATTAAAAGCAAAACAGGGTGATTCTTGTAAATCCTTTTTTAAAAAAACTAAATATTCTAAAGTTTCCATGCATTTAAACTTATGAGAGTGCATTATTTCTGAAGGAGCATGAATATTAATTTTTTAAATATAAAATAAGAATAGCCTACTACAAAACCTTTAAAAGAATTATTAAGCAACGTAAAACAACCGGATACGAAAAAGCACAGTACTATGTATAAGATCTTTGTATTGTGTCATGAAATTCATTTTCGCTTGTTTTGTTTTATTATTGAAAGACCTGTTTAATGGACAATTAATAAGTTGACGTGAAGATGGACACTGGAAAATACTGACAATCAGTTGCAATTACAGAGATTGTACACGTTTGGCTGGCGTGGACATTTTTGTACAGTTTTCCTTTGCACCTCCAAGCGAATGCCAAATAAGTTGCCTTTTCGCGTTCCGTGCATTAGAATAACTTTCCTGTTCTCTACCCCAATTTTCGACCTCACATTTGTTTATTTACGTATTTTTATATTGGTGTATAGTCAATTTTTACCGGCTGAAAACAGCTTCAAAATGTTCTTTTAGCTGTAAAACCGTTAGAAATGGACAAAATTATGTACTCCAGGGTACCTATACAATGTAAAAAATTAGAATCCAAAATTTTTGTCGGGTGTAGGCCTACTGCAGGATCCTAAAAACCGTACAAACTGCAAAAATAGTAAAAAGTCAATTATACCTTGATAAAATCTAAAAAAATTCGTAGGGGTATTTTTCTCAAATGAAAATTTAATTTTAATTACAATTTTATGTATACTTTGAGAGTTTTAATTTTAAAAAGATTTAAATGTTTAAATCACGATCTTCAAGTTCAAAACATTTCCGCAAATAGGCGCTCAGCTCAACTATTATCCTGTACAATTTGAGCTTTTCGATGACCACATCGCGAGAAAAAATCATAACCAAAGGAACTCCATTTGTTATCCTGGCTAGGTACGGGAGGGGTATCGGCAAACTGACCATGGGTATACTTTGTTTTGTACCCTAAGGCACCATACAGAGTGATTCACGAAGAAGCGGAGATACTTCGGAGGTGAACTACAACCAAAAATAAGATAAAAAGTTAATGTAAACATAGATCCGGAATCGCTTCGTTAGCGAGTTACAGCTGGCGAAAATGTTCGTCCGGGTTTCAGTTCCCCCGCAGAAATGAAACCCTGCAGAAATTTCTAGAGCGTTAATTCAGTTTTGAAACTAAATAGATTTCATGTGAAATGAGCTGAAAAATTGAATAACAAACCCCAGATCTGTAACTAGAATTGTTCTTGAGATATGACGAAATACACCAAATCTGGTCTCGAAAAACTGTTTTCTTTAAGGTTTGAAGTACCTACATTAACTTTGTTAAATGGGTAACAAACACGTAAAATTTTTAAACAAAACTTGTAGACAATTTAATTTTGAAGAGAATGATGTAAAATAGTCTAATAAAAAGAACAAATAAAACTCACGAAAAAAGGTTTTTATTACAGCAAAACAAAAAAAAACTGTAAACAAAAATTTCAAATCGCACAAAAAGTCCTTGTAATACTTGGTAACACTTAAAGAAAACAAAGCAAATACAAAACTTCAATTAGAGAGGTAGGCCTAATACAGTAGAAAAATTACAATTTACTACTGTACTACGAAAATTGTTCAAAATAGGCTCCACCACAGTATAAGTTATTCACCATTGTACTTAATTAAAATTGCTTCAATGGCATTGTGTATTTAATCACGTTTGTTTTGAATAAGTTCAGCAGCGTTATGAATTCTGATCACAAACTCTTCCCTTGTTTTAACTTTTTCTTCATATACTAAAGCTTACGACATCACAGGTACCTAATAATAATCAAGAGGTGTCAAGTCAGGCGACCTTGGAGGCCAATAGATCGGTCCATCACGCCCAATCCAGTTGTTGGAAGTTTAATTTAAATGATTCCTAGTGGCTAAGGAGAAATGTGGAGCCGATCCACCTTGTTGGAAAATAAATTCACGACTTGTAAGTAGAGGAACTTATTCTAAGAGAAGTTGCAAATTATTTTGCAAGAAATTTCTTTCTTTCATGGAAATACTAATTTTTACACTGAAATTGTGTTACCAAGTATAATAAGGACTTTCTGTGTGATTTGAAATTTTTGTTGACAGTTCTGTTTTGTTTCGGTGTAATAAAAACTTTTTTCGTAAGTTTTGTATTTGTTTTTTATTGGCCTATTTTACACCATTCTCTTCAGAATTAAATTCTTTAGAAGTTTTGTTTAATAATTTTACATGTTGGTTACCCATTTAACAAAGTTAATGTAGGACTTCAAACCTTAAAGAAAACATTTTTTCGAGACCAAATTTGGTAGATTTTGTCAGATGTCTGAAATATTACTCTAGTTACATGTCTGGGATCTAAATTATTCAAATTTTCAGCTCATTTTACATAAAATCTATTTAGTTTCACAATTAATGTTGTTGTTGTTTAGGTCATCAGCCAAAAGGCTGGTTTAAACCTTTAGAGGTTTTACTAAGTAAAACGAGAAGTGAGGTTGTTTACCTTGCCTTTCTCACTGAGTGGAAAAGTATGCTTATCAGCATGCCAGGCCCTCCGAAAAGCACCTACCTTCCACCCTGCAAATGACACCTTCACTTCATTTACCACAAGGTCTGGCTGTATAACGAAATTCATTGCTCTCAGAGAATTTCGTGTTCGTGAGAGGCGCATAGTACCGAGTCAGACTGTTCTGTTTTGAGTTGTCACAGTATGCTTTTATTACAATCCATCAGTTCACACCAAATTTTGTTATAGCAACACGCTGTCTACTGTTCTGTCCATTTGTTTCGTCTATTAGTCGTCTCAAAGTTTTACCGTTTCCGTTTATGTTTATAAATTGTTTGTCGCTACTATCTTTAATATTCAAAAATGTCAAATATATCATCACGAGCTAAATTAATATTTGACTTAGCTACGAAGGAAACCATTGAAGAAGATGATAGATTCTCCAGTCCTTCTCCAGATTTAACAGAAATACAGGTTAGTACCTAACTTTTAAGTATGTAATATTAGTGTAATACATTTAATTATCTATTTCTGTACCTAATTTCATTTTAATATAGTTCTACAACTAACAATGTTTTTTTTTAATACATTTTCTTACTGTATGCGTACATATTTTTCAAGATTGAATTATAAAATAGGTCAATGCCTTAGTTGTTTTTAGGTACCTGTGTGTACAGATCTTCTCTTTGTGTTATAAAAATATTATCCACTGGGTACTTTTTGCAGGAATTACAACCAGACTTATACAATGAAATTATAAATTGTGAACAGAAGCCATCATATTATGAATTTAATTTGAACACAGTCACAAATGACTTCGAAGATCAAGAACTAAATCAGGTATGTTTGACTAGTTTCTTTTACGGAATATTGTGTGAATTTTCATTAGCATAATCTTGATATTTTTAAAGCGAAAAACAGGTTGAATTGACAGCCTACTTTATTTTGATGTCGTTTATAGAAAAACATACAATAGATATTAAACACGTTGTACTTTGGAGTTTTCCTGATATGGCTGAATGGAAAAGACCGTTCTAAATTTAAATTTAATTTAAATTTTTTTAAACTCTAAAGAAGATGGTACCTCCATAACTATCAAAAGTTTAAAAGAAATTGCAACCAAAAGAAAGGTAAGAAAGAATAGTTTATATTGTAGCCTAATAATTTATAAATTAAATGGTTGGCAGGATGCAATACAAGAATTTGTTCGTAAATGATACCTATTATATACATTTCTATATTTTCAGCAGTACAATGAAGGCAATAACCATGAAAGTTCTCAATTAATAGAGGAAATGACTGAGGATGACTTTGACAAAGATCCTAATTACGTAAATATCAGCGATAGGTCATCATCAACAACAGACAATGACGCCGATGAAGACTCTGTACTAGCTAACACATCTCAACGTATACGTGCTAAAGGTATTTCTAATCAAAACTTACTAAAATTGTTAATTGCACCCCTCAAAATGAAATTTTAGTGGCTGCTATTTATGAGCCCGATAAGGTTATGGGTACGCATTGTACTTTATACGATATGTAGTTAAAATACCTACACACCAATAAATTATAATATACTGATTTTTAAAAAAATGCTGTCAAAAAGTTAAAAATCCCAATCTTTTTTTATGTTTCTTATGTTCCTAAGTTCTTAACAAAACGAACACGTGTCAATGTATAAATTGATTGTGTGTATGGTGGGAAGGAGTAGTTACATTTTCTAAAAGTGCAGATATATTGTTACACCTACTGTGACTGCCAAAAAAAATAAAAAGGTTGGGATTGATTAGAAACTTGATAGGCGTATTTTTGTTATTTTATATTGACATTGTATCGGATGTGATAATATTAATTTTTTTCATAAACCCGAGCCAGATGTTTACAATAGATTTTCAAAGGTCCAGTACATACTGCATATTATCAGAATGAGTCATCGATTAGTTTTATTATAATTTTTAGTTTTTATTTATTACGATCATCGAATGGGTTCCATAGATTACATGCAATTTGTGAGAACCAGAGCACATGATGTTTACCACAGATTACGTGCATACTATCAGAATGAAACATTGATTACAGAACAGTTCACATTTAGTTTAATTAATTTATTTATAATTAACTTATTAAATTTATTAAAATAAAACGATTAGTTAAATTGATTTCTACCATTTGTCACCTTAGTATTCTTTCCCCCTAATTTTGTTTTATGTAATGTATTCTTTAATACTGGACATAACAACAAGTAACCTTTAATTAATGTGAACACAAAATTATAATACTGATATTAAAAATAAATAGGTAGGCCTATAGTTCTCAAAATTAATGATGTTTCAGGAAAGAGTAAGGCAAAGAAATGTGATAGCAGTCAGCTAACGTTGTCACCTTCAACGGCATTGGAATCTGTTCCCGACAGTGGTTCTCGTAAAAGGCTTCCAAAGCCTGTACAATGGAAGAAACATGTACGTAAACAAAACCTGAATAGTGGTAAGTCCTATATAAGTTCTACGGGCACAGCTATTCCTGAAAGACAACTAAAACCTCCCTGCAGTGAGAAATGTAGATTGAAATGTAGTTCTAAGTTTGGCGTAGAAGATCGTTTAAAAATTAAAAGTGCATTTTGGTCTATGGGTGACATAAATAAACAACGGGAATTTATAATTCGTCATTGTAAAATTGTAGAACCAAAATATCGGTATGCATGTGAAAGCAGTCACAGGTCCAAAAATTTTTCATTTTTTTTTTCTATAAAGAACAATAATATGATAAGAGTTTGTAAGACAATGTTTCTTGGGACATTGAGTGTAAGTAAAAGATATGTTCATACCGCATGGCAGAAAGTACGTGATGATGGGACAGTGGAGGAAGATAAAAGAGGGAAACATCCATGTAGTAACAAAATTATACTTGAAGCAGAAGACACAAGAGAACACATTCAATCAATAGACCGAGTTCCATCTCACTATTGTCGTTCAAGGACAAAACGACAGTATGTTGATGGATCTTTAAACTTAACAAGATTGTATGATCTTTATGTTGAGAAAGTTAAGAAACACAATGAAGACTGCATTAAAAATAATCGAATGGAGGATATTAAAAAAATTGCCAAAAACACGTTTACTCTCAGATTTTCAATCATGAATTTAATATCTCCTTTTATCAGCCAAAGAAAGATCAATGTAATTTGTGTTCCAGTTATCAACAACGTAATATCAATGACAGGGCTGAGATTCAGGTACAGTATGACCACCACATTGAAGAGAAAAATATAAGTAGGGAAGAAAAGAAAAAAGATATTGAAAATTGCGATGAGAATAAACTTACAACAGCTGTTATTTGTTTCGACTTTGAGGCTGTTCTGTCTGTGCCTTGTGGAGAATGTTCATCATTGTACTATAAACGAAAACTCTCATGTTTTAATTTTACTACTTTTGATATACAGTCAAAACATGGCACCTGCTTCTTCTAGACAGAGACAACAGCAAAGAAAGGAGCCAATGAAGTTAGTTCATGTCTACTGCAATTAATTGAAAAAAAGTTAAGTATCGGTGTGACAAAATTAATTTTATACGCGGATAATTGTATTGGGCAAAATAAGAATAAAAATATTGCTGCCTTGTATTTATATGCATTACAGAATTTCAGTAATATTGAATCAATTACACAGAAGTATCTTATTGCTGGCCACACTCAAAATGAAAATGATTCTATACATGCAGCAATCGAGAAAGAAAGGAGACGAATTATAAAAGGAGGTTCTATCACTCACCCTTCACAATTAGTATCCGTATTGAAATCTGCGAAAAAGACTGGCCACCCCTACAATGTAATTGAAATAAACACTGACGACATTTACGACTTCAAAAAACTAGCTCTTTCTCTTGGACATAACTACAGTCAAAACTCTAATGGTCAAAAAGTGGTTTGGAATAACATTAGGGTAATGCACTTTGAAAAAAAAGCCCATTTACTATTTTTTATAAAAATAACTACAGTGATACAAGTTACATGAGTATTGATGTCCGAACAAGAACTTCGCGAAAGATGCCTAAGTTGCAACTTGAACATGCTTACTGTGATCAACAATTAATTATAAGTGATAAGAAGAAAAAAGATTTGATGTCATTGTGCGATGAACATATTATTCCTAAAGTTCACTGGGACTATTTTAAAAGCTTACCTTCTTCAATCAACATGGAAAAAAACTGTGATAAAGAACTTACTTCTGAAAGTGATTAGGTCAATCAAAGGGATAAGAGTATTACTATTGTTTATTTGCGTTCACATTTTTATTAGTTGCCTAATTCTATCATTTTAAATAATGTGCCTAAGCTTAAAAAATTTTTCTTAAAGTGTAGTGCTACCGTTCTACAAAATGTTTTAATATAGGCAGTGCTTTTTTAAAAAATTGTCGAATTAATTTGTCGGTTTAATTAGTTTCAATTATTACTTTGTACTCAGTGATATCGTAATTTATTAATTTTACGTTAATAATTGTATGTTGAATTTTTAATAAGGTATTGTAATTTTGTGCATTTTAAAGTCACTGAATTTTTAAAGTTTTATTAGCACTGTAGTTATACTCTTGTAGAAAATAAACTTATGAATATTGTTTATTTTAAGTCTTTATCAATGTTTTACATTAGTTTATTTATTTATCAGTGTTTATTATACCTATGTATAAAAAAGTTTATGGAACATGTTTTTTGTCTTTAATATTGTTATTGAGAAAAATGTACTAGAACACAAATTGAATTTAACATTCATTTGTTACAATTATTTATAATAATAATATTTTCCCCCCCAACAAAATTTTAGATTCAGTTCTTGTAACTAATGTTCTAGTTAAATTATAAATTCGTAAATTTTAACTATAGTTAGTACATGCTGACATAGTGTAACATGTAGGAAAGGTGAACTAAATTGTCAAAGCCATACAGTTCCAATTCAAGAAATTCAAATAAAAAATTATTTTATAGCATATCAGTCACATAAATAAAGATTTTTTTCTTGTGAATTATAAATTTGTAGTGTTTTCATTAGTGCTGTAAGGTTTTCAGGTAGGTAATGACAAATGATTTTGTGCAACTGCATTTGAAAGTTATTACTAAATCTATTTTCCTTTATTTCTCAAAAGTCTTGATTTTTAAATGTCACAGTCTGGTTCTGATGTATCGATGTATTGATCACATATTTTTTAGACACAAAGTAAAACTTTACACTGAGTTGATCTGCCTCATAATTGATAGTAATATTACTGATCATAGAATGATTGCAGCTTGTCTAAATATTAAAATAAACAGAAAAACTGTTTCAAAAGAAATAAAGGTCCAGCCTTTAAACTTTAAACTTCTTTTTAGTCTACTTAAAAAAACCAATTGGAATGACGTGTATGGAAGTGATGTTTCTACAGGTTTTCAAGTGTTTTTAAATAAACTATACTTATGTATGGAAATGTCACGAAGTAGGGCTAGTCCTAAATTGAAATCGAAGTTTAAAAAAAAATTACAGCCTTGGATGAACGACGACCTCTTATTCCAAATTGATAGGAAAAATGCGTTATATAAAAGGTGCTTAAAACATCCTGATAATATGGAATTAAAAGTAGCTTATAACGCATTACAAAATGCACTGCAAATTCAAATAAAAAGAACGAAAAATTTACATTATAGTAAATTGTTTGAAAATAATAAAAAGGATGCTAAGAAACAGTGGCAAACAATAAACCATATCATAGGGAATGAAAAGAACCAAAGCCAAACTATCTCACTAAAAACTGAAACTGGGGTAATTGTTGATAAGCCAATGTTGGTAGCCAATATTTTTAATACTTTTTTTTGTACAGTAGCAAAAGGTCTTAGGGAACAAATAAACTTAGACATTTCTGTAATAGCCCAAAATAACGATACGCACAGAAGATTATTTAAAAAACCATGTACCAATGATAGTATGTTTTTTTACCCAACTACGAATTATGAGGTAACTAATATTATAAATTCACTTAATAATCGAAAAGCTCCCGGATTTGATAATGTTACTCCTGTAATGTTAAAGTATATATTGCCGGTTATTGTTGATATTTTGGTGTATCTTATTAATCAGAGCCTCAGCTCTGGCGTGTTTCCTGATGCATTGAAAAAAACAATTGTAAAACCGTTATACAAGAAATCAGATAAATATGACCCTACTAATTATCGCCCGATTGCTCTTCTGTCAGTGTTCTCCAAGATTCTCGAGAAGGTTGTCAAAGCCAGATTAATGTGTTTTCTATCTAAACAAGAATTTTTTAGCAAAACCCAGTATGGGTTTAGGGAAGGTTTGAATACTGAGAAAGCACTACTTGATTACATGATTAATGTTTATAGTGCATTAAACGGAGGTAGCTTATGTGCTGCGATATTTGTTGACATTATGAAAGCTTTTGACACTGTAGACCATTCTCTCCTTTTATCAAGGATGAACGATGCAGGAGTCCGAGGCTTACCACTGAACTGGTTTCGAACGTATTTGTCAAATAGAACTCAGCAAACCAAAGTAAACAGTACCTTGAGCGAACAGGGTTCAGTTGAATTTGGTATTCCACAAGGGTCAGTGTTGTCTGGACCACTTTTTCTTATCTATGTAAATGAATTATGCAATGGATCGTTTAAAGGTGACCTCATTGCCTTTGCAGACGATACGGCACTTTTTTATAAGGCTAACTCATTAGAACAATTGCATACCGATATGCAATCAGATTTAATGGCACTAAGATGGTGGTTCACAAGTAGCTATATGATAATGAGTCCCAAAACTAAATACAGTAAAACCTCTCTAATTCGTCACTCTCTAATTCATCACCTTCTATAATTCGTCAGCCCTCCCCAGTTCATTATAGGAAAATATTTCTGCAGAGTTTGATATTTTCCGAAAATGAAACGCAGGTTCAAGAATTTTGGAAAAAGTATACAATCAAAGATGCTATATATAGCATATCACAAGCATGGCATAACATTTCGAAAACAACACTTAAGTCTTGTTGGAACAATCTGTGGGCTGACCGAGAAGAAACTAGTAGCATCCGTTCTTACAATGAAACAAACAATGTCTTATCAGAATTAAAAGAAGTGTGCCAGAGTATACCTGTGACTAAAAATATTACCGGCGAGGAATTAGTTGAATGGATAGAGCACGATGCTAACGAACTTGGGTACGAGATTTTAAGTGACAAAGAAATTGTGGCCTACGTTCAAAACAAAGATTCACCTGTTGAGGAAGATAGCAACGAAGAATATGTTTCAAGCACTGAAAATATTGGTATGAATCGAGAAATAGAAGGAATGCTGACGAAGTGAATCGAATGGTATGAGAGACAGAAAGAAGCAGAGTTATCAAAATTAATTGTAATACGACAAATTCGCCAGTTGGCTGTGGAAAAAGAAAAGAACTCGTTGGTAGAAAAGAAAATAACCCACTTTTTCAAAACATGAATTTGGCATTTTACATACATATTGGTGTAATTAAGTAATGTTTTCTAAATTTTAATGTGATTTTTTTGTAGTGTTAAGTGATACATAGTTAAAGATTCGTTTCATCGATTTTGCAAATGTATACTTTTTCGATTGTAATTTTATTTTCGGTAACGCCTACTGTGTTTTGCGTTCTACAAATTAGAAAATGTAAGTACAACCATATACAGAATTTCTGAAGTAGTATAAAACTAGATACGTAGACTAATACAAATTTACTGTAGTTATAGGACTTAGAATTACTTATTGTGTTTATCGTTAATGTAAGTTTCATTTATGTAATTCGACTTCTATGGAACTAATATACGTACGAGTATGTTATTTGTTAACCGTTCATATCAAATTCCATAATTCGTCACTTTCTGTATTTCGTCACTCCTTCGGTCCCGAACGAGACGAATTAGAGAGGTTCCACTGTATATGTTTTTCAATGTATCACGATCAATTCAATTTCCATTACAACTAAAGTATCACAGCCTGGCTTGTGCAGGAATTCAAACCTGTTCTTGCTCCCTATTAGAACGTGTAGAAGAAATAAAATACTTAGGACTAGTTTTGGACTCAAGAGTCACATGGAAAAATCATGTGAGCTATTTAAAACTAAAATTAATTAAATATATAAGAATATTTTATTTATTAAGAACCGTGTGTGATATGAGTTTGTTGAAATCAGTTTACTATGCACTGGTAAATTCAAAACTTGAATATGGATTGGCCTTATGGGGTGGTGCGTATTCAACAACACTGAAGCCTATAGTCGTACTGCAAAAATATTTTATTCGTATTATATCATGGAAGGCTCAGTTAGAGCAATCTGCACCCATTTTTAAACAATTGTCTGTTCTTCCCTTTAAGAACCTTTACGTTTATAAGGTCCTTAGAAACTTTTTTGACCGAAGTGAAAAGAGTTACGAGAACATTAATTTAAAGAAACAAATTTTAAGAAATAAATTAGAAGTAAGTGTACCTAAGCCAAATAGTAGCCATTTCATGAAATTGTATTCGTACTTAGGACCCAAATTTTATAATTTACTGCCTACAGAAATAAAACAATGTAAAGTGCGAACGAGATTTCTGAAGAGAGTCAAGGAATTTCTATTGGGAACTGAAGATATAGATATCTTCTTTCAAGTACTTAAATAAAATGATTTTTGGAAAAGTACTAAATAGGGTTACTTTGTATCTTTATATTATCCTTTCAAAGCCTAAACTGTTTTTAGTTCAACCTCCCATTCCAAGTTATTGAGATGTTTTAAGTTGGTCGGCCGCGGGTCTCTTTTCGCTCTGAGCGTAAATTTAAATCAACAATGATATTACCATCTCACACAGGTCATACCTCGAGATGGCAACTCTTACATAAAAAAAATAGTACAGGGCAAAACATTCTATGGTCTTCTTCTGTTGGTCCTACTACGTCTATATTGTTATTTCTTTCGCTAGATTATTCATTGTATTTGAGATCCTTTTTCATTCACGAAAACTCTATTGTTATTTTACGAAAATGGCTATCTTTTTTTTAGTCAGTCAGTATTGTACAAACTGTTGTGAAGTTTGTATTTTGAAAGTGAAGTGATTTAGTTAAAACTAGTTAGTATATATAAATTGTATTATTTTCAATGTAGGCTAAGTTTTGTAAATAAAACACAATTATTATTGTTATTAATTAGTTATTTGTTTGTAAAACGATAACGTTTCTGATTGGTTAAGTGAGTCTTAGTTAAGTTTTAAAACATTTTGTTGTAAATTTTGTACTTATATGTTATTATTTTAAAAAGTTTATAATGTAAATAGTCAATTTAAAACAAAAAAATAAATTGTATTAAAAAAGAAAACTACTTACCACTGAATTATTTTACAAAAAAATACTTTGGAGATTTAAAAATCCCCAAGGTATATCTGGTAAATGGAATTTTCAATTACAGGATTTTATTTGTTTTATTTATTTATGTTGCTTTATTGTGTTTTTTGAACATTATTACATTGTTCTTTTTTATTAAGTAATATTCAGTGTTTGGTTCTTAACTATGAAAGTAGTAATCAGAATATTGACAATAAAATGTTAAGTTATGTAAATTGAAGACATTGATACTAAACAATGTTTTTGTATTTTTTAATTGTATAAAGTTAACTTATCGATGATTCATCAAGCTAAAAACATTAATGATTGATTAAATTTGAATTAATTGATTAATTGATATTATTTGTGTTGTGTCCAACATTAGAACTTTTTGTTATTATTATGTATTTAGTTCAAAATATAAAATTGTGTATTTGTATTTTCTTTCTATAATACTTATAATAACACCGGCTCTGCTGGCGGAGCGGTAACAGCATTGATAAAGCACTTACGTGACTTCTAAAATTTAAAAAGACGATGGGAGGGGAGAGCCAATCACATTATTTAATTCAAAAATCTATTAGCCAATAAAAACTGGTTCCTCGTTCCATCGAAAAAGTGTGCGGAGGCGTGCATAGGCGTGCGAAGAGCGATTACAGCGCGGCCCTGGTGTCAAAAAATTGAACGTCGAGTGCGTAGTGTGTATGTCGCAGATACCTCAAAACGGAGAATGGTAAAATTTTTGACTTTTAGTTCACAAAATCCTTTATAGATCGTGTCTGAAGCGAAATTTAATGAAAAACAAAACGGGGCTACCCCGTCTTGCAACGGTTCCCCGTTCCGTGTTGTGCTAGCTGACGAAAGTCCCCGTTTGCTACGTCCTACAAACACACACACACACACGCACGCACACACACAGACCAATCGCTAAAAACATGTTTTTTGGGTTCAGGGGGTCTGGAAACATATAACTTAGATCCGGTGAAAACTCGATTTCGAAAAATCGACATGAAAACAATACTTTCCTTCCTATATATTCATATAGGCAAGAGAAAGTAAAAATCAGCAAATTAAGGATATTGAGAACCAATACTAGACGTGGGTCATTCGTTAAACTTAAATATAGGTCTTCTTTTTGTCTCTAATTTTCATTACGGTACTGTACATTGAGCTGCACAATTTCCGTGTATGATATTTAAATGGCGGTGGTGAATTTCACTATAAAGAGACGTGGTACCCAGTTTCCATTTATATTCTTCTTTTATAACTACGGATATTATCCGTTATTCAGACAAAGAGGTCTCTACTCCATTTTTGCGTCTGACGTCACACAGTTCTGAAGTTTATTTCATATGTATATTTAGTAAACATGTATTTTCATGTTAACAAACTAGCCAACTAATTTATATACAATTTAAGTTTTTGTAATTACGTGAATTAAACTGGTAAATTTTTATTTTGTCCTACGATAAATTTTTAAAACGAAACGTAGCTCGCATATATATGATACCCTTCCTGTGATCTAAGGTGGTGCAAAGGGAAGCGAATCCCCCAAGCGGCAGATACCAGGGGCGGTAAATTGGCCTTTGATAATATAAGCAAATAATAATGTATGTGATACTAGCAACACCACCGACTTGAGAAAATTCGAGGAGAAGAAAAGTGGGGAAATCCCACTTTTGCTCCCGCCAAAGAATCCTAGATATAGTAGACCTACTGCTTACAAATGCATGTTATCTCTCTTCGTCAAAAATAATCTTGCGTAGTAACATTTCTTGAAATTAAGACACTGGTGATAATCTCATTACTGAATGAAGGACAAGATTATTAAGATAATAATTTTTGAAAGTGATATTTCATCTCTATTTAAATTATGAGTACAGTAACCTCTATTAAAAATGGACTTTTAGAGCTGAAGCTTGTCTGTTTAATTAAACATTTATTAAACTCTAGTTTGTGACGAAACTCTTCTAACATTGCAGTAAGCCTACAATAGTGCATTAATGAAACCATGGAAATAGTTAGAAATTATTTTTCCTATTATAATGTAGCACTATGCCCATAACATACAGTTGAAATGTTAAATTATTTGCACTCAATCTGTTAGTTCCAGGGTACAAAAAAATAGTTTTGTTTCTTTCACGTCAGCAAATTAAATGAATGAATCATCTAAGGACAGAAGTGGCAGAAGTGTAAAGGACACTAATCAGAATAATCTCCTCTGAATGTAATAAATTTCATTATACCAGACCCCGTAGTGAATGAAATGAAGGTGTCATTTGCAGGGAGGAAAATATGTCCTTTTCAGAGAGCTCGGCATGTTGACAAGCATACTTTTTAGTTCAGTGAGGAAGGAACGGTAAACCATCTCTTCTTGTTTTACTTGGTAAAACCTTTAGAGGTTCAAACGTGCCTATCGGATGATGAATTAACAACAATAAATGTACCAAGTAACCGCAACTCAAATTTTAATAAAATAAATATCTATATATTTTTTCAAAAATAAGATTTTAACTATAATAAAACTGTAATCTATTTTTATTTAAAACAAACCTGACACACACTTCTTGCTTATTTTCTACAAGGCATAGTTTTTTCAGTATTTGAAGCTAGTGTTTTCAAGTACCTTTACGCAAAAGAAAACCCGTTTCATCAATACATGACATTTAGTTGAAACTTGATAACCCTCATGGTTAATTACATCGTTCAGTCCTTTTTTTAAAAAAAAGATTTACAGATTCAAATTGGTTTTAAAAATATTTCCATAGTTAAAGTTCTAATATGAACTTTGTGCCTTTAATGTAACAAAAATAATCAAAAGCATAGTGGAAGCGCGAAATCTGTAATAGTTTGGTCATATCAAATGGGATGAGAGCAGGTATAAATTTCTCCAACGGATCTGCAATGCAAGACGACAGTAGAAAGGGTCCAGGACGCAGAAGAATTTCTCGGATGGGCAACCTGAGAGTATGGTGTAACCAAAGCTAAGCTCAGAAGACAGTTTCAGATAACTACCAATAAAGTAAGTATATCCATGATAGTCGCCAACCTGCGGAATGGAGATGCACCCTGAGAAGAAGAAGAAGAAGAAATAATCAAATATTTAAAAGGATTCCGAAAGCAGTTAAAATTCCTTTAAACAGGTAATTTGAATATGAATATTTTTGTGGTGTCCGGATTAATGAGGGTTCGTTATAGCGAGCTTTTGCTGTATTTAGCTAGACTTTTAGAAAAAATTTAAAGTACAATTTATCAATAATAACATTCACAAAAGATTTGAAATGTAATGTATTCTACTTTAAATTATATAAACTTCATTCACAACTAAAACAACGGTTTTTATGATATAATAAAATATCTCAACTTCATTATTAACGTATGATAAAAGCAAATAATTGTAGTTTTACAAGAAAATAATAAACCAAAACAAGTAACTAGAGTACTTTTAAACTAAAATAATGGTGGTAGAGAATAAATACGTAAATAATACCGGAGTAAAATACATATTGCTCGGTAACCCATCTAGGAAAGGAGTTTCATATACATGAGCTCATCTTGTCCCAGGTGTACAATGGCGGCCGTGACTACAATCTGTTGGTAGTGTTGCTCTTATATTACTAAGATGTTATTACTCGGCTATTTAAACGTTGGTAAAGAGTTGTTTCAACTAAAGTACGCTTACTTCCTCATTTTAAAATTAATGGTACAGCTAGGTAATTTAAGTAAGTATATAATGGTGAAAATAAAAGTATTTTATATGAATAAGTATCTTAGTTATTGCAATAGCTGTAACTAAATTATTATATCACTACTTTTAACACAAATCATAAACTCAAAGAGTTTAGTCATACATTATTATAAGTTTGTTACACTTTTATAAGTACTCATACACTCCGTCTACTCACATTATTCCACTTTAGGATTACAAAAACAACAATTATAATACCTATTCTGTGGTACAATTAGTGATCGAGCGAATCACAAGTTTAAAGGAGAGAATAAATTTTCACTCAGATTTCAAAAATTAAAATAAATGTTATAACACCTAACCCTAGGTTCGTTCGGAATCTGGGTGGATAAATAATAAACAGAATTACTTTAAACTTATAACAATTTATTGTTTCTTGACATAATTAATTACTGAACCATCCTGGATAGGTCTAGAAGTAAAGTCACCACAGCGAGTTTTCTGTTTAATAGCTGATTTTCAGAGACGAAGGTTCCTGGTTCAAATCCTAGTAAAGATACCCTAGTTACTTTTATGCGGATTTGAACATTAGACATACAGTAGTTACCGGTGTAATTTGATGACTGGGGTTCTATTAATCATACCCCAACATGAATAGTCAGCCTGGGAGTAAGTAAATTTCACCTTGGAAACAGTTGAAGGGTACAGGGGAAAAAACAACTTAGTCCAAAAAATTCGAAACTTAGATTAATATGCCATTTGATACTCTTTGGTAAATATTTTCACGTGCTGAAAGCTACAGGGGAAAAACTAATTTAATCACAAGATATAGCCATTTGAAATATTGCAGCACAGGGGAAAAACCAACTCAGTCCATTCGGATCAGGGGATTAACCAACTGAGTCCAATGCCAGCGACATAGGCGCTGGCCTTCTAATTTCTAAATTTCTCTTTCTCTCAGATCGTTTTAAACTTTGTTTTTGCCCTCCCGCAAAATTCCTGTTTTGTGACTTAGTTGGTTTTTCCCCTGCACCCTTCAGTTGCTAAGTAAAAATATGTCAGATATTATATTCTATTAACTACTATATAAATGCAAATTTCAACTGCGATATTATCTAACCTTTATATTTTTAATTCGTTAGTTATAGCTTTCTTCAAGCTACCGATTCTAATAAGAAGTATGACACACATTGCATTAATGTTAGTAGCAATAGAGAAGTATTTTTGCATTATTTCAGTACAGTTATACTGTCAAAAAAAGGAATACAGGCAACTTACCTCGGCGACACATATAAGAATCAAATTAAGTAACAAGATCGTCTTGCTTTAGATTCTTGGAAGTAAATAAAACAAAACCTAGTTCAGTTATCTCATAGCATAATACGTTTTCTAAAGAAAAATACACAAAGCTTAGTATGTTCTACAAGTCACTTGCCAAATCTTGGTAAAGATTTATTTAGTTTCAAATACATTTACAAAATGATTAGGGAATTTAAAAATTCCAAGAAAACTACAAATCATGACAACATCTGGGCTGCATCATCATGGTCAAAGTGAAAAAACCATTTTCTTCTTACAAAATAAGATGAAACTATAATTTTTAAAGGGTTCCTCCATCAGATAATTGAACGGATTCGTTGAAGATATTTTTTGTTTAAAAAAATACATAGGTTTTCTTTTTATTATAATATAAATATATATATATAGATTCTGTACCGAGGTGAGTGAACTAAAACTTACCACTCTTTTATAATTAAGGTTTTTCGTAAATAAAACTACAACTATTTTTGATTTCATTGCTTGATTTAATCAATTAATTTCAGTTTCAGAAGTAAGGGCACTAAGGGTTGTTCTAAAATTTTACTTTTACTAAGGAATAAAACGAGAACTGGAATAAATTTATGTAAACTATTTTACGGTTTTGTCTTAAAAAATAAATCAGAATTATTTCCTTGTACACTACCAATAAAATTTTCAGTTCGATAAAGTTTCACAGCTCAATGAAGCAAAATGAAATATTGTTGATCAGTCGTAGAGGAACTGTCAGATACGTGTAAGTGTGTGTGCTTGTGTAAGAATTGTGAATAGATGAGTGGACTCGATGCAAATGTTTAGGACGTGAGGTGTCAATTTGGCTGAAGCATCGTGGTCGCCGGTTTATGAAACTGCTAACGCTGCATGCAGCTCACAATATGATCACATTAGCGGGCCCTGTGCCAACCGTTCCCTCTCTATATTCCAGCCGCAGCTCGCACGTCCCGTCCGCCATAGGTTTGCCAAACTATGTCTCCGCTTCACGCCGCAAATCACACTTTTATGAAAATTGTTTTTCTTCACTATATTCCATCGTAAAACACATAACTCTTTCTATTATTCTGTGTGAAAACAAATACTTATGGAGATCGTAAATTGTTTTTACTGACGTGATTTTTAAATCTGTCACACACACCTTATGTCAATACTGAATATCTACTATTTTCATCAGAAAAACTATTAGGATAAAATGAGAGGATTAAAGAGTTTAATCAACCCAGAATCTTAAGCAATATATGTACATTCAAACATAATATAGAATAAATGTAGAAATAATTTTAAAAACTTATTATAGAATATTAAGACATGATTCATTGTAAAATTAATAATGAGTAAATTTATGAATTAAATTTAAAAAATTGAAGTGATTTTTAAGAATTGCTAGAGCTTGGTGTAATGCATTTAAAAAAATGATCATTCTATTTATACTTTAATGTAATCTTAGCAATGAGGAAACAAAACAATGTCAGTAACTGATACGTGGAAGCTAAATTTATGTATACAATATTTCAAACTAATGAGTTGAGTAATCGATGTCCTAATTTTAATTTTTTTAAAAATTAACGATATTTCCAATTAATTTTACCCCCAGTATTATGTAACTTACAGGTTGTCCATCAGCAATTGTTCTATAATTACTCATTTCTCATTTTATCTCTTCTTGTCTTTATTTATCGTACTCCTTTTGATTATGATTGCTCCCACCTGCATTCTAATCTCTACTTTCCTACTACCTGTACATATTTTTGCTACAAAAACTACTATCGCAGCAAAATATTCATATTACCTACATAAGAACTTTTTGATCCCAACTAAACTCACCACACTTTAGAAGAAAACAGTTACCACGTACGTGAATTTTTTAACTTTCTCTAGCACCTTACCATTTAACCTTATTCCATGTCCTGCCGTCCCTCCTGACATTTTTTCTTTACCACAACATTATTTTTTCTCGCTCAATTCCAAAGGACACTAAGCAATTTCTTCATTCCACATCTCAATTGAACTTTACATTTTCTTGTCTAACTTTCCCTGTACAACCAAGTCATCAGTAAAAAATAAACTCCCAGTATTTCTAATATAATAATATGATATTTTTATTATATTATTATTATTATTTTTATTTAAATTCATTATGTATTGTTATAAAATATATAACTGAAACGAAACGGTTTAAAAAGATATACAACCAATATTAAGAACAATTGTATAGCAGAATTCTATTTGTATGGACCCCAATATATGTTGGTACATCAGGATAGGAGAAGGCAGATATGGTGGTAAATGTGCCATAAATGCAATATTTCATTATCATCCTGTCTCGCAAGTTAATTTGTTGAAATTTGTACACAAGGTATGTAGATTGGGAAAGATATCGAAGTAAACTGCACGATTCGAGAGACACACGCATGCCATATATGATTATATATCACAAAGTACCAACCTGAAACAAAATTAAGTAGTAATTATTAATCATGTAACTTACGAATCGGGCATTCTAAACTCACACACAATTACTTACACCATAATACTAATTAACCGACCTGTTATTTTGTAACGATACTACATTGACGACAAAACATTTATTTATACATTGTCGAGGGTTACGTATTTACGAGAACAGATAATATAACACACAATACTTGCTAATGGTCATCAGGAATATACTATTAGGTACATAACGACGTTTTATACCTCAGAGCCAATTTACATAAGACATTTTGACTAAAATTCCGTAAAATTTATGTAATTGTGGTCGCTAATGACTTCACTGTTGATGGGAACTCTTTAACATTTAAAGCATATTAAGCTCGTTGAAAAACGAGAAATATTTATTTCGATATTTAATCAGTACTGAAAAATAAGTTAGAGAAATCTTTCAAAAATATTGGAATAATAAAATTATTATTATTACTAGTTGGATTAGCTGCAGATGTCTAAAAATTTATGAAAGAAATACAAATTACACTGAACAATCTAAAACATTAAACGAACAAATTAAAAATTTTAGAAGATAAACAGATTGTATTAGAGGTAAAAGTAAATAAACGATCGACAGGAAAGGAGTGATTTTAGACAAAGTAAAGGAACAGAGGTCTAGGGATGAAAACCTATTGCGAAAATAAACTTCAAAAGAAAAACAAGTAATTGACTAAAGTGATCCAATGGGACCATAAATAGATAATAATTATTATAAAATATAGCTAATATTTTGTTTACAATTTATATTTCTGACTAAATCTGTAATTGACTAAAATGATCCAATGTCATCATAAAATGATATTAATAATTAGTATAAAATATAGCTAATATTATTACAATCTATAATTCTGATAAAGTGCAGAT
Source organism: Catonia carolina (assembly GCA_035578175.1). NCBI lineage: Eukaryota > Metazoa > Arthropoda > Insecta > Hemiptera > Achilidae > Catonia > Catonia carolina. The sequence goes on from JAQMRL010000013.1 coordinate 20,890,085, forward strand.
AAAATATTACTTTCTTTTGCGACGTAAAAATTTTAAGAAAGCTCCATTCTTTCTTTATCACAGAATAAATACCAAATTCATTAAATTTAAGGAAACACATGATGCTGAAACGAAGGTGACGGATTATTACAACATGTACTGCATAATTAGTTATCAGTAGTGCTTAAACAACATATTTGTTCTTTATTAAGAAGCCGTGTAAAGAGTAATCTAAATTACAAGCTTAACAAGAGAGGTATCACTCTGGAAGCGTTAGGTTATACTACGCCTACCTTTGATGAATACTGATTACGTTAAAGTACGTATCAAGGTTCAACAAAATACTAAACTCACGGTTTTACTTGCAATTATATTAAGTAGAATTTACAGCAAAGTTAATTGGAATTTTTACACTTAAAACACCCATGTATATTTAATAAATTATTATATACTTTCTTTTTACCATCGCTTTTAGTTACCATCGGGAACTGTACATTATTGACAACGACCCAATTTATTGCTGCTTCTTACCGTATTTTTTACGTGAATTCGGCATGAGTTTAAAAAGGGACCACTAGTAGAGTTTGGTCATTAATGGGGGCCAACTGGTCACTGTACGAACTCGGTTCCCCAAACAGTGTAGCTTAAAAATTAATAATAACTTTCTACCAGGTGACTGATTGGGCTGGTCCGAAAGCCAATATATACTTAGCATTTATAAAAATGTCTTTTTAATTAGGTATTCAAAAATTCACGGAAGAATTATACAAATTAATTTTATTTTTATAAAAATTTATGTTAATATATAAAACAATCCTCGAAACATTCATTTGTTTCCATTGTTAGAAGCGTATAGAATAAATTCATTAAAATCGGCCTGTAAACAGTAGGTGACCAAACTGTTCAAGATGGCACCATGGAGAGTAGGCCTACGAGAAATTTTTCTTGGTTTTCATGATTCCTCTTTTCCAGGAAGTGCTCGAAATGATTTTAGCTTATTTTGAGCTCAGCAGTTGTCATAGAAACCGGCAGACAGGATAAGGGTTGAAAAGTTTCAAAATGACGGAAATGGAGGTTCGTGAGTATCATTTATGCAAAAGCTGAGTTCTAGTAAATTTTACTGCGAATTTTTGATTAGATATGTGAAAATATGCGTTTTCAGAGGCCTGCCGAAACAAAACAGAAGCTCGTGGAGAAAATTGGTCAATGGAGGCTTGTATCGATTTGCCAAAATTCCACAAATGCTTAATAACATTGGGTTTATTAAATAACTGCGGGTCCTCCAATTTTTTTCCGCTATTATATACAGGGAAACCAACAAAATCAACATTTTTATGGGACACTATCCATTTTGGCTCGTAATGGGCTTGATTCGATATTCGTCAAAATATCATGTTCGGTTTACAAACTATAGACAAAAATCCCGTTTAGGCGTTGTCACTCTAAGTAAAGTATATACAGAGAAAGACATGCAATAACTGCTGAAGTTTTAGTTAAAAGTTATCTAAATCCATGGTTTTAAATCAAAAAAATGCCGGTCGCATTGGCGTAGTTGGTAACGTGCTTGCCTCTCATCATGCGGTCCTGGGTTCGAATCCCACTCAGGCACGGAATTTTTTTCATTCGTTACAAAAAAACATTTCATCCTCCATTGTACAAAAAACTGCACCCTAACGTCATCGCTAATGATCTTTGTAGTTGATGCGACGTTAAATAAATAAGCAAATTTATAAAAAAATCAAAAAAAATTGAAGTTATATAAAATTGACAGGCACGAACAAGAAAAAAACTTTTTTTTATGAAACAATAATTTTTCAAATTCAACATATTGTCAATGTCTGCAAAACACCATAATATATAAATGGGAAAATGTGAAACAAACTGGAATACAAAAAAAAGTTATTTTACAAACTATTAAAAAAAATGTTTTATTATGATTATATTATTAGCTACCGTTTTTAAATGTTTCCTTTGTTTTGGGGTAAATAAAATAAATAATAAAATTAATATAAATTTTTTATCAAAGAATAAAGTACCTAAGGCCTAAATGTTGAAATGTACGATTAAATGATTGTAAAATTGGTTTTATTATTGATATGTAAACGGATGAGTAAAACATTACTGCAGTTGACGCTGTACAAACATGCTGAATGTAGAGCTTTAAAAAAAATGATCTCAATGATTATTAGGCCCTATTCCCCTTTATTTCATTTGTTTTCATCACCTCAATTTTATTTTTTGTAATTTTTGTAGCCTTAGGGAAATCCAGTAGGCTGTTGTAGGTAATCAAAAGCTTGAGCAGCCTTTTTACAAAATCGTTAAAGTGGCCAATCAACATTAACCAAGCGTAACGTATAACTGTTATATGGCATTTTCAAAAACAAATTTATTTTCATGTTATAAAACTTTAACAATTTGAAATCTCATTTTGAGTTTAGAACAAACATTTTGGCTTCAAATATTTTAAAATTTCGTGTACTGGGAACCTAAAAACGTAACCTTATGTGTTTTATTATTATTGTTGATATTTTCTCAACATTTTACCACAGAAAAGTTTTACAACTTTTTTATCTTTTAATTTTTACTTAGGAACTCTACAATATATTAAAACCATTCAAAAGTTTAACTAATTTTTTTAATGAACGAATGACGTGAAAAAAAACAAAAATTTCTTTAAAGATACTCGTACGGGAAAACTCGTACCAAAAGAAAACCTAATTTAAATAGGCTAATTAAAGATTAAGGGTAATAAATTAAGAATAGATTAGGATTAGGGAATTAATTAAGATTAAGGGATAATTGAAGTGTTGAACAATAGAAGTAAAATCGATTGAAAGAATATTCTAGATCTTGATGCACAACAAAATATATAGCCATCTCTTAAAAATAATCTGAGAAAGCATTAATATGTTTCCGAAAATAAAGATTTTAATTTAAGTTACACAGAATCCTGAGATGGCAACGCATGATAATTAACGCCGAATACTACGTAACAAATTTAACACTGGAAAAAAGTTCATAAAAATTTCGGGTATAAAAAGTACTTCCATAGCTGTAAAGATAATTATTCAGGGAATAAACTCAATAAATCGTGTTAATACCTAATGAAGTTTTTGAGAAAAGTGTATCGGAATTTTTTGTTTATTTTGTTCAACAAAACTAATTTATACAGCCTACAAATATACAACTCATTACATAAATTTAATTATAATTTTATACACATTTAAGCATAATTTTGAATAAGTTTGAACAGAAATTGACAGACTTTTAATATAAAATTAGAATTAGATTCATGTGTATAATAACAATGGGAGATGTTTCAAATCATAAAGAATTCCAATAGCCTACATGAAATGTACGTAAATAAACAGAAAATGGAGATGACTGTAAATACATTTCATTATTTTTTATTTTATTATAATTTATGAAAACCGAAATAAGGCCTACCATCAACGATCATATGTTCATAAACCGTCAAGGTTTTAGAAATCTCCATCTCAAAATTCAAGCAAAGAATAATGTTTTTACTGAAAAAAACAGTCTATCATGATGACCTGCCCATAACAGACAGGTGGAGTGTCAAATTATTTACACCCAATCTGTTAGTTGCAGGGCTAAAATAAATAGTTCTGTTTCTTATCGCATGGTCAGCCAATTAAATGACTGAATCATTTAAGAAGAGAAGAGGTAGAGGTGTACTGTGACACTAATCAGAGATATCTCCTCTGAAAGTAATGAATTTCATTATACAGCCAGACCCTGTGATGAATGAAGTGAAGGTGTCATTTGCAGAGTGGAAAATTTGTGCTTTTCAGAGGGCCCGGCATGCTGATAAGCGTACTTTTCTACTCAGTGAGGAAGGCAATGGTAAACCACCTCACTCCTCGTTTTACTTAGTAAAGCCTCTAGAGGTTCAAACCAGCTTTTCGGCTGATGACCTAAACAACATCATGATGACAAGCAAAACTTACTTATGAGTAATAAAAATGTGCATAGTAAAATATACATAAAACTTTATTAAACTATGAAAGCACATAAGGATATGTGTCACTGGTAATGACATTGTTTTATATAGAACGGTATAACGTTGATTTTCATTATTATGAAGCCCAAGAAGGAATGATTCGTGACTCAGTTGTTATGAAAATATCTGCTCTTGTCCCATTTTTATTTACCCACTCGTTGTCAGACTAATGTCTTATGAAGATAAAATTTCTTGAAGTAAATGTACGTATATTTCTTTTTCATATTGGTTGTTCTGCTGTAATGATATCATTTCAGCCATAGGCCAAAGCTTGCTATACTTTAAATTGTAATTTTTATAAATCCTTCTTATTACTTATATCACAATAGAATGTAGGTTATCTTATGCTTGCAATTCATATTACTGTATAAAGAATGCTACATCAAATAGTACTTTGTTGTGCGTAGGACGTAGGAGCTTATATTAAATCATACAAAAATAATGAAGATTAAGCCCATATACCGGGTGTCCCACGAAGAGGTCGCTATTTTTGAATTAATATACCGGACGTATCGCACATTCTACCGACTGCAAACTTTACAGTTATAATTAATAGATATTATGTGAATAAAGGACCCTTGAGTTTCATTTCCTTATGACTAATCAAAACAAAATTGCGGAATAATAAAATCATATCAAAATGAACTATAATCTTGTGGATAAAACCACTTATACTGTATTTACAATAGGATTCAGATAGAAAAAAATCTGGTGTGAAACACTCACACAACTTTCTCTTGCCAATGCAAATAATTAACAATAAACCTAACATTAGTAATAAAACTTTAGAAATAAACAAAAAACTAACTTCAAAAACATAACCTTATTTTAATCATTAGTGAAAGACGCAAAATGAAAATCAACCTCAGTTGGGCCTAAAAATACGGGAAATCACTCATTCACGCTCAACTAGGCTCTGTAGAGAAAACTGCTCTAAATAAAAGTTGTAGATCTTTTAATTTTCTATAAAATTGATTATATACACTTTTGTCATAAAATGAATACTAAGGCCGAAATCTTAAAAAATCAATTTTTCACACGTTTTCGTGAGAAAAAAACAGAAAATCGCTAATTACCGCTAAACTAAGCGTTATAAAAAAAAATGTTTGAAATAAAAGTTGTAGGGTTTTAAATTCTCTACATTTTTTATTATATACATTTTTGCGCTATAATACATATTAGCCGTAATCTTAAAAAAACACTGTTTTTACGTGAAAACACCCTCACCAAGAATTCAGAAACATACAGAATTTCAGCAAACATGGCGCCTACCCTATCTTGTAGAGAATAAAAAATTGAGTAAACCAGGCGATTTTAAAAAAAATCGTACGACCAGTTTTTGAGAAAATCGCAAAAAAGTGAAAAATTACACGAATAAACTACTACTTCCGGTTGACCAATTTTGATTAACATGTTCGTGTCGGGTCCGGTAGTAGTATGGAACTTAAGTTTCAAGTTTCAAGTTCGTACGATGTTCCGTTCTTGAGATATTGTGTTTACACACACGCACACAGACCAATCGCTAAAAACATGTTTTTTGGGTTCAGGGGGTCTGAAAACGTGTAGATCCGGTGAAAACTCGATTTCAAAAATCGACATGAAAACAATACTTTTTTCCTATACATTCATATAGGCAAGAGAAAGTAAAAACAGCTGTTTTTGCCATACAAAATCGATCAGCTGATTTTTTTACCACATTTTACAACAATGAAAAAATTTAGTAATAAAAATACCTATTTACTAACTAGTTGTGTAGTGTTGTGTCATAAATGTAACAATGAATTTTTCAATTGAACAAAAAGTTAAATGTTGTTTCTGGGCTTTTGCCTTAGAAAATAAAATAAATACGAAGCGATAATGCGTTTTCAACAAACCTACTTAGATGTAGTTCCTTTTTCATGGACACCAATTCATAAATGGAAGACTACCCTACTAGAAAATGAATCAAATAGGTACCATAGACCTTCTAACAAAGAAAAGGAAGAGATTACATGTGTTGCTTTACTGAAATCTCCAAAAAGACCCGATTCAGTCAGAAAAGTTGCATCTGCTACTGGGATACCAAAGTCATTAGTTTAAAAGTATGCCAAGAAAAACAAAATAAAACAATATAAAACACATTTTGTTCACAGGCGGCTAGAAGATGACCCTGACAGATGAGCGGAATTTTGTTCGAAGATAATTAAAACGACTGAGGAAGATGCCAGGTGGTATGAAGGAATCGTATTTTCAGATGAAGCTACTTCTTACCGAACAGGGTCTGTAAACAGACATATTTGCCATCATTATATCACACAAAATCCACATATCTTACACGAAGAGAACTTGAAATCAACGGGTATAACAATATCGGTTGCTGTCACCAAGGATGGTGTTTTATCGTATGACATATCCCATTAGGCAATGACTGGGGGACAGAAACGCATCAATTTTAACTTATCACATAGTTCCTCATCATTCTCACGCGGAGATGTAGGACGTTTTTCCAGCATGACGGAGCTCCTCCACATTATGCTAATGTGGTCAAAGCGGTTTTAAACCAAAATTTTCCTAAACGTTTATAAGTCGTGGCAGCGGCCTCATTGACTGGCCTCCAAAATCACCAGACTTGTGTATTTGTGATTTTTTCCTATAAGGCTTTTTGAAGGAAAAGGTTTATTCTCACACCTTTGCAACAGACGATGATTAATTCAAAAATAGCAACCTCTTTGTAAGACACCCGGTATTTACAGGTAAAAACCACAATACTGACAGACGTACACGCGTTTAAATAAAAAATGCTCAAATATTTTTTAAAATTTCTAATTCAATATTTTTATTGTTCATCATCAGTGAATTTTTCTTCTTTTATTTCAACTCAAATGATTTTTTCTACTAATCTACAATTTTCTTTGCTCCTTAACTCTTTTTTTTCTGGCGTACCGCCATCGTTGGAAAAATATGATCAAAACGTACAAAATACTAAAAATTGTTTCTGCTCAGATTTAAAAACTTAACATTCGGTACTGCAAATTAATGTGATAATTTTGTGCATGATGAGTTAATATTTTACAGCTACTTATTACATACTATGATATTAACTAAAGACCAATACATGTATAACCCAGTCACTCGTTTTTGGACCATCACTAAAAGATGTGCAGTACACCAGGATATCATTTCGTGACTAAAAGCGGGAGGGTAAATTCTACACAACAATGACATGTGGAAGAAAGTGATAGATAATGCAAAGTGACCTTATTTAGAATTTTTTTGTGCATCTCACTGCACAAAAACAGGCTTTTAATAAATTAAAATATGAGAGCAATAAATTTAGTAATACTCTAAGTTTATTTTAAATATTTTCCAGTTTCAAATAAAATGAATTTATTTCACAAGTAACGAGAAAAACAAATTCACATTTCCATCAAATAGATATCCCACTAACTATGATTTGTTGCAATTTATTAAGAGTACAAAAGTAGCACAAATCAGGTTAATACTAAATGTTGCATATTTTATTTTATTTTTGGCTTACTTTCGTTTGTCAATTCTCGCAGCCAAGATGATGAAGGGTGGTTAATAAAAAAGAGTGATGAAAATGGCAGACCTGAATAAGAGTTGAACCCGGGACCCCGGGCAAAACCAGTTGAGATGATCACTACGCTACAAGTCAAAGGCTGTTTATTTTAGTTCACAAACAGAAACACACAAATTGGAAGGACGTTATTGAATACTCCGATTTTCCTAAGTTAAGACCCTTGAACCAGAATGTATCATAAGTATTTTAAAATAAAATTTTCCTTTTTATTGGTTGATATTGGTGATTATAATGACTATTCTGATTGTTGGTTGCTATCAGGAGCAATGCTGTGGAGCTCTTACCAAATTCAATACTCTCAAATTGTTGGGGCAGAAAATTCTTCTGCCAGAAGTTTTCTTAGCCTGTCCAATACGTTGTAGCATTCATATCTTCGATTTTTTCATTTAAATAAAAATCTAAATACAAATTTTTAAGCCTATAACAGACATAACTGCCCATAACAGACAGGTAGAGCGTCAAATTATTTACACTCAATCTGTTCGTTGCAGGGCTAAAATAAATAGTTCTGTTTCTTATCACATGGTCAGCCAATTAAATGACTGACTCATTTAAGAACAGAAGAGGTAGAGGTGTAAAAGTCACTAATCAGAGTTATCTCCTCTGAAAGTAATGAATTTCATTATACAGCCACACCCTGTGGTGAATGAATTAAAGGTGTCATTTGCAGAGTGGAAAATATGTGCTTTTCAGTGGGCCCGACATGCTGATAATCGTACTTTTCCACTCAGTGAGGAAGGCAATGGTAAACCACCTTACTTCTCGTTTTATTAAGTAAAACCTCTACAGGTTAAAACCAGCCTTTTGGCTGATGACCTAAACAACAACAAGCCTATAACTTAAAAATGAAAATGTCGATAATTCTATCTGTTTTTTATTTATTTACAACTTTACATACAAATAGTTTTGTTTTGTACTTACACGTAGTAAATGTTGTGATTATGATGTGAGATTTATAAACTGATGAACATGTATGTGATAGAAAAAAAATATTTTTAACGGTGAATATTTTTCACGGTGAACACCTACGAACAGACTAAAACCAAAAGTACATTTTCACACTTAATCCATTGGTTTTATTTAATAAATTTATAAACTTGAGAAAATGTCTTTGCTTTTAAAGTAAAAAGAGTGTAAATCATTAAACTTTCTTCTATTAGTCACTACAAACTTCTTTGTAATGTATTTCGAAACTATAATTTAATAATAAACTTCATCGTGAAAACTTATCCTGTAAAGTTACCAATCTGGTTATCTAAACTTACTATTTTAAAATCCTTATGCAACCATAAAAAATTAATAGAGAACATAACGTTTTAAAATTGCCACTATCATGTCCGACAATTTTTCTAATACTGAATAATTTATTCTTCCTACAAATCTCTATACACTTTCTTTATTATTTTTAAACAAAGTTGAGATAAACAAGTTCTTTTAACTTAGTTAAAACTGAGAAAGTCCGATGACAACTTTGTAATGTTAAAACAACTTTATAAAACTTATTTAAACTTTATAACTTATTTATTATGCTAATTATTTAGCTACTACATAAGATTTGTATAAATTTATTTTAATTTATACATTTTTTGTTATTTTACTGAAAGTAAAATTTTACAATAGATTTAATCTGAGAATAATTTTCAACTAAATAAGGATTAATGTTTTGAATTCAATAAAATTATTGTATTGCAGTTCAAAGTTAGATAGTTCTTTTTCTAACTATTAAAATATTAATTGAATATTGAAAAAACCTGTTCTGGAATTGTATAAAATCGGTTTTTCAGTTACAATATATCTAATCAGTTAAAACTATTTTACTGTTAGTACGTGTTTTTAACGTTTAAAAATAAAAATAATCTTGATGGAGATTACCAGCTATATGAAGTACAAATTGCCACGTATTTAATTTATCCGTATGTATGTATTGCTTGAGTCCCAGCACCATGTAGTTGGAAGGAATGCAGTGCGTTATAAAGGGTGATTCAAAAAGAGCACCGGTTTTTAAACGGCTGGAAAATTTTTGTTTATCGGTTGGCAACATTGTTTGACCTCATTTCTATTTTGGAGAACATTCCGCTTGACGATTCAGTTGTAGTTTCTCTTGTATGCACAGCGAGTGACAGTTTGGTGCGGCTTTTGGTCGGGCGGTGTCATCGGCCCTTACTTTTTTGAAAATCAAGAAGGACAAGCCGTGACAGTAAATGGAGACCGATACCGTACGATGATTAGGGAGTTTTTGTGGCGTCATTTGGATGGAATGGACATTGACGAGTTGTGGTTTCAGCAGGATGGTGCCACCTGTCACGCTGCACGAGAAACAATGTTGTTGCTCCGTGAACGGTTCCAGGATCGCATCAATTCTCGTAATTCCGACCATCAATGGCTACCAAGGTCGTGTGACTTGACGCCTTGTGACTTTCCTCTTTGGGGTCATCTGAAGTCATTGGTGTATGCCAATAAACCCCGAAACATCAATGACTTGAAGGAGGAAATTCGACAGGTTATCGGGCAAATGGAAGTCGAAACTTGTCGTGCAGTAATATCCAATTTCATGGACAGAGTTGATGCGTGCCAGCGCAGTAGAGGAGGACACATGCATGACATCATTTTTCATACATAAAATCGGAAGGAAAGATGAACTTGTTGATGTATTTATTTTCAGTTTTTCAATAAAATAAATCTCTTAATTTGATATATCAAAACCGGCGCTCTTTTTGAATCACCCTATAGTAGTGGAAGAATGAATGAGCTAGTAGTGTTTCACAGCTGATGCATTTGTAGTGGCAGCGTGTACTAACTAGACCAAAAAAATATTCGTATCATCCGGCGCATTAATTAACAAATACCTACCGGGTTATTAACTTGGTCGGATTCATAATAGGCCTATTTAACTTACAAATTCATACTAAAATATGTAAATAAATGAATTTAATAAATACAAACAAATATGTTAATTACGGAAAGTTTGAAAACGAATGTTATGTATCAGAGTAATACAACAATCGTTCTCCCAGCATGCGTCACTTATTCATTATACCTCACTAGTACCCTTCACTCTGCAATTACACAGAGCTTGGACCCGCACAATACATTGCAAACTGTTCAATTTAGAGCAATATGCAACACCATGACCCAATGAGATGAGCATGTCGTGTTATCATAATAAATCAGGTGTACTCTTGTACAGATCCAGACCAAGCATTCCTGAGCGAGTATGAGTTAAATTTTAACTCAACCATCAAAGTACACCGGTAGCCACTGTCTAGTATTCAAATCTGTTTAGAAGTAACTACCTTTACTAGGATTTGAACTATGAACCTTTGTCTCCGAAAATCAGCTGCTGAACGGCTGACTCGCTGTCTATGGCTGTATTACCAGTTCTGGTAATATAATACTACAAGGAAAATATCGGGTTAAAATTTACACACTGGTAGCGGGTCGTGGAAGGGAACCGTAGCCCGTATTAAATTATTGCACACATTTATGATACATTAAATAATTTTCACTATAAGTAATTATTGTGTCTTGAGTACATTTCCCCCGGTTTTACTCATATCGACAGCAAAAATCTTTTTAGTGAAAGTTGTTCTTCCGGCGTATAATACGTTTCAGCAAGTGGAGCTGAAATTTTTAAATGAACAAAAGAGTTTAAACTTCTATTTAAAATAGTTATGTTTGAACACCTTCCTAACTCTGTTCCTAAGGTTACTTTACCACCGAAACGTTTTATTGTAATTGAATGAACGGTTTTCTGTACATTAAATTTGTCTCGTTAATTATTGAACACTCGTAAAATTTAAAATCATATAGTAATTAATGTGACATAAATTTACTACTCAAATATTTTAATAATTTTACTCATTTATTAGTTTATATGTTAATTACAATCCGTCCAGACCAATGTATTTTACATGAAATGCATAAATGATATCTAACATTGAATTAGAGAGAACTAATTTCACTTCCCTATAACTAATTATGGATGTAATTATGTCCCATTTAATGATTACAGGAGGAGTTAATTGTCATAAGCATACAGGACAGGATATCGGCGTGTGAGGACTAGGCCTAATAGAAGGAACACTTAACTGCCATGAACAGTTTAATGATATCCATATGGGAATTACAAGTTCCATGGTTTACACATTCTTAAAAATTCAACGAAAATATTTTTAATTTTGACTAGTTCTAGACATACGAAAAATATTCTTCGGTACTAAATTATCTATCAAATAATGTTAAATTAAAAGGCAACCACTACGGATAAATTTATTTTCTTCAGATTGCAAATTGTTTAAAGATTACCCTAAAACTTTCCTTATATCGAACGATTGTTATTTTACCATCATTTTCAGTAATTTCTCTTGCCCTATTAGGGAAGAAAAGTAGGACTACCTATTGTTTTCCTATCAATTTTCCGAGTTTTCAGTGATAATGTAAGCCTACGTATTCAGACCCCTTGAATCCAAAAAACATGTTTTCACCAACCACTGTTTATTTGTGTGTGCGTGCGCATGTGTGTAACTAAACATAATATCACAAAAACGGAAGAATACAAATCTGAAACTTGGAACTTAAGTTAGGTACCTTAAGTTTACCCAATATGAACATTTTCATCGAAATCGGTCAACCGGAAGTAGCCGCAGACACCCTAATTACCAAGTTGTTGATTTAATTTTGAATGACTTATATTAAAGAAATACTTTTTTAGTAGGCTTAAAAAAATATATTAAAAAGTAAGAAATTAAAAGTTTGAATAAAACAGTTAAAAGCGTTAATTATTAATAAATTTAAAAATAAAAGATTATGTTCTGCCTAATGTTCTGGTTGTCGTTTTAACATTACCTGTAATGTTATACGTTATTTGTAATTCAATTATAAATATTCTAAAGACCAACTGATATAAATGCTGCAGTAAAATTTTAATACTACAGAAATTTACTATAACGATATAGTGCAAACTTTTGGACCAACATTTTTTAATTTTGGCAATTCGCCTACGTTTCATAATACAAAGACTTACTACTTTAAAATATTAACCCGGAGTATGTTGTCACAAAATTGCACCAGCTGTTCAGTATATTCCCAGTAGGTCTTAAGTCATATTTTTAATAAATTTTAAACTTCTTTGGAGTCACAACAAACGTCTTAAATAATACTTGTTCTCGTATTTCACTTTTATAAATTTTCCAGATGTAAGAGAAAGTCAACAATTATTTTGAAAAATAACGCGATATTTCACTTTAGTATGTTTTTATGCAGACCTATAAGTAATGTACTCGTACATACATAAATATGAACGAATTTAGCCTATAATGTTTTGATAAAATTTAATTCAGTAGATTAATAAAATTACTGATTTAAATAGATCCTAATATCAACACCATTTATACCTTGTAGTAAAATTAGGTCATCCGGGGCTTAACTTCTCACATAGGTACTTGATTTAAAGGATAGCCTAATTAGAGACCACTTACGCCCAGCTCAATCATACGTTGTTATTTGGTGTTCTTTGTTAAATATAGATTTCCTTTCCTTCATAATTATGCCTTACTTCACTTTGAAAAATTACTCAAAATTTCTATAACTCAAGACACATTGAAAATTGTTTTTTAAAACTTAATTAAAAATTTAAAACCACTGCTTAAGCTTTATTTTACGTAATCGAAAGAAATTTATTAATAGACTAGACTTTAAATTTTTTAAGATTGATATACGTATAAAACTTACGAACATTATTGTACGTTCCCACTAAAAGTTTTACAAGAAAATAAATTTAAATGCTGAAAAAACTATTAAGATGATTCCTTCAAATTTTAACTCAGCGTAAATAATTTTTCTTTTAAATGTAAACTTATATATATTTTGACTTAGCTATGGGAATTCGTCGACCGAAAAATATAATACCAATACAAACTTAAACAATTTTTCGACAATTAATATTTTAGATAGTAGTAATCAGTTCCACAAATTCAAACGTTTCAAAATTTCGAACTTATGTACTGATAAAATTAAAAATTACCAGGTAGGCCTATGCTACCCGACCAGTAGCTGTGCACATAATGTGTGAGAGAGATAGAATGATTAGAAGGCTATAGTTATTCCCTTTTTGAAAAACATCTCTTCAAAGTTTACACAATTTGTATTTATTTATGTACCACAATGTATACAAATTGTACACAGTTTAAATATAGCTCAATTAATCATCATGCTGAATCACCATAGAATGATGAATTACAATTCAGTGTGGCGACAGCATTTCGTGTATTATGTTAGGTTATTCCTCGGTTTATTGTAAGTTTCAAGCTTTTGCGTAAAATTTAATTAAAAATTCGGTAATATTTAATTTTCAATAATCATGGACAATGTTAACAGTGTGCCGACAGGAATTCGTGTACAAAGTTAGGTTATTTTTTCGGTTTATTTTCAAATTTGTTTATTGTAAGTTTCAAGCGTTACGTGCGTAAAATTTAAATTAAAAATGGATAATTTTGATAAATGTGTCGTTCGTAGGTTGGTGTACAACTTTCATTTGATAGACATCGGCTTCTGACATCCACGTTACTGCGCGAAGCACAAAAAGAAATAATTAAATTTAAAGGTAGAAACTTAATAGGTGTCTAATACATTTAAGGTAAGCAAAATGCGGCAACCATATATAAATTAATTAATAACACAAGAAAATAAAATAAATAATTATATTAAGTAAACATATCATTAAATGTTTTTTTGGGGAAAATTTTGAAAGAACTTCCTGACAAGGCCCTTAGGCTGATTACAATAATTTTTAATGCAATATTACGTGTGGAGTACTTTCCTTCTTACTGGAAAGTTGCTCAAATTATAATTATCCTAAAACCTGGGAAGCCACCACATGAAATATCATCTTACAGACCAATAAGTTTGTTGCCAATTCTTTCAAAAGTATTTGAAAAATTATTGCTTCAGAGATTACGCCCAGTACTGGATATCATAAATCTCATTCCGAATTGCCAGTTTGGTTTCAGAGAAGGTCATGGCACGATTGAGCAAATTCACAGAGCTGTAAACAATATCTACAAAGCACTTGAAGAAAAGAAATATTGCTCCACGGCATTCCTTGACATCAAGCAAGCCTTTGACAAAGTGTGGCATGCGCGTCTTCTTTTTAAAATTAAACAAAATCTTCCCCATCAGTATTACTCAATTATTGCATCTTATTTGGAGGACCGATACTTTACAGTGAAGTATAAGGACGAACAATCATCTCTAAAATTAATTGAAGCTGGTGTTCCTCAAGGAAGCGTGCTGTCTCCTGTTTTGTACACCATTTACACTTCTGATCTTCTGCAAAATGACAACACTACAGTGGCAACATTTGCCGACGACACAGCCATTCAGGCAATACACGAAGATGCACAAATTGCATCTCATAACTTGCAGCAACACTTAGACAGCGTACAAAATTGGCAAAAAAGTGGCGTATAAAAACAAATGAACACAAGAGTCTGCACGTCACATTTACACTAAAACGGGTAACATGTTCACCAGTGTTTTTTTAAAAATAATATCTTGGCCTCCACCTGGACAGGCGTCTAACATGGAGGACTCACATATGGAACAAACGAAAACAGTTAAATCTTAAATACCAACAGCTGTATTGGATGCTTAATGGAAAATCCAAATTATCGGCACAAAACAAATTGTTACTTTATAAAACTGTACTTAAACCTGTGTGGACATATGGGATACAACTCTGGGGCACAGCAAGTCACAGTAACATTGAAATAATTCAACGGTTTCAGTCAAAAATACTTCGAAACATCATGGACTCACCTTGGTACATACCTAACACTATATTGCACAGAGACACGAACACTTCCACGGTACACGAAGCTATACAGAAATTATGCACCAGTTACAAAAACAAGACTTGAAAATCATCAGAATCCAGAAGCCATCATTCTCCTAGACAACAGGGGAACACACAGAAGACTATACAGACTACACCCTACAGATTTATTTTAATATGTGATTGTGTAATTTATTTTACATTCCTGGCAAGATTAATTCAACAAAATGGGAAATTTTATAGAGTAATACCAAGGGGTATTACTTACTCAAGATTTATACTTACAACACATCTACTCATTGTTCTATGAGAGCAGATCGTAGATTTACAGTTATTAAAAAAAAAGAAAAAAAAATGTTTTTTTGTAAAAACGAAGCACAATTCGTAATAATAATATTTCTGTATATTAAAATAAATCTATAAAATTTTGCGTAAAGCGAAATTATTTACCATAAAACCATTGATACAATACAGTAGTCGATATTTTCAGGTTCGTTAATAGCGCGGGAACACAGTGATGTCTCCATGTGCACAGTTGTACGCCGTCCAGTGTTCGACTATCCCGACAAATATTTTTAATTTTATTTTTATTAGGTTACAATAAATTTTAATTTTGTATTTGCAATAAAGCGGAAATTGAAAATTAATCTCATTGATATTGAAAGCCAATTTCTACATTGGGGTTGGGTCAGTGGACACAATGTCCAACAATTTTTTTCTGAATTTAAATTATTGACTTAGACTGTATAATAACATAAATAAACTGATTTTAAATAACCTACCTGAAAGTTAGTAAAAAAAAACTTTTGGGTTAGAATGCTAATACGCTATTAATGAATACGCTAATTCCTGGAGCAAATAATGTAGCAAATAATAAATTATCTGACAATTAATGGTCAAATACTGAATTACAAGAAATTTTATAATGAAAATACAATTTTTTTAAAAAATATACTGCTATTCTATTTTTTATGGGCTATTATTCTGCCCGTAAGAGGCAGGTGGAGTGTTAAATTATTTGTACTGGATCTGCAAGTCCTGGGCTACAAAAATTAATTACATTTCTCATCCCGTCATGATCAGCCAAATTATATCACTGAAGCATTTAAGATCAGAAGAGTTAGAGTTGTAAAAGCACTATCTTCTATGAGAGTAATGAATTTCATCATTATACATCCAGATCTAAAATTAATTTATTTATATTTCCAAATACTATCAATACTAGCCGACATTAATCAATTTTAAGAACCAAATAATTAAACATTTTTTTGGATCCTGAAACATTTAAAGAAATTTCAGTTCAGCTACTCAAACCAGTCTGACTGATAAGATAAATTAGAAGAAAAACAGTTTATTTACTGCGGTAACATTACTGAGCTGTCTAGCTCAGTTATTAAACTGTTTTTATCAGGCAGAAATTTTACTACTTGTGAAGATCTACGCAAAACAAAGTAAATAAACTTCTTTCTGAAGCAGTAGGTCTAAAAAAAACTGCATGTGTAGCCGTAGCACAGACCAAACTACTCCCCAAACCAAAGTATTCAGGATATTCAGTTTTAATATAGACATAGCTGAACGCGATATACATTGAGTGGAAGCGTACCTAGATGATTTACTTCATAAGGTAGTTGTGCCATCAAGGAACCTGCCAATTCCAACTTGCAATTTCTGATTCAAACAAACTTTAGTGGATTATTAAACGTATTCAGAGTGCACATAACGGACAAACTTTAACGACTAGTTCAATCATTGTAATTCCGTCAGGAACAGATGATAACACATAGGCTAATGTTTATCACAACTGACGGTAGAGTATTTGAGAATTAGGTCAACAGTTCAAAAATAGTTTCATTGTTCCTCCCGTAGGCTACGTCTTATTCAACAAGGACAGTCCTACATGAGAAACCACTAAATTGTGACTAAATTTTTTACTTGGATTTCAACTGATTGTTTTTGTACTAGGCCTATGTAAAAACTCTGATGTGAAACACTACACAACTTTCTCTCGCCAAATAATGAACAATATAACCTAATAATAGGCATAGTAATAAAACATTAGAAATAAGCAAAAAAATAACCTCAAAAACTATAACCTTATTTTTAACTTGAGAAAATGATGCAAAATAACCAACCTGAGTATGGCTTAATAACACGGAAAACACTCTTTGACGCTAAACTAGGCTCTGTGGAGAAAATTGTTTAAAATAAAAGTTGTAGGCCTAGATCTTTTAATTTCCAATAAGTTACATTATGTATATATAATACAATACAATATGTATAACAATAAAAATATTATTATTATTATTATTATATAAATACTAGGGCCTGTATAGGCCTAAAATTATAGTATAAAATTAATATGTAGAAAAAAATACAGTAATTTTAAAGTTTAAGTTTTAAGTTTTATCAGAATTATATAGTCTACATTTAATAGCGAACATTCCTCATACTGTTCAACAAAATGTAAGGCAACCTAAAACAAATTTCAAAAATGAGTTCCAAGAATAATAAAACTTTATACCCTATTCGTAATTTATTTCATTGGAGACTCTACTATAGGCTTAACACTACGTTTTACGCAGTATTGAAATACATACAGCAATAAAAAAATAAAAATCGGATTCGTTTCAGTTAAACCAGGTTACGGTTAAACGGGAATAGGTTAAGCGGGGTTTTACTATAATTCTTTAATTTTGTATTAGACTAAACAACGAAAAAATTTAGTAAGTAGAAGTCTAAATGTTTTAAGCTTATGGTGATGACTTGTTTTTATGTAATTTACACAAAATTCTTTGGGCGTTCTTAGATGTTTCTTTTGTTAAATTTGCTATTATCACCATGTTAATCTATGTGGTAGTAAATTAGAAGTCTTTAAAAGTTATGTTAGTTTATATTTTTTGTTTAAAAAGAAGCTAAAAAATATATGATATGAAACATTTTATAGTTACAAGAGTTCCTTTTTTAAAAAGATTGTTTTGTTTTAAAAATAAAAGAATGTGTAAATGAATTCTAAAGAAATATGTGGGCCACCTTTTGGGTAAATGGTGTATTATAAGATAACTCAAATATTGCAGTAAGTAAATAAAATGTAAGTTATAGAATGCACAAAAGGAGGGAATAAAGAGTTGTGGATTGTGTATTTTCTGTAATAAATATATTAAAAACTGGTAAAAAATAGAGTTAACTTGATGTTAATATTAAAGGTAGACTATATTAGTTCTTAATATATTCTGTACTTCTCCATTTACTGATAATTTATTTTACAAAATAAAACAAAAGAAGATAAAACAGTCATTCATTTTAACCCCCACTCACGACACGACTAGTTATAATGCAACAAAGCGCCTGCGCTGACTTTGAACTGGTTGGAGATTCGAGGTATATGTATGAATGATGGGCTGCGTACCACATGGCCTGGAGTTGTTGTATTGACCAACGAAAGTCACGTGTTAACAACTATGGCCGCTCCAAGGTTATTTTTTACTCATGGTCTTCCCTTTCCACAACAAACATAAATTAATAATTTCCACAACTACCTTATGAACCGATACGTTTCATATTTATTATATTTATACATCCTTACATCTCTGAAAAGATGAATTGGATTTTAACATATTTTCATCAAATTCAGCTCATTTTAACATCCGTTGACCTACAATACGCTTATACTGTTAATATTGTATGAAAATGGCTATATCGAGGTTGGAAGACAAAAAGACCCGGTTTTCGTTACCGGAAAGAATTTCATGCGTATATAGGTGTATAACTCAAGAATTATTTGACTAACAAGTTTGAAATTTTATACAACTTAGCAAATTATATTCATACAGTGTGCACGAAATTTCAAAGTTGTAAGTTACCTAAAATTTATTTATTAACAATTTTCTGAACCCTTGCTATCTCAGTAATCACTCAACCGTTCGGTACGAGCAATTTATTGTTTCTATTTAGCGTAAAAAGTTAATACAACTGTATTAAAAACATTAAATTGATTTGCCAATGTTTGTGGGAGAATGTTTTAAATTTTGAAAAAACTTGGCCATGCGGGGGGTTAGGCGCTACTATCCATGTTTTCAGGTTGTGTACGTGACATCCTGTCGGACTGAATACTTGATAATAGCGCCCAACTTCCACATGGCCAAGCGTTTTCAAAATTTAAAACATTCTACCACAACATTGGCCTATTAATATTTCATATTATTAATAAATTTGTACTAATTTTTTTATGGTGAATATTACGATAGTTTGCTCGTGCCGAACGGTTGAGCGGTTACCGAGATAGCAGTGGTTCAGAATATTCTTAATAAATAAAAATTTAAGTAACTTGCGAACTTGAAAATTCGTACATGGTGTAAAAATATGATTCGCTATGTTGTATTAAAATTTCAAACTTATCGGTTAAATAATTCTTGAGTTATATGTTAAATTCTAGTTCTAAACACATGAATTTGTGCGCGGCAGCAACATTACCGGGTCTTTTTGTCTTCCAACCTAGATATGGGAATTTTAATACAATATTTAAAATATAAGTTTATTATAGGGCAATGTATAATAAAATTAGCTAAATTTTTATGTAACATATGCTGAAATCCGACTCATCGTTTTGAAGATGCAAGGGTTCAAACTCGAGTGCATATAATTCTGAAACCGATAGTACAGTAACAAATTTTAACTATCTCGTTGGATATGGTTCTTTTCTTTTAATTTATTGCTCTACATGTGACTTAAATTTCTATTAATAAACAGAGAATGCAGACAATTTTTGAAGATGTGATTCTCATCACTTGTATCTAACTCTAATTAAGAGATTACCAAAAATATTTATAGTAGGTATAGAATATAAGAAATTTTATAAGAATGACGCCAATATTACATCTTATCTGCAGTTAGAGAGTCTAAGAAATTAAATAAAGCCTGTTAAAATTTTGCTGTAATTCCGAATGTCTTTTATTAGGTCATTTCACGATTTATTTTGTTTTACGTACACATTAATGCTAATGTAGATGAAGGGCCTGTCTGCCCATAACAGACAGGTGGAGTGTCAAATTATTTACACTCAATCTATTCGTTGCAGGGCTAAAATAAATAGTTTTGTTTCTTATCACATGGTCAGCCAATTAAATGACTGAATCATTTAAGAACAGAAGAGGTAGAGGTGTAAAAGACACTAATCAGAGTTATCCCCTCTGAAAGTAATGAATTTCATTGTACAGCCAGACCCTGAGGTGAATGAAGTGAAGGTGTCATTTACAGAGTGGAAAATATGTGCTTTTCAGAGGGCCCGGCATGCTGATAAGCATACTTTTCCATTCAGTGAGGAAGGCGATTGTAAACCACCTCACTTCTCGTTTTACTTAGTAAAACCTCTAGAGGTTCAAACCAGCCTTTCGGCTGTTGACCTAAACAACAACAGATGAAGGGTGACGTATGAAAATAAGCGTTTAATAATCAAATATGATAACTTATCTGACCGGGATCAATCACCACATTAATAAACTCTATGGTACTGCTTTTAAAAGGAAACCATTAACTTCTTTAAACATTTTAAAATTGGAAATGTAGCCTACATTACCTATTATAATCCATCGTTTGTATTTTTATATGTTTGAACTGTTACCTATAAAGTATTATTAATTTGAATTATATTTTTACAATGAAGTAGGCTAATGTTTGTTATTTTTTTGTTTGTACGAAGTAATCCAAGAAACTTTCCAAACGATTTCAAATACCTATTGTTTCACAATTTGATAACTTAATTCTTCTGCATATTTTCTAAAAGTGTTTGGAAAAACGTTTATTAAAAATACTTGGATCTTTTCTAGATAAATTAATTCCTTCTCATTAGTTCAGATTCAATCATGGGCACGCAACTAATATGAAACAGATTCATTAAGTTGCTTTAATTAATAATCAACGAAACTTTTGAGGAACGGAAAATGTGTTCAGCAGCTTTTCTTGACATCTTACAAGCCTTAGATAAAGTTTGGTACCAGGGACTTCTTTAAAAAATTTAAAAAGAAATTATTAATTACCTTTGTAATTAAGATTAGGAATTATCTGTGTAACAAATCTACTTGTTTTTTTTTATTAAGAAGAGTTATACATAAATCTGTCAATAAAAATATCCTAGAGCGTCCTGAGTAGCAGAGGAAGCTTAGAGTTTCTTGAGTAACTGAGTAACAGAGGTACAAAAGTACGCAAATTTTTAATTTAAAAATAATTGTGATTGGTAAAATTAAGTTATCAATTTTATTGAATTCGTTGGTTCGTTCGAAGAACAAACCTATCTATAATGCATGGTTAGTTCTTCAAATTCTATTTTATTTTCTATCATCTGTTGTAGCCTACAAAATGCATTGTAGATCTACAATACGTCAGTTCTTTTAATCTTTTAATTAAGGTGATCTTTTCTCTTTCCTTTGTTCAAATTTTTTAATTATTTACGGGACAAATAACCGAAAAATTTTGTCATATCCGATTTCTTTTTCCTCTTTCTGTTTAAATCTTTATATGGATTAGGTCTATATAATAATAGGCCTATAGGATAATAGGCCTACAGTGGCATAATAGGTACTTAGAAGAAAGAGGGCTGTAGCCAACCTTATGTTATGCCTTTTATTGAAATTAAGGAAAAGTTTGTGACTTAGGCTATGTTTCAAATAACTAGGGTACATGAAAAAATTTTCTGTTTAAAGTTCATATTACATATAAGATGTAGGGTATTGCAGGTATGTAGACATGAAACGATTTGCGCAAGATAGAACAGCTTTGGAGAACTGCATGAAATCAGTCGAAAGAGTGGTGACAAAAAAATACGTAGGCCTACATTAAAAAAATGACTTTTTTATTAGCCTACATCCGATTTCTGCAGACAAAGTTATGTAAAGTTTCCAAAATCAAAGAGGTCCATTTATTTTTAAGAAATAGATTTTAGGGACCTTCTGACATAACACATTCAGTTATTATCAGTAATTATGCCAACAAAATTCCTGTTTTCAGTTCTATACGCTTAATTAGGTTCACTTGCACATCTCGATTTGCGTTCAGCGTTAAAGGTTAAACGCTTTAGTTTTAGGTTTAGTCTACCGTGAAACGCAACTAGCTAGAAGTTGCTACTAGGTTGCTAGAGATGGTTAGTAAGCTACTAGAAAAAGAGTAAAGCTGCGTTTAATATAGGCTACAGGTTGAAAATCCAAATCGCAAACAAAAGGTTACATTTTGTTGGGTACAAAAAATTTCTGTTCATGTAAGGAAATTATAAGCCATATTTTTGTAAACTTTTCATTAACAAATATAAAATTTTATATATAAACTCAAACGCACACACACGCACATGCAAACAATACCATAAATAACAAATTATGCTTTTTCATATCAGCTCTATTTTTATCTGATCATGTTCCGAATCAGTTCCTAGAGTTTTTGATCTACCTCACGGGATGTTCTGTGTATACGTACAATTTTATCGAGTACAAATTAAGTAAAACATTCGTACGGATGTTCACGGTAATTAAAACGTACACAGCAATGATAAAAGGAAATGAAAATTAAAAAAACATACGAAACAGATCAGTTACAACAGTCAGTTATTTAATTAATACCTTCACCTTACTTTCTCTCTCTACTGTTTCGACGTTTTGTAAATAAAACTGCGTAAAAGGCTTCAACACTATATAGTGTACACAAGTTTTTTGAAACAAAAACAGGGAATGAATTTCCAATTAAAATTTTCCCTGTTTAATTTTTTTCTACTATAAAAAATAAAGCTAAATTATTTTGTTTATTGTATTTTTAAAAGTATCGAAATAAAGCTAATTACAATTTCTTTCCTTTCTCCTTTATTTTTCTATATTTAGGAAATTCACAATCTGTTGGAAACAATCAGTGAAAGTGATAACACAAAATTTGGAAAAAATTAACAGGTAAATAAACGAGAGTGGAGACACAGTCCAGTGACAGAACTCAGACGTGAATATATAAGTGCAGCATTTAGAACACTGAAATGGGTAGCCAATTACAGTACTACGTTAATTGATGAGGTCTCGGCTCCATCGACGTTTTAGACGTCTTATTGGATTGTTTGGGAGAGCCTGCGTAGCCAGATGTGAGATCAATGGGTTATGGTGGTTCACAAGTTTCATCCTAAATTTTGTACAGAGTTTTAAGAAAACTTCATTTATGTAGGGTACGTTTAGGTCTGAATGTAGCATTTTATTGGTTACATAATAGGGGGCGGTAATTATCCTCCGTAAAAGCTTCGATTGGAAACGCTAAATTAAAATTTAATAATTATAAACGCAGACTAACAGGCACTATAAAGTGGAATTAAATACAAAATATATATTTGGTTTTAAAACACTTAACTCGATTGATTAAAATAGAAGCTTTCAAAGGACATTTTGAAATATTTAGACGCAAAAAATCCAATTCACAATTAAATTTTTTCATCAGAAAATTTGAAATAATCTACTGGATGAAATAATAACACTATTTTACAAAAACTCTACTTCAATTTTTATACATATTTTACAAATTATTAAGCTAAAATTTATGAAACCCGACGTTTTAAGCTATATATTGTGTTATAAATTGCAAAGTAGTACAATAACCAAACTTCGGACCAAAATTATAAATACCTCAGAAAATTTCTAGCTTTCTGATTATATTTATCTTTTGTTGTAACTTATGGAGGTGGTACAATTTTTCTCTAAAATTCGCCGTTTTGTTTACTTTATTTAAATTTACAAACTAATAAATAAGGAGCCGGCATAACCAGTAAATATATTTCTAGCTTAATTTTTTTTATGTACATCATTACCACTTTTGAGGAGACATCACTCATAAGCAGGACCAGCAGGTTTAAATTCTATGGGGTTAATAAAAATAATGTATATATATTAGAAATATAAATGCACTTCAAAAATGTTATTTTGAAAACTCCGACTTTTAAAAACGAAAGCGAAGCGACAAAAATTATTCCCAAGAAAACCACTTATGTTTAATGTCGTAGGAATGTCATCGTCGCACCTTTATTACTAGTAGGGTGTTAATTTATTGTCGAAAGCTTGGCCACATCCTCAAGGGGATGAAAATGTACGGCTACCGGACTTTGACGAAGTTTCATTGACGATTTCACGAGAAAAATAAGTTGTTTTCACAGTTTTAATAATTGTCCTCAACGGTCTTTCTTAAGACCTCGCCAGAAGAACAACACCAAATAGCCTATTTTAGGGCCAACAACTTTCTAAGTTCTCAGAGTGCTAGTCATTTTTAGTCTTTATTTGGTGGCACTCAAACACTGAACAAAAATATTTTAATATGTATTGGATCTATTTTAATTTATTAATTTTCCTTAATTTTAAGTGATATACTACTCGTAGTATTTTAAATTGCTTTAAAGTTTTTGGTGCTACGATACTACCTATTGAATTGAAAATAGATTATAAATAATTTCTAGTCTTTAAAATACATTTACAATGAATTTTACAACGATTTTAAAATTTTGTTTGGTTAGCATACCACTCCAAAAGTATTGTGACATCAAAACATAGGTTCGTTCGAGATCTGGATATAGATCTAATAAAAAAAATTATACAGACTCTTTTTAAAGTTATAACAATAATTATTTGACACGACTAATAATTACAAATTAATTTTTAACCTTAAACTTCTAACAAATTACAATTAGATTACATCAATCAAATTAATTACAAAACTTTTACTAAACTTGACTATAATTAATAATAACATACTGTCATTTAACAATGAAAAAAAAATTTATTTGTCCACAACCGTTTGTTACCACCCCGCTGCATAGTTCAAAATTTGTTTTTGCTCATTTTTCATCGTGAACATTACTGACCACTACCCGATTTGATGCTGCTTTTCGCTGTATTTTTGACGTTGATAGGCATGTGTTTTAACAGGGACTTCCAGTAGAGTTTGTTCACGGATGGCTGTCAGCTGGTTACCGTACAAAGTCGCTTGCCCTACCGGTATTACTTAAAAATAATAACAATTTTCTACCAGCTGACTGATCGGCCAGACCGGAAGGCCAACATTGACACAAAATTTTATTTTAGGCTTACAGTTGTTGATAAAATAAGGTCAAGTGAAAAAATACGTTACTATAAAATCTCTGACATTGTTAATATATTGAACGCTTTAATCTAACGCCTTCAGGCATAAAGATAGAATTTACTATTTTTAACTTTTATAAAATAAAACATATATAAGTTATTTATATTTTTATTAATAATCTTACGAAGTAATTCGCGAGAATAAAAGAATAAAAATAAATATTTTAATGATAAAATTTCTGTAGTGTATGTGAGGTTTGGTGTACTGCAGTTTTATCTCATGCGTTCTCATAAAAAGCTCTATTTTAAAAGGGTAAAGAGACTGGTGTAGCTTACGAGTGCTGCTCTTGATTGCAGTTCATATCACTGCTTTGCCGCGAGGTATCCTCTTCTCTTCTCATACCGTATTCATGTCAGTTAAGGCCCAAAGGCAAACCCAATGCGCATCCCTCTTGCATCTTGCATTCCTAAGTCTCATCTTCTCACCTCTCAGTCGTTTCTTCTTTACTAAATTTTCATCGCTCTCTCTCTCTCCCCCTATCTCTCTCTCTCTTTTATATCTCATATTTCTTAGGCATATCTCTCATTACTTGCACACACACATACTAACGTACAAAAACACATGAAATAGTAGTTTACACATGCTCATGTCTCTCTCAATTTGATATGCCTCGCTTCTTTCTACTATCTTTCTCTATGTCCTCAGTGTATACTCCTGTCTCGAAACTTAACACTGTACTCCATACTCCTCAATATTACTTTGTGTGTTGAAACAGCTTCTTACAAAGTAACGGTCTTTACAATTTAGGTTTCGTACAAGAGAAAGAAACTCATCCGAGTCTTATGTATAAATATCTTACAGAATATATTAATGTATATGTATAACTGTGAATTCTATGTTTAAATTGAATAACAATTTAGCAAATGCGTACTTAGTTTATTTCGACTTAGATTACTTAAATCCTCGGGGTTCGTTTAGTGGTGAAGACATCAATGCAAGTCCGCTGTTAAATAGCTGATATTCGGAGATTCAAATTCTGTGATTCATTTTTCATTATTGTAACTACTTTTACTAGAATTTGAACCAATAATGTTTTACGGGTTTGAATAGAAGAGGGTGTACCGTTGTACTTTGATGGATGGGTTTAAATTAATCATAATCTAGCAAGAATGGTGGGCCTGAAACTGTACAAAACTACACCTAATTTATTTTAAATAGGGCTACATTATCATTCTCATCTCATTGGGTCATGGAGTTGCTTTTGTAATTAAATTGAAAAGATTCTGACGTACACATAGACCTATTAAGGTTAAAAAAAGCTTTATGTTAGTAGCCTATTTTGCGTTAGTATTAGCCCTACGTTGTACAAAACACTTACTTGAGATTAAGGGGTGTCCAACATTTTATTTATCCTACATGAATTAAAATATTTATAACTTTTCTTAAAACGTGTAAAAGACAGAACTGTATTTTTTCCTATTAAAAACCTATCGGTTTTTAGACCTGTAGGCTAAAATAATATTGTATTGACAAATGAAATAAGGTTTTTAAACATTTTTTTCTCTAAGTGTTTAAATTGTGCTGGAACAATAATAAAAAAATTGTTTGTCAAAATGTTATGCGCAGGTCTAAATTTAAATTTCGTTATGTAAGAAACTTGAATTGAACGTGTTGAACAAATCCAGAACTTTAGTTCCAAAACCATTTATCAATTCTTTTAAAAATTATATCTTGCATGAAACCCTAAAAAAATTATTTTCAGAACACATTAGACCTATTTTTAAATGTGATTGTTCACAAAAAAAGATTTAAAATACAACCTCATTTAATTTAGAAAAGAAGGTTCTAGTAGTCATCAAAACGATTACCTAAAAACAATAGAACAACTCAATAAAAATATAAATTACTTCTTTGTGATATCTCAAAATGTTATGCTTTTCAGTCATTAACACTATTAATGGGTGATATATTCTAATCTCTAAGCCTAAGTTTGTTCGGGATCCGAGTATAATAAATAACTAATATACTTCCTTTAAAGTTGTAACAATTATTTATTTACAAGAAAATAAATTAAAATTAATTATTTTGCTTAGACTAACTAACAAATTACAATTAAATTGCTTAGAAAACTTAAAGGTGTTGTAGATTTTCCACACAAGGGAATGTCAATTTGTTACAGATTTATATACTTTTCCACGAGGGATTGGTCAATTTGTAGATGAATAAATATACATCTTATAATTATTTAACTGATTGTTTTATTTTTTTTAACAGTATTCTTTTAAATATCTCTTTTAAATTTTATGTTATACACTTCTAATATAATATGATGATTCTCACAATAATTTTTAAATATCTTGTAGTTTGAATTGTTAGTTAAATATATATGTATTATTGGTTAATAGTTCATTACTTTGTTTTAATTTTTTTTTAAAATGAGTCTCTCTTTAATGTTATAATCATGTTATAGTTAAATCATATTATAATCATTAGTTATATTTAAGAATAATTTTATGAATGGGACGTTGTTAAAAATAAACGTCCTGTCGACTTGAAATTTTCCGTCTCACTAAATATTTTACAATTCTTCTTTCGTTTTTATATAGTTGCTTAGCAACGAGATTTTGTTTGGATAAAATTTAATAATGTTGTTAAATAATTTTTGAATATTTTATTTAAATCAGCTGAATTTATTTATATTCTCACTTAATAAACCAAAATAAACAGAGCCAGCTGTCATTCATTTATTTGTATCGTTACAAAGGTTTATCTAAAGTAACTAATATGACAATTATTTTACACTTAATTTTAACTTCTTACTAACAATTACAAGGTTTACGTACAGTACGGTGACTATTCCCTTAACGTATAAAATTTTATACAATGTATATACATTGTCTTAACTCTGTCTAACAGGACTCACACATGACCGTTTCACAACTTGAACTGACTGAATCACAAAATGAGCTAATTCTTTTTGTACTCTATTAGGTTTCTAAAAAGGAATAGACACGAGGTAGTAATCAGCTGTTTCTTATTATTTTTAATTTATAAAATATTTTTATGGACTACTTCTCTCAGGAATGATTGGCGTGAGTTTGTATAAGATTCATCTTTTACACGTCAGACATTATCATCCTCATCTCATTTAGGTCATATGGTTGCTTATTGTTCTGAAATTAAACAGATTGCAACGTATATATACACATTATGGATAAAAAAATTGTTAATAAAAATCCAGTTCAGTTAAATTTAAACCCAAATGTACGGTTCGACCAAACCCGCTAACTTGCAACGAATTCAAGCATTCCAGTCAAAAACATTACGTCTTATAGCAAATGCACCTCTTTACGTTAGCAACAAAACCTTACATACAGATTTGAAAACACCACTTGTAAAAAATTCCATTGAATACCTATACAAACACTTTCACGACAAGTCACACGAACACGAGAACCCCCTGGTGCGTTCACTTTCCTCCGTCCATTTTTACCTGATAATCCCCCTAGACGCCTTAAAAGACGCTGGAGTAGAGACCTGCTAATTTGATATACGAATTTCATTCTTGGGGAGGCACCAATGGGGCCCTACCCCTCTCATGCCTATCATGTCATTTACATTCTTATGATAATCATCACATTTGCTTGTCGTAACATTTTACAGTTGTAAATAAAGAATTAAAGAGAAAAAAATAGTTAAATTTTTAATGGTTTTACATAAAACTTTTATAAATTTATAGCGTATTTTTGATCCAAATTATTCCATTTTATAATTTTTTAAATTGTTCAATTCAATAAATACACAAGATCAAAATGTAAAATATAAACATAAAAAAATTAATAAAGCAGAATAAATTTTTAAAGTCAAATTATCTTTTGATAAAAAAGGCTTTGTATGTAGTTTGAAAATCGTATAACGTTGAACTCCTCAAATACTAGCTACATAAAAACAATAAATAGGGTAATTAAAAAAATTAACTAACGTACATTGAATTACTTTTAAAATTGCACAAAATATAATTTGTGTCTATAATAAAATAAATATATAATTTGAAGTTGAAGCCGACAGAGACAATGAAGATTGTTTTTTTCGGCGGATGGCATCCGGAGAAGACGCACGTATTTAGTGGCATAAAAAAACCTGAAAATTTTGAATGTTGTGTAAATTGACATTAAAGGAAGCTAAAAATAATAGCAATAATTCAATGTATGATAGTATAAAAAAATATAAGCAAAGGTTAAAAATCCATATAACAAAAAATAGCTAAAATAAAAATATCCTATATAAAATACAAGTTACCAGAAGTTAAATAATTATAAAGATTGTGTACTATAAAATTACTTGAAGAAGTTAAATAGGCCTACTACAATTACAAGCGTATTGGTAAGACGTAAATCTGCTATTTATAAAATAAAATCGAGTTTCGACAAAAATAATTTAAATTTATTTTATAAAAATTTAACTTCAATTTAAAAAATTGAATACATCGAACAAAATGTAAAGCCATTTTGAATTTTAAAATAAAAGGTGAGTCAATTAAGAGTTTGTCAATAGCTATTTAAAACCTAAATGCCAATACTTTAAAAAATAATTTATTTTTCATTTTACATTTTTACGTTTTTTAATTCTACAATATGATGTAGGTTTTGTGTAAAATGGTACTGGTATTTGATGTGCTTCTTGATGCATACTATAGCTGATTGGCTTGAGGTGTTTGAGAGTTCCTTGGATGGAAAATTCAGCATCTCCAAAATAATCCTTTGTTTATATTAAACATTGAAATTATGAGCATTATAAAAAAATTAAATTGAAATAATTTGAAAATTTGATGACAGCTCAGATAGACAGATTTATTGTAAACTATCAAGGCAAAATAATAGTTTTGTCAGTTTTCTGTTTTAATACGTATTTTGTCAGTTAGTAATTATTTCGACGATTGACTATTATATTGAAATTATATTGAAATATTTATGACAATTGCTTTAATAACTGCAATGTTATTACCAGCCCCTGTGATATTTGCAACCCTTCTGAGCTTGGAAATTTCTTGTTATCATTATCATTATTATTTTTATTGTACTATCCACGAGATTCTTCAATATTTTGCCAGATTAGGGCCAATGTAAAATTCTTTAAATATTTCCCGATGTGATAAAGATGGATAATAGAAATATATACAAGAGATTTTTATTTAGTAGAAATACATTACCTTTATAAGGCTAAAGATTTTATTTTGTTTGTTATTTACTTATTTAGTACTCTACACTTGCAAAGTTTTTAATTCTTTTAATTACTTTTAATTTCTATTAACTTTTGCTTACAAATGGTACAATGACACCATTTTAAGTGCGATGACTTACACTGCACTACACGATGACTTTCGAGTTCCTTACGTCAACGACACATAATATGTAAAACTGTACCGTAAGTTCAGAGACAAACTTCAAAATCATAATGGAATGTAATAAGGCAGTATGGAATGTGAATTCTGCAGACCTTCCAGGAATCGCACAAAGATGACTGAAACGCCGATGGAGTAATTACATGGTACATTTACGCAACTATAGCATTTATTACGTATGCAAAAATATAACTTAAAAATGAACACAATTTTCGTTCTCTGGAGAATCTCTGGATGTTGTCCTCCTTAAACCATTAACGCGGTTGATTTTTTTAAAATTTAGTTTGTGAACATTATTGCTTGTTGTTTTTATATAGTTTCAAAATAAATAAAGTAAAAATATAATGCAAGAAGAGCTTCCATTAAAGCATTCCTTAGATTAAATTAGTTGCAATTTAGGTGTTCAGTTTACTCGATTTAGTTTTGATAATGACAGAATAGTTATGAAGTAAAGGTAAAAATATGTCGCTGAATTTTTTATCGCAAGAAGTCTTCAATCCATACTTTTTAGTTGTCCTAAATTTGGAAATTATCTCATTAAAAATCTGTGGGTTCGTTTGGGTGTCTATAAAACTTGTCAAATAGTCGAACGTACAGTTTATTAATTTTGTACAAACGTAGTATTAAATGGAAAAAGTAAACAACATTTAGGTTTTTTATTTTTTATTAATATTAGTCAGTACTTTTGATTAGTTAATTTTTTATATTTAGTCTATTATAAAAACCACTAAAATAGGCCAGAATTCTGTTCTCTAAAAATTGTTTCTACTCCTATCCTACAATGATCAGCTGTGTCAAATGTAGAGTAAAGGTTACCCTAATACAACAAATTCTCAAAATTGAAGTTAATTTGTATTTGCTCGTGAAAACTTCATACGGTAGTTATCTTTTTACGATAGTTACTACAAATATATTTTGTACATGAGTTACACCATAATAAATTGGTGAAAGTTAAGAAAGGCAAGTATAAGTAAGTTCTATTTTGATTAATAATAATGTAGAAAGACTCGACATTTTGACAAAATAAAACAAGTTATAATCAAGTGGAAGTACTCGTACAATGTTTAATCAAGATTGATACATTTTAGTTTAGTCTGCTCTATGCTAACATAAAGTAGGGCGCAATACATAATTTAATTAGTCTATAGTTTGGAAGACTAACTTAACAACTTTTGGGCCCATGTGTACGTGGTGAATTAGCGAACTGACTAACTCGACTTTGCAATTATAATTAGAATTGTATTATAACTTTAAATGTGAATAATAAAATCTCTTGTAAGTCTGTATAAATTTATAATTCTAATTTATGTTGCCCTATTCGAAATATACTAGAGTACAATTTATTAGACTATATTTTATAAATCAATCTCAAGAGTGTAATGAATTAAATATATCTTTGAATTAAATGTTTCGTTTAACAAATTTTTTTATAAAATTCAATTTATAGTCTAATCAAAAATGTTAAATACTTTGAGACCAATATTGATTTACATAATGTAGTAGGCCTATGAATATTGTAATATTAGGCAAGAAATGATTAACGTGAAATAGTTAGGTGAGACATGGTATTGTATGAAAAAGTGTTCTGTTTTGGGACTAGATTTTCTAAAAAGGGTGAAAGGTTGGATGTAGTGGTACAACTGGGTTGTGCATATTAAATGTTTATTTATTGAATTTCATCGGAAATTATTTTAATCAAATTACACTGATATTAATTTTAAATTAGGGAAAAAAACTATTGCATTAAAATTCAGCCGTAAATATGAAGAAAGACTCAACAATCATCCAAAATTCCTGGCTCTGAATCTACTAAATAACATTGATAGGATACCGGGTTTTCAAGACTAAAAATTTATAGTGTTTTTGATTTAGATTATAGGTTTTAAAGAACATTGTTACACTTATTATCTCTTTTCCTAACTGATATACTTCAAAATCATTATTGTTTTTATAGAAAATATTAATTTATTACTATTTTCAATTTCATTAACATTATAATGAAATTGTAATCATGTTAATTAACATTTATCATAATTATTACTGACTGTTCTATTTCAAGTAAACAAATTGTAATGTTACAAACTTGTAAAAAAAGTGTAAATTTAAATTACATTGGTAAATATATTGGCTCGTATTTTATGTATTATGTAATGTTAATTTATTCTTTTTAAATTAATCATTGTTCAAAGTTGCTGATGATAAATAAGAGTTAAACTATATTTGGTTTTTTTATCCGGAGCTCAAAGATTGAAGATTATTTTTGGATACAACGGACGAAGGTCTAAATATTGAATTATTTAATTATAATTACAAAGAAATACAAAGATATTAGGCTTATAATAATATGATTACAGAAAAGCTTTTAAATATTAAAAGCAATACTGAGAAATTGGATCGATTAAACCAAGATAAGTTACAATTCACTTGAATTTTATTTACTAACTGATTTGTTTTTTTTATTTCAAGATTTTCAAATATATATTTACTTTTAACACGATAATCACCTAAGGTGAAACGTTACATAGTGCCGTCTCATGTCGTAATTTTTTGTATTCTTTTGATGTTAATTTTTACTCAATTTCTAGTGTTTTATAAATTTTGTATTTGTGAAGTCTATACTCTAGTATGATTTAACTTTTTTCAAAATTTCTGGAAATATTTTTGTGTCTCTTTCTGGTACAATCTACCTGTTTATTGTCGATATTAAAATTTGGTAAAACGCCTTTGTACTTGTATTAGGCTCTATTACTACAATGTAGGCACAATATCAGGATAACTGATTCTGTCAGAAAACAAGAATCAGACCGTATAACAAATACAGGGAAAAAAT
Source organism: Catonia carolina (assembly GCA_035578175.1). Lineage (NCBI taxonomy): Eukaryota > Metazoa > Arthropoda > Insecta > Hemiptera > Achilidae > Catonia > Catonia carolina. Next base: position 20,923,810 of record JAQMRL010000013.1, read on the forward strand.
ATGTAGCCAAACTGTGTATCATTCAAGAAGGTATTTATCATTTATGACCAAAGTGGTCTAATCAGGCCAAGTAAGACAAAAAGGTAGTGATAATAGTCTTCAAGTAGTACATATACTATCAGTAGCTTTTTTTAGTAAATATAACATTGTGGAAAGTCTGGATGTAATTCAGGGCGGGAACTTTAACCTATTATGACCTAAATTCTGCTAAATCCGTTTTGAAAAAAAATGTGTTAACAATATAATAGTAGCTGATCGATTGATTTTCTGTTGAACGACTTATAGTTTTTATGCCCTTGTGCAAATAAAGTACTATTCAATTTTTAAAGCATTCCTTGATTTTTTTCACAATAGAAACACTAAAGTGAGCATCTGTTATTTTTGCTCGGAATTGAAAAGAGTAATTTTAATGTGGCAGTCCCAGAGGAAAGAGATAATTAAAAACTGGAAAAGTTTTAAAACTTTTCTTACGGTTTCATCATTACATTGGATCAATTTACTGGTTGAATTTCTGTAGTGAGAAAACATTGAAATGTACAGATTAAGCAAAGTTTTTTGAATGAATAATTTACGGTGTGCTATCAATTATTAAGTTATAATCCCCTATAATTATCCGAATTTATTTCTTTCTATCAATGGAAATAAGAATTTAGCCTACTTCAATAAAATGAGTTTTATCAACTATAATCTAAAATACAACTGAAAAACAAAGATAGACCCGATGCGTATTCATTTTATAAAAAATTATTTACAATTTATTTTATCAGTTGATAATTTGATACGTTCTAAATTCGTATTATAAAACAGCTTGTTAGTGCTGAATTTCTGTGTAGATTTTTTAACGGAAACCTTCTTTATTCTCTTCTTTCGTTACGGATAGACAAATATGCCTTTTCCGGTCTACACCGACCAGCAAACAGACTCTGACTATCTCCTCCAAGGTATACCCGCACCCTCGAGACTGTACCTAAATGCTTTGTAGGATATTATTTCTTCTTGAAGCATTCATTGGAAAAAATCCCACCATCTCTTTCTATACTCAATGATTTTAGTATTCCGTTTATAAACTCCCAGCTCTGCTCAAAAATTTTCACTCTCTAAGAGCTTATTGCTAAAATAAAAATATGTTAATAACAAATTATTTATTATGATTTCATTATTAAAAAATAAGTTATTTATTATTGTGATCGGGTTGGTCTAGTGCTAAAATAATCAGTTGTTTAACAGCTGGGTTTCGGAGACTGAGTCTCCAAGGTTCTAATCCCAGTAGAGATAGTTACTTTTGTATGAATTTGAATACTAGAGAGTTTGGTTACTATGTACTTTGACAGTACTGTACTTGGATGGTTGGGATTCAAATAACGGAGCTAGTTTACTTTAATTTTTAGTTGTTATAATAAAATGTAACCTAATTAATTTGTAATAATTATTTTTATTAAAAGTTTTATTATGTAGGCTACACTAAAACAGATCCTTAACGAACCTGGAATAAAAACTTCACAAATCCTTTTATTACATATAAATTTGTTCACCAGGTAATTTATTTATTTTTTACGTAACTCAGTATTAGCGGAAATAAATTTCACTTTCTATAATTTATACGTTACTCCTTCAATAATGTAAAAATGACTTAGAACATAAAAGAAATACTCTTTTATTAGTAAATTCAGTAGAATACATCCAACTAACTTATACAATTTAATGTTCTGAGTAAATTTTATAATTAATAATATTAACCGCTTTTACTTTATATTCTTTTGTGTGTTCTACAGTATTTTTCGAGTTGTTTTTTTAACGTAGATTACGTGTATGGCCTAAATGTAGTCAAAGTAGTCAAACACAAGCCTAAATTTTAAATGAAAATTTTAAAACCATTTTATACATATTAGCAGTAAAAGAGAGTAAATTCAAATTACAAAACTAAAACAAAACGTTCAAGTAAATTTTAAGCGTTAATTTGCATTTCAGACGCAGAAGATGTGAATAGAACAAAAAGTGTATTAACTTATTTACATTAAAATACAATTAGCAAACTGAATGTAAATAGAGGCTATTTAGTGCTTGTGAAGCCAGTCGAACTACCCGTGTTTGTTATAATTAAACTGGACCTTAACACACCCATTTACTATAATTGCTTTTCACAGAGCGACCACGTTGTCAAATAGGAAAAAATATATCTAAAAAACAGTCTCTCTAAGTGTTATACAATCATGCAATAAAATTTCAATAATACAAAACGGATTTAGATATTCCACTTTGTTGGATTCAATAGAAAATGTTTCTCCATTGAAAAGTGTTACTTTATCGGCAGAAAAGAAATGATATTCAATACACAAAGTACTTTGAAATGCAATCAAAAGAATTCTCACATAAATACATAAACAAATGTTTTTGCATTTAATAAACAATTTTATTTAGTACTAATATAAGCTAATAAATTATTTAACAAATTGCAAAATTTTACTGTTTGCTATCTTGGACTTCATTTCTATCAACGCATGACCTGGGAAAACCATATTAAGGCAATACGGCTTCAACTATACTTACACTTGAAACAACTATACAGGTTTGTTCACTCTCAATCACTTATACGTCTCAAACAGAAAAGTATTACTCTACCATTCCCTCGTAAAACTCACCTTGATGTACGATATTCAAATTTTTGGTTTTGCAAAACAGAGTAACTTAAAAGCTATTCAAACATTCCAGTTTACATTTCTCAGTTTAATTACCAATGCACCCTACTACGTCTCAAATTACACACTACACACTGATTTAAAAACACCATTCATTTGCGACATCATTAATAAAAATTATTCTAAATTCTATTCGAAACTGAAAATTTTAAAACATCCGCTTATCAGTGACATTTCAAATCCACTAGGGTTCATTAGAAGATAAAAAATAGAGAGCAGAAATCTCCTTTCATTCTCTCTGCATGCTGTATACGTAGTCGAAAGAGATAAATATAAAATATTAGAAATGTGATACATTATTTTGTTTTTTTAAATATGCTTTATTACTATTTTTGTAATTCCTTTTCTTTAACAATATGAACTTTTTATTGTTTTATACTTCAGTACATTTTCGTTCATTGTAATTCCAAAAAGAAAGTTACAAAAACATATTACGCGTACATATTAAAAAAAAACATAGCAGTCCGTTCTTAATTCAAGTACGGACTATTAAATATCCAAAATATTTGAAAACTGACGATATATTAAATAAGTATTAAATATAGCCTAAATACCTCTTAACATTTTAGTATATCTTACAGGCATAACCATTATAAGTTTGCACAAAATCACATTAATAGCTTACTCATTAGGGACTACATTGAATTAATAGACACCATCATTGATTTTTAATGTTTTAAAAATTACCAGGTCATTATCTGGATCAAACAGGGACCATTTGCTTTGTGGTGCAGTCACTGTGTAATAAGATTCTACCACTGGTCTCATAGGTGACCTTCACTCATTATTTGAGAAATTTAAAAGCAATAAATAGAACCAGGTATTTTAAATTTAAAAAGTGTAATATTTTTATGTATTTCGATAATTTAAAAAAAGCCTTTGCATTAACTTGTAGCTTATAAGTGATTTTTAGCCGGTTTACTTTTTATTATAATAGGCCTATACGTATATTTTATTTATACGAGGTTTAGCTATTAAATAACGAGACTGACGTTGTAAAAAATTTCATTTTTATTTTATACATAATTACTTATTGTCACCTTCAATATAAACTCCTTCTCTATCCCTACAACGCTCCATGTGAATTTTCCATTGTTGGAAACAGTGCTGGAAGTCGTCTTCTATCAGCTCCTTTAGGACACGTGCCGCTTCTCGTTTACAGCTTCCACAAACTCAAATCTTGTTTCTCTTAATGCAGATTTCATCTTAGGGAACAGGTAGAAGTAACATGGTGCAAGATCTGGTAAATAAGGTGGGTGTTCTAACACTGAGATGCTGTACTTGGCTAGGAACTTCTTGACAGATAACGCGGAGTGAGCTGGCTCATTGTCTTGGTAGAGAACCCATGATTTGTCCTTCCATATTTAGGGGCGTTTTTTCCTTACTCTTTGACGTAGTTAAGAAAGTATCGCAAGATAGAAATATTGAATAATTGTTTGACCTTCAGGAACCCAGTGAAGGTACACAATCCCCATAGATATCAAAAAACCAATCATCATTGCTATAAATTTTGACTTGCTCATTCGAGCTTTTTTGGTTCTCCGTGAAGATCGGCTCTTCCACTGCATGAATTGGCGCTTCGTTTCCGGATCATAAGTAAAAACCCACGTTTCATCACATGTTATTATCGTTTCCAAAACACTTGGGTCATTTTCAATCGCGTACAAAGTGTCAGTACAAACATTTTTGCGAGCTTTATTCCAAACTTAGCGGCACGTGTTCTGAAGGAGCTGACAGAAGATGACTTCCAGCACTGTTTTCAACAATGGAAAATTCGCATGAAGCGTTGTAAGGATAGAGAAGGAGTGTATGTTGAAGGTGATGATAAGTGATTATGTATAAAATTAAAATTAAATTTTATACAACTTCAGTCTCGTTATTTAATAGCCACACCTCATTAACTTATTTTGGAACGTACAGGCAATATATTTAGGCTCAGCAATTGTGAGATAGGGGAAAATTGTGTTCTGACAACAGTGACTTTTGTAAGGAATTGATTGGTGGATTTTATGGCCTTCTTGCTAGCATTCTCTATCATTAACTTGTTGATTTTCTACTACATAATTTAAGGAATGACTCTAGTTCTTTACGGTCTTTATTATTTCTCTTTGGAGTTTTCGAGAATTTTTCTTTTCTTTTATGTATTTAATTATTTATTTTGAACCACCTTTGCCCGTATATATAGAGCCGCTCTTTAGTCAGGTAAATAGTAATACATGAACCTTAGTTAAGTCCACACTCGTGCGTTTTCGCTTGAGCTAAACGCTTGCCTCTTCTCATGTCTCAGGCCAGGCCCCAACGCAAAGTACGCTTGCGTCAAGGTATGCCCGAGATCAGGTAAAAGTAGCAGAATTTCATAGCACACAGCGTAGCGCAAGAAATTCCACCAGCCTTGAATTTCTGTGCGTTTTAACATTGAATTTGTGTATTATAGTGCGTGCCATGAAAGAAGTTCGTTGTGTTTGATGAGCTCTTTTTCTAAAAAAAATCCTAAAATTCTATATATATATATATATATATATATATATAATAATAGTAATTATATAATATTTATAACCGTAGTAATTTATTTTAATTAATTTATTTATTATTAAGTACTTGTTATAAGTCTAAAATGAAGTTTTATTATTAATAAACTACTAGATACCAAACCAAACCTGGAATAAACGTAAACATGTAAAAATTATAGCATTGCTACATATAACAGTAAGCGTTTTATACTGTTCTATATAACACACGAGAACAGTTTTGAAAAGAAAGTAGGTTGGATTTTAAATGGTATTATTTAGTGAATGGAAGGAGGTAGTATGGGAAGTTTACTAGCTTCATTGCCGGAAATATGGCAGTATGAAATACTGTAACATCAAATACCGCAATATGCCTATCTTTGGAATCCAAACATTATCTGAGCTTGTAGGGCTTTAATATATTTGTAGAGAGTGCAGGTAAAGAGAGATATCTGTGGTTTATTCAGTAGTACATGCTTGTATTTGCTTTTCGCAGTATATGTACTGTATATTTTCATTTAGTCTGTGTTTCATGACCGGTAGAACCGTTTATATTAGACTTCAATAAATTTAATTATTCTACGTTTATTTTAATAGATCTGGTTCACAAATTTCCATTGACGTAAGTAGGGACTCTACAATGTGCTAAAAGTATACAGCCAAGCCCCCTAAGAGAGTCTCTTTTGCTATACTAATCTTTAACTCAATTAAAATTTTTAAAAACTAGATCACTACGGTTACACATAAAGTTATTTGCAATTCAACGGTTAATTACATTAATTTATGTTTGGCCTATTAACGTTATCTTTCTTATATTTCCAAGAAAACTAATTATTTATTCATGAATTGTGTTCCATTTAAACTTTAAATTATTTTATTACATTTGCCAAATGTTTTGATGATTTCACTTCTTAAAATCTGTTTCACATAAAATTATAATAATCTTCCAATAAAAATGATATCACCTCCTACTATGGGTTAGGCCAACTGGACCTAATCCAGTATTATCTCTTCCTGGTTCTTTCAACACCTCTTCTTCGCACCAATGCACATCGCTACGATTGTAACGGAAAGTATGTTGCAGACATAAGTAGGTCTAAGTCCTAATACAACCTTTTGACATTTTTCAGAAATGCAATCTAAACTCCCTGAATGTGAGACGCTTGTTATTGTATGCTGATCCTAATTTCACTACTACATTTATGTATTTATTATCAAATACTGTAGCCTAATTTGAAAGATAAATTTCCAGGTAAAGTTATTTACTAAAATTCATATATATTTTGATAATTTTATTTATTTCAATTCTTTTTTTGAATCACAAAATAATTATCTAGGATGTAAAAAAACTGGTGAAATATGGTGAGTAAAAAATATAATAATTCCTGTTAAATTAGCTTGTGTATTTGTTTCACCTGAGCTAAAATGAAAATTACTGATCATTAACTATTTGATTCCTTAAAAGGAAAATACTTATATTAAGTTAAGGATTTTACATTTTAATACGTCTACAAATGTTTAGTTTTCCTTGATTACATTTTTACAAGGTTAACTCATATTTGAATATGCTTTAAAATTGTTTTGCCGTCCTTGTAGAAATTTAAGTGTTCCAGATTACAAAAAAAAAACTTCTTAAGGTTGATCGTCGACTATAATTTGGAAATGTAATTTGATATGACACCACTTTTCCATAATTGACAGTGGTCGCGAAAAATTGTATAAGTTAATTTTTTATATCTAAAAAAAATCGATATTGCTATTGTAATTTTATGAAATATAGAGTAAATATAAATGCTTTGAGCCATTAAGGTAGCTCAGTCGCCTAGGCATCTAACTGCTAAGTATACGGATTCTGTGTGATTTTCGAGTTGAGACTATAATAGGCTTTGTTTCTTATCCTACTGTACTCAAACATGATCACTAATATGAGGCAATGCTGATAAGACTTCAAACGAAGCAAAATATAGTGTTTAATTTGCCATTATTGTGGGATAAAAGTTTGTTAAGGCCTACGTAAGAAAACATTGGGTGTGGAATTCGGTTTTATTATAATATGGGGTGCAATAAAAGCTTATTTAAATATAATAGTTAAGAGGTAGAGAAAGCTTACAGTTAGTATTCTAACACAGGATTAGATGAGCTGCTAGTGTCCGCCATTTTAATCACACTGAGTGCACAAACAACTAACTATAATGGTTGCTAGTCTACAGTAGGAACTGGTCTTAACTTGATTTCGCTTAATGTTGTTGTTAAAGCCTGTTCGACCCATTACCTACTTGCCGCATCCATTCTACTTAACATCTGACGTAAAGTAAATAACTCTACACTAGTAGTTCAATTATCTCCCTTTAGTAAGTGATAAAAATTACAAATATTTACTAGAATTGTTTAATGAACTTGTTTTACTACTTATTTACTTCAAACTATAGTTTTTATAAAACCACTCAATACCATGATATAATTTACTTAATTTAGGTAAACACATTAGTCTTGATTAATATCAACGTATGTTGTTTTTGATTGCAAAAGTCTAACATTATATACTTAGTATCATTCAATTAATCACGATTTATTTCTCTAAATTGAGTTATTTCAAACCATAAAACTAGGTTTGTGAATTGTTGTATTTGGTATGTCAACAAATTTAACAACGCATACCGACTTGAAAATTCCTTTTTAGCAGAATCTGGAAAATCAATTATTCAAAATAATTAACAAACCACATAAATCCTCTAAAAAAATGTTCCTCAAAAAGTATCCTCAAAAGAGTGTTTTTTAATATAGCCTAGACCTACTATAGATTTGTAAGACTTATAAAAAAAATATTTACTAGAAACTTTCAAATTTATGTTTAGGTTATTTTAAGAAAAGAGTCTACCTGAAATTAAAAAACTTTTTGGAGAATTTTTTGTTTGGCGCTTTTGATTTTCTGAAATGTGCTCTTTTTAACGGTATATTTATTTATATTGTAAGGTTCGTCGGAAAATTATTGTAAAACAAAATTGCGATTGGTTTCTGAAGCAAGAATTTCTTTCGTATAGAATAAACAACACTTTTCCATTACAGATTTATCTTTCGAATGAAAAGAGATAATACCTTGATTTTTTTCATCAGTTTGAAGCTTGTTCGTTTCCTATTTAGTTCACCTTTTATACAGTACGTTAGATTACACTTCTGTTTGTGTACAAAATGAGTTGGAATAGCGCAGTGCAGGCCATGTTGTCTGTAAAAACCTTTGTACATTTTTAATAATTTTGCTTGTTTCCGAAAAATGTTATTTTGTTGTTTTGTAAATACTAAAAAAATGTATAACTTTAGTTGTAATTAAGATACATGAATAATTTTTTTCTCTGAATATGCAAATTCTGCTCTAGAGCCTGGGTATTATTATTATAAATAAGTGATAGCAGAACATTATTTACGGAGTTTAAAATTTAAAAAAGCATAGGCTAAGAATCTTATGAAAAAATCAAAAATTAATAAAGATTTTCAGAGTAAGCTTATCTTATAGGTAATAGCGGCGTCCCTAGATAATTTTATGCTCTTTTTCTGTTTTTGAATCAAGTTTATTGAGGAAATATAAATGGAGATATGATTTTTTTCGTAAAGTACTGAGTTTTCTCTCCTCCCCCTCGGGTAGAGGTTGTGGTTGTCAAAGAATTATGAAAATTTAGCTATGCATTCTCCTTTGACCCATAATAATTACTTTAAATACGAGCTTCCATCTCCTTAAAATAAAAAAGTATTCTTTGGATAGACTCCCCCCTTAAAGTCCAGGATGTATGCCTACTCCACAATTGAATCTCACATGTTTTTTTTTTATAGTTTATTTTTAAGTTGCTTCGACAGCTTGGTCATTAGTGACTACGGTGGGTTTTGACTTGTTACAATTTACAGACCCTAGCCAGGAATCGAACTTGGGAATTCTTGTCCGTGAAAGATATAAATGTAAAGTTGTATTATTAATTTTAATTTATAGTAGATACTTTTAATAAAATTAGTTCGATAATAAATAAATAAATATACAATTATGTAAAAAGTACAATGTAAAAAAATAAAAACATATACAGAATAAGTGTTTAATTCAGCAAAAGTTTAATAAACCAATTGAAGATTTCCAGAATCTCAAAATATAATTTATTATGATTTTAACAGAACTTATTTTCTAAAAGGATTTTTTTGTAAAAGGTTTATAAGTATTTTAGTAATCTTAGTATTTTAGACAAGACAATCATCAACTAGGATAAATTGGCTATTTGGTTGATCCATGTTATTGTTTGGGACAAACACGGGAGAATAGGAATTTCTGCTGTTGGTATCGGCGAATGGTAGTAGTAAGTTCCATCCGTTGTTTGTGCACGGATCTTTCCCATCCCCGTCAAGATTATGGTATGGAATAAGCCTGATTGTATTAGACCCAGAAATTCTCTGCTGTCACTTTCAATTCAAACTACTCTATTCATATAGATTTATAAGTTATAGAATTTTCCTTCAATAAAGAGCTACAATAGTTTATATTCGACAAACGTATGTTCCTATATTAGGTTACTGTCATAAATGAGTTTGAATGAAATAAAACAAATTGCAGTACCACATCGTAGGCCTTTTTCCTTAATTTAATCAAAATTTTTGTCTATAAATGAATAAACCGTTCCATACCTTAATTAATATTAAATTTAGATTTTTTTTAAAAACTAGCATGCCCCGTCGCGGCTTTCCACGTGAAAAATGGTATAATAACTTTTTTTTAAATATGTTTTTTTTGAAGATTTTCTTCCTAGTGATGTTTTTTTGATGGCATTATTGAAAATGGAAAAAACAAAAAAAAAACATAAAATAAATTGTCAAAACCAAAAACTTAAATCTACGTTGAATAAAATTAAAGTCAAAATGAAATATCAAAGCAATTGATCACTCACCAATTAAAAGAAAATTAAAACAAATTAAAGAAACACGGAACTTTACTTTTATAAAATTCTCAACAATACAAAATCGTATCTACATAATAAAATACAATAAAATTACCATGTGATGTTATCACCAGCTGATCCTTAGCACCACGTCACTATTTGCTAAATCGTATGACTTTATTTATGACAAATCTTTATTTGAATCACATCAGCTGGTTTAAAAACAGCAGATTATCTAACCTCATAAAAGCCTTAATGTAGGACATAAACATTATTTTCAACCCTTTAGGGCTAACTTTTTAGGAGATTCAAAGGCCTAAAACCTGCACCGGCATCATTGGTACAACATAAAAACAGCATAAAAAATGGGTTCAATAATTTAGGAGATACAGGGGAACATACACACACACACATAATACATACATACACACACACATACATCGAATTTTATATATAGATGGGAAAAACTTTTATGAACAATATTTTATAAAAAATTCTTCGATGATTTTAAAGTTTTAATTTCTCACTCGTCGTGATCCATTGGATATAATAAATGATTCTTTGTTGGGTATTCCAACTAATGTAAGAATTAATATTTACAATCTTAATCATTAAAATCTTTAGCTTGGTTTCGAATCCTGGGCCATTAAAATAAAGATATTAGGCATAAACTTACTGAACCAGTGTTGATGATGTCATCTTGAAAAAACAGGCAGAAGTGGTATAGTCATTTTTTACGGATGCCAGCCGATCAAACAACTGATATTGGACGACCACGGAAGAGATAGTTCACCAAATTTTCTTAAGAAATAATATATTATTAAATTTGAAACTGGGGCAGTCCAGGAGGCATTGTTTATGGTTGCAATGATGGTGATTAATAAATACTCTACTTTGTCTAGCCTGAATGTAATCATTTGTTTTTGTGTAAAGCCTTAGGCCTATGGATTGCGATATCAATTTTATTCATAAAATTCTCTCTTGAACTTATTCTGTTTATTAAAACTAACGTTAAGTTTTTCGCAGATATGGTGTAGGATCTAAACTTGATTTTATCTGAGTCAGAAAAATTCTGTTTTGTTCAAATTTTATAATGTTATACAGCCTATTAAAAAGTAAACATGAATTGTAAATTTAAAAAAAATTAAACTTATTTTTTGGCAGTATAATTTTTTTTTTGTTGGAATTGTTTTTATGTATTTATTTTGTAGTGAATGAACACAACTCTACATTTTACTGCTAAAATGGCAGGAACTTTTGTAATTTTCCCTAGGAATTTGCTTAGAAAACGTGAGCTCTGGAATGAATTTTTAAGGACTTCCTGCCCAAATAAAAAAAAATTAGACAATAATTTTCACCATCAGAAAGAACACTCAATTAATTAAAGAATGGGGTAAAAATATAATAAGGGGTAATCACAGTGAATTTAAAATTTTCATAGCATAAAAGATTGTTTCAAACACAACGCTATTGCATTGTTGATAAAATATTTATATTTTTTAAGTTAAACAATAATATATTTTCTAATTGTGATGAAAATTATATATAGGCTACAAATAAAACAAACGCCTTTGTTGCCAGAACTATAGGTCCTAACAAATTTTTGAAATAGACAAAATTGGAATTTACATACTTTTTTGAAAAATAATAAACAGTTATAGAATATTTTGAAAGATCGTATAAAACTTACCTAATACAGGCAGTTTGCTCTAACCTAGCGAGTTTTGTCTACACAAAAGATAATTTTATTTCAATATTAGTAAATATATTTAGTGGATGCATTTACCGTGGTGAATAACAGTACGAATATTTATTTATTTTCCCTTTTCTTACAAAAAATATCATTACAATATAAATGTTAATTTCCTTAATAATTATAATTTGAAAATCTAAAACTAGTATTTGTGTTAAGGCGTGATGGGAGAATTAATTTACCCAACTATGGTTTTCCATGTTCAAGGGTAGAGCAATTCAGTGCTTCTTTGTTCATTATACTACACCAATGCAACTGCTACGGCAATCTATTAGTGTGTTAGTAATTATAACTACATGTTAAACTTCTTTACTAGTACATATAAAATACGAGTATACTAGGTTTGGCTATTAAATAACGAGACTGATGTTGTAAAATATTTTTATTTTTATTTCATACATAATCTCTTATTGTTACCTTCAATATACACTACTTCTCTATCCCTACAACGCTCCATACGAATTTTTCATTGTTGGAAACAGTGTTGGAAGTCATCTTCTGTCAACTCCTTCAGGACATGTGCCGCTCACAAATGTTTGAAATGAAGCTCGCAAAAATGTTTGTACTGACACTTCGTACGGAATTGAAAATGACACAAATTTTTTGGAAACGATAAAACATGTGATATACGTAATTTTTTACTTATAATCCTGAAACGAAGCACCAATCCAAGCACTGGAAGAGCCGAACATCACCGAGAGCCAACAAAGCTCGAATGAGCAAGTCAAATATTAAAGCAATGATGATTGGTTTTTTTATATCCATGAGATTGTCTACTTTCACGGGGTTCGTGAAGGTTAAACAATTAATCAATATTACTACCCTGAGGTACTTTCTAATTTACGTCAAAGTGTAAGGAAAAACCGCCCCGAAATGTGGAAGGACAAATCATGGGTTCTCCACCAAGACAATGCGCCAGCTCATTCCGCATTATCTGTCAAGAGTTTCCTAGCCAAGTACAGCATCTCAGTGTTAGAACATCCACCTAATTCACCAGGTCTTGCACCATGTGACTTCTACCTGTTCCCTAAGGTGAAATCTGCATTAAAAGGGACAAGATTTGAGTCTGTGGAAGCTGTAAAAGAGAAAGCGGCACGTGTCCTGAAGGAGCTGATAGAATATGACTTCCACTACTGTTTCTAACAATGGAAAATTCGCATGGAGCGTTGCAAGGATAGAGAAGGAGTGGATATTGAAGGTGACAATAAGTGATTATGAATAAAATAAAAGTAAAATTTTTTACAACGTCAATCTCGTTATTTAATAGCCACACTTCGTATAATAAAAAACTATATGTAATATATGACTTGGCCGGCCCTTTGGTATAGTGGTAAGTGCACTGGCTTCAGAGTTTCCGATGTGATTCCCGGTCAAGTCTACCACGATTTTACTTATATATTTCACATCACTACGGAAGCCAATGGTTATGTAGGAACCTGCACTCTATGAAAATAACTTAAAGAGGGTAATTTTCAATTGAGGATCGATAAAAAATATGAAATGGCATGTTTATAGACAACTTTGTTGAAAATAATAATAATAAATTTAATTGTTTTAATAATAAGAAGATAATAACTTTGTTTCAGAGATTTCTATTTATACGGTTACATTTAGAAAATGATATTTTTGGAAATGTATGCATCAGAGTGTTTCCACTCCAGACATAGTTACCACTTACTCTCACTGCTGCACGCCAATTCAATTCGTGCTACCGGTAAAAATAGTTGTTATTCTAAAATTCTGGGGCACAAAATTGTCATAGAATAAATGCGAAGATAACTTGGAACTAACATGGTTCAATCACACCTTCCACAATATTTAAGATTTAAGGTATTGTCCAGATTGATGTTTTGACGTTTATTACTTCCAATTAGGGAAAACTTTACGAAAAAGAGTTCCTTCTCAGGCCAATTTAGTTGTGCGCCGGTAAAATTTATGGATGTCTAAACCGTTTGTGATAGCTCGGATTCAGAGATATCAATCGAACACGTTACGAATATTAGTCAACGCAACGTCTTACGTTTCTAACGCTACTTTACATATCGATTTAAAAATGCTTCTGATAAATTGACGTTTTTATTCACCTTTGTCAAAAACTTCCACAACAGACTTTTTGCTCATCCAAACCAACTGATATGAAAATTTTCGTTCCATCGTTTACCAAACAACGTTCAAAGGCAATCAAGGAGGAAGTGAATCAGGGATGTGCTATTTTAGAAAATATCATAAAATTATGTTACTAATTAATTTATATAATTGAATTTGTAAAAGAAAAATTAATAAAATGTCGAAGATGTGCCATTGGATTGTTTTTTTCATGCACATCACTCCTTTCTTCACCCCAATAGCTATCATTACTATAGTCCTTCCTAACATTTTGGATTCTGCAGAATGGACTTCTTTTTTACCTATGTAACCATTACATTAGCCTAAGACAGTTTTGTTTAGTTATACTATAAAATTAGTTTTTAGTTTCAAAAATTTATTTATTTAATGAATAAATAATGGAGCTTCTACGATTTTATATCTAATTTATTAAATTATCTAGAGTACAACAAATCTCTGTTCGAAGCTCTTTTTGGTCTTTGTGAAGGATTCTCTGATAAATTTACCAAGATAATATCCTGATTAGTTCGTTTTATGTTGAATAAATATGAAACTTTTATGTCATTTTGAATTGTCTCGTGTTTTACAAACCAAAAGAAGTCCTTTATTGTTTAAAGCGTTCTTAGCCGGCAGAACTGTAAGCATTATATTCACTGGTTGTTTAATTTGTAACAGTTGGTACATTTTACTAATAAAGTTAAAAAAGAGAAGATATAAAAACTCAAAGTGTATTTGCACATTATGTAAGCTTTTTATACAAGATTTTATTGTAGGAAATATTGGACGTACTTTATTATAGATATCATGAAAGAATTTATGCTTACCCATGTATATGAAACAGTCAAGAATTTAACGATAAAATGAAGCTGATTTATTTTATGGATGATTAACAAACGTAACTTGTTACATAATATGATATATGAAAAACTGTATCTATCATGTCAATGTGAAATAATAATAGAGGTATTTTATTCTTTGGAATAATCTACAATAAATTCATGAAAGCTAAAATTTAAACATTGGCAAAGAATTACTATTTCATTTCGATTCAGAAATTTCCTTTGATATTGAAACTGATGTTTAATAATATAATAAAACGAAATATGTATGTATTTCTCAGATATATATTGTCAGAAAATAAGCCAACTTGACGTTACTTTGTAGTATCTTTACTAATTTTCCGTTTCGCATCTCCTTTTCAACTTTTATCTTGAAAATTCGATATATATATATATATATATATTACATATAATTTTATTTTAAATTATACTCTATGAAAAGCAATATTTTAAAATACTAATTGCAATAATAAAATTTCATAATGAAAAAATTTGAACCCTAATAATGATGGCTTAGTAATAAGTTTTTAACAAGTTGTAGTGCTGATTAAATAACTACATTACATATAATTATGTATTTATATTATGTTCAGTGACTATAATTTATTTTATTTTATTATACTATTATGTCTTTAAAATTTTTAAAGAAAGATAAAATGAAATACGTGAGGTGGCCCATGTAGGCCTATTATACCCACCAATGGAGAAGCGTCTACGATTTTGTTTATAATTTTATGAATTCAAATTCTAATTTCAAGGAAGTAACAAATCTCTGTTTGAAGTTCGTTGCAGCCTTCGTAGAAGGATATCCGATAAATGTACTGAGAAAAATATACTATTTTTACTTTCTCTTGCCTATATGAATATATAGGAAGGAAAGTATTGTTTTCATGTCGATTTTTCGAAATCGAGTTTTCACCGGATCTATACGTTTTCAGACTCCCTGAACCCAAAAAACTTGTTTTTAGCGATTGGTCTGTGTGTGTGTGTGTGTGTGTGTGTATGTGAACAGAATATCTCAAGAACGGAACATCGTACGAACTTGAAACTTGAAACTTAAGTTACATATCACTACCGGACCCGACACGAACATTTTCATCAAAATCGGTCAACCGGAAGTAGTAGTTTATTCGTATAATTTTTCACTTTTTTGCGATTTTCTCAAAAACTAGTCCTACGATTTTTTTTAAAATCAACTGGTTTACTACATTTTTTATTCTCTACAATATAGGGTAGGCGCCATGTTTGCTGAATTTCTGCTTGAGGCTGTTTTTACGTAAAAACATTTTCTTTTTAAGATTGCGGCTTTAATATGCATTTTAGCGCAAAACGTTATACCGTGCGTTCGGAAAGTCGCTGTGCACTGGAATTGTGACTATGGATTTATGAAAATATGTATAAAGAAATGACTAAGCATTTTGGAAAAAAATTTATTCAATACCTTAATTACATTGTTAAACCGTGATTACATTGTTTATAGAAGGTGTTCGAAATGACCTCCATTGGCATCAATACAGCATTGCACTCGTTTCATTTTGTTTGCAAACACCTTTCGCAACTGAAGAACAGTGATTCCTTGAATGTATGCCGTTATTGCGGCTTTAAGTTCGTCAATCGTGTGTGGTCTGTTCCGATACACAGTTTGTTTCGCCGCACCCCATAAAAAGAAATCGGGGGGAGTCAGATCAGGAGATCTTGCAGGCCACAAATTCTTTGAAATTATTCGTTCACCAAACACGTTGCGCAGGAAAGCCATTGAGATGTTAGATGTATGTGCTGTTGCCCCGTCTTGTTGGAACCAACCATTATTCATTTCCACTTGTGTTATTTGATGCGTAAAGTTCTCTAAAATATCAGAACAATAACGTTCACTATTGATTGTGTTTGCAAAAAAAATTGGTCCAACAATACGTGCTCTACTCACCAGACTCCAATTTTTGCTACTACCCAGACTCCAATTTTTGCTTCGTGTAAGGACTGTTCATGTAAAGCGCAAGGGTTAGTTGTCGACCATACTCGAGTATTTTGTGAACTTATATACCCTCCCAAGTGAAACCACGCTTCATCTGTATAAAACGTTACGTCAAGGATGTCTTCGGAATTTTGGTTGATGAAACGTTGAAACCAATGACAATAATTTAATCTCTTGTCATTATCTGAAGGTTTCAGCTCTTGAACACACCTCACTTTGTATGGGAATAGTATAAGTTCTTGTCTGACAGCTTTATGTGCGGTAGCAAGTCCGATATTATGCTGTTGTGCTAACTTACGCATTGATTTTTTTGGACTTTGTGCCATAGAATCAGAAATATCCAGCAGCTTTTGTTCGTCTAGCTTAGGGGGCCTACCACTACGTTCAGCGTCCTCAACAGAGCCAGTTGCCCGAAATTTTTCTATCAGTGTTCGTACTGCATTACGGTGAGGAATAATTGAATCTGGAAACTTTTCAGAAAATTTGCGCTTCACTAAATCACTGTACTTGTCACCTTCGCGAAATACGTATTCAACGAGGAAAATGCGCTCCTCTACTGAAAGAACCATCGCGTCCAACAACAAAAAACGTGCAACAGAACTGCAATAAATGAAACATATACAACTTCAACTCAATGACTGACAGGCCTCGACGTGTTCGGCAACAATTGAACAGCACAGAGCTACCAACCTAGCCATGAAATTATTCCCTGTCATGTCACTTGGTGCACAGCGACTTTCCGAACGCACGGTATAATAAAAATTGTAGAGAATGTAAAATTCTAAAACTTTTATTTTAAACATTTTTTTGTATAACGCTTAGTTTAGCGGTAATTTGCGATTTTCTGTTTTTTTTCTCACGAAAACGTGAGAAAAATCGATTTTTTTAACATTTCGGTCTTAGTATGCATTTTACGACAAAAGTGTATATAATTAAATTTATAGAAAATTAAATGATCTACAACTTTTGTTTATAGCATTTGTCTCTACAGAGCCTAGTTTAGCGTGAAAGCGTGATTTTCCGTATTTTTAAGCCAAACTGAGTTCGATTGTCATTTTGCGTCATTCACTCATGATTAAAATAAGGTTATGTTTTTGAGGTTAGTTTTTGTTTATTTCTAATATTTTATTAATAATGTTAGGTTTATTATTAATTATTTGCATTAGCAAGAGAAAGTTGTGTGAGTGTTTCACACCAGATTTTTCAAGCTTGATGAGCTCTGAACGTACGCACTGCCCCCTACCCACTTCGTACCTAGTTAATGACTTTTCAGTAACGTTGCCAATACTTGCTCTCGTAGCTCTGTAAAGTTTTGTCAGATATTTTCCGGTCTTTACTAACGATTATAACCTATGAACATACGACCAGCTGATTATATAATAATGTATTGAATGTTAACGTGCTCTATAATTGATGTGTTCAGTACGCGATGCAAGACACGAGTGAACTACTGTGGCTCTTATACGCATGCGCGAGTAATGTTTGTCAGGCTGAAACGTTTTGTACAATTTGACAACGTTGGCAAACTTTCTGGTTGGTCTCAACGCGTGAAACAGCAGAGCTCATCAACCGTAAAAAGCATTATAGTCTTGCTTAGTTCGTTTTATTTAAAATACGTATTCAACGTGTAGGTCATTACAACAGTCTCAGTCTTCAGTTGTTTTGATTTTATTACTTTACTGTGCAAATTAATTTAGACAGGCTTTTTTTCGCTAAAGTAACCTGTGAAACAACCTTTGAAACAGATATTTCTAGTTTGTTTTACGACAAATGACCCTGGAAGATATGTTCCTGGACAAATGTTCCTCTTGAACATTATGATGAATTCAATCAAGTACATAGAAATATTACGGAGTAAAATTGTTTCATTCATGCAAACTTGAAAAGCATTCCAATGATATGGCTCCTTGTTATAATTCAAATTCAGCCAAGACTTTCATACCGAAAAATAAAATGAATGCGCTTGATTGTGATATTATATGGATATAGGCTGCCCATAACAGACAGGTGGAGAGTCAAATTATTTACTCTCAGTCTGTTCGTTTGCTGGGCTAAAATAAATAGTTCTTTTTCTTATCACATGGTCAGCCAATTAAATGACTGAATCATTTAAGAACAAAAGAGGTAGAGGTGTAAAAGACACTAATCAGAGTTATCTCCTCTGAAAGTAATGGATTTCAATATACATCCAGACCCTGTGGTGAATGAAGTAAAAGTACCATTTGCAGAGTGGAAAATACGTGCTTTTCAGAGGGCTCGGCAAGCTGATAAGCGTACTTTTCTATTCAGTAAGGAAGGCACGGTAAACTACCTCACCTACATTTTACGTAGTAAAACCTCTGCAGGTTCAAACGAGCTGTTCGGCTAATGACCTAAACAACAACATGGATACAGGCTTAAGATGTACTCAAATAACAGCATATAATGTGGTAAAGGTCTATCGATCAGTGTGTCTTTTATTAGAGGAAACATTTGTAATAAATAAGTTCATTCATTTATATAAAGTTAGGTTGTGGAATAAAACGGTTAAGTTTACAAAATGTGCAAAGGTGCAACTACTTTTGTAATGAAGATATTAAAATAAATAGCACAGTATCAGGATGTCATAAATCAAATACGTTTTTACGGTGATAAACTAATCATAGAGAGATCATTGATTAATAATGAGCTAAATAGCGGATAACGGAGATACTCCGTCGTATATTATGAGAAAGAAACGAGAGAGTCCGTTACCTACCGATTTAGAGGGAAAAGCTGACTGGCATCTACTGAACCTTAACTTTACTCATTTTTAGTGTTCAATCAATCACCGACATTTTTTCCTATAGCATTATCTTATCGGAGTTATATATCTGATATTGATACAAAGTAACACTTTATTTTTTATTTAAGATAAATGTGTTGCATCATAGTACTTAACATTACGTAACTTAACTTATTTTATTACCCTGATTATATTATTATGCCAATACTTAAATGAATAAGTAAATCTTAAATATAATAGTACGCCTTTTTTAATGCCTAACATCTGTACGTTGCAATATGTTCAATTCAGAACAATAAGCAACCCTTGATCCAATGAGATGAGAATGATGCGTATGACGTGTAAATGAGGTGTAGTCTTGTACAGACTCAGGCTGACCATTCTGAGAGAAAATAGTTAATTGAGCCCCAAAATACACCAGTATCCACTGTCTCTTTTCAAATCCGTAGAAAAGTAAATATCTTTACTACGATTTGAACCAGGAACTATCGTCTTCGAAAATGAGCTGTTAAACAGCTGACTCACGGTGACGACTTTACCTCTAGACCAACCCGATGGGTCTAATAGTAAGACTAAATGAAATAATTTTCTTTTGTATATGCATATTACTACCTAGTCTTAAGACTAATGAGTAATTTTATTCTAACTTAAACTACGATTGACAATATTACTACAGAAATGGTCAGCAGAACCTCAGAATATAAAACAATATGTACACTACACTTATATTTTGCACTTAATTTTAACACTAATTCTAATTGTGCACTAAAACTGCTCTGCTTTCAAATACTTACAGTGCATAAGATCAAATGGTTTCTTTGTTTTCAGCCTCCACACCAGATCATCGTTGTCAAGCAGCTGGATTTCATCAACATTGTCGTAGTCGTAAAGTCTTTCGTTATGCTTCTATGTGAACCTCTTGATTGGCTGGGAACAAAATTCATTTTCAGGTATCTGTGGTGGTCGTTGTTTCCTAAGAACCAGGGTGCGTTGACGAAGTTTCTCAGCACTCTGCTTTGGAAACGTTGAGTGGTATTTATATTACTTTCTTTGGTACACCCGCAGAGTTGCATAACATACATCCAGATAGGCTTTATCATCTGTTTATAGAGCAGAATTTTATTATTATACACTGATAATAAGGATCTTTTTCTCAAAAACTAAGGTAAAAAATCGTAATGACTTTTAAAGGAAAATGGCCATTGAGATCCAAGATAGAGGATAAACATTTTATGAGCCTTGGGTGTTGCCATATATTTGCTAATGGAAGTGAAATCAGGACTACCGGGTAAAAAGTGGAACTCGAACTGCAAAACTGAGCAAGAAAGGAGCAGAACAGGAAATTGTGATGGAAAACAGGGAACAGCTATATTCAACAGTAGATGATGACAGGCTGTTACAAAAGAAGGATAAGTGGCATATAATGGTTTTTTTTATGAAAATTAGTTATTATATAAATTATAAAATAGCCTACAAATATCTCTGATACCGTACCTACTCAAAACAACGAGACAGGCTTATTTATAAAATTAATTTTTTTTTATGATAAAACGATCATAAATTTAGAAGAAAATCTTAAAATTAATTCAGTAATAAACAAACTTAATAACAGACATTAATACTGAAAAGTTACACGAAGAAAAAGATGAACTGAATCGATTGAAATGCATTTTCTTTAGCATTGTAACAACTTAGTGGACAAATGATTTATTATCCTCTACGGGGTATATCTAGCGGTGCAACGTTCTGCCCTGTTTGCGAATATAAAGTACTTAAATTATTTTCAATCTCTTAAATCATCAATAGTGCAAATCTTGGTCTTTTATTTTAATCTGTCAAATGTTCCTAGATTTATTTCGGAACTAAATCATAAAGTTTTGAGGCTATGAATGCCAAGTTACTTACAGATTGTTTATTAAAGGTTATTTGTGAAATAAATTGACAAGAAGTAAGATTACTACTGTTTCTTGGTAGAGGAATCCAGCTAGTTTACAAAACGGAAGGTTCCGGGTGTAATTTTTGGTCAGGGTATAAGAGAATTAGCCGGCCTAAACTTAACGTTCCATAACCACTGAAGTTGTTAGTAACCAAGGTGTTGGCGGAACATTATTTAAAGTCTAAAAGCTTATGTTAAAAATAGATTGAGTTACTTGTTGGAGTTAACAACACTTTAGTTATTGGTGTAAATTACCTATCACTGCACCTGCATGTAATTCCTTGGCTTTCACTAAGAAGGTTTCTTGTCTGAAGAAGTCATCATCATCGACATCATAAATAATACAGATACTGAACTAATACTTCTTGGCCTGTCCCAACTTCAAACTTAGTATCCCGCTATTTCTTAAAGAGCTTGAAATGCCCAACTCTTTTGAGTTCATCCAATACCATGTTTTCGTTTGGCATATAATAAATAACTGTTTGCTGTAACTGTTTCCTTCATTTGAAAGCAAGAAGTTACTTTACAACTTATAACAAATCTTTATTTTCGAATTGTTAACATCATTACCTGGCACATTAAAATCATGTCTAAAATCTTCAATTTTTCGGTCCAGTAATCAGTATCTTGCTCTTAACAGTTTAGCCTCTATTTTAGACATCTGCTTAGCATTCAAGATATAATACTCTAAAGCGTACATTAAAACTGACAGAAACAAGGTATGAAACTATAAAACGGTCCTCTTCCACACTTTATCGACCAGCGTTTTCCTTAAAGTGTATAGGCTAAGCTAAGTTAAGTGTTTAGCTAAGTTAAGTGTAAAGCGTTTTTCTTAAAGTGTATAAATTAATTTAGTGTATTGGCTTGAGTGTATAAGTGTATAAGCCTTTAAAACTTTTCTAGTTTTATTTTTGCATCTAGTGATTTCACATAAGAAAACCACATCCCAATTTAATGAACAAATGCACCTTTTTATAGACACATATATATAAGTTAAAAGTGACCGTGGTTACTTTTAAGTAAACTGCAGCACATAGGTTACGGTTAGAATTTTAAAAGGTTTTTAAAAATCATCCTGATTCGTCTCAAATTATAAATAATCTTCACATATAATACGGTTTTATTTTGTAAAGTTTCAATAAATTTAGTAACTTAGTTTTGTTCAATAAAGAATCAATACAACAGTAAACGAGAATCTATACGGTATTCCCGTGTAGACCTAACAGCTAAATGTTATACAGTACATAGGGAAGTAACTTTGGCCTCATAAAAAAAGAAACGAAAATACTGTAAAATATGCATGCTGGTTTTGCCAACATGTATGTTTTGTGTGCTCAATTTATTTGTTCATTTTACTCATATTTCAAACAAAGCTAGAGTGGAAAATGATTCAAGATTTCCCAAAGGTACTGATGTTTTAGTTTTTAGCAAGCCGAGTCTTTTAAATAACAGCAAAAATATTCATTAATTATGAATATGATTTTTCTTCTTGCTTTGAAGTAAATTAGTGTTATGCAATACACGGAAAAACGAATAATTAAAATTTATAGAAAACATATTTTGGGGATGATTTAAAAATATGAAAAAATTCGGAAAGACGTAGAAAATGAGATTTTTTTGGATAACCGAATAATATAAGTGATTTATAAACCAGATTTTATGAGAAAATAAGTTTGTCGTTGTTTTTAAAAAAATCAAAGGGTTTGAACTGTATTACTGTTTTTTTTAAATTACATTCGTAAACTGTATTCATGTGTAGGTTAAAGTAAAAAGAGAAGTACGGAGGTATTACATATAAATTAAGTTTTATTTAATTCTGTTAAACGTCCCATCAACAGCTTGGTCATTGACCAAGCTTATATTATTAACTTTTGTCATGGAGGCTAAATCTGGTTATAGAACAGAACCAGTGGGTTTTAACTTTCACAATTTTCAGACACTAGCTGAGTATTGATTTAAGACCTTCCACTTGTAATTTATGGCTGGCCTATCGTGTAGTGATCAGAATAATTATTTTCTTCTATTCTGGGGTCCCTGGTTCGATTGCCTGCCAGGTCTGGGATTTATTCATCTAACACACCTCATATCATTACCTACATAAAATAGTCATGGAAACAATGATTAGTTTTCATAATCAAATGAATGATTTTTTTCGAAAATAAAAATTTATTCGAATAAAATTCTTAGCTGTTACACGATGCATGAATATTATCGTCACATATATAGGGCATATTCAGGAAGTCGAACATAATTATTAAAACCAAATCTAATGCACTCGTTAATTATGAACACAGCTTACAATTTTAAGCTAACAGCATTGTTCAGTCTTTGATGATTGGTTGTAAGTAAGATTTTTTTATTAAGTGAGAAATAATTAATTGTTTGTTAAATTAGTTTTGACTTTAAGTTTTGTTATTAGTTTAAGTAATTTAATTATAATTTATGAGTAGTCTCAGCATAAAAGTTAATTTTATTGTATAATCTTGTAAATAAATAATTGTTTTAATTTTCAGTTGTAAATATATCAAACGTCTAAACAACCACGTAAATCACTTTGCATTGAATCTCTTAGACAACAGTAATGATGTTCATAGACTAAAACGTGCTACAGTACTGGAACTCCCAGGGCGGTTCTGACAGTGTGATTTTAAAATTGTAACTAATATAATGTTTATATTCTGTAGATGACTGTCGTGTTTGAGTGTGAATGTTGTAAATAACTGAATGAACATTTTTAATTATCTTCAGTAAAGTTCAATGTAAATATATTTCGGAATCATGTACTTATTATTTATTACTTCTCATTTTGTTTTTTTTTCGTTTTAAACACTATTTACCTAATTTTAATTGTAAATGATAATTAATAACAGTATAATAATATGTTTTAATGTTATAATTTGTTAATTACACCAGTGGGTTGTAATTTTTTCATGTGTTAAATGTGATATTGATAAGTTGCATTTATTGTTATACAACATAAATTATTATGCATTAAAAAAAGTTAGCCTATATTAAAAAAAGTCTGAAGAAAGTTTATTTATTTTTTTATATATCAAGGTCCTGAACGGATCTTGGCTTAATGTTACAATACTTTCAAAGTTTTCATTACGACCAATATTATAACCAATGAATTAATATTAAATTATTTACAAAATTATGACAAATTATATAATTAATATTTTGACGTTAACCACGGAGATTATTTCTTGCAATATCAAAATTTTTCTTTATGTCGTACGAGATACAGTAGTGTATATTATATTGAGAGAGTAAAAATTCTGGAAAAAATAAATTATTGAAGCGAATGAAATTGGCTATTCATTCAAGAAAGAGCGAATAGGATATTTCATAATGAAGGGTGCATTAAATTCTCTTCAACAGTTACTGGTAGGCCATATGTTGCAAATGACAGTGAATTATGCGTTTCAGAAATTCTCTCTTTTTCTAAAAGGTTTATAGCGTATGCAATACGCATGTGTATAACACAGTTGCTCGTTGCTCGGTCGGCTCAGAAAAATAATGATGTGCATTTTAGACATTTGTTATGGAACCGAGAACAGATAAAAAGAAAAAGAGAAAGGATTACGTGGTAAACCTCGGGCAGATTTCGACTACAAACTGTTTATGCGATTCAGATTGTTTATTTTGTTTCCAGACTGTAGTCAGTTTTGTAATATTTTGTTTTTCATTGTACCGAATGTGTCTGAATATAATAATCCGTTTAAATGATGTTTTCAATAGAATTCAATTTTGAAAACAATCCAAGCTTAGGTTATTCGTTCAATCTATAGTAAGTATTGTTCATGTAACCAAAAATAAAATGTATTTCAACAGGAATATGCGCAACGAAACATGAAAATTACATTTTATTTACGTGTTTTAAATAGATCATGAAAACAGTATTCGTTTATTAAAATTATTGATATTTACCTAAAACTGAATACAGGGCGGGGATAAAGTCAATTAACCAAAATTTACGAAAGAATTTAAAATTTATTTTTAATTATTTATTACTTTTAAAGGAGATTCAGGAGCTTAGTTTTCACCAACTGCCGTGAGTTTTAACGAGGTAAAGTGTTAAAACTTATGTCGAGAACTAAACCCAAGATTTCAGAAACCAATTGGTTATAAATATATAAGAGTTTGCAACTTCCATTTTTGTTTCTGATTTTTTTACAAAGATCATTGGTTTAGGTCAATATAATATGATTATTTACAATAAAATATTGGCGAATTGAAAATAGTTGTATACATTTATTTGGCATATTTAACAAATATGTAGGCTTATTTAAGTTCCCGCCTGGGTAGATTAGTTGTTTGATACTGTTTTTAACTGTACGCCGGTCCGTAGTTCATATTTTGCCCACTGTGGCGCTGTGATGGGGTTGCTGCTGCCGATAGAATACGCCAGCGGTCATACCAATCACAGCGCATGTACCAAGTGGCATCATATAGTATCTGCGGACTGGCGATGCAAGAGTCGAGAAGCAGAAGGTGACAGTATCGATATTCTCTGTGTGCGAGAATCGATACAGGGAAGTTGACATCTCAAGAGTTTTCATTCCGTCATCTGTACCTCCATCCCCGACCCTCGCTTCACCGGCGACTGCTCCCCTTCGGGGGCAGCGGTAAAAGGTGCACGCTGCGTCGGCGACGCGCTCCTATTAGATTAGGCAGCGGTACAGACGACCCCGATTCACTTCACCGGTGACTGCTCTTCCTCGGAGGCAGCGGTGAAAGGTGGTCGCTGCGTCGGCGGCTGCTCCTAATCTTTTAGGCAGCGGCGAAGACGACTTCCCTTCCTCCCCCTTTCGATGTTTTCATTACTTTGAACTACGCCGCCGGAGGCCCGGCTGGTGTCCTATGAGCTCTACGACTGCGCTACTAGAAGCCGGTGGCGACATGTTTTTGTAGTAGACTACAAAGCAGAACTTGCTGGGTTGAATTCTCAGCTAGATTCAAAATATTTCGAAACGTTAAACGCATCATGTCATAATTTACAATAATCACTAATGACTAAGATGTTGATGAGATCTTAAGAAAACTACCAAACATATTTATATTTTTACTTATTTTTTTAAAACTAATTTTCGGCTTAGTGTCCGAGTAATTAAAATGTACAAGTTTTCTTAAAACTATAGGCTTACTAAAATGCTTTCATCATGACTAGTCACACGGTGAGGGAGGACAGAGCTCTCGCTTCCATTAAAAGATCCAGGACTAGTGACTTTCCCCTGCCTTATATTCCGTAATAATACGGTAGGCATTCTCAGAATCAGGTAAACCCAGATTTGTAGTAGTGTGCATGTGTATACGCTTACGCACGCACAAACTTTTAACATTCAGTGTGGTTTTACAATACAATGAAGAATAAACTCAATGAAAGTGTTATTTAGACTCTTCTGTAGGGGTTACCATACTTAGCCGAGAATTCTGGTTATAGCGCCAAAGACTCATTTTGGAACGACTGTCATTAAGAAAAATAAATTGGCATCTCTTTAGATTTATGGCGTTACATACTTGACATTTTTTGTAAAACCCTCGAGACTAATTATTTTAATATTAGGCCCACCATACAAAATTATACTTAAGGTAATAAGGTAATAGAGAATATAGTTGCAAGTATACACCTAGAAGTAGTAGTAGGGCCGGTTGGTAGTAGTGGTGGGGAGCTCTCTTTACTAATCGTTGCGGAAGAAGTTGGCAAAAGAGGGGGGAAATTCTATGAGAGAAGTTATAGTAAATGGATTGTTGTTTAGGTCAACCGCCGAAAGGCTGGTTTGAACCTCTAGAGGTTTTACTAAGTAATACGAGGAGTGAGGTGGTTTATATGCCTTCCTCACTGAATGGAAAAGTATGCTTATCAGCATGCCGGGCCCTCTGTAAAAGCACATATTTTCCACTCTGTAAATGACACCTTCACTTCATTCACCACAGGGTCTGGCTTTACAATGAAATTCATTACTTTCAGAGGAGATAACTCTGATTAGTGTCTTTTACACCTCTACCTCTTTTGTTCTTAAATGATTCAGTCATTTAATTGGCTGACCATGTGATAAGAAACAGAACTATTCATTTTAGCCCTGCAACGAACAAGCCCTGCAACGAGTAAATGGATTATAGTAATATAAATTCTTACCTATCCCAATACTCAACAGAAAATAGTCTATCTTAACAAACAATCGTAGCACTCGGCTTAAGAATTCATTCTCAGCGTCAAAAATAATTGGGACAAAAATTGTCTCCTGCATAATAGACATGACAACCGATAATTTGAGCTAAGGAAACTTTCAAAAATTCCAACGGCTTTCTCTTTAAAATCCTCATTTTTGCCGATTTCCAAGTAATGCTCATCCTTGTCTTAATGTTTAATATTATACCCTGTCTTTTTAGAACTTTGGTAATCATTACAGCAATTTGAACCGCATTGACAGCTAGTTTAAAAACCACAATCGTATTTATAAAGTACTAATCTCATAAGGTTTTTAGCCATAGTGTTTTTTTTCCTTTTCTCATTAAATATTACATATTAGTAACCTAAATTTATTTTAATATATAATTAGGTTTTCTCTTTTTTAATAATGTAATTTACAACTGTATCTACATGACAATTAATACATTTTAAGATTGCTTTTTGTGATTGTGGATGGAAATATGACCTGAATGACTTAAAAGGGAGAATTATACTCAGCAGTAAAACTCCTAAGAGAAATTTTAAAATTGTTTACAAGATGTCTCTACACCATCTTCTATAAAGGCTGCGTAGGTGATTGCCGGGTAATTCTGGAGGTATAGGTTTAGGTTTAGACGGTTTTCATTTTCAAAGAGTTTCCGTTTAAAACTCTGTAAGATTGATGAATGATATCATTAACATTATGATATGTGTAAGTCGTTTGTAAGGTTTTGTTAGCTTCATACCAGGGTGTGTTTCCAATAATCCATATGCAGTTGAAAGCGTTGTAGTTTTATGATGAATAAAGGCGTATCGAAACCAAATACTGTATTAACCTTAAAGTACAAATACGTCGGAGGATTATACAAAAATAGATTTGAGTCAAGGAGTTTTGACTTTCTGGTGAGCAATGTGAGGAGTTGTTTTGTTTTCATCTACCTTCCAGTAACTTTCTATTCACATCGATTTGACTGTTCCAAATCAATCGTCTGTCATTACGCAAACTTAAATTACGAAATTTGTCAGTATGTGGTAAGGACGATCTAGTCAAGAAATATAATGGACATTTGTCTATCTAGGTAACGTGAAGATTAGTTTAAATTTTAAAAGGAGACTGTACTTTGTATTTCGCCAATGTTAAGTTTTCTAATTTTAGGTACATTTTTCATAGGATTGGTAAGAGATAGGGAAATTAAACTTTGCGCACCATAGGTGTCAGGTTTCTTCTTGAGCTACTGACATTTTTTCTATTTAATCCTTGGACCATACATTTTTTTAAAATATTACGAATAACACAAAATTTTTACAAATTGTTTTCTACGCTTTTTGCGTATCACTAATTTTTGGAGCACCTGAGGAAGTCATAAAATTGTCGTTATATATGGATATATACAAGATAATTAACTGGTAAAAATTTCAGCCTGGTAGGTTTATTGGTTTCTGAGAAAAATGTATCTAGTTGTAGCGTGAACTTGACCCAGATTCAAAGTAGTGGACAAGGTCACATAGACAGGTTATACACCACATTTTTTTTTAATTAAAAAATAACAACTCCAGTAATACTAGGTGTATATTATTATTATAGTTTTTAAACAGTATAAATAAATTTATAAAATATAAATACTGACATAATATAAATAGTTATTTGTTAATTAATATTCAATATCAGTTAATTTTCAATAGTTTAAAAAAATGTATAATAATCTACGAATAACAAGGAGATTAAAATGAAGTACTACGTGATTCAAAAGTGCAACTAAACTATAATTAATTAAAAGTGAATTAAAAATCGAAATGAAGATAAACAATTAAAATAATTTCATGAATAACTGAAATAATATACATAATATCTTTTAAAACAGTGATTTGAATTTTACGAACATTTTAAAATATGAAATCAAAATTAAAAATTTAATATGCCAACTTGAACCATGGATTCGTGGAGCTTGAGGCCAGAAACACGCTTGATGTGAACATCGTCTATGAAAGTGCTCCAATTAAATATTAAAATTAATCAGAAAAAACGGATGGAAATATAACGAAATATGTATAAGTAAGAAGATAAACACGTAAGCAACATTTACCATATAATTAATAAACATTAATATTCAATATATCGATCAAATTCATATTTAAAATTCAAGATAACAAGGCTATTGATAGACGCCATTCTAATGAACAAAGTTTCGCTTCAGTAATTCACAATTTCATTAAATTCAACCGGTAAATAAAATAACGTTTCAAGTACATAATTAACTGATATTTTCTTAAATTTATTCAATTACTTAATTTATTCAAAATTATCTAAATTATATTCCAAATTGAATTTGAAAGACCAGTATTACGATTAACCATTAGAAAATTCTGATTGTCATTTGTTTAAATAAAAATTTTTCATTGTTGTATAATTTAAGATTTATTAATAAAGAACAATAAACAAATTATAGTATTTAAAAACCCTGAGAGTATTTAAATTTAGAGTCATCATATTGTAAAATTATTAACTATCAATTAATATTAAATTAAAAAGCTATAAAATTTAAACCCTGTGTCAATTTATTTTATTTTAAAATTTGTACAACCGTAGTGTTGCTACATAGTGTTAAAATTCTAAATTTACGGGAAAACGCAAGAAACAAGAAGGCATAAATCAAAAACAATATGTACAAAAACAAGTAAATTTTCCATCAACAGTTGTTTAGAAAGCTGAACCAACAGCTGAGAATACAAAATATAGTAATGCAGATATTTTAAAAACTAAAATTCTCTTTGCACTAAAACGAGAAGTATAAAATTATAAAAAATATTCGTTCTCTGTAACATGATAATTCTTCTGTGTGAACTTGATATAAACTTAATTTTTTCAAAAAAAAAATCTGTTTGACGTAATTTAATCTTTTTTCTAATAGATCTAGGCCTAAACTATTGAAAAACATAAAAAACCAAAAATCGAAATTTTGAGTTAAAACCATCGTGCCATCTCCCCTTAAAAGCATTTAATTTATATAGACAGTATTAGACAGATTTTAAATTAAAAATTTATAAATAAAGTAAAGCAAAACCTTTCATTATTTGTATAAATATTTTACTTATAATTCCCTAAAGAAATTTAAGTAGAATTTTTATTTTCACGTTTACACTGATTTATTGCATAGGGTTAAATTTCGCATATGAAAAACTGAAAACACTGACAGCAATAGATGAGTGCAATTATTATTAAAATTGCAGAATTTTACAAAAAGATTAATTCTAAACTACAAAAACGTCTGCTTGTTAAATAAACTATAATCCTCTATCAAATGGATTCACATGACATATAGCTCATCGGGAATATATGTTGTTATTCTAATAAAGTATAATACTTTTAAAGTATTTTAATTTAAAAACCTATGGTATTTTATATAATAATTTTGTAAATAAATTATCGAAGCATATCATATCATTCAACTGTAAATGAATAGATAATTCTGATATATAGATATACAAGTATGTGTTCTTCATTTTTTTATTTTAACCATAAAATGACGTAAAATTAATTTATAATTTTACGATGTTTTCAACAAGATGTAATATTAATTTTATATAAGCTATAACATTGAAGATTACAAATTTATCAATTGAATTCATGATAATCCAAGAAAATTATCACCTGTATTTATGTAAGTTCAAAATACCAGGCCTTCTGATTCTTTCATGGATGTACTTCACAATACATTAAAGCATGTACATCACTGGAAAAAGATTGTCCCACAGTTTGTCTAGAGCTTTGGATAGCCTTTGTACTGGAACTGCATTGTATGTATGCTTTTCCGAGATTAACAAAGACTAAGTGGGTTTTTTTAATTTCTACTTAAGCTTTTCTCGATCGTTTAAACATGTGTTGTCTACCCATGAATTGTGCCGGCTGCAAAATCACTTTATTCCTGTACAACCTCTACCTTCCTCTTAACTCTTTCCTAAAGAATACTCTTACGTTCGTACAACCGTTCCGTAGAGCGGTTACATTAATTTTGTTTATTCCTAATGTGTCTACGTTTCAATCTGTTCAATTTAAGAATAATAAGCTACCCCATGTCCCAATGAGATTAAGATAATATGTATGTATATGACGTGTAAATGAGGTAAAGTCTTCTACAGACTCAGGCTGACCATTCTAAAAGAGTATGTTTGATTAGAGTAACCATCAGACCAACCATCAGAGTACACTTGTAACCACTGTATATTATTCAAATCCATTATGAAAGTTCCTTTACTAAAATTTAAACCACGAAACATTCAGCTACGAAAACAGGTGTTAACCCTTTCGCGGCCACCATTATTTTCATTACATGATTTCATGTGCCGATTTATGTTTTACCATTTTTTATTGTATTTACTCTAAATATAAGTACAAAGTGCAAGATTTTTGCGAAAACAGTGATTTACTAAAAAACAATGAGATAAAATGTTTACTGTGTGCCGAGGTCAAAATAGTAACGATAGGTTTACTGCCGGCTTTTAAAAAGATATACAAGAGCGCGCTAGGCAGACCCGAAGCATATACGGAGCCGGCACAGGGAAAACACACCCGACTCCGAAGGGTGTTCGGACCCGGCAGTGAAAGGGCAGCTGACTCGCAGCAACGACTTTACCACTAGACCAATTCGTTTGGTTTTCACAAATATAGCTCTATAATTTTAACAATCTCTTTCTTTGCCTTTTTTATGAGTTGTAGTTACAAAAGCCAATTTCAATTAATCGGGATTGTCTTCATAAATCTAGTATTTATTACAAATGTTTTGTAGTATGATTAACAGAGTCTGACATTTTCTTCAGGAGTTCAATAGGAAAGTTTTCAAAGCCAAAAGACTTCCCGCTCTTGGTTATACTTAGCTTATTGCGCGTTCTTGAAGTTTTATTAAGTCCAGTGGTAATCTGATTTATTTAATTTCGTGTTTAACTTCCTCTATTTTTAGTTCATCAATAAAAACCTAATGGGAAAGTCGTACAATGTAAAGACAGATGTATATTATAAATATTTGAATATCTTTCTCAACACTCCTTGGTATGTTAGGGACAACGTCCTGGGATGTTAGAACGACACGGAAGTGTATTTCATAAACAAGGTAATAGAAAACTTTTCCATGAATCTTGATGACAGGCTTTTTATCATGTGAATTTCGGAGCTATATTGCTACTAGAAAATGGAGATCTGAATAGAAAACTCTCTTGTGTGAAACCGTTTAAAAAGGTATAACGAAGAAAATAAATTTATAAAAGAGTTAATTAATATAGTTTTTTTTAAAATATATTTTAAAATGTTGCTCTTGTTGTGGCTTAGGTCATCAGCCGAAAGGCTGGTTTGAACCTCTAGAGGCTTTACTAAGTAGAAAGAGGACTGAGATGGTTTACCATGCTTCCATCACTGAGTAAAAAAGTACGCTCCTCTGCACACATGGCCCTTTGAAAAGCATCTACTTTCCACCCTGCAAATGACGCATTCACTTTATTCACCAGAGGGACTGGCTGTAAAATTAAATTCATTACTATCAGAGGAAATAACTCTGACTAGTGTCACCTCTACCACTTCTGTTCTTCAATGTTTCTGAGATGTAGTTTGCTGACAATGTGATAAGAAACAGAACTATCTTGTGCAGCCCTAGAACTAGCAGATCAAAAGCATATAATAATTTAACACTACGCTTGCCTGATATGGGCAATGTCAAGTGTTGTAAAGACAAAATATAATCAGTGTATGAATTAGTCATAAATATTTAGTGTATTAGAGTATATCAAACAAAAACTTTCAACCGCTAATTGGTAAATTCTTAGATTAAGTAATTAGAACAATTAAGTTGAAACAAAATTGTTAGTCTTAGACAAAAGTCACAATAAAAGAATATTATAATATAATATATAAAGAATAATGCATAAATAAAAACATACATTTGATTTTAAACATTAAAAATTTTGTAACGCAGAACTCTAAATAATAAAATTACGAGGCTCTTGAATTATTATGTCTACCGAAAAGAATGTTAAAAATCCTCTACGCCGATATTTTAATCTGGGTAATTTATTTTTAAACAATGTATATAAAATTTCATAAAATGAATAATGCAGAATTATGACCGTAAATTTATTTAAATTGTGACTTGACTTGTTTTATAGCTATATACCTAACCAGAATTAATTGTCTTCAAAGAATAGTATTACTCTACGTAACAAAACAATTTGACTAACAACATAAAATAATTTTAAAACGAAATTTCAACCGTAAAATTCTTTAGACTCGTTAAAATTTTATTCATTGTTGACGTAGCCTATACATGTATAATGGTTACAAACTGTATAAATTGTTATAATATAAACCGTAGTAATAAAATAATATTTTATAGCTAGGCTTAAGTTGGTTAAAGCATCGTTAAAGTGGGTAAAATTAAACGGTTTACTGTTAATATTCAAGTTAACTGCGCAAAGTTACGTAAATTAGGCACAAGAGATGTTAAAATATGAATGTAAACTGTTTATATTGACCCCTGGACACCGTACGCCCAAGGCAATTCTCTTAAATGACCTTACAGTGAGATAATCTCAATTTCACAATTTAATCTCAAGATTAAGCTGTGTTTTAAGTTAGTCGGTTAATAAATTGAATAGAGTAATGCAATATAATATAAAAATAATAAGAAAGGCTTTTATTAAAGCTCATTTATTTTTATTATTAAACGGAAATAAACCTTGATGGTAAAGTTATTTTTGTTTACATTTTCACTACCCATTTTTGAGCTTCATAACAGTAAAATTTTACATCGTAATCAAAAAACTGTCGTTCTAATGAGAAGCATGTTAGTTAAACAATGGTATCATAGACTGTTTCAATGTATTCCTAAATTTTACTGAGGCCAGAACAAAAATCTGGAATCAATTATTTTCGTTTCTAGGAAGAAGTGCTGCATGGATAAAGTTACCCTGCTGTTTATAGAATAAATGCTATACTCTGTAGCAGTAAAGTATAAATGAATACAGGAGTTAGTGAATATATTCGCATTGGGAATTAGTTTGAGGATTAGTGTGTTGATAAAAGCTTCAGCAATAACCCATGGCTAGAAGCCTCAGAAAGGGACTGTTTGGAAACGTCAAGCAGGGTCTCAGAAAAGAATCGCATGAGGATTGAAGACTTATGACAATGCACAATTTCTCAGGGTACCTTAGTTGATAGGTTACAAACCAGACAGTTGGTACGGTACAAATATGTCCAAAGAACTACAGTGAACAGATGGCTAAAATGAGCGTCCCTTTGCCATCCAAAAAATAAAAGTGGAAATCCTTCGAATCGTGGATAGTACAGTGAATCTATGACGCTGTGGTAAGAAAATATATAAGCCAGTGGACTGAGAATACAGTACAATGTTAGAAACGAAAAAATTCGTTGGAATCTTGCAAAAATGTTGGATTAAGTACTATAAGTAAACACTTAGCAATTTTTTTCGTTTTTCTGGGTTCTGCCAGCTCTAATCTAATTTAATTTTAACTGTAATAATATGTTAAGTATTTTTGTATCTACACAATATTTATGTTAAACAGGTGTAGTAGTAACAAATAGTTTGCATTATCTTGTTATCTCATGAAATGAAGTTCACACTGAAAAATTACATTGAAATAATTATGTGGATATAAATTTCCATTTGTTTTATGGTTACAAGCGTTAACTATGCATCTGAACAACTTACAACCTGACATAAATATTTGAATAGAAACTTAATACAAATTTTTCAATCTTAATAACGCTAAAGAAACACATTTTGCTATTTAGTTTATCAGCGAAAGGATTTTTCGAAGCATCTTTTACCTATTGAAAAATATGCTTACTGGTTAAAATGTTAAACTGCTCATTCTGATAGCCTATTTAAACAACCATTTAAAATGTATGCAGTTTGACTTTCTTGGTATTACAAAATTAATTTCAATTGTTGGTGAAAGGTCAGTGAGTTTTATTATTCCTTCAACAGATACGTCTATATGTCTGTCGCCTTACTATTACTACATCAATGATCAGAGAAAAATCGTTTAGCATTCGCCCTGACTATTATGTAAATTAAGGCAAATGCACAAAAAAAGGTTTTGTATGAAGAATACAGAAATTCTAGACCTTAATAAAAACCAAGGACTCTTTGCATACAAGCCAGTTGCACACTGATCACTGCAACAACTTGCTGATCCTAATGATGTTTAGGCTTTTCGTCTGACTGTCGTGCACATTAAGACTGAGCAGGCAGCAGATGCACTACAGTGAATGATGACAAAGTGCCAAACCTGACCGAGAAGCGAACTCAGGACCTGGCCTGTTAATCTATACAACTACACAAAAAAATATTATGTGCAATACAGTACTTTCAGAATAGATTATTTATTTATTATAATAATATATACTTGTATTTTAAAATGTTTTAGGTTATTCTAAAGAATCCAAGAAAGAAAGTCAGAACTAATTTTTAGT
The DNA here is from genome assembly GCA_035578175.1 of Catonia carolina. Lineage (NCBI taxonomy): Eukaryota > Metazoa > Arthropoda > Insecta > Hemiptera > Achilidae > Catonia > Catonia carolina. The sequence goes on from JAQMRL010000013.1 coordinate 20,959,944, forward strand.
ATCCAACAGTTTATATCTATTACTACCCCTCCAAGCATCAGGCTCTTAAGCCTGTTAGATTTATAATTTCATCATCCCATCTCTTTCGTGGTCGTGGAACTATCGGGCACCACCACAAAATATGTACCTATTTAATTATTCTTCTTAACAGCCGACTTCCTTCCATTGTACAGATACGGTCAATCCAATTCTGACAATAATATGTAGTTATCCCTACGTTTTCACTAGATATACTGAACCTGCTTAATTTATAAGAATTTTTTGCATGGACTTTCTGTGAAACACTGACGGTCCGACGTAAAAGGCACATCTACGCTGCCGGACTCGGTTAACATCTGACAAAAGTTATCTAAGTCGTATAATTAATTTTAGTTCTCACCCAAATGAGTGATGTTTCAGGAAAACGTACTACGAGAAATAAACCCTAATTATTTTTTTTGACATTGATATTAAAAATTAATATGAATTTTAATGTATTTTGACAACATCAAATGGACGAACAAAGATGTTTTGACAATAGGCTTTTGAGTGAGTGATCTACCAGTATAGAGCAAAAATGTCTATTGTATTACATTAGGTTCTAAAATATCTATCGTTATTTATTAATCTATATAGTCTGTCATGTTCTTTGTTTATTTTTCAATGAATTGAAACAAATTGAAAATTTTTCATGATAATTTTTTTTCAATACAAATCTATGGTCGGTTACACAAAAACAACCATTCCTAACTTTCTCAGTCAATATTGTGTGAAGTCTAATTAAAAACGGTTTGTGCATTATGCGTCGCGTAATGAAACAGATTCTTCGTCACAGCCAAATAGTGAACAATTATTTTATAATTGTGTTTAAGTATTTATTAAATTTAATTATTTGTTGTAAATGGTAGTATTTATTTTAAGTTAAGTTAATTTCTGTCGTAAAATTTTACACCATTTTATAATAAATTATTGACCTTAGTTTATTATAATTTTCTAATTCTTACAAAAGTAATATTTAACACAAGTAATTAACTCGTAAACAGATATTAATTTTATAGGCATTTTTGTTATTTAAAAATAACAAGATTAAAAGAGCAACCGTCACAGAATGCTGAAATCGTTCATAATTTTGTAAAATTTAGAATATTTTAGTTTGCTTGCAACACGATAAGTTTTGTTTTCACTGTCTTGATATTTTTTTTAAATATTAGTTTATTAAAACTATTTAGATGCAAAGATTCTTAATTTGAATAAATATTGCAAAAGAAATGAAATAATGGTCTGAACTACTTCAATTACACTAGTTAGATCTTAGAAGTAAGAACAATCCTATTTGAAATTTCAGCCTTGTTTGTGGTGGTAGTACTACTGAAGAGTACTGATCGGAACCAACTTTAATTGACGAAGTTTCAACAAGACGCTGAACTTCAGGCCAATCCACAAAATCAATTCAATTCAGCTCCAACTACCAAGCATTCGTATCCGACATATAACAATGACCTATTTACATTTAATATCTCAAACATTTAACTACACTTTGTGGTGAATTAAACGAGATTTGTTATCTTAATTGCTGATTGAATATTTCAGTTTTTGTATCACAACAATAATATTAAATATTGTGAAAACATATTTTTGTATGTCAAATCACTCTTCTTGACGGATTTCTGTAAAATATTAATTATTGAGGTCACCGCCAAAAGTTAATTTTCTGAAAATATCTGCAAATATCCACTACTAAAACAAACAACTAAAAGTTAACTAACTCAAACCAACTGACTGCGTTAATCAAATTTTTTATCGATCAAAATATATTAGTGAACTTAATTAGTTTAGTATTAAAAAATAACAAAGTTTTCTTGAGCAGTTGATTTTGATTTATTTTTTTTATTTTCCAATATAAAATTACAAAAAATTGTTGTCGTTCATTTTTGAACAGGCAATTTTTTTTATATATTATTAAAAACAAAATAATCACTATTATTAGACCTAATATAATTTTAATTCATGTTCGTTTAGCAAAACGTTACTTTAATTGCAATTTTTATGTGTTTTGTACATATTTACCACTATAAAATACTGTTCAAAATTGGAATGAGTATTTCTCCAACATAAAAAATAAATTTAGTTATGAATCTCCAATACCTTCCTTTTGTTATAACTTTTAATGTATTAATATACTTTCAAGTTATAACAAAAAGGCTCTTATACTCTTCTGAAAAGGCAAAAGTCCGTGCTCAGAACAGTAAAATAATGGTGACTATTATAAAAAAATAAATAGCCTGCAGTTTTATGAATCAAATTTTTTAAAAAGCTGACAAATATTTTACTTAAAGAGACGAATCAAAGAGCCAAAAGGGATATAAAAACACAGTTTATTCAACGTCCTGGTTCCTCTGTATATAATAAATTAATTTAAAGTTTAAGCTTTCACTTAAAGTTATATTATAATTTATTCTTCCTTTAACGAATGCAAAGGTTTATTAAAAATTCGGGTTGTAAATTGGTTAAATAGTTTCCTTATTTGTATGTTTGTTTATTAGTTTGTTTGTTGTGTTTTATGGTTTGCTTGCAAACAAGTTTGTTTGTTTGTTTGTTTGTTTGTTTGCTACCCACATTTGTTGGCCTTTCAGCTTCTGAGAAGTACCTTTTTGATTTTTATACATATAGTAATCACAAATTAATTTTCCTGAAGTTTAAACATGAGAAAAATTAATAAAACCCTTCTTGTGCATAAGTAAATCATTAAACTTTAACATATATGATTTATTAATAAAAACTTATAACCTTTTTTACCAATCATGCACAGGGATAAGGAAAAACTAATAGCATTATTTCAATAGTTTTACCAGGTATTAAAAGATAAGATATTGACTGTAAATTAGTTTTGTGGTGAAACCACATTATTTCTACTTAAACTACAATATCACTGGTACTTGATTATATAATTAAATTTTCGACTAAGTTAACCCTAATTTAACTAGAATAATAGTTGTTTAATGGTACTATAAAACTAACTACTAACAATCTTAACTTTCTGTAGTAATAGTTAAGAAACAGAGAAGTAATTGAGTTTCAGTTCTCTAAATGAGACCAATTGTGGTAGTATATAGAAAACATAATCTAACTAATTGAAGATTTTAACGTAAATAAAATTTGAAGTTTCTTGAACGGTGTAGTAGATAACTCAAATAGAAACTGTCGAAGTCTACGATTCCGGGTTCAATTCTTACACGGGCGTAAATTTTATCCATGATATTAGTACTAGTGGTTGTTTAGTAACCTTCTCTTTGGGTGCCTTTTTCTTATAATGGTTCGTGATACTGTTTATTATAATGCAGCATAAAAGTAATTCTAATTTTTTACACAAAGAAGTATCAAAAGTATAAAAAGTTTAGTATCAGCACAAGCAGCAAGTGTATTTTTTGTGTTACTAATATTGTTTGATTATAATTAATTTAATTTTGATATTTGTTGTTCTTTGTTTGTGTAAAGTGACTCTTAATATGTAAGTGAACTATATTTTGAGATGTTTACCTGGATGGTAAGCAATTACAAATAGGATTTTTTAAATTTTAGTTTAGTGTAGTTATTAATATGGATGGGTTAGAAGAAGAAGCAGAAGAAGAAACAACAATGCGCATGCACCGGCCTTCTGTATTAAGTTGTCATACAGATGTTCTTACAGAAACAGCTGATCCGGCCAAATCGCCAATTAACATATGTTCTAATACCGATTGGCAAAAGATATTGTGCAAACGTAAGTCATCTGACAACCACACAGATGACAGCTCCATAACAAAACGTATGCATTCGAACGATCCGCGCCGTCACAATTTTGATATTGCAACAAACACAAATATTATAAATAAAAAAAATCGTTTCGAACCTCTTTCAAACTTACCGGATTCAACTTTAAATGATAAGAATAGTTCAAAAAATATTCCTGATAAATCGAAAATCCCTCCACCAATTTATTTGAAATCGGATGTACAATTCTTACCGTTCTGTAATTTACTAAAAAGTTTAGTCGGTGAGAATTTTAAGTGTACTTCTACAACCGCCGGAATCACGATTTACCCTAAGAATGCGGAAACGTACCGGATTTTAGTTAAATATTTTAAGGATAATAATGCTGACTTCCACACTTTTCAACTACGTGATGATAAACCCTTCCGCTTTGTTATTCGTGGGCTTCATGCAACGATTGACGTTACTGAACTAGCGCTTGAACTGGGCGCAAAAGGGCACGTGGTACGTTCCATAGCAAACGCCAAGTCAAGAAATAAAGTTCCCCTGCCTCTTTTTTTTTTTTGTTGAATTAGAGGTTAAATCGAATAATCAAGAGGTTTTTAAGTTGGACTCATTACTTTTTTCAAAAATTAAGGTAGAATCACCACGACCAAAAAGAAACATGGCACAGTGTTCTCGGTGCCAGCAATATCAACACACGCAGGTCTACTGTAATCATCAGCCAAAATGTATTCGGTGTGCAGGCGATCACTTGTCTGCAAATTGCACTAAACCACGAGACTTACCAGCAACTTGTGCTCTTTGTGGTGGATCTCATCCCGCCAATTATAAGGGATGTCTGTTCTACAAAGAGTTACAAAACGAAGATCGCCTAACGTTACTCGTCCCGCCAAACAAGATAATGTAACTGTACGAGTGCCTACAACTGACGTTCGCTCATTCCCTCCACTTCCAATCAGGATGAATCACACATCTGATCACATTACGTCATCTACGGCTTAACCATCGAATCGCGACGCGCCACTACAAGTTAAATCGGACAATCAACATCAAATCTCTTACTCTCAGGTAGCCAAATCAAACTCACCAGCCACGTTTCAAACTTCATATCGAGATAATTCATCAAGCCACATAGAAAACACCATTAATCGACCTTCAGACATTGCTACACAATTAACCACATTTATTACAGATATAAAATCCATGTTTACTCCTTTGTTTACTTTAATGACGCAGCTACTTCAGGTTTTAATTTCACAAAATGCCAGACAATAATGTGACATGTAATTCCTTGACCATATTACTATGGAATGCAAATGGGGTCCATCGACATTTGGCAGAATTAGAATACGTATTACATGAAAAAAGAATAGACATTTGCCTTCTCTCCGAAACTCACCTAACCTTAGGCTCACGTTTTTTTATCAAAGGGTTTACAGTCTACCGGACTGATCATCCTGCCAACCGAAGTCAGGGCGGTACTGCTATACTTATCAGATCGTCTATTCGTCAAAATTTTTATCCGCTACAAGAACCTACAATTTATCTTCAGGCGACTGCAGCCACAATTTTCTTAAAATCGATAGAAATTAATGTAGTGGCGGTCTACGTCCCCCCAAGATTTTCCATATAGAAAGAACCTTTTGAAAACTTCTTCTCAACCCTAGGACCACACTTCATAGCCGGAGGAGATTTCAACGCAAAGAATACAATCTGGGGCTCGAGAATTACAAATCCACGTGGTAGAACGTTACTAAAATGCATCGATGATAAAAAATATAAAATTGCAAATTCCAGAAAACCAACTTATTGGCCGACTTCCGTAACTAAACTCCCGGACTTATTAGATATTTTTCTTCTAAATGGGCTAACTTCAATCAAATATACGGTAGCGGACTGCAGTGATTTGTCGTCTGATCATTCAGCTGTACTTTTCTCTTTGAGCTCTGAACCAATCCCTGTCCAAAAACGACCGTCATTAGCGAGTGGACTTATTAACTGGTCATATTTTCGGTCATATTTAGAAAATCATACGAATCTACGTCTTCCACTGAAGTCGCCATCTGATATTGATGAGGCAGCGGAAAATCTTCAAGCCTTAATTCAATCTGCAGCTACGTTGTCTTGTACTCCACCAAAGACGTCATCGAAGCTTGGACCAATGTATCCATTGTACATCAGACAAATGATACGGGAAAAAAGAAGGTTAAGAAGAATTTGGCAAAGGTCTCGTCTTCCTGAAGACAAAATTATTTTTAATAGATTAGCCAACAGATTAAAAAAGGAAATAATAAAAATAAATTGTGAAGTTACTGAAAATAAATTTAGGAATCTATCAACCATCGACGGAACGCTTTGGAGAGCCACTAAACGCGTTACTGGACATATTTCTTTTAACTCACCACTACGCAAGGCGGACAGTTCTTGGGCAAACAAGGAGGAAGAAAAAGCAGAATTATTTTCTGAACATCTTTGCAGCGTTTTTAAACCCTTTGATGAAGATATCAATGCTGAGAAAGAGGCAGAAGTAGAGGATTATCTTGCCAGTCCAGTGCTCTTGTCTATTCCACCCAAGAGAATCAAATTAATTGAAGTGGAAAAAGTAATAGGTACTCTTCCGTCAAAAAAGTCACCTGGTCATGACTTGATCACATCTGAAATTTTAAAAGAATTACCAAAGAAAACCTTAATATTCATCACACAAGTGTCCAATGGAATCTTACGAACATGTCATTATCCAATTCTATGGAAACTATCTGAAGTGGTTATATTTGCAAAACCAGGGAAACCGTCTCATTTACCTTCATCGTACCGGCCAATAAGTCTCCTTCCGGTTATTTCTAAAGTTTTTGAGCGGCTGCTTTTAAATCGATTGACAGTAATCCTTGAGAGGAAGAAAGTTATCCCACTCCATCAGTTCGGTTTTAGGAGGGAGCACTCAACAGTGCAACAACTGCACAGAGTCGTGGATGAAATATCAGCAGGATTAGAAGAAAAAAAGTTCACCTCGGCTGTATTTCTTGATGTGACAGCTGCCTTTGATAAAGTCTGGCATGACGGATTACTTTTTAAACTTAAGAAAATTTTACCGTATTCGTACTATTTTATATTTAAATCGTTTCTTGAAGATAGGTACTTCTTAGTCCGACAAGGGGGTACGTATTCAGACATGAAAAGCATAAAAGCCGGAGTACCACAAGGTTCTATCTTGTCACCTACTCTATATTCGATCTACACTTCTGACTTTCCTTGTACACAAAACACCTCTGTAGCGACGTTTGCGGATGATACAGCCATTTTATCACAAGATCTTTCCATACAAACGGCCACACAAAATTTACAACATCACCTAAATTTAGTAGACAACTGGCTGAAGGACTGGAAAATGAAGGTGAATCCGGCGAAGTCTGTTCACATTACATTCACTCTAAATAAACAACCGGTGCCGTCGCTGTTCTTAAATAATGCACCTATCCCAAAAAATTCTACTGTTCGCTATCTTGGACTTCATTTCGATCAACGCATGACCTGGAAACACCACATTAAGACAAAACGACTTCAACTAAACTTACGTTTGAAACAACTGTACAGGTTTGTTCACACTAAATCACCCATACGTCTCAAACAGAAATTATTACTCTACAATTCTCTCTTAAAACCTATCTGGATGTACGGTATTCAAATTTTTGGTTGCGCAAAGCTGAGTAATGTAAAAACTATTCAAGCATTCCAGTCTAATTTTCTCCGTATAATTACCGGTTCACCATACTATGTCTCAAATTACACACTTCACAACGATTTAAAAACACCATTCATTTGCGACATCGTCAAAAATAGTTATACTAAATTCTTCTCAAAATTACCAATCCATAATAATCCACTTATCAGTGATATGGCAAATCCACCAGGCTTCATTAGAAGATTAAAAAGAAGATGGAGCAGAGATCTTCTTTAATTCTTTCTGCATGTTTACGTTGAAAAAAAAATAATAATGTGAAATATTTGTAATTTTCGTTTTGTTTTAAATGTTTTATTACTCTTGATAATAACTTTTCCGTGACAAAATTAACTTTTTTGTTTTTTTTTTCTTTTCATACTTTTGTATATTATTTATGTTTATTGTTATTCCAAATTTAACATTGCTGAATGTTGAATTTTATTTCCTGTCTGTTCTTGTCTGTAATTTAATATCGATGTTTTCTCATCTTTTGGTTGTTCTGTATAGTACAGTTAAAGATTCAAAATAAAGAATAAAAAAAAAAAATTTCACACGGCTGCTTGAAATAGTTCCACAGATGAGCATAGTTACAAATATCAAAAAATTTTTAGCTCGTATCATCTTCGTCTTCTGTTAATTTCTTCTCTCCTGTTATTTTCCCCTTTGTATAACCAAATACACCAGTTAATCATTTCTTCACGCATACATGTCTTAAATACTCCAGTTTTCATTTATTCTTTGTCAAGATCAATTGAAAATAATTCAGGATTTCTATTCTTTCTGGATGCTGTACTTTTCCTTTCTTCCAAATAATAATTCAACATTCTCTCAACATCGCTTTCTTCGTTCTTCTTAGAAGTGTGTTTAATTTCTTTTAAGAATTTTCTGTCATAAGTTTTGTAGGAATTTTCGACCCAAGAACTTTACTTTTAACCTTGTTTTATCTTAATAATTTTTGTAAATCCTTTTTTCTTCATATCCTGTTGTTGTCCATGATTAAAGTTCATATTGTTTTTATTGTTCTCTATGCCAAATATTATTTACTTAATCTATCTATAGTTAATCATTTTAAAGTCCAGCCTTTCTTAGTTTGCTCCTACTGTAAACAAATAATGCCGTCACTGAGCTTGCGCATTTTATAAAAATGTGTACACGCTGATTAAAAAGTAACAACGAAATACTTTCAAAAGTATTTAAACATAAAATACTTTTAAAAGTATTTTTATAAATGAAATTGTTAGGCCTACATCATATCATGGCTGAGGTTTTAAGTACTTTAAGTTATTATAATTTATAACATACCTAGTCAACTTAATAGGAATACGACATCCATAAAGTGGTGGTTCCTAGCGTGCACCCTGTAGTAGCTGGCTTTGGTTTGTTGACAGTAGGAGCAAACTAAGAACGGCTGAACTGTATTTGTGCTCTTCTTTTAATGATTAATTTTCTGTCATTTCGATTTTTATAGATATATCGTTACTTGAATTTAACCTTCTTTTCCTTGATTCACATGATTCGTATATTTTTCTGTTTTTTTTTGTCTTTCATATTTATGACGGTACTGTACATTGAGCTGCACAACTTCCGTATTTGATATTTAAATGGTGGTGGGGAATTTCACTTTAAGGAGAAGAGGCACTCAGTGATACATTCTCCGTTCAAAACTTCGGTATTGTCCGTTATTCAAACCAAGAGGTCTCTACTCCATTTTCGCATTAAACGATGCACAGTTGGAAAATTCCTTGTAGCTAGAACACGGGCTAGTTGGTTTGTATGGTCATCTAGTCTTTCGTGAAGTGTACTATACAAGGACGCAGTTAGCTCCTTTACTGTAGGAATTTTGAAATCATCCTGGATATTTCAGAAATTTTAGAAAAATTTTTGAGGATTTTTCTTTCCTTTTTCTAACGTTCTTATTTATTTGATTTTTCATCATTAAAATCATTTGAGGTCCATAAACAATCACTGGTGTTAAAACTTTGTAATGAGGCTGATTTTTGTAGAACTTCAGTCGCTCTTTTTGGAACAGTTTTTAGAATTTTATAGATCTTTTAACACAAGAAAGAGTTATTCTAAAAGGTCTTATTTTATCTATCAACGATTATTTGTTGTTATATTATGTTTTTATACAACAAAACAAATTTCGTATCTATATTTTGTTAGTTCTTGTTCAGTACGTATCCGATGTAAGATTCCTCATTCATTATTTTCTCTGTCCATGATACTCTTAACACTCATCAATACGCCCATAAATTCGAAGACTTTTTTTGTTTCTCCTTGTGTAAGGGTTCCGGTTTTCATTACATGCAAGAAATCAGAAATATGTAGCAATTCACGATTCTGATTAGGCTTTCTACATTTTAGATTCTTCTTACATAAAAAATGCCTCATTTCAATGAAGGTGGTCATCACTATTCATTTTCTTATTTCTGGTGTTTATTCGTTAGGGATTTACTCTTCACACTGCTGCCTTAAATATTACCACAGAGGAACAAAAACACCAGTATCGCAGATGTTTTAACTAGAATGTTCTTCAACTTTCTGCACTCACCAAATCCGTTATATTTTTTCCTGTATAATTCCTATCGTAGATAATTCCTGTATAATCGCTGCTGCATAATCAACTGCAGGAAATTATATTTTTCTCCGCTTATAATACATCCAAACTACTCTACTTTTCGTTTCTACATTGTACCAATAATTCTAGTATTATTTCATGTATGTAATGTAAGACTTCCTTATTCGTACTTCTCTCCATTCCATGATATTCATAATCCGAAAATTTTATGTTTCCTAAGAGTCTATGTCTCCATTCATACAAAAGAACAAAAAATATGTAAAATACATTTTTTAATGAATACTGTTTACCCCATTCCAATAAATGCTCTTTATTGGTGTTTTAATCATTATTCATATTTATTATTGTCTCCAAATATTTATATAATTAATTTTACCATTTTAGTATAAATATTTTTATTGTTAAGGTCACCTCATCATTCTTAGTTTTAAATCTTATGACTTATTAATAACGTTTTTAGCTGTTGTAAATCATCCCAAAATATGGAATGGGTAACGACCATTTAGGCTAATTTCAGATTAAGATATGTTCTAAATATTTTTATTGTAAAAATAGGATTTTGCGGACAATTTGAAAATATTTATACTTTGTATTTAAGTGTAGGCCTAAAAGTATATTAGAAATATTTCTAGAGTGTTTGGTAAAAAGAGTATAAGTCAAAAATTGGTCAAAATGAGATAAGTCAACAAGCAGATGTAAAAAAAAATCAAGATTTTTTTGGTCTAGTTAGTATAAGTCAACAATAAATACTCGAAGAGATATTCATTTTGGTTTAAATAATATAATTCTGAGCCTTACATTTGTGTTTGGTAAAAACAGTATATGTTGACTTATACTATTAGAGTCACCATTACGAGAATTAGATATTGGTCATAATAGTATAAGTCGTAAGTTAGGATAGGTTGTGCTTGTTAACATATCATATGGTAATCAGCTGTTGCATTGTTTCAATCTGTTGTGTGTGTATGTAAGCGTTTAATATTGTAAACGTATTTTGAATTCACTGTTTATTAAAAATAAATTAGCCTACGTAATTGTGCATTATAGTTCAATAAGTAAAATGTCATTTCGGGAAAGAACGCAGTTAATTATGACATTAGCAAACCCGACAAATGAAGGTATGTATTGACATTAATGCAAAGTTAACCTATAAAACGTTATTAAACCTTGTTAGGAAATTTGGAAACCTTATAATAACGGGTTTGGTTATTATTGTCTTCTGGAATAATTTGTATGAATAACTGCATACAATATATTTTTGTTATTTCTGATGGAAGATCAGATTTTTTCATACTGCTTGCTTATTTCATAATCATAATCAAGCCCTTTATTTTCGTTTCTTATAACCTCAGTTGTTTATAAACACTCAGTTGTTTTCTTTTATTTTGTTGTTATAAAACTAATAAAGGTTCAAGAAATTGTTAACATCCGCAATGAACTCTGAAAACAGATTACCTTGTGTTTTTGGTTAATGTATTTTACTGATTTCAGAATATTCTAATAAATTTGCATTCCAGTCCAATAAATAATTATAAAGAAGCTTATTATTGCTATCATTGTGCTATGATCTAACTAAATTATCGTCCTTTTCTGAAAAACAAATAATTTGAAGCCAACAAAATGAATATTATCTAGATAAAGTAGGTAATTGTTCTTCTCCTATTTTAAGAAGGTTTAAGCTCTTGGTCCCAAATATCTGTTCATCATTTTATTTATCTTAATTTATTTTCAGATTCTGATGAATCTATGTCTGACAGATCATCTGATCTTAATGATGAACAGATTAAGATGGCTAAAGGAGTAGAACATATTATTATAGAAGAATCCATTGTCAGTACGTCAGAAATTAGGGTTAGTTCTATTGATAGTGAACTGACTGAAGTAGGAAGAATCTTTTCTGAAAGTGATGACATAGATCTTGATGTAAATTATATTCCCTCAAGCGACCAAGATACAAATAGTTCTGAAGATGAGATTCCATTACAATCAAATAAACGAACACCTAAGAAATTAAAGAGAAAATTGTTACCGATTAAAACCGCAGCTGATACTTCTGATGGTAATGAAATTATTAATAACAATCATGCGGAAGTAATTGAATTATCATTAGACTCTAAAATTTTTAAAAATCTGAGAGAAAATCAGACGGAAAACAATTCCAATAATATTTTAAAGAAAAGAAAACGTAGTGCAAAAGGAGAATGTGTTTTCTGCCGTAAAATTAGGTTAGAAAGAAAATATTGTTGTAACAGTGACAAAGAATACATTACTAGTAAGGGGAAAGTAGTTGTCGGTCGAGTCTCTAAAGATATTCGTATGTGTAGATCAAAATGCAAGGAAAAATTGGAAAAGCAAGTGGGAAACAAAATGGTCAAAGAATTATTGTTTGGCGAGTACTGGTCTATGGGAGAAAGGGACAGACGTGTGGCTTACTTATGTGGTCTAACTGATACCAAATCTCCTGCAACAAGCCGAAAAAGAACTAACGACCCAGAAAAACAGCATAATAGGACTGCAACAAACTCATTTCATTTTTGTATTAATGGGGAACGTACAAAGGTGTGTAGGAAATGCTTTATGGACACTCTGGGCGAAACCAACATGTTTATTACTCAAGTTATTAAAAATAAAGTTCTTTAATTGTCAGGGATACCTGAACGTGATAATAGAGGCCGAAGAACTCCGGCAAATAAAATTAGTGATGCTAGATTACTTGAGCCAAAACAAAGAACTGCAGCCAGAACAACTGTACAATTCTCCTTTGGCAATTTCTGAAGCAAAGAAGAAGGATATACTTCAGTTACTTGAACATATCCCTGATGTGTTTCACCAATTTTACAAAGATTTAAAATCATCAAAGGGAACACCAGACACTTATCCGAATATTGAAGGACACCAAGAAGATGATTAAAATTTTTTTATTCACATAAGGTTTATCAGTTAAATTGAACTTTATTTATTCATTTTATTTATTTTAAATTACAATTATCACTATCGTTTATTTTTATTATTTTACAATATTTTTAAGATTTTTATTTAAGAAAATATTACTATTAAACGTTAATTTTACCTTTAGTAAAAATGTGTATCATTCCATTATTTTAATGTTCTACAAAAATGTACCTACTTTTATTCAGTATCAATAAATTTGTGAACTTCTAATATTATAGATTTTTTTTATTTAAATGTTAGGCGATTTAATGATTTTTTTGTATTGTTTCTTTAGTTTTAAACGTTAGGCTTGGTTTAGTTTAGTTAACGAGGTCAGAAAGCTGAAAATACATTAGTTATGTTTCACGCACAAAGACATATTTTGTTCTTTTGTTAGGCATCTTAAATTAAAAAAATAATTAACCAAATTTTATTAAATTTGTATGATAAAGTTCATAATTATTCAACAGCTGAATTTAGAGCAAAGGGTCAAATAGTATAAGTCATGTAAAAATTTTGATCAAAATAGTATAAGTCATGGATCTCTGTAAATATTAAAAGTTTTATAACTGCAGTCACACACAACAATTCATTATTAGATAATCATATTAATAATCATTAAGTTAAATGTAATTGATGTTTTTAAAAAATTAGAATCAATAAAATGTGTCTCCTGAAAATTATGAATTTTTGACTTATACTCCTTTTACCAAACACTCTAGATTTATTTCGCAATATTAAAGGTGACCGTTTACAAAAAACATAGATGGTCCTGCAATACTTTATAAGTTTAGTCATCATCTCAACTGTATCTTAAGTTCCGAACCATCCATCACTCCGGTTTCTTAGCTGTCTTAGTTGATCAACCATATTCTATTATATTTTTTATATCATTAAGAAAATCCATAGGTTTCCTGTCAGTTTCTACTAATTTATGTCTAATGAAACATAAATTTAATGCTATATTTTGTACGGTAATTTAAACTGGTAAATAAATTATACTTTTCGATTTACATTCTCCAATTGAAATTTAAATCGTTATCTTTATTAGCCATACTCCATAAAAATATTTCCCCAACAATATAATTATACATTATCATTTTGTTTACGTCCATGGATGTCCGAAATTTTCACACGCTTTTTGCACAGATCTGCATGCTATAGGCTTACTCATGAATTTAGAGGAACATCATGATTACTCAGTTTCTTGATATGAAATATTGATCGCTTTAAATGAGGTTTATAAAAAAGTAATTTGATATTTTTTTTATAAGCCATTTAAGTAACAAGTTCTTTTGTCGAACTTATAGCAAAATACTCAATTCTGTTGCCTCTTTATGTGTTTATTTTATAGATACCAAAATTACGAGATTGACTTTTGCGTATGAATCGGATGTGAGAAAGGGAAGTGACAAATTAACAGTGCTGCCAACAGTGAGACACTACTCGCAAATTTTACTAACTTACAGTTGTTACATACGTTTGTAAGCTGCGGTTTACTCCGAGAAAATGTTTTCGTCATATACGTTATAAAAAATAAATGTGAACTGTAATTAATTATGTGCCTATGGCTTAATTACATGACCAGAAATGTTTGATTTACTGTAATTATCAGCTACCTCATTCCGTTGGAACAAAAATTTCTACGAATGAATCGCCTTCTTTACTATCGCTGTTACCGGTGTCCTCACTAGTATCAACCTAACCGTTTCCTTTTTTTACCAGGTGTTAAGAAAACTGTTAAAGAACAGCTTTTTCAGGTCTTTAATTTCCTTTATTTTTTGAATTGTGGAAAGAGAAACATCACAGTAGTTACCCACTTGCTCACGGCTTTTGTTAAGAGACAGGAAAAGGCAATTTGTTTAGCTTCTACTTCACAGTATTATTTGCACTCCATATTAGATTTCGTTCACCAATGTGAATAGTCTGCCCACGTTTTCGAGAAATTAACATTTCTGTTTACGGTAACAAACAGTAAGTATTAGTACAGTTAATCTACAAAAAGTTCCGCGATATACTGTATATGTTTTTGGTGTAGCATAAATTTGTTGTGTTTGTTGTACTGAAATTAAAGCAGTCGCTCATGCGCACTTTGATTTTCCCCTTTACCCTCCATTGTAAACAAAGGCAAACTCATGACTCAAGTATTTAGTATTTCTACTTTTTTTCAAAAGGCGACTCATGATCCTTTTTATTAAATGCATATGCACAGAATATATTGCGACATTAATAATAGTTGTTCTTGGTAGACTAGAAATTTAAGTGAGATAGTTCTATTTAATTAAAAGGTGTATTCTATTTGACTACCTTAGAAGGGTAAAATGGTGGTATATCATTTAGAATAATCTACACTTATTGTCATTTCTTGTATGTTTTGTAAGTATGCATAATTACAATTTCTGGTGTTTTTTAATGTTAGTATTAAATGTAAATTTTGTATATACCCTTTTATGATTTATTTACTAAATATCTGAGAATCTCTTGAACCCCTTTTATGTTCTTCTTTTCTCGTGAAATCTACCTTTTTATTATTGTTTCCAGATTTTGGAAGAGATCCTTTGTATTGCTGTTATGTGTTTACTACCACGTATTTTCTTTTATATCTAGAAACCTAATGGATACAAATAAAATTAACTCCTTTCGTCGGGAGTTCAGTTTAGTTCAAGTTTCCAAACAGACATGAATGGGTGTTATTAAAACATTGTGAAACCAGTGTACATACAATGTATACATTTGACGCTTATGGAAAAGGTCTGCGTGATGTACATATTGATTTTGATTATAGATATACGGTAATTGTTAAATGTTAAATAACGGCTATCGTTAGTTAAGTTTGTAAGCTTTTTAAGTTTTGTGATAAATAATTGTAATTTGTTAGTAGTCTAAGGTTAGTAATAGATTGTGATTTGAATTTTGTAAACTAATAATATTGTCTTAAATTTAAATGAAAGCTTGTTCATTTTTTATTATGCCCAGATCCCAAAAGACCTTACCTTAACTGTTTCAATATATTACTCTATAAGTAGATAAATTTCAATAGAAAAAGATAATTTACAGAAGAGATTACAGAAAGGATGCTTGGAAAAATATGAAGTCAGTAGTGAAATTTCTTACTTGTATAAACGTAATGGTGCTGATATTGCTACCGTATCCACACCAGTTTATTTGGAACAGAGTTTTTAGCTATTGTCACTTAACATTTTACCACAAATTACCTGGTTTGTGACGGATTTGTTTTTTTTTTGAAATTCCATGTGAATAAAATTATAATAATTATTTTGGTAGTCCTTTCTTTGTGATATTAGGTAATAAATAAATATTCTATTGTTATAGTGTTGTATGTGACGTACTAGAAACATAATGTTATTGCACGTAGTGTTTTGCTCTGTATTGAATTAATGGGTAATTTACTATTTGCGACGGTTAAGCAGAGTCCATATAATTGTACATCAAGTCCAAATGAGTCCTATACTTAATTATTTTACAAGCCAATATTCGTAGATAATTATTTTGTTCCTTAGAGATATTTTTGAGTCTCAACAATAATCATTTAGTACATAAAATCGAGTATAATTTTTTAAATGCTCGTTTTTGCATGGTTTTTTAAGTTGTACATGTTAATGTGAATTTTTTTTAAGTTGTTGGTAAATAAGGAGTTACTGAATTTGTTTGTATATGCAAGTTATTATCACACTGCAGTTACAATTTATGGTGTGCAGAATATCTAGCTTTGGAAGGTCTGTTCATTATAATCGTTCATTTAACAAACAGGATGAAAGTGTTACAATAAGAATTTCACTTGACTGGTCGACATAAATGAGCATTAATTGAATCTCTGAACAAGGATGGACGACAAGAAGTAATATAAGACAAGCAAAACATCGTTGCAAGTGATGAAGGAGAGGGTAGTTGTAAAGTACACGATCTAACTGGTGTTGGGAATGGAAGCGTGCTTCACTCCACTCTGCGTTCGCCTAGTTGACGATGCCACGCTTAACAGTAAGGCAATACATAGAGCCATTTCGCCTTATCGCCGGGGATAAATTAACTGTAACCTCGCTTCACATTGCTACAATTAAATTAATTCCTATCTCTGGCAGAGACAAGAATCAAGTCTTGTTAATTGCTCTGATAATTCTCTTACATAAAATGGATTTAAGCGCATTCACCCCGGAACTTAATCAGTTTAGCTGTCTACCTACATCAAGGAACATTTGGTGTTCCTTTACACATCTTATACAATTTTAAATTACGTTATTTAGTAAATTAAAAAATTTAAATGCTTAATACAATTTTGTTATTAGCCATTTAATAACGGAGCATGAACTTTGTAGTGTTACATCTAAGGGTTCAATTGTCAACTATATTTTCATATTCACACGGTATTAAATTACAAAATTAAAGTGTAGGCTTACGTTGTAAAACACTTAAGGTTCAAAATAAAACTCAAGTTTGGTAAAGACTCGGTAGTTAATTTGATTAGTTATTAATATATCTCTTAAGCTATAGTAATGAAAAATTCACTCATCAAAATAATACTGGAGATTTTTATTATTTTATGAGTGTGATCTACATATCCATAACTACATTAAAAAAAAAAATAACATATCAAATTTTTGAGGATAACAAAATGACTAATTTTCATAACGAATTAGAAATTTGTAATTTTTAATATCCGACGTAGGTAATATACGTATCCCAGGACAATATTATACTAGTTTATTAATACAAAATAAAAAAAAATTATAAAACATAAAGTATTATGTTGTTCTTTCAGTAAAATTTCGTTAAAAGAAGACTCCATAATTCAGAGAATCAGAAACTTCCAGTTATTCTTATGTTTACAGTACAAAGCACATAAAACTAAGAACCAAACTATATAAATGTATAAGTAAACAAATGTAGAATATGAACGTTTATAATTCATGTATGAGCAAATAATAAACTTCATAACTAAATCGTACACCCCAACCTGAAATAAAGAACCGGTAAACGATGAAAACAATTCTTAGAGTTTTATTCGATTTTATGCAGTGATATCCATTGTTCCGTACAACGATACTACCGTAATCGCAAATTTTCACTTTTATTTTAAGTATACCAAATCCAATAAAGTGAAATGTTTACAACTATTTCAATATAAATGAAATACCCATGTACCGTTACTCTGTGCGTTTTGGTAGAATAGTAAAGTGACGATATAATTATGTTGTTTGTCCGTCAAAGGGTTACCATAAATAAATTGAGAGAATTTTATTATAAGATATTAAACTGAATATTTATATTAGCATATATTGATCAAACTAGTAATGTAAAAAATTAATGTATTGATAATTGTAAATAATTTTAAGTTGCCAATAGTCTAAAAATAATACATTCAAGTTCAGTTTTAAACGTACTACAGGCCTAGTTCTTTTTTTAACGTTTTCTGGTTTTGTTATCTAAGAAAAGTTAGATGCTGTCGGTGCTTTGTTTACCTAAATCCATCGAATTTTGTTTCTCTTAACACCGTTATACAAATCTTACTGTGGGATTTTTTTTGTATTGTATCAGCATCTACGTTTCAAGCACACAAAGCCTAACCTCTATCTGACACTTTTACTATCAGAAACCGTACTTTCTCAGGGGTTATAAGAGTAAAACAATTCACCCTAATTTTTTTAAGGAACATCTACGGTTATATCTACGGTTATTTCCCAATTTCTTAATAAATACGAGACAAAATGTTTGTAAATAAGGAACTACATAAAAATTGCATAGGTACCTTACAGCTATTAAACCATAATTTACATAATTTTTGTTACGAAAACATTATTTAAAACCTTCCTCATAGATTACGAAAATGTATTATTAAAGACTATAAAAAATCTATCAATTGGCCTAATGTTATTGACTATTGACCTATATTTAGAAATGACAAAGACTTAATGTCTTAGAAAAAAATATTTTTTTAACATTACATAATTTAAAAAACGTAGGACCCGTTTTAGAGAAAATTGCAATAAAGTTAAAAATCACACGAATAAACTACTACTTCCTGCTGACAGATTTTGATAAAAATGTTCAGGTCGGGTTCCGTAGAGGTAGACTATGTAACTTAAGTTTCAAGTTCCAAGTTCGTACGACGTTCCGTTCTTGAGATATTCTGTTCACACACACCCACACACACCCAGACACATAGACAATCGCTAAAAACATGTTTTTTTTCAATTCAGGGAGTCTGAAAACGTATAGATCCGGTGAAAACTCAACTTCGAAAAATCGACATGAAAACAATACTTTCCTTCCTATATATTCATATAGGCAAGAGAAAGTAATTAAATTGTTTTGAAGATAATTTTCTATAGATTTCAAATAAACTAATAACCTTTATTAATTTTTATTTCTTAAAAAAAGTACCTAACTTGAACAGATACATTTCAATCAATTTCTGTTGATTTATTGTGTTTAAATTAGATGCTTGAGAAAAAAATTTCTTATTGAATTGGTAAACGTTGAATGAATAAAAACAGTTCTCCTAATTTAGTTTTACATTTTGGTTATTGTATACAGCATACGAATTCTGTAAAAAAGTGTTTTCAATCAGTTACATGTAAAAGTGTAAACGAATGCTTGACTAACTTTCACTTGCTTTGGAACTTTTATTTAAAAGAAAATATATTATCTCGGTTGTTTTGATGTAAGCTGAACGAAGTACAAAACAAGTGTAAACTACAATAAAACATTACAGAGCAAGCGAAGTGAATTTATCGCTACGACAGAGCAAAAATAAATATAGTCTTTTACTTTTTTTATACGTTACCGAATACTGATAGTTTACAAACTATATTAAAATATTGAAAAAATTTCATGTAATACAAAAGTTTTTACTAAAATTGGTTTGATAAAACGAAACATCAATAATTCTTTTGCGAAAAATTTAATTCATAAGTTTAAGTTTTCCTATATTTGGAATATGCAGCTATTTAAATCCAATATTCAAGAACAAATTCATGTAGCAATATCCACCGTATACCGTTATTGAAATAACGAATATCAGCATTCATTCCTCATGAAATGTCCCAGGTACTGGAGCTTTCTACTCATGACGGTGTAAATTATATTCATCTTTAAACTTACTTTAGTACATTGTAGAATTTTTGTTTATTTTACAGTGCAAAGAAAAGTCACAAAAAAACAATAGAATAGAGGTTCAACCTTCGGCGCTCGCGATATTAAGTGTCCCACCAGCGCTCGCAAAGCGGCAAGGTGGCCGCTATTCTATTTCTTTGTTTTATTTAGTTTCTTGCTGGTTCATTAAATTTTTAACCATTGTTAATGAACACAATAAATTATACAATTATTAATTTTTGTTAGGAAAGACTTTATTTATTTTTTTTACAAAACTTATATAACTTAAAACTAGTAGAAAACATTATTAAATATTAAAATTAACTAAACAAGTTTTATTTTTGAATATTGTAAAAAATTAAACCTTTAAACTTATGATTAAATTATATAAAATCGATTTTCTCAAAAACAACTCCATATCTTCATCTGAAATATACTTATTTTTCCGGCAAGGATAACAGGTTACTTCTTTCTGTAAATGGTTTTTTACACACATGCTTTTTGCATTTATGGCAAATAAGTCGAGTTCTGTTACTTTTTTAGACCCGCACCAGAAGCAAATAGGTCGTTTGTTTGTTGTAGATGCTGCGGTTTTTACTGGTTTTTCCCTGTAGTTATCCAAAAAGCGTAAATTTCTTTGGGAAGGCACATAAATAATGATCGGTATTTAAAATTTTCTTCCATGAGTTTCATTTACAAGTTTTAGGAATATTTTCTTCTTATTGTGGTATCGTCAGGATTATTTGCTCAAAAGATTTTAAACAAGTTTATTCCCGCAATATCATATAAGCGAAAGAATGACCATTGACTATTTTGTGTCGTTCTGGATGTAGAACAACTAGAACACATTAAATCTTTTGAATCATATAAGATATCGATAAGCAATGTGGTATCGATAAGTACTAATATTATCATTTATTTAATTTATATAAATATAATACTTGTATAGTATATAATATAATAATAATAATAATAACTATTTTTATTATTATTATAAACAATAAAAAAGTGTAGAATATAATAGAAATAAGCAAGATATATACTTACATTGTCAAATATTATGTTCATAAAAAGAACACAGAAACTCGCAAGGTGGTTGGTTGGCTGGCACTAAGTAACGTTCACGAAAATAACAACTTTGAGACTAAACTGCTGCCAACACAAACGTTCAATAGGAATGATTCAAACGTTCTTAGACGGAAGAATACGTAATTAGAGAGTACCTAAAGCCCCGATAATAAATTCACACCCATTATAACATAACGCCGGCTTTTGATAAAAGGCGGCCAATGCGAGCGCTCGAAGGTTAAATATTAGACTCTTAGACTTAAATTTTTTGTTAGGTCTTAGAGTTTTAGAGGTATAATAGGATTTGAAGCATGAAGAAAATGAATTTTTGTAAACAATATTTTTTGCACAACATTTTGATTCTATGTGGAAGAAAGTTCATTTTTCTTACCAGATTACCAAATGTTTTTACGCCAAATGAAACAAAAATTCTTCAAATCTGTAAATATTTTTCAAATTAAAATATAATAATTATTAAATAATAATATAATTAATATAATATAAATATGTTATATTAAATATATAATATAGTATAAAAATTGAAATAATATAATATTATTTTTCAAAATTGAAATAGCTATTGCGTAGTGTATAATCCATTCTAAACTCTGAGTTTTACAAAGTAAGATGATATGGGTGGAGGTAAATCTGCTTCAATAGTTTAAAAAGTATCACTGTTTATCAGTATGTTTGATCACCTGAAAAGCGTGTTCCTTTTCCATCCTGCCTTAGACGTTTTCACTTCTGTCACCACAGGGTCTGGTTTATTTATTACCCCTTACAAATAATTTGGAAATAGCAATTTGAAAACTAAGTTCTTATGATCAATAGCTTAAGGTTAAACTTTATATTAACCTAGATATTTAGGAATGATTATTCACTGCTGCGTCACCAAAACTCTAATTCAAACGATTTAATAACATTAATGTTACGTTTAATTTGAACTTGTTATGATATATTGAGTAATCGTCTTAATTATACTAAGTTAGCAAAGTATCAATGGGATTAGTACGTTTTCCCGTAAAATGGTAATTATCATCACATTCACACAAACTGGTGAACTACTTAACCAAAAATTATGTATTTAGCAAATTATTAAAACATTTTCAACAATTAAATTTATCAGTCGTGATCTACTAATACAAATTAATTATTTTACATAAACTGCTAATAAACCAAATATCAGTTTCAAAAATAAAACCATACCATAGTATATTTTCATACACATATAAATTAGACAAAATTATATTATCAATCAAAAATCAAATCGTTTAATTAGAAACTAATTTCTTTACATTCATTAAGAACTTTTTCTTTTTAATTAGAGGTTAATAACTTTTCTTATTGCCCATAACAAGCAGGTGGATTGTTAAATTATTTGCACTCGATCTGGCAGTTCCAGGGCTACAAAACATAGTTCTGATTCTTATGGCATGACCGACCAATCATATAACTAAGACATTTAAGAACAGAAGAGGTAGAGAGGTGTAAAAGACACAAGTCAGAGTTACGTTCTTTGAGAGTAATGAATTTCATTATACAACCAGAACCTGTGGTGAAAGAAGTGAAGTTGTTATTCACTAGGTGAAGGTAGTTGCTTTTTGAAGGGCCTGGCATGTTGATAAGCATACTTTTCAAACCGGTGAGAAAGGGAATTGTACACCAACTCAGTTCTCGTTTTACTTAGTTAAGCCTGTAGAGGTTAATTGCAGCCTTTCGGCTGATGACTTAACAACAACTTTTCTTATAAATAGGCTACATTCAATAATTTCTTTCAAGAAAATCACTTTTTTAAAAATTTGACAAAATCTAACAATATTTATAGAGTTCATTACTTCACTACTGTTCCGTTGCTGTCGATCCATCTGCTAATACCCGCTTACGCTGCTCTCACTATTGCAAAGAAGCATATGAGGAGGGGCCTTTTCCCCAGTCATCAGTTGGCGCATGCGCATATATGCTTTTTTAATATGTTTTTCTGTAACATATATATTATAGCTTTGGTATTAGACGGAGTACTACAAAGCAATGGTACAAATGGTTTCTCTGAAATCAGTGCAGATACCATGTGCAAAACAACGGTAAGGTGTAGAAAAATAAATGGTCTGTTTTATTATTTTTTTAAATTGTGTATTTTAATTATTTTGTTACACATTAAAGAATCCGTGTTTCATTTGAAGCCTATTGTGTTAATTGGGTATTGTATGTGAAGTTTAGCGTCTCTCAAATTAAACAATATTGGAGGAACTGAGCCGAATAAAAAAATACCAGAATTTCAACATGAATATTGTATACGCTGCAGATCTACGCAAACTCTTTTTTAACTTTTGACGTTGCCTCGTCTACCAGCATTGTCAATTTGTATTTCCATTCACAAAATAAAAACAAAACAGAAAAATAAATAAATGAAAGAATGGCTGGCTTAGTCAGATGTCGAATAAAATGCGATTGTAAAAATAAACCGTAAAATAAATAAATAGAATTTCAAATATATAAAGTGGCCGGGTTTCGTTTAAATTGTTCCCAATGGTATTTTCTTTAATGTAATCGCAGTTTATTTAAATAAACACTATGCTATTGATTTTTATTAATTCAATAAATTATATTACCACTTTTTTTTAAAGTTGTACAAAACGGATTATACAGTTGGTTAAACAAATTTTTAGTTATTAGCTACATTTAAAATTAACTGATTATTTCATAATTCTATGGATTAATATACCTAATTTTTTACCTTCTCCTGCTGTAGATGAAATATAGAGAAGGAAAGTGTTGCTTTCATATCAATTTTTTCTAAATCATGTTAAAACCGAAAATTTACGTTTTCAGGTTCACAGGTTTTCAGGTTACGTGTAAGCAAATTATGTTAAAATTGGAAAATCGAACGAAGTTAACACTCGGCGCTGAAGTTAATCAGAAACGAAGATTATTTGGACATTTTCAATAAAATCGATCAATATATTTGATAGTTTATTCATGTTACTTTCATTTTCTAGCAATTTTCTCAAAAACTGCTCTTACGATTATGTTTAAAATCACTTCACACACTACGTTTTTGTGTTCTTCAAGATGGAGAAAACGGCACGTCGACTGAAAGTTGTGGGGGTTGTACCTACTTGGTAGAAAATAAGTATTTGAAAATAGCTTCTTTGATATGCATTTTGGGGAATAAGTGCACGCGGTGTGATTATAAATAACAAGACTGACGTTGTAAAAATTTAATTTTATACATAATCGCATAATTTAATTTTATACATAATAAAATTTTTATACATAATTCTCACCTTCAATATATACTTCTTCTCTATCACTACAATGCTTCATGCAAATTTTCCATTTTTGAAAACAGTGCTTGAAGTCATCATCTGTCAGCTCCTTAAGGACACGTGCCGCTCAAAAATGTTTAAAATGAAGCTCGCAAAAATGTTTGTACTGACACTTTGTACGCGATTGAAAATGACCCAAATTTTTTGGAAACAATAATAACATGTGATGAAACGTGGATTTTTTAATATTATGAAGGAAACGAAGCGCCAATCCATGCATTGGAAGACCCGAACTTCACCGAGAGCCAAAAAAGCTCGAATGAGCAAGACCATCAAAATTTAAAGATATGATGATTGTTTTTTTTATATCCATGGGATTGTGTAACTTCACTGGGTTTCAGAAGGTCAAACAATTAATCAATATTACTACTTTGAGGTACTTTCTAAACTACGTCAAAGAGCAAGGAAAAATTGCCCCGAAATGTGAACAGACAAATCATGAGTTCTCCACCAAGACAATGCGCCAGCTCATTCTGCGGTATCTGTTAAGAGGTTGCTAGCTAAATACAGCATCTCAGTGTTAGAACATCCACCTTATTCACCAATGACTTCTACCTGTTTCCTAAGGTGAAATCTGCATTAAAAGGACAAAATTTGAGTCTTTGGAAGCTGTAAAAGAGAAAGCGGCATGTGACCTGAACCTGACAGAAGATGACTTCTCCAGCACAGTTCCCAACAATAGAAAATTTGCATGGAGCGTTGTATGAATAGAGAAGGAGTGTATATTGAAGAGAACAATAAGTGATTATGTATAAAATTAAAATTAAATTTTTTACAACGTCAGTCTCGTTATTTAATAGCCACACCTCGTATACAAACAAAGTTATAGATAATTAAAACGCCTTATTCATTTTTGATTCATAATTAGTACATATTGTAAGGCGGCCTACTATCTCAGTCCTATTATTTTATTTTATTTATTTTCTGAATTATTCTTTATTTTTTTCAAAATTTTTGACCGGTTATATTAAAAAACTATTCTCCATTCATTGATCTGTTAGTAATTTGTTTACACTGATAAATTAAGTAAATAAGTCACTACCTACGTAAATAGGTTATAGTGAATCAAAGTTACTAGAGTGTGTTAACTGTCTTATTAGAAATCGGTTTGTTGTATTTGGAAAAGGGTCCGTTAGGGACAGTAAAGAGTTGTATTATTGTTAAATCTGTATGCAAATATAAGTAAATAACTAATTATTGATTGTGTTTAGGTCATCAGCCGATAGGTTGGTTTAACCTCCAGAAACTTTACTAAGTAAAACGAGGAGTTTATGGTTTAGCATTGCCTTCCTTCTTGAGTGGAAAAGTAGCCTACGTTTATCAGCATGCCAATCCCTCCGAAAAGCATATACATTCCACCAAGCTAATAACACCTTCACTTTATTCACAGTATATCTAGCTGTATAATGAAATTCATTACTCCCAGAGAAGATAACTCTGACTAGTGTCGTTTACACCTCTACTTCCTCTTTTTTACTTTTAAAGTTAAATTCTTGTTATGTAATTGGCTGATCATGTATTAAGCAACAGAACTATTTTTTTGTAGCCTTGGAACTAGGAGATGCCCTGGAAATAGAACTAGTGCAAATAATTTAACACTCCACCGCCTGATATGGGTAAAATTATTGATTATATGGTGATATTTCTTTTTCAGTTACTTTTAGTTTAAGCTTTAAATTTATATTAAGATTTTGTAATAAATTTCGTTTATTATTGTATGAAGTAGTTAACTTGTCATTTACTAATAGTTATATTAGTCATACCTTAGTCATATATTAGTCATACCTAATAAATTTATTGTAACTCATTTATTTGTTTATTAATACTTGTTATAAGTTTAAAAAGGAGTCTTGTCATTTATTAATTACAACCAGGATCCCATTAGAACCCATAATATATTGTGACACTTATCGCTAAGGTCCGTTTCGGGATCTAGGTAATTAAATAATTAATACACTAAAGTTTACAAATAAAGTATTTATTACAAAAAAAAAGATTTACAGAAAAAATAATAAACTAATTATAATGGGGTAATACAATACATAACTTAAATAATTTACTTAGCCCTGGTGCCCTACACATATTTTCTAATAACAGTAACCCTACACTGGGGTACTGGGTGCCCGAATAATAAAAAAACTGATTTTTGTATTACAAACCAATATTTATTGAAAAAATTTATTATTACTAATTAGTTTTGATTCTTTACATAAACTTTTAAACAATATTACATTCACCTTTGACAATTTTACAATTTAAAAAAATAATATTGAAAAACTTACATTTTTTGATGAGCTTTTGTAGTGAATAAGGGTTTCTGCAAATTTTTATCACTACAATTGACACAAATTGATATGGTATGACTTTTGTCAAACAAACATCTTACACTCAGCACACTTATTTGTAGTTTTCGTATCCTTGGTTGGCGGACAGATACAGCACCTTCCGGCCCTCCGGTTGTCTACTTCTGGCTGTACTGGTTGCACTTGGACCCCTAGTTGTTCTGCTATCGAAAGGCGGATTCCTCACTGAAGTGTTGCTATTTCTAATCGTTGAAACAATCAAGGCTTCATTAGGTTTTCAGCAATGTTAAAAAGAAATTCCTACTACATCAGTTTCACCTTCGCCGTCTAACATTGTCATCAAAGTCATCCAGCTAATTTTTAACGGAATCTGGCTCTGTTCTACACAGTTCAGCCAAAATCTCACCATCACTGAGTGGGTCATACATTTTTGTCACGTCAACACTAAAAATTAAGTAAGCAGCAAATAAATAAAAAAAATACTGAAATAATGCACTTAATAAAAAACTTACGCTAACACTATACTGGGGTACTCAATGCCCCACGACCGATGTGTAGCAGAAGGGGGATGCGACACGAATATGATAAACACTGCAACTGAAAGACTGTCAAGGACAAGTAAAATTCGTGGAAGGTGAAACCAGTCAGGGTGGGAAACACAAATATACAGCAAAACAAAAATTCTCTGGGGCACTCGGTGCCCCAGTGTAGGGTTCCAGGGTTAGTACTACTTACAAATAATTATACACAAAGCACATACACAAAAACTGAATGTAATGCACATACAATAAAACTGAATAATAATGGTTGACCAACACAATGCTCGGATTCGTGACCTGCACTACGCACCGATAGTTCACTCTATAAACACTCGTCAAAGATGAAACGAATACTCACTAACTCACCACACTTGAGGCTCTATTTATATGGGTGGTTCAAAGAGCCTTCTCGAAGGACGCCGAGGTTCGATCAATAATCATTTGTATTAAATACAAAAGATTATTGATCGAACCTCGGAACAAATTTTGAACTCAAATTTTGAGAAACAACAAATTAAATTAAATTAATTAAAACAACAACAAATTTTGAGAACAAATTTTGTTCTCGAAAAACCATAGGCCTAACTAAGAAGTGTAAAAAAATTATAATTGAATAAAAATGCGTTACAGGTAACCAACCGACTCTTTCCCAAATAGTTGTACAACAAAATACCCTACCTTATCATACACAATAGCACGGTCCTTTTTAAATAACCCTTTATAACCAGCACTATTGTTACTTTTTCACTCTATTGTTCACTCTTTACCATTTTATGAATGAAGTACTAGAAATTTCGCGAACCATGCTTCTTCGATATTGTCACAATATATTATAATACGTTAGAACAAAAACGAGTTTTAAAGCACATTTAACAAAAATAATTTTGAAATTGGTTGTAACAACCCGAGTGTAAATTTTGTTACGTACAAAAACTTACAACTATCTTACATCTTATTTTAAGTGTCGCATCAAAAAGAATATATTTTTAATTAATAATTAATAAAATTCGTGGACCCCCACGAATCCCCCCCATCGGTCGTGGGGCATTGAGTATAGTATAGCAGCTGGACCCCCGTGAGAATTCTAGGGTTAACAGCCGTTATTGTTAAGAAACTCTCATTGCGAGGGTAAAATGAGAAGTACCAATCTTCTTAACGTAGAAAAAAATTTGTGGGCGGTCCTTGAAACTAAGTAACGTATTTTTATTATAAAATATTTTTCACACAAAATTTCAGAGAGGAGTGAAAATATTTGATAAATTTTAAATAAGAAAGTTACTGTTCATAGTCAAGTTTGTGATACTTTTTCATAAAAAATAATTTTCAGTATTTTATATTATTTTCTTAGGAGGCGGACGTAAAATATGTTTTCACTTATTATATCTTCGATTTCTGTACGGTTGGAATACAGAAATTTTTTATTCTCGTATTCGTTGAACAAACAGGCCTTTCAAAGCGCGACGTTTTGTAATCAAATATATTGGCTGAAAATCTAAATAAAATTGAAACGCAACACGACTCCATGCATCCATTTCTTTAAAACTTTATCATGTCTTTGTATAAATAAAATGGTTTCAGATTTTCTGCTGTTATTTACAAGTGTTCTATTTTCAGAGAACTTTAATAAAGTATACTGAGTACTTTCCTTAACGACATGTTATTTGAAAACAAACCAAATTTTAGATTCTATATTTTACGTTTCAAATTTCTTACCGTACTACTCGTATTATAATATAAATTTTTATATTACCATTTGATCAAAAATACTACAAAATTACTTGTAATTTACGACCCCTTAATTATGAGAAAATACTTTTACTTTAATGCACATTGAAGTATTAAAATAATTATTTAAAACTCATTTGTTAATGTAGCTGTACATCCCTAAAGATTTAAATACTTTAAACCCCGTTTTCTTAACTCACTGATGCCACACTTCATTAACCTGTAGGTGTAACTTAAATAAATTAAAAATTACATTTTTTCTTTAGAAAAGTTTCCATTAATGGTAGTGCAATGTTACGTTATGACCTTATTTACAAACATTAACAAGTTTTATTTAACTTAATGGTGATACTTCTCAATAATAGTGTAGATGATCATTGATTTACAAGAATCAACACATTAAATTACCCTTATCAATTTATCTAATCTAAAATTTTATTTTATGCTTTATTTTTATTACATGACACCGGAATCTAGAGTTTAATGGAATTTTCTTGTCGGTATGAAAAAATTGGAACTTCGGTTGTTATTTGAAATGTAGTAGCTGCTGAGGAGAATTTTGTATTTTCAGTCCCTAAGAAATTCCCGCTTAACACAAATAGTGTCCATTAAACAAAATCCCTCCATCACTTTCTGTACTCACTGATTCTAACATTCATTACTTTCTACCACCTGAAGTATGATTTCTTCTTTTGAACATACAGTTCAGACTTCACATTCATAAGATAATGTGGAAATAGCCAGTGCTTTATAAAATATTAACGTTTTGACGTTCCTATCCTTCCGTTTCAAATAACTATATAGTTCTATACACTACCTCAAATCTGTTTTCTTGCAACGAATATCTACGGTTTCTTGTAGATAAGGTTGCTACCCGAGCAATTGAACGCATGAACTTGCTCAATCACCGAATCTGTAACCACGCTTTTCAGTCTGTCTATCCACTACTCTTTCAAAGCTATACTTTTATTTGTTGACACGCAAAGATTAAACTCACTACGCATATTTTATCCAACTGAAAGATGGAGTACTGTTATTTGTCCTCCGTAGTGCACATTTTGACTAGGAGCATGCTAAAAATGCATCCTTATCTTAATATGCTCGCCACATCTACGTTTGTTATCCAGCAGTGAATTTTCTTTTATATAAATACCGAATAGAGTCGGGAACAGGTTGTACTCTTATTTGAAACACTTATTTATCTAAATTCATCTGAAATTTGACTCAACATTTATGTTACATTAATTGTGTCAAAATACTTATGTTTTGTAGACTGTTTAAGTGTTAAAGAACCAATCATCGTCAAGATAGTCCACATTTTGGTTTCTGATTATTTATAAGTTGCAATATTGTGAAACTCCTTAAATAAGCTAAATTTAAATCTTCGTTTTTACTTCATGGATTTTTTTTGCCTGTTCTGAAAAACATTTCCTTCTCGGGTGTTCTGTACTTCTCTTATCAATGGTTTTGTTCTCCTATGCCAAAAAGAGCAAAAATTAACTTATTTCTTTAAAATTACAGCACTAGTTACTTTTATGAATTTTCTTTTCTTCATCTAGGTTAATAATACCCTCAGATAATTCCTTAACCTATTCTCCACAACAAACAAACTACCACTGCTCTCAAAAATCTCATTTCCGTCCATTACAAACTGTCTTGTTCCCGCTTAAAAAGTGCCCACACCTCATTTCTGTATACCATCACAAGTAGCCGCAGTCATACAAAATTTTAAACGTTTCTCTTTTTTATTTGTGTACTTCAACGTTTAATGTATTGCCCAGTATATATTCTTATACTTATTCAGGTTATTCGCCATGTCCTGGTTGTTTGCAAAAGACACGTTACATCCCAAATATTTACAACTGGATACCTGCTCTAAAATATTATCATTATTTTCTACTCTTAACCTCCCCGGGAACTTTAAAATTAAATCTGTAGGGTTAAATTGTATGGTAACTGATAATCAAATAAATTTATTATAATTTTATAATTTTTTAATTAATATCTTTGTGGTATATTACTCATATTTCGTTTAAGTTCTAACAAACTTAAATTGAAATTCAAAGAATTTAAATTAAAATACATACATGCACAGTTTCAGAAATTAATAACACTTTATTGTTTTAAAATTTATAAGATTATTTCAAGAGAATTCAAGAGCAACAACCTTATTTATTACAAAACTGCTGACTCCTATTAATCCTGCACAGTAAATTAATGAAATTTAAGTTGCGTTATTTGTACATCAGTACTTGTTAGAAAAGATCATGTGGGAAACAGAGATAACTCATGTAGAAGCGAAGAGGCAAAGGTACTGTATATAGGTTTGGTGACTTTGTTGACAACATTAAATTATTTGCTTACTATTGGTATGACAAAGCTTTCTCCGTTGTTTCAAACTTACATTAACCTCGACCGCATTGGCTGATCCGATTACTTCACAGACTCAAGTTGAAAGTTTGCATGTTGTGTTTACTGTTGCGACATTTCATGTATATTAACTTAAGCACAAAATGCATAGAAATAAATACTAGATGATTTTATTTGATATGTTATTACTTTTAAGTAAATTTAAATATGGCAAAATATTTAATCATCCAAAAAATCGTAGAATAATTGCTACAATTCTACTTATTTAATTGACATAATTATAATGAGTTATTAAATCAAACTCTAATAGTGTACACGTTGACAAAACTATTAAAAACGATTCTGATAATTAAAAGATTTTAAATTCTTGATATTTTTATAGGTATAATCCGTTTTTGGAGTATTTTAAGTGTAGTTTTAAAAAACGAAAAAACCCAAAAAAAAAAATCCTAGAACCAGCCAAATATCAAATTGTGAAATAATACCATATAATGAAAGAGATTGATCTAAGAACAAACATGTATTAATTTTTTGCAAGTTTTTATAAAACTTATTTCAGTTTTATGCCGTAATTTTGTGAATGTGTATTTCGTGAACAAAATATCTCAAAAACAAGATACTTTACGGCGTTAAAGCTTAGTACTTAAGTTAGATATGATCAGAGGACCGGCATACACAATTTCATCACAATCAGTCGACGGTAAATAGTAGTTAAGAAGTGCAATGTTTCACTTTTGCAATTTTTTCAAAAACTGCTTTGAAGATTTAATTTAAAATCTCCTCATTCTCTACAACTTTATGTTTTATAAAATAGTGTAAGGAAAATTTTTGTTGAAATTTGTAGGGCTGTGCTCCCATAGTAACATTTTTTCTAACTTAATTGTTGTTTTTTAGTTCATCAGCCAAAAGGATGGTATGAAATTCTAGAGGCTTTTCTAGAGGCTTTACGAATTATAGGTAAAACAAAGATTGGCTGGTTTACAATCCCTTCCTCACTGAGTGGAAAAGTATACCTATGCTTATAAGCATGCCAGGCTCTCTGAAAAGAATCTACATTCCACCCTGCAAAAGACTTCATTACACTTCATTCACCATAGGGTCTGGCTGTATAGTGAAATTCATTACTCTTAGAAGAGATAACTCACCTCTACCTCTTATGTTCTTAAAAGGTTGTCATATATTGTCTAATGATGTGATAAGAAATAGAACTATTTTTTGTAGCTATAGTACTAGCACATCGAGTGCAAATAATTTAAAACTCAACCTGCCTGTTATGGGAAAATTTAAATTATACATTTTATAATTTTAAACAAAATACTTAAAGGATAAATTCAATTTTAAACATTACAACGTTAATATGCATTTTAAGGAAGTATAAAGTATCAAAGTTATAAAAAATTAAAAACCTACAATCTTTATCTTCAATCTAAATTTTCCTACAATCTTTATCCTAACATCTATTTTATAGAGGTTAGTTTAGCGTGAATGTGTGATTGCCCGTAATTTTAAGTCAAACTGAGATTGATTTTCATTTAGCGACGTTCACTCATTAATAAAAGAAGTTTATATTTTTAATATATTTTTTCACTCATGATTAAACATAAGTTTAATTGTTTACTTTGGTAATAAAAAGCCGTGTGGGTGTTTTATAAAAATACTTGATATTATATTTTTAGAAAAATCACTTCGAGTAGGAAGAGATAAAATTTCCTTATCAGAATCACGTTGCAGTGTTTCAATAAAGAATTATTTTAATACTTTGTATCTAGTTAAAAAAGGTAAAATAAAGTGACAGTAAAATGAATTATAAAATAGAATCTAAGAACCTGAGAATATTGAAACCGTGATCCATATTAATCTATACTCTTCGCAGTACACTGTTTGTACTTGTTCGTTATTTTAAAAATAATAAATATACATAAAGTTTATTACATCTTATTTAAAATGTCGTTAAATGCGTACAAAACCAATTAAAAATTTATCATCTACTCAAATTAATTATCAAGTGTAATTTACAGTATTTCAGTTAATAAAATTGTTAAAATTTTAATACCTTTGAAGAACACTCATTGCAGTTTAACGTATCAGTTTATATAAAGTGATAAACTATTTGTAGTTAGCTTTACATTTTTTACTTGATAACAGTTTTTGTTTTCAATTAAAAAAAAATCTGAATAAATATTACATGTCAAATATTGCATTGTTATCACTAGGAATCCCACTGTTTCTGGTATATATTTTGTAGATAATTAACTGGAGACTAAATGAGTTAGAAAGTTTAAATATTTTGGAAGTTGTTATAATTAAACTACAAATTTAATTTTATCTTTACAGCCTTACTATGAATTTTAGGAAAAAGTATATTATTATAAACGTTATAGAAAATTTAAAAAAACTACAACTTTAATTTCAAACATCTTTTTTACGGAGCTTAGTATTAGAAGTTATTTTATAATCTTATTTGCTAATTATTAATCTCCGAGTTAAAAATTCCATAACTCCTTTTTAAAAACCTATTTGTGGCGATGTACTGAATTGATGTGAAAATATATTTAAAATAATTAGACGACGTTCATGATGCAATTGATGTTTAATAAAGATGATAACAATGATGATTTTAATGATGATTTTTTATAATGATGATGATTTTATAATAAATAATAATTGTTCTTGAATAAAGTGAGTTACTTGGATGAAGTCTTGATGTGTTGTGTGAAAAGAATGTTTTTTTGTTGCCTAGTTACATATAATTGATTTTAAATTTAGATCAGCTGGACCGTAAAATGTTTATAAAATAAAATTGTAAAGAAAAAGAAAACATTTAAAGTATGGCTGGACGTAACATCCTCCCCTCCATGAAATAACCAGGGTTGGTTATTTCATGATGATGCATGGATTTGTAGCAAATAGTAGAGGAGAAGAATGTGAGGAACCAAAGAAAGAAATGAAATAAACTGAAATTGAAGTGAAAAAATAAACTTGAGAAGAATGCAATGGTAACATAGGCCTATAATAAAGGATGAAGTGGACTGTATGGACAATGAATAATTGTGGAATCAAATGTAAGGAAAAATTGTTAATCAAGAGAACTGAAATAAATAGGGTTCTAAGAAATAGAATGAATTGACAATAAGAAGATGCATTACAATAAAATAGCAAAGAAGGAATATAATAGATGTCTTAATAAAATAGAAATAAAACAAAAGTGAACTTATAGCAAACTAAGAGTTATTCAATTCGGAAACAGCAGGCAGTTTATATAGCTTTATTACTGGTCTTTATATAGCTTTATTACTGGCTGGGGCTGAGTGCAGGCTACCAGCGGGGTCACAGGTGGCGGATAGTGGACGGCCCTCAGATATGAGGGTTAGCTGCGAATATATTGAATAAGCAGTCCCCGACCAAGCAACGGCGAAGAACACCGCACGATTGCCGGTATAAGCAATCTCCCACTGACTGGCCAACAGCTGCGGGTGGAGGAGCTGGGAAGTGGTAGGGCACTCAATTGCCCTGGGATTGAGAAATCGGTCCCGAAGGCGGAGGAACCCAAACAGATGGGTCAACGGCATTTGGATGCAGAAGGCAACGGGAAACCACTGCATTACAGATCCCTAGTAGAATCATCATGAAGACGTTTAATTCTAAAAATTCCGGAGTTTCAAGTCCCCCACTCGGGTCTCCGGGGGGGACAGTCTTGAACGATTTTGTGAGGAGGAATACGAATCTGAAATTGGCGACGTGGAACGTGAGAAGTATGTTTGAAGCGGGCAAGCTCGCAAATGCGACTCAAGAAATGAAGAGAATGGGACTGGACATCTTGGGGGTCAGTGAAATGCGCTGGCCGGGCAAAGGAATTGTTCGCAGTGGACAGCACACAGTGTACTACTCGGGCAGCGACGACGCTCATCATTGGCATGGCGTGGCGGTAATTGTGACAAACACAGTCAACAGGGCAATCAAGAACTTCATTCCCCTGTCGGATCGAGTCATGTTGATTCAGATACAGGCTAAGCCGGTCAACATGAACATCGTTCAGGTCTACGCACCAACGGCAGACGCAGAGGGGGATGTTTTAGAAGCGTTTTACGCAGAAGTCACGTCGGTACTACGGTTGACTAAAGCGCACGAGGTTAACATCATTATGGGAGACTTTAACGCAAAAGTGGGCAAAGGAAAGGTCGACGGAGTGGCCGGGGCATTTGGTTTGGGCGTACGCAATGACAGAGGTGACAGATTGGTTCAATTTTGTCAGGAGGAAGATCTCAGCGTCATGAACACCTTCTTTCAATTACCACCGCGAAGGTTATACACCTGGAGATCACCACAGGACAATATAAACAATATTGTCAGAAACCAGATCGATTACATTTTAGTTAACAACCGCTTCCGGAACTGCATGACCGCAGTTAGTACGTATCCGGGAGCAGACATCGCGTCGGACCACAATCCGTTATCAGGAAAGCTCCAAATTAGACTTAAGTCGACCAGGAAACGCACCATGAAAGCCAGGATTGACGTCCGCAAATTGCAGAACGCCGATCTTTGCGAGAACATCCGGGAAGACCTGAAAAGGGGTTTAGAAAACATGAACACCAACGTTGATGTCAACACCCAATGGACGGATGTAAAGAATCTATTAATTGCAACGGGAAAGAAACACTTGAAGGCCAACAAGCAGCAACAACACAGACCCTGGATGACGGAGGAGATTCTTGATCTTATGGAGCAACGGCGTGGTTGCAAGACGCAAAACCGCTCCCAATATAAAACAGTTCACAAAATGATTCGCAACAAGATCCGAACAGCGAAAGACCAATGGATGAGCCAACAATGTGCTGAGATAGAAGAGTTACAGAACAAGCATGACTCTTTTCATCTCCACAAGAAAATCAAAGAGATGACAGGCAAACGGCTCAGACAAAACGTTGGAGTGCTCGTGGATGGGGATGACAACATAGTGGCCACCACTTCCGAACAATTAAAGGTGTGGGAGCGTTATGTTAGCCAACTATTTGAAGATGACCGGGCAGCACACCCAGCCGTGACCACCACGGTAACCGGACCGGATATTCTCAAAAAGGAAGTAAAGCGAGCCATCAGTAAGGTGAGGTCGGGAAAAGCACCAGGACCAGACGAGGTGCACGCAGAACTACTCAAAACATTGAATGAGGAAGACCTGGATTCCCTGACGTCTTTGTGCAATAAAGTATATCAGACTGGCGTGATTCCAGTCGAATGGCTTAAGTCGACGTTCATTCCTATACCGAAGAAGCTCAATGCAAGACGCTGCGAAGAACACCGGACGATTAGTTTAATGAGCCACGTTCTGAAGATTTTCCTGAAAATAATACATGAACGGGTCTACCAAAAGTGCGAAGAACAAATGACGGACACACAGTTTGGATTCCGAGGAGGCTTCGGCACGAGAGACGCCTTGTTTGCCATGAATGTCCTCGTTCAGAGATGCCGAGATATGAACAAGAACGTATTCCTGTGCTTCATTGACTACGAGAAGGCATTCGACAAAGTACTACACGACAGGATGCTAGAAATTTTGCAACGAGTGGGCCTCGACGATCGCGACATAAGAATTATCGCCAACCTGTATTGGAACCAATGTGCCAAGGTGCGAGTGGGGGAGGAGCTGTCGGAGGAAGTGCAAATCTGCCGTGGGGTTAGACAGGGATGCGTGCTCTCACCGATGCTCTCTAACTTATATTCGGAGGCCATTTTGTCGGAAGCTTTGGATGGATGCAGAGAAGGCATTATAGTGAATGGAGAGGGCATCAACAACCTGAGATATGCCGACGATACAGCGCTGATTGCAGATAGCGAGGAAGATCTCCAAGTGTTGCTGGAACGCGTCAACACAATTAGCAATGCATACGGACTACGGATGAATGTACGTAAAACCAAGTTCATGGTGATCGGTGAAGAGGAGGTCAACGCAGGAATCACACTCGCTGGCTCCGCCATTGAACAGGTGCACACGTACAAATACCTGGGGTGCTGCCTAAATGACAAATGGGACTACGGTCAGGAAGTTAAAGTGCGTATTGAGCAAGCCAGAGCGGTGTTCACGAAACTAAAACATCTATTGTGCCAGCGTGATCTTAGTCTCAACACGAGGCTCCGAATTCTGAGGTGCTACGTACTTCCTGTACTTCTTTACGGGCAGGAAGGATGGACACTAACGAAACTTCTAGAAAGGAGGCTGGAGGCGTTTGAGATGTGGCTATACCGCCGCATGCTCCGTATATCGTGGACCGACAGAGTACGAAACACGGACGTACTGACTCGGATGGGCAAGGAGATGGAACTGCTATACGACATCAAGCGACGAAAACTGCAGTACTTCGGCCATGTTCTTCGAAACGGGAAATACAGACTTCTTCAGCTGATAATGGAAGGAAAGATAGCAGGAAAGCGCCGGCCGGGTAGAAGGAAAGCGTCCTGGCTGAAGAATTTGAGAGATTGGTTTGGTCTCAACTCCACGTCACTGTTCCGAGCAGCTGTTTCGAAAGTTAGAATAGCAATGATGATCGCCAACCTCCGACGCGGAGACGGCACTTGAAGAAGAAGATTACTGGTCTAATGTAAGAGCCAGTAGGTGTAGAGATTTCTGCCACTCTGACAACTCCGTCAGTCCCTGGGAATAATTTAGTTATTCTGGCTAAAGGCCAGGATAGAGCAGGTAACCCAGGTTGATGCACAACTACAAGATCACCTGTTTGCAAGTTAGGTAATTCTTTAACCCATTTTTTGCGTAAGTTTAGAGACAGCAGATACTCTTGTTGCCATTTGGTCCAAAATTCATGAGTTAATTTTTTTAATAAATAGTAATATTTTACTGGACACGATTCAGTTTGACCAGTAGTGTCAGGCAAAGAACAAAGTGGTTTATGCAATAAAAAATGTGCCGGAGTCAAGGCCTTTAAGTCATTAGGATCAGATGAAAGGGGAGTAATTGGTCGTGAGTTTAAAACTGCTTCCACCCTAGTAATAAAAGTTGTGAAAGCTTCATACGAAAGCCGACTTGTACCTAAAGTACGTGTCAAAAGTTGTTTGGCTGAACGGATGGCTCTCTCCCACAGACCACCGAAATGTGGAGCATGAGAGGGGTTAACCTTAAATTCGAAACGCGTTGGAAGTAACGATGATATGAAGTGATCATCTTTAGGTAACCGTGTCAGAAAAGACTTTAAGTTGGCGGAGATTCGTGTGCGAGCTCCGATAAAATTTGTGCCGCAGTCAGAACGTAATAGTTCAAGACATCCACGTCGATTAGTAAAACGTTGAAATGCGTCTAAGAAAGCTTCCGTAGTTAGATCACGTGCCACTTCCAGATGAACCGCTTTCGTCACCATGCAAATGAATAAACATAAGTACACGTTAACATCTGGAGCTCTTTTTGAACGATATGCTTTAACTACAAATGGTCCAGCATAATCTACACCCGTGTTAGTAAATGGTGTCGCAATGTTGACTCTGTCAGACGGTAATTGGCCCATCAAGGGCGTATTTCCTACTGGATGTGCACGAAAGCACTTAATGCATTTCGTAAGAATAGATTTAACAGTTTTACGCGCTGACATTATCCAAAATTGTTGACTTAGTGCATTCAAAACTGTTAACGTTCCTGCATGTAGAAGAATTTTGTGATAATGTGAAATAAGCATTGAAACGAAATGGTGTTTAGATGGCAGCAAAATTGGATGTTTGGTACAGTAAGGAAGAGAAGCTTCCGAGAGTCTACCACCAACACGGATAATATCACCTTTATCCAAATATGGCGTTAAATTCGCGTAGATCTTTGAACAAGGACGTTCAGACTTAAATTGAAGATAAAGTTCAGTAAAACATTCTCGCTGAATAATTTTACAGATGCATTAAACCACAAAACTATATAAATCGGATTTTTGTCTTCGACGCTTCGGAGACCATTTTAAAATTATTTTGATTATATTGTTTAATTTTTGCCAGGATGAAATAAAATTGAAAGCAGTAGAAAACAAGTAGTTTTCGTTTATTGCTGATAAAACAGATTTTTCTTTGGACCTTTCTTGATTTATTTGTAACTCATCAGTTTGATCAGTTACAAGCGATTGCGCCTCAGAAATGGAAGGAGCTCCGGTAATAATGTCATCAACAAAAGTGTTGCCATTTAAAATATGGCAGGCTTGCGGATGTTCTAGAATCTCATCAACAGCAAGCTGCTTTAGCGTACGAATTGCGAGATATGGAGCGCAGCTAGTACCGTAAGTAACTGCCGTTAGAGCGGAAACCTGAATAGGATCGGTAGGATTTTCACGCCACAAAATACACTGATATAGATGATCATCTGGATGAACTAAAATTTGTCAAAACATTTCTTTTACCTCACAGGTAAAAACATAAGGGTGTAACCGAAAATAAGTTACAATGTAAGGAATGAAAGGTTGGAGTTTGGGACCGGAATACAGACAATCATTGAGGGACTTACCATTAATCGATTTTGTAGTTACAGCTTGTGGTGTTTCAAATTGTTTTAGTTGGGTGTGTAAAGTTTCTGACTCTATAAGGGAAAATAGGGAAGAAAGTACGGACGATTGTTCTTGTTCGTCTTCTGCACTGGTTGACAATAAAACACAATTGTCAGTTGCGATGGGAGCATGACCCATGAGTACATGACCCAGTGCAGTAGGTACTATGTATGGTAGGTTACAACCTAGTGAAATAGGTTCGCCTCTCATTAAAGCTAAAGTTGCTTGGACACCCAACAACAGATCAACTGGGGCACACTGATCGAATAAATTGTCTGCTAAATTGAAACCATTAGCAGCAACTCTAACCTCAGCTGAAATTGAAGAACGAGGCAAAGGTGAAGCTATTTTATCTAAGACATAAAAATTACAATTATTAATTAACGATTTTCCCATTAAATCACAAATTGTTAGGGAACAAATGCCTTTAGTTTGAACAATGGCTTGTGATAAGCCTGAAATATTTATTTGAGAATTACGAATTTCTGCGTTAAGTTTTGATAAACATCGCGTAGTAACGATATTTATGTGACTGCCGGTATCTAAAACACCACGTAAAATCACAGTTTTGTTAGAAGCACCTTTGACTTGAACCAGGAAGGTACCTAGTAAAACAGTCATGTCAACATTCGTTAATTCAGAATTGTCATTTGCATTAGTAAACAATGACTTATTATCAATATTTTGTTTAGAAGGCACTGTTGTAGGTTCTGGAACCATGTGGTTACTGCATGACGGAGTTGTGTTAGTATTTTTGTTATTATTA
The DNA here is from genome assembly GCA_035578175.1 of Catonia carolina. Taxonomy (NCBI): domain Eukaryota; kingdom Metazoa; phylum Arthropoda; class Insecta; order Hemiptera; family Achilidae; genus Catonia; species Catonia carolina. The sequence continues at coordinate 21,000,632 of JAQMRL010000013.1, forward strand.
TTATTAGGGTTAGAATTAGTACGATAGTTATAATGGTGCAGCATGGCATGGTGAAATTTAGTACATACCTTACACCGCGATTTTAAGGGACAGCCAGATTGAATATTAAATTCATGCTTTGAGAGACAATTTTGACAGATGCGATTGGAACGCACGAAGTTCCATCTTTCCATAGTTGACTGACTACGGAACTTAGGACAAATGTACAAAGAGTGATTCTCTTTACATAATAAACAAACTACTGTATCATACGAATTTGATACTAAAGATACAGAATTGTACAATTTTGTGTTTCTAGTTGGTTTGTTTATATTTGTGTTACTTTCAGTAAATAAAGCTGCGTTTTCTAATTGGATAGCGCGAGACTCGAGCCAGCTGATTAAGTCAGATGGTTTCGGATAAACAATGTTATTGTTATTTGACTCAAACTGAACTCTCAGTTTGGGTGATAATTTCTTTAAAAGAAACATTGTAAAAAAATTTTCATAAAAATTAGCTTGAGGCAACAACTGCATGGCTTGCGTGTGTTGCATATAGGCGTCAAGAAATTGCCTTAGTTACCTTGTTAATAACTCTGATATTGAAGGTAAATCGAAAATGCTTTGACAATGGAACGATATATGATGACGAGGGTTGTCATATCTATTTGATAATATTCTCAGCGCAGGCGCGTAAGAATCGTCAGATAATGGGAGATGGGAAATTAGTTTCAGAGCATCAGATGATAAAGCCGAACGTAAATATTGAAGTTTGATGCTGTCGCTAATGTTAGGATCAGCATCAATTAGAGCTTGAAACGAATTGAAAAAGTTTGTCCAGTCTGCCATGTTCCCTGAATATTTAGGAAGATTTAATTTAGGAAGGCAAGCACTGTTAGAAAAAGAAACAAAAGGAGGCTGTTGTGGAACAGATGGCTGCTGAACCGATGGAGGTTCGACTGCTAATAAATTTTCGAGCCTAAAGTAAATTGAATTCAGTTTTCGGAAACCCCCAGAGAACTCCTCCTCCGATAATGGCTCGGGGAGAACGTCCAGCTCGGCAAGCTCATTGTAAAGCTGCTCGTGCATCGACCATCTCGCTTTGACCCTTGCCAGTAAAGTACTGGCACGGTGATAGGTCAATTGGTCAGCTTCCTGGAAGCGGATGGCCTCTGCTTCGGTTTCTTTCAGCACGTACTTTAAGTCTTCAAGACTCCTTCTGTAGTAACGTGCTGCTCTAGGCATACTTGAAAACTAAAGAAAAAGGAAAAAGTAATTGTTAAATTTACAAATTAAAAGTCAATTATGTGACTTTTACGGTCCAGCTTTACAAAGATGTTATGATGTTAGATTTGAAACCAATTGATAAATTAATAAAATAAATAAAGTGTGTTGTTACTGCTGTTTCTTGAAGTATAGTTGTGTTGATCGTAAAAGTGTAGTAGCTCTTGCAGTCTTCTAGTATGTAGTCTGTAGTTCTTGTAGTTTTGTTTTGTTTTGTTTTGTTTTAATCCGACCCAATGGATGACCAAAAAATGTGGCGATGTATTGAATTTATGTGAAAATATATTTAAAATAATTAGACGACGTTCATGATGCAATTGATGTTTAATAAAGATGATAACAATGATGATTTTAATGATGATTTTTTATAATGATGATGATTTTATAATAAATAATAATTGTTCTTGAATAAAGTGAGTTACTTGGATGAAGTCTTGATGTGTTGTGTGAAAAGAATGTTTTTTGGTTGCCTAGTTACATATAATTGATTTTAAATTTAGATCAGCTGGACCGTAAATGTTTATAAAATAAAATTGTAAAGAAAAAGAAAACATTTAAAGTATGGCTGGACGTAACACTATTAGTTTTAATCAAAACTGAGGTCACCATTGATAACTTGAGGCTTCCACATTGCATTCTGCCATTTTGCATAATGTGAAGTCATTGACGTGTTACATGCTACTCTCAGAATATTATAATATGGATTTACATATGTAATCATGTCACGATAAAGTTCGTTTGAAAAATTGATCGAGCAAAATAAAATGTTTGTCATAGTAACATAAAAATATATTTTTGGGATAAAAAGACACATCTGTTTAGCTGTGGTTTACAGCAACTTATTTTCCAGAGTAATTTTTCAGAGAATTTAGTCACAGAAGAAATAAATTTAGAATGTTTACAAATCCAAGACAGTCTGGAAATCAAGAACACCAAAGAATTTAAGTATCTGTTAGTTTTACTACTGTAATGCAAAATGCTACACCAGAGCATTATTTTGATTACAAACTGGGACAAGAAGTAGCTGTAAGACAGCTCCATTCAGTAATATCGAAAAAAAATGTTGCAAAAACCAAAACTAAGGAAATTACCATTAACTCTATAATATAATGTATTAGAATACCTGTGCTGAAGTATGGGTCATAAACATCAAGGAAAAAATTATAATTATTGCAACGGAAATGTAGTACTGGCGTAGATATTGTTGTTTGATAAAATTATTTAAGGTACCAAATGGAAAATCAGAAAGAGGATGCAAATTGAAGACCATGTAAGGAAACATGTTGCGGGAAAACGGTTGCTGTGGCGCGGGCAAGTCAGAAGAGCGTAATCCGTAAAGATAAACAACATAACAAAATAGAGCTTAGAGAAATGAAGGAGGAAAGGCAGGTCACAAAGATCAAGGATGAATAGGAGTAGACAAGATATGCTGAAGAGAGGTTACGATGGTAAGATTGGGACATTAGACGGCAACGGAGGATCAGCAGATAACAATAGATGTCTTGTAAAAAGGAATGAGCTCAAGTTAAACTAGGTAAAGTTGCTTTTCTATTTCCTGTTAATGTTGAAAATATTACTATTTATTGTTTCTGTTTGCGTATTTGGTAATTGTTAACGATGAGCGATGACAAATTTAGACGCTTGATTTTTTAATAAAGGCTAACTGGAATCAGTCCAATGAGAGCTGAGGCCAATCCCGGTAAAAGTGATCTTACTTTTTTAACGTATACAAAATTTACAGCTCCAACTTTTTCCTAGATACGTCGAAAGAAGTATGCATATAATTATGTACAATAAATTAATTGCCAGATGAACCACCAGCATTTAGGCTGTACTAGAATATAAACGATATTTAATAAAGATCATTTTTTAAAAGATTTCTTTTAATTTACAGTATAAATAGGTCATATTTTATAAAATATTTCCATGATAAAATTTATTTTATAAGATGTAATAAGTTGGTATTTCATTTTCTAAAACATTTCATGTAAACAAAGAAAACTGTCGACTGCAAGAGCACTAAAGGCCGCATTGGCGCAGTTGGTAACGTGCTCGCCTCTTATCATGCAGTCCTGGGTTCAAAATCCCTCTCAGGCACGGCATATTTTCATACGTTACAAAATATAATTTCATCCTCCATTGTATAATAGTTACACCCCAACGACGTCGCTAATGACCGTTGTAGTTGATGCGAAGTTAAGAAAATGAATAAAAAAAAGAGCACTAAATATTCTTTACTTGGACTGTAAGAACTACTAAATTAATAATTGCGCAGTATGAATCTAACGAAATGTTATTTAATTGCAAACATGGTGATCACAAAACAGGTGTAAGAGACTTGGAATATACGAAAAAAAGCCCAGTCTTTTAACATCCTCAGTGAAAGATGCACAGTCAATGATGTTAAACAAAAACGCAACGGAGTATTTCTTACCGCAAACATGTTCATTTTTCCTTTTTTCAATGATAAACTTATTGTAACAGCTCTACATTTTGCTGCTGCATACGCATACAACATAAAACAAGATGTAAATATGAAGTTACTTAAGCAAATAAGCGATAAAAGGAAAAAGTAAAATTACAACATATCTTTAAATATCAACCACCATTTATTAATATTTTATTTCATACATTTTGTTTTTCAGAAAATCATCATCCGTTTCAAAGAACTATTATAAAAATTTCAAAGTTTTCATTGTAGTACGGTAATAATAAATGAGTGTAATTGTTCCATCAAATATTTTATAACTTATTCAATACCTAGTGTAATACAGGCCTTTAAAAAAAGAAGGTAGATGTAAGAGCAATAAATGATAGGCCTATATTATATAATATTATATAAATTATATTTATTATTTTTTATAATCATATTATCATTTTATTACATTTTTTTGCGAAGTCAAATTGAACACTACAAATCTTTTATGTTGTGGTTAAGTGCGATAATCTAATACTTGAAGAAATACTATTTCAATTGTAAAAATCATTACAAAACTGCCTTTCTTTTTTATTGGTTAGGCCTTACTGTAATATGATAAGTTTTATGATATGGAATTATGATAGAAAAATACGACAGTGACGTATGGGCATTCATTATATAATATCTAGTACCAGTACAATGGCGAAAAAAATATTTATTTTTCATTCCGTAGTATAAATTCAAACTTTATTGTAGGAAGTTTAATAATTATATTCATGAATTTTTCAAAAAAAATATATAGCACACATCTTTTTGACATTGATTGAATGATACAAATGACGTTTATTTATATATCCGTTTACCTAACTAAAAAATGTAAAATGTAGCAATTTCGTTTTTGAAAAAAGTTTTACATTATAGGAGTATGTAAGTAATCAATTTACTGATCATACGCATTGTTATTAAAAGAGTGATATTAAGTTTAAAATATATATATATATATATAAGAGATTATGAAAATCTACTACATTTTGAATGAATGTGTTACATATTATTTTTTCTTTTCTTTTTTTTATAATCAAGGATTAGGCTTTTACTTGATCCGGCTGACAATAGCGACTAAACTGTATCTAATTATTGCCATCTCTTGCGAGGCCTCCCAACATCACTGACGTTGATGGAGGATCCTTGCTCAGAATTTCTCTCTGCTTAATCATACTTTCTAAAGAATGGCCGACCTGGGTCTTGTAACTTATCACTTAGGTAATCTCTAGATTATTTTGATTCGATCTGAAATGATATAGGACAAACATTATTATTTAAGTAATATCTGTCCACTGTCTTCCGTCCACACGACGATGATATCGATCGAAAATTAGAAGAAGACATTTTGGAACATCTTGAAGCCCCATTTCAGCTATCACCTCCTATCAAATCTTTCACTCCGGCTGAAGTGATAACTACAATCCAAACGCGCCTGAGTTCCAAAAAAGCCCCTGGCTATGACCTAATTACCGGTGAGGTGCTGAAGCAACTCCCAAGGAAGGGAATTTTACTCCTGACATTCATTTTCAACGCAATACTAAGGACGGGTTGCTTTCCATCTCAATGGAAAGTTGCCCAAATAGTCATGATTCTCAAACCTGGCAATTAACCTACCGAAATTACGTCATATAGACCGATCAGTCTTCTATCCGTGACAGCAAAAGTTTTTGAAAAATTACTACTTGATCGTTTAAAACCTTTTTTGGAAGAAAGTGTTTACCCGGATCATCAATTCGGTTTCCGTGAAAAACATTCTACGATAGAACAGGATAGAACAGGTACATCGGATAGTTAACCAAATTCGATATACCTTAGAAAAAAAGGAATTTTGCTCAGCCGTCTTCTTAGACGTAGCTCAGGCGTTTGACAAGGTATGGCATTTAGCTCTTCTACACAAAATTAAATTAAACCTGGATCATAATTATTTTCCTATTCTAAAATCGTTCTTAACCGATCGTTTTTTCCAAGTGAAATTTGATGATGAGTTATCGACCTTGCACCTAATTCGTTCAGGTGTACCTCAAGGTAGCATTTTAAGTCCTTTTCTATATACGCTATTTACGGCAGATATTCCTGTAAATGAACTTGTAACAACGGCAACTTTTGCCGATGACACTGCTATTATTGCGTCTGATGCCTCCTCAGTCCACGCTTCTGAAAAACTACAGCAACATCTAAATAACATTCAAGACTGGTGCCAAAAATGGAGGATCAAAGTAAATGAACAGAAGTCTGTACACGTAACCTTTACGATGAAACGAGAATCATGTCCACCAGTAACGTTTCGCAACAACGTAATTCCACACTCAGATGATGTGAGATACTTGGGCATCTATCTAGACAGGCGATTGACGTGGAAAAAACATATATGGACCAAACGGAAACTACTCGGACTTAAATTACGACAACTGTATTGGCTTGTCGGGAGGCGATCACAGTTGTCTTTGGAAAATAAATTGACACTGTACAAGGTGATGATAAAACCAGTTTGGAGTTATGGAATTGAACTCTGGGGCACAGCAAGTACGTCTAACGTAGAAATATTACAGAGATTTCAATCGAAGTTTCTTCGCCTTATATGCTGTGCACCTTGGTATGTGCCTAATGAAGTACTCCGTCATAACCTGGGCATGCCTACGGTGAGAGAAGAAATTAGCAGCCGGGGTGAAAAGTATTTAACCAAGTTGGACACTCATTCTAATCATTTGGCTATAAATCTTCTCGATGACAATATTGAAAATCAAAGACTCAAGAAGGCGAGAATATTAGATCTTCCATTTCGTTTCACCTGGTCAAAAATGTTTAACCATCTTTTTAAAATTAAAAACACAAAGTTATATTGCGGATGGTCAACTCTTATTTCTCAATGAACTAAATCTTGATAGCTCTCATTAATCTACAACTAATCATCTAATAAATTTTCAATCATCAATTACACAGATCATCAGTATCACGTCTTCATTCACTTCTTTTCACACCTTCATTCACTTCATCCGTAAAAAAAAAATATACGTCACCAGGATTAAGAAGAAACCCTTCATAACTTATAACCAAAATGTCAAAATAAAATAATAAATTATCGAGTTATAAATCGTTCCACCTGTACAAGACCACTTCATTTTTATGCCATAAACATCGTCTTCATCTCATTGGGTCATGGGGTTACTATCTTATTGTTTTTGAATTGAACAGATTGCAACGTACACAAATTAGAGATTAAGTAATACAGAGCAAATCTGGTCCGCATTATTTACTTCTACAAAAGGATACTGGCCACCTCCGTAGTGTAGTGCTTAGCACATTGGCCTGCCACGTGGAGGGTCTGGGTTCGATTCCTGGGCAGGGTGTGGAAATTATCACATGTAAAATTCCACCGTTAATGTTACATAATCCATTGTAGTCGCTAATGACTATGAGTTAATGCGACTTTTAAAAAATAAATAAAAAAGGATACTTATTGTTTGTGGCATTGTACTTCATATAGCAGGTAACGCCTACTAAGTATAATTCCTAGCTTAATAACGATTTTATCTCAAAATATAATATTATAGGCTTTTATCCACTATTTTGAATCTTTAAATGTACTGTAATAGAACAACCAAAAGATGAGAAAACATTGATATCAAATTACAAATAACAAGAACAGACGCGATAAAATTCAACATTCAGCAATGTTAAATTTGAAATAACAATGAACGTAAAATATATAAAAGTATGAAAATAAAATAAAAAAAATTCATATTGTCACAGAAAAAGTTATTACCAATAGTAATAAAAAATATTTAAAACAAAACAAAAATTACATCTAATATTTCACATTATTTTATCTTTTTTGACATAAACATGCAAAAAGAATTAAAGAAGATCTCTGCTCTATCTTCTTTTTAATCTTCTAATGAAGCCTGGTGGATTTGCCATATCACTGATAAGCGGATTATTATGGATTGGTAGTTTAGAGTAGAATTTTAATTTAAATTTGTGAAAGATGAAAAATGATTTTTTGTAACTTATGAAAACATGCCATGCGAGAGTGGGATTCGAACCCAAGACCGCACGATGAGAGGCGAGCTCGTTACTAACTACGCCAATGTGGTCGGCCATTTACTATTATTTTAGTCATCATAGTGAGGAAGTAGTACATTTAGACCTATATCTACTCTCTCTCATTCAAGAATTAGTCTCATAAGCCTGTTGCGACTTATTTGATCAGCCCATTTCTTTTGGGGTATTCCAACCTCTCTGGTACCACCATAATACAGAAACTTAAGATATAGTTGAACTTTCCTAAATCGAACTTTTATAATGTAGTAAGAATTAAATTTTGTTTCTCTAGCATTTAATCGTTAATTTACGGTAAAATTAGCGTCCTAACTCGAGTATTCGTAATTCAACTTCTTGTTTGATTTTTTCAGTTACTGCTTCAGAGACGGTGAACATGGAGTTAAGCCAGGGGTGTAGTTTGTCACCTATTTTATTTTATTTATATCTGGACGAAACCCTATGAGAATGAATAACAGGCTTGACTACTCAAGCATCATAGAAGATTGGTGTGAGGAAAATGTTATATTTCCCCTTCTGTACGCCGATGATCATGTACTTAATTCAGATAATGAATTATTTCGTTAGCTTGTCTGGTATAAGCTACAAATGCTGGTTGGTTTGGACAACTTGAATATTTATATTTGGTAAAAAGTAAGTAAATGTCACTCCGGAGTAGTTATTCCTGATGTTGTAAGTTGATATTAAAGGTCAAGCTATTGAACAGGTCAGAGAATACAATTTACTTCAATGTTGGATACCTTACACTCGTGAATTTGGTGTAGATTTTTTCTAATATATAGTAATTCAGAAATTAGAGAAAATGTTTAGCTTATTTAGTTCTGACATTTCTTTCACTATTACTTTATGTAACAAAATAAATCAGTAGTAAGTTATTGAACAGGTCAGCGAATACAATTTACTTCAATGTTGGATACCTTACACTCGTGAATTTTGTGTAGATTTTTTCTAACAAGTAGTAATTCAGAAAATAGAGAAAATGTTTAGCTTATTTAGTTCTGACATACCTTTCACTATTACGTTATGTAACAAAATAAATTAGTAGTAATATTTTTAAAATGACATCAGTTCTTAATGCAGTTAGAGTGATTTAAAAGATTTTTGTAAAATATAATAAGTTGCCAAATGAATAAATAGCAGTTTATTACAGAGGTTAGAAAACTGAATCAAATATAATAACGCCTTCTGAATTTCTCTAAGAGTTTAGCTGAAAAACTTTAAATGCATCTTAATTCAATATTAAAAATTTTATAAGAAAGTTTAATGCATCTTGTGTTTATAACACTGCTACTTTAATAATATTTCTAAGTTCTCTAATCTCTTAACTTGAGGCGTTATTGCAGTTATAATTTTTCAAGTGAAGTCTAATAATGAACAAAGAGAAAAGACGTAGTTTCGTCTTTTTATTCCCATGAGCTAAGTCAAGGACAACTTAATTTTGCACGGGCTGCCCTGGGGTCCCATCCTGGCAAGTTCGTTCCCAAGACGTGCCGACCCACTGGTGCCATCCGTTGTAGCGCAAGAAACACTGTAAGTGCCTCATAAATCTTCCGCGCTTGTCTCTTGGTTTAATTCAATCCGACACCGAGGTTTATCTTAAAAATTCTTCTGCTTAACCGCAATTAAAGTATAATTGCTTTCTCTGGAAATAAAAATGCATAATCGTTTTTATACACTAGGCCTACTCTTAAAGAACAATAAGAATACGTTTTATCACAAGAAAACAATTTATTTAAATATATATAAAAATATTCTTCCGTGCTGAACTCCCAACTAAAATAAAATTTTAGAGTACATAATATTTTTATTTTCTCTTGCCTTATGTGAATATCAGAGATGGAAAGTATTGTTTTATGTCGATTTTTTGAGATCGTGTTTTCACCGGAAATACATGTTTTCAAGCCCTGAACCCAAAAATTATTTTTTTACCAAAAGGTGCGTGAGTATGTGCGCTCGCGTGTACAATTGTACGTGTGTGTGTATGTGTGTGTGTGTGTGTTTGTGTGTGTGTGTGTTTGTTTGTTTGTTTGTGTGTACGTGTAGCCTATGGGTTTGTGTGTTAGAACAAAATATTTCAAGAACGGAATAGCGTAAGAAGTTAAAACTTGGAACTTAAGTTTGGGACCATCCGAGGACCTGTCACGACCATTTTCATCAACAAAGTTCAACCTGAAGTAGTAGTTTATTCGTGAAATTTTTCACTTTTTGCAATTTAAAATAAACAGCTCATACGGGTTTTTTCTAAAATTCCCCTTGTTTATTAAATTTTTATTCTCTACAAGATAGGGTGCGGCTTGTGTGTTGAAATTATTGGGGTCTGGGCTCACGTGTAAAGATGGTTTTTTAAGATTTCAGCCCTGACACGCATTTTAGGGTAAAATCATAATTAAATCAAAATTGTAGAAACTTGCAAAATCTACAACATTTGTTTCAAAACTTTTTATCTGCGACACTCCTTACTTTAGCGTCTGTAGTTATTTTCTGTACTTTTCTCATTAAAATCTATAAAAGATGAATTTTTTAAAGATTGTGTCCTTAGTATGCATTTTATAACATGTGTGTATATATTAGCTAAGTTAAAGAAAATAATATAACCGAGAACTTTTGATTCTAGCTTTTCTCTAAAAAAAATCTAGTTTACTAACAAAATTAGTGATTTTTCGTATTTTTAATTCCTACAGAGGTTTATTTTCATTGAGCATCATTCGCTCTTGAGTAAAAAAGGTTATATTTTTCATTTTAGATTGTTTACTCATGATTAAACATAGGATACGTTTAATTATTTACATTGGAAAGAAAAAGTTATGTGAGTTTCTCATCAGATTTTTAAGAAACGTTTTCTATTAAGAAATATGAAACAAGATAAATGTATATTTTTTGCTTATAGGGCAAATTTAGACCACGTCAGGTGACAATATTTCTCAAAACGTTTTTGTACCTAACATTTTAATGCATGGGTCAGGAGTTTGATCTCTTCAAACTCTTTTTTGGTACTGAAAAACGATCCCTATTGTAAATGTAATAGTACAATATTGGCTTAATTTTTTATTTTGAACGTATTTTGTTTTTATAATTTTTCTTGATTGCACCCAACACCATGGCACAACTCTGTAATATCTGTTAAATTTGCAAATAAATCAAAATAAGTCATATTTAGTTATCCACACTCCCCATTCATTTCCACATCCGCTTAAAATTCAATGCATTCAACAGGGCTACGATAATCATACATGAGTTACTTCTTTAATTTTCTTACCTGACTTCTTATTTTAGAGCTAGAGTACCTTTTTGTTTTCATTAATTCCATAAATAATTTCGCTTGGATCGCTCCTTTCCAGTATGTTATGTTGTACGTTTTACAATTTCCTTTGGAAACCCCAATAATCGCCAATAGCTTTTCTGAATTTAACTTTATCGTTTTTCGTATTTATTTATATTTATCTGTTTCCTTGAACTTATATCATGTCTAATTAAGTCCTTTTATGGTCATCCATAATAGTTGTCTGTAGAATCATCTTCTTATCTTATTATAATCACATAAAATATAACATTATATTTTAATTAATAAAAAACTATGTATATTAATTAAAAAACTATAAATTATGTATATAATTTACCATCAAAATTAGAATATCATTCTGCAATGAAATCATAATAATAATTCTTCAATTTCAGTTATTTAAGGTTTCTTCAACAGAATATCATATTTTGTAAGTAGCAGTAATAAAAATAAAAATATTAATCGTTTGCTGAAGTAACAAACACTTTTATTACTTCGAAATAAATTTGTAAAATTATTAGAAGAATACTCTGCGATTTCTGTTATGTTGTAGATTGTTCTAGTTGAGCGTAGCGTAAAAGGTTTTGGGTACAAATTTAATACGTTGAGGTAAAAATTTAATTCATGTTTAAGTTGTACATTTTGATTTTTATACTCGTATTTCTGTTGAAAACCACGATTTCCCAATTTTGTGTTTTTAGTGCTCTTTTGTATGCAGATTTAGGAAAAAGGGATAATTTTCACAAATAACTAGGCCTATGCTGTACTTGCTTTTGATAGCATAAAATATGATAAAAGTAAATAGTATTCCATTGAAATGATCTAAAATTTACTTTCGATTACTTAATTCGTAATCCGCTGATCCCAAATTTCAATAGTAACAGCATTACAAACGTATGTAATAAACATGAAAGTTAATATTTTACCAAAACATTAGGATTTTTTTATCGAGCATCGTTTGCTATTATCGTTTAGCTCTAGATGATTTTAAAATATGATTAGTAGCCTGTAATAGAAAAGAAATCGTAAAGGGAGAGTGACACTTTTTAGGTCTTGTCTAAATCTTTAAAAAACTGAATTTAATTTGTTATTACATACTTTATAATCTACATATATGATAATGAACAGCCAAAACAAAACAAAATTAAATATAAAACTCACCTCAGAGTATTATATTCTTTCGAGATCTTTCGTCTCTCACGGAGACATCATCAGGAGTTAAAAGACACCAAACACATATATAACAAAAAACATTAAAACAATCATGGTCAGCGACCACGTCAATTATTCCCTATATCATAAACTATTCCGCGCGCGGTTATTCGGCCGACTTTATATTCTATATCTTAAATTGTGTGACTACAAAAATTTCACTTTTTTCAATTTGACTTTCTTTGAATCTAATCATTTTTCGGGTTTTGTGTTTCTCGTGGGTGTTTGTGAGACCTTTGAGAGGTTGATTACGAATTAAGCAATAAAATGAAAGTTTGAGTTAAGACTGAGAAATTTCAGGATCTTAACATTTTTAAATATAGCAAAAGAATTCTAAACGTCGTGAAATATTTCAAACTTTTTGTTGTCAAAATCACTTTGTTTTAACTATTTCCACTTTTGAGCTTTGATGATAAAATTGAGGTCTAGATCTATACAACTTTTTATATAGTATTTTACAAATGTATTCACGAAAACCAGAAAATTAAGCTCATGAAAATGATAAACGTGGGATCACAAAATTCTCCTTCTCATTTCGTTTTTATTTTTAATTGTATTTTTACAACTTAATTATATTTTAGTTAATAAAAATATCAATTAATTTCAGCAATTTTAAATCATATTAACTCAATTACGGAAAAATAAAACATTAATTATTGAAAATTGGAGAAAACATTTCAATAATTAAAACATTTTATCATAAATTTCAATTTTAAGAAAAGCAGTTGCTACAATTACGAATGTGAGTCATGAACGGCTCTTCAACTTTTAAAGACCACTCGAGTTATGGACTTAAGCCAATTCTTGTTTGTAGACCTATCCAAAATGACAATAAAATCCTCTTACGTAAATATATTATTTTAAATATTCTCATCATTGAATATAGAGAGCGTTATTTTACTTTAACTCAACTAATTAACTTTTAAATTAAATGAAATAAACGAAATTGTATTAGGTTAAATGGTTATATTTAAAACTAAAAAGTCAATGATAAATTTTAAAATAGCAATAATAAAATAATTTGAAGACGGTCTGCGTGGTATAGTGGCTAGCGCGCTTGCCTGCAAAACAGAATGTTCCGGGTTTGATTCCTCACAAAATCTAGAAATTTTAACATGTTAAAACCCACCGTTATAGTACCGAAAACCACAATAGTTTGTTATGGCGATTTTTGATGCGGTTTAATAAACTAAAGTAATAATAATTTAAAACAAAAATGGTTTCAAATAGTAAATCATTTTACTACATTGAAATTCTATTTGAAATTGTAATTTTTGACGGGCAAAGAAAATAATTACCAATGGAAACAAAGAAAATTTACAAAATAGAAAACTCTAATTCTAATAATACGCCAAAATTGTTTAATTCTTTAGCGTTGTTTACAACAATCCTATTGTTTTTAGTAAGCTACTTGTTTAGAGACTAACATTGTCAAGTGAATTTTTTACGTGTTTCTATAACCATTAACAATATAGTTTTTCTTTAATCTAACAGCATCTTGGTTTTAAATTTTCTATTCTGGATATCATTCAAAAAATAAAATAAGTGTCAATCAAAGATTTAAAAATTTTACGGCATAAACTTTTATTATGTTGTAAAAACAATAAGTTACATGAAGCATAAGAAACAACAATAAAATATGCTATAATAGCCAATGAAAATTATTATTTCTCAAATTTTTAATAGTGGATCAAAGGTCATGAATGTTTTTCATCATTCAAATTAATATTGTATAAGGAAAATAAATACCTTTAAAAGGTTAATACTGTAGTACAGAGTTAGCGCGCTAGCCTACAGCATCGAAGTCCCGCGTTCAGTCCGCGGTTAGGGTCTGGAATATGTAACATATCAAAATTCAGAATTGCAGTTGCGTAACACAACCTAGAATTACTAATAACCAAGATGTTGGTTCAACTTTAAATAAACTTAAAGAACTTATAAAAAACTAAAAAGTTATACTTAGATAGTTTTGTATATGACTACAAAGTTTAAATCTCTAAGGTAGTTTGGCAGATATAATGTAATGTTCTTTTAAAGTTCAACTGTTTTGAACGTTAATACTAATGCTTATCAAAATTTGAAGAATGCCAGAAAAAAATGAGTGATAAAAATATGCCAGACCTGATCGAAAATTGAACCTGGGACCCGTGGGTCCCAGATTCAACAATAGTGTAGAGTTAGCTGCATTGACCACTACACCACTACACCTCAGATAACTGGTATATGGTTTATTGGTAAAGAAGTTTTCAACAATAGTAAAAAAATCTCATTAGTTATAGTGAATAATGTAATTTTATTAAAGTTTCGTTGTAGTTTTACTATTACCGTTAGTAATGATTTTTTGTGTATAGAATTACTGATATGAAATATGTTGATTAATGATGATAAAAGATAAAATACTATTTTATATTTATCTTCAATATAAAATGCTATTTACGATACAAAAAATTAGTCCATTGTTTTGTGATCAATTAAACAGCAATAGCGATCGTATTGAAGGTGTGATAAACAGTCAAAGCGTTTTAGCTATTCAATGGTGTATCATAAATCCTAGTGTAATTACTTATCCGTACAGCTAGTGCCGAATGCAGGCTATAACACCACATCAAAGCCGTTATGGCTTACCACCCAATGCCTCTGTCTAATCTCACTTCAACAGTTTAAATTTTAACATTAAATAACATAAATAATGCGAGCGTCCAACACAAAGCGACATGTAATTTCCTTTTCAAGCTTCCTCTGTTGACACAGGAACACTGGTATATTATCAAATATAGATTAAATTATGTACTACATTAGCAAGTCTGAAATGAATGGACCATTCCATTATGCACAAGAAAATTAAAGGAATATGTCTGTAGAGGTGTTTAGGCTTAAATCAATAATTACTTCTTGGATATTCAAGTTTGTAATTACCTGGAATGTAATTTACTAAGAGGAATTTTAATGTAGCAATATTTGTTTATGTACATATTGTAACAAATCGTTTGAACGGACAATGGTGTTAAGTGGACCGTAACTGCGTTTATAACTACATGTCAAGTTTTTGGAGCTTTTCACAAAAACTATAAAAAATTAGAACCTTCATTTCTTTTTTAATTAATCTTCAGACTTTTATTTAGTTCCACACGGGAGATTTTTTTTTTTGAATAAAGTATTGACAATTGTTTGTTAATTTTTATAAATAGTACAAATAATTCCGAGAAAAAAATTGTATAATTTTTCTATGAACGATTCTTGAATAATCTTGCGTGGAGAACTAGTCTATACTGAGTAAAATATGTCCTGAAATTTTCATACTGATATCTTTAACCGTTCCGGGGAAAACTTGCTTAAACTTTCAAAAATCATGATTTTCCACGAACTGACTGTAAATTGTAACTTACATTTTTAATAACGTCCAGCGCTGTAAGATGGTTGGTCTGGATCCTCTTCTTGAAGATATAAATCTTCAATTTTTTTCTTTTTAAACTCCTCTTCTCCAGCATTTGTTTTTAAAATTTAGACATTTTTCTTTTAGCGCCTTCTATTTGTCCTGAATCCAGTCGTTCCATTGCACGAAGCATATCATTCCTGGTTTCAACCCCAGTTCTTCGTCCAATGATAATAATGTTTATATTCGTAAAACCTGCACTACCACCATAAATAATAGAACAAAAACCCTTAGAATACTGTGCAGTTTCATAAAAGGAAAACAATAATTTTTTCCAATTACGGTCCCCTTAATACGCATGAGTTGTAACAATGGTCTTCAGTCAAAATAATTTTTCGTAGTTTACCGTATTATGTAGCTTACTCCTGAGCGAAGAGCTATTATAATTCTAAGAATAACTACGAGTATATTATTTAAAAGAAAATTCTAAAATTATGTAAAATGAGCAATAACTATTACATTAGTTTCAGTGTAGTTGCACAGCATAATAATACTTATGCAATGAATTATACAGAAGCGCGCTCAGTCCAGTATGTTATTATACAGCAGGTTAATTTGTCGCAACCCCCAGATAAACAATACTGTTTTCTTATGTGATATACAAAAACATCATTTTGTTTTGTGTAAGTCAGTAAATACGTAATATTAATTCATTAAAAAAACATTGAGTTTAATGACAATTTCAGCAACTACAATGAATCTAATATGTATCTATTCTAACGTAACCATGTTGTCACCTTGCTGCAATTACGTACACTAATCTAAATTCAGATTGGCATCATGAGAATCTGCCCATAACAAACAGGTGGAGTGTTAAATTACTTGCACTCAATCTGTTAGTTCCACGGGTACAAAAAATAGTTATGTTTCTTATTACATGGTCACCGAAAAAAATAACTACAACTTTTAAAAACAGAAGAGGTAGAGGTGTAAATGACACTCAGTTATCTCCTCTAAAAGTAATGTATTTCATTATATAGCTACACCGTATGGTGAATGAAGTAAAGCTGTCATTTGGAGAGTGAAAAATGTGCTTTTCAGAAGGCCTGGCATGATAATAAGCATTCTTTTCTACTCGGCGAAGAAGGCAATGGTAAACCACCTCGCTCCTCGTTTTACTTAGTAAAGCATCTAGAGAGGTTCAAACAATCTTTCGGCTAATGACCTACATAACATCATTAGAATGAATTGTTGAAAGGTTTAATTAAATAAAATTTAGAAGGAAAATTCTTTAAAAAGAAAAATAATGACACAACTATCAATGATAAAATAATAATGTAATGGGTATAATTTTGGAAATCAAATATTTAATTTTCTCTATGTTCTTATTTTTTAAATTTTCTGTGTTTTTAGACCTAATGTTTGTGCGTTGCAATCTAATCAATTTAAAACAATAAGCAACACTATGACCCAATGAGATGACGATGATTTGTATGACATGTTAATGAGTTGTAGTATTATACAGACTCAGACCAACCATTCTTGATAGAGTATGATTAAGTAAACCCCAATCATCAAATTACACCAAAAACCACTGTCTAGTAATAAAATCCGTATACGAGTAACGGATCTTAATATTAGACAGTGGTTACCAGTGTACTTTAATAATTGGAGTTTAATTTACCATACTCTTTTAGGAATTGTCGGCCTAAGTCTGTACAAGACTACAAAATATTACATTAGGGAGAAGTAAACAAACTGGAAAAGGGAAATACCAGAATTTTGAGAAGCAGAAGAAAATTTTGTAAAACGATAAAATTTGCCAAGTTAAAAAAATCGTAAGTGATTAAGAAAAACAGATTTGCTTTATATAAGCACTAGATAAGAGCGGACAAGTATAGAGCAACATAAAAAACCTTGGGCAAGAAAATCATGTAAATAGATCTACAAATAGTTCAATCTATTCAAATAAACATGATAAAATCAATAAATAAAAGATACACTTCCAGACAAAAACAAAAAAGTAGGAGGATTTCAGTAGAAAATAACAAAACAGAATTATCATAAAAAGGAGAAAAGAAAAGTTCAGAAAAATTAAAGAAGTACTTAGAATAAAAGAAAACAAATATTTAGAAAAAATTTTTTTATGAGACGACGCGTTTCTCTGCTGTTGGCAATTTTTAAAAAGGCTTACCTTTGACTTATGGTAAAAAAACAGTTTGTGATGTCTGTATCTAGAGGAATCCAATGATACTATTTTTCTTTCCAAATTCCGACTTTGGTTTCTTGACTTCCGATTTTGGACAACTTTCAGTTGAAATAGGAACGTCGAATTCAATCCAGATCCACTAATTATTTGTGTAGATTACGAATCTGAAAATCGTTTGTTGCTATCTCTTTTAGTTTCTGACTCTGATTTATTGAATTCCAGTTTTGTGCCACATCCGGTCAAGACTGGAACTTCAAAACCAATTTAGGCCCAGTAATTTTTTGTCTAAATTGCGAATACGTAAACCGTTTGTTTTTACCTCTTTTAGTTTATGACATCTGGAAGTGACGGACGGACGGAAAAAGAAAGATGATAGACGACAATATTTATTTTAAAAATTACCTCCAAAAGTTTTGAAACAACTCGTATTTACCGCTGTATACAGAGACCAGTGTCTCGCATCTTTGAGTTAATGAATTCTAATGAATAAATTCTGTGTTAACCTAAATTTATACTAGTGATGTAAACTAATAGATTAAATCCAGTTGATGCTACTATAATATTATATCCCCCAGTTTTATCACCAGTATATTTAGTTTAGCACAGGACGACTATTCTGGATTAGCCTTTCTTTTTTTTATAATGATATTGACCATGATATCAACGTTCTGTTATCGATTTAGGTAACATAATTTTTTACTTTATTCAGCACTATTTAATTAAAAATTTATTAGGTCAAACCTTTTTTCAATACTATAATGAATTAGTTTTTGTATTAGTAATGCATATTCATCGACAAGCGCTGTATAAATGAAATAATTTTTTTTCAACATTGAATTCAAAAAATTATAACTGTTTAATACATTTTTACTAACGTATCAGAACAACTTGTACACAGATCGCTTTTTCGTGTCATTATACCCTTTCGGCTATTAGTTCAACAATAATTGAATTTTGTAAAAAACCAATTTTACTTTTTCAATGAAGATTAAAATATATAACGTTGAATTTAGTACCCTTTCGTATTTTTTGTTCACGAAAAAACACGTTTTCAAAATGTTTATACCAGTCATAGATTGATTGCATTGTTGGTGATGGTTTACCGTATCTTGTTCTAAATGACGTTGCACAACCGTAACCGAGTTTGTTTGGGCTAATTCAAGAACACAATAAGCTTTCTGCCCTTGAGTAGCGGCCAGTTTGCTAGACTGGTCGTTGTAAAAGCAGCCAACAACAGAATACTAGCAACAGTTGTACCAACATAAACTTTAAAAAATTCCCTACAAACTTATATCATTTACTATATTCAAATACACCAGTTTGATGTTTAAGAAGCTGTCGAAAGTGTCTATTTCATTTATAATCACCCTGTACGTTCAAAACAACTCAAAACAGTTGTTACCATATGATCTTCTGGTTATTGTTAATGATAAAAGGTTAATATGTATTTTCTTCTAAAATCTAGACGAAATACAGAATACGAATGACTTAAAATAACTAAAATATTAGATCTTAAAATGGTAAAATTTTTAAGGCATTAGCTCTTTCCATATCGGCTAATGGAAGTAAAATCTGGACTATAAGTTTAAGACAGAAAAACCAACAGAAGTGAGATTCTTTTAAGAACTCAAAGGTTAAACAGGCTTTGGAATGGAAATATTCGAGCAGAGCTTAAAGGTAAAACAATAAATACCAAAATTATTGAGTACAGGAGAGTGAGGCATTATGTTCAACAGATGCCTCTGGAAGAATTCACTCAAAACACTGAGTTACAAACCACAGGGAGTAGATCTTAAAAGAGATGGTTAGAGTATGTTCTCTGATCTATTTGTATAAACAAGCATATAAACGTATCCGTGGTGGAAGAAAAAAAGTATTACATCATCTTTACCGATTCACCTGAATTAAAATTGCTAATAATCCTTTAAAAATGAAAGAAACATTGCATTACAATTAAAGACATATCTTCGTTACATCTACTCATCATGAAACGAAAAAACGTTTATAATCTGAAAATAATAGTACAGTCGAACTTCGATATAATGAAATCAAGAATCCTGGGGAAAAATTCGTTAATTCGAGGTATTCATTATATCGAAGTAATAATAATTCCAAAGCTAAGTTTTATTTACGAATTGTTTCACGTTATATGATGAATTAAAATACAAATAATTTTCTTAATAGACACGTCTAAACTAGTAAATTAATTGTTTTATAGATCATGTTTTGCGTAATTACGGTTAATAATAGTACAAAAAGTATGTATTGGTTTCAAGGAGGAGCTTACCTCATATATAGATCTTGGCTATAATTAAAAGCATCTAAAACTCAATTTTGCAGCTTAATACTGTTTTTATATAAGTAAGTAACTCGGGTTACCCCATTAAAGAATTGAATAAAAATAAATTTTCATTCTTGCATGTAGTTAAGAATGCGTTGTGGTTGTAAACAGGTACAATTCAGGTACGGAAACCAAAAAAGTCTACCTTAAAAGTCACAGAGAAATCATAATACAACGTGTTACTTTGTACTTATTGAATAACACTATTTCGTTATATCAAGGTACTTATTCCATTCTTATTCTTTATCATCATCATCATCATCATCACCAAAACACGGATAGGCCTAAAGCCTGTTCCGGCACCCATCTTCGTAGCGGTCTTCCTCTATCACGTCTACCCCGTGGGGCATAACTTAATATTTGGACTGGTAGTCTTTCCTCTCGCATTCTATTCACATGTTCGCACCACCTGGAATTGTAGCGCGCAATGCCGTCTAATAGTGGTTGGACCTGTAATTCTGCTCGAATACTTTCATTACGTTTCATGTCCAGTCTATTATAGCCTGCCGTCGCCCTTAAAAACTTCATTTCTGCACTTTGTATTAGAGATCTCTCTCGTTGCGTCATGGTCCAACTTTCACTGCCATACAGCAAAACCGGGACTGCCATAGTTTTGTACAGTTTAATTCTTGTATCCTTTCTTGTCTTATTTTTCAAAGTTCGATGTATTGTCCCGCAAATTGTTCTAAACTTATTCAGTTTATTCATAACATCGTCATCTTTTAAAAAGCTTACGTCACATCCTAAATATTTAAAATGCGAGACTTGTTCTAAAACCTTATCATGTATAACGATTTTCGTTCTGACTGGATACTTGCCCATAAAGGCCTTATCTTAAGTATCTTATTCTTTATAAGATACTTAAATCTAGGTAAATTTACATATAGTTTAATTATAATATCACGGTACAGTAAAAAAATTCGTATAATCAAGGTTTTCGTTATATCGAAGTTCGACTTTATTAAAAATAAAAATAAAATATTCTTTAGTTCATTCAAGTCACGAATAACCCTTAGTCATTAGTAGCTACCATGTTACTCACCTGTTAACAAGTATTTAGATGTTAATTGAATAGTCGGTCTGAGTCTGTACAAGAGTATACATCATAAATCATTCTCATCTCATTGGGCTGTGGGGTTGTTTACTGTTCTCAATTGACAAGATGCCAACAAACACACATTATCGATAAAAAAATTGAAATTCAAACCAGAACCTTCTGCTTTGTATTTTAGCACACTAACCATTACACCACAGAGACAGGCAAGCAAAAGTTTAGATGAAAATATGATTTATTTTAACATACAAAAACGAAATATAATAGCTTTGTAAGTTATAATGAATTCTAGAACTAATATTTCCAGATTATTTGAAATGAATTTCATTTTAATAATATATACTTTTAATATCATATCGAAGTAATATGAAATAAATAGTCAGGTAAAAGGTATTACTAAATTTACCTGTTTATTTGTAATAAATATAATTAAACTATGTAATAAAAGTAGCAATGTATCAAAATGACGTCATTCTATCGGGCGGCGCCCTGACTATCGATCCAAGGTCTGAGGCTGCAGAAACAATGCATAGAGTGAGGCGCCTGGTCACCTCATTCATCTACGATAACTGTACTTTATACAGTTGCTGTACTAAATTAAAATTCATTACATTTAATTTTTAAATCAAAGACAAATTATTAAGTAAGTTACAATTAATTTTATCTAGAATACTACGGTTTATTCATACAAGTAGCAAAAATAACTAATCAAACTTTTTCTTAACAAATATTTTATATAATTAATATTAATATGAACTTTTTTAATAAAACGAAAAATCTTTAATTTGACAAAGTTAAGCAGAAAACTAATAGTATAATTATAATTTTTTGTAACATGTTTGTGATCCGGAGGGCTTAATGTAGGCCTATGGAGTGAGGATATTTATTCGGTACGATTTATTAACAATCATTTATTTTTTACTAGCAGCCACATTGTGAACTTCTATATAAAAGTATATTATTTTTGTTTTGTTCTAACGATTCTTTGTTTGAGTAATGATGCCTACGTAAGGCTTGGCTTATGCGTAGGTAATGATGTGAGGTGAAAATACAGGCATTTAAAAAAAATCCAGATTTGACCGGAAATCGAACCCGGGACCCCGACATAGAAGCCAGTTACGCTAATCACTATGTGACGGGTGGTCTATGGTGTAGTGATTTTATTTTAGCAGTTTTTTTTTCTAATTAAATAAATATATATTTTATTTTTAATATGTTATTTAAGTATGCTTATGTGTACAATGTTATCAACTAACCGCTTAATAATATTACAGTGCAGCACTATAATTTTAAGAAAATTGTAAAATTTATTACTTTAAACCTACCTACGTTTGCTGCATTTCAGTAATTATTTATAATTTAGACTTTCAACTCAGCTGACGGACTTCGCCAAGCTTAATAAACGAGAAAGTAATTATAAATGGGACGGTTGTAAAATAAACCTTTTTTAATTCACATTTTAGCCTTAGTTATTTCAAAATTGATGTACTTCAAAAAGTTGGAGTATTGCTTCATTTTCTGAATGTATTTTTCGGTTTCTTATTTGGAAAATAAACTACAAATTATGGATAATTAAAATTATAGTGTAAAAATTTTAAAAATCTATAATAGTGTAAACTATAGACTATATTATAATTTAATTTAATTTTAGGTTTTGTTCAATTAGAACGAACAAAAATCACACCGCATTAGGTACACATAATTAAAGTACTGGAGTTTCACGGCGAAGTTATACAATTTTCGAGTACTGTGTGCTATGACAATCATCCATTACCTCAGACAGATACAGGTAAATATCCAGGCCTTACGCTAGATAGGTGACTAACATGAAATCAACACTACAACAAAAAGAAGATCGCTAATTTGCAGGTTTTTTTTACCTTTTATGAAATTTTTTCTGTATACTGTACGAACTATGCTTAATGTGGTGATACAAATGATAATAAGACATGAAATGATGTGAGGAAAGAGATCACAATGGTTTCCCTTCAAGTGCTACAAAAAAACTTACTTCTTATTTTTGTGTTAAAATTGTATCGTTGATAGCTGCAAAAGGTGTCTGATAACCCTTTCATTTTAACCTCCTTGGCGGATTGTCAGTTAATTGTGGTCCGTTAAGTAGTCGAATGAGTTTTTGATAATGCAGCCTTGTTTTTCGATAAAAACTTACGTAGCATCATTTAACTGAGTTAAGTAGCTACGTATTGTACACATTGTGTAGCGCATCGTTGCGAACGTTTCAAGAAAAATTCGTTATTTTTCTAAATATATTTGACTGAGTTGTCTGTATACAGGATAGATTAAAAATGTTTTAGTAGTTTTGATGTTAGTAGTTTGACCATATTGGTTTTAAACAATTCTTATTTATAGTCAGTTTTTTATTTTCAAATTATAAAACTTGTTACTCTCTACGCCACTGCAGATCACACTTTATTTATTAAGCAAAAACTGATTTATAAATACTATCTAATTCGGCCAAGGTGTACGTACGGAGCTTTTATATAATTTGGCATTAAGAT
This sequence comes from Catonia carolina, assembly GCA_035578175.1. Classification (NCBI taxonomy): domain Eukaryota; kingdom Metazoa; phylum Arthropoda; class Insecta; order Hemiptera; family Achilidae; genus Catonia; species Catonia carolina. Next base: position 21,024,405 of record JAQMRL010000013.1, read on the forward strand.
AAAATTTAAACGGTTTATCAAGCTTTTTATACTATTTTTTTATCTTTTATTTTGAAAAGAAGAAAAAAAGAAGAAAGAAAAAATTAATATTAAATCACAATTAACAAGAACAACCATGATATAAAATCCAGCATTCAGCAATGTTAAATTTGAAATAACAATGAACGTAAAATATATTAAGTATGAGAATAAAACAAAACAAGTTCATTTGGCAAAGAAAAGTTATTACCAATAGTAATAAAGCATTTTATATTTAAAACAAAACAAAAATTACATCTAATATTTCACATTATTTTATCCTTTTCGCCATAAACAAGCAGAAAGTATTAAAGAAGATCTCTGCTCCATCTTCTTTTTAATCTTCTAATGAAGCCTGGTGGATTTGCCATATCACTGATAAGTGGATTATTATGGATTGGTAGTTTTAAGTAGAATTTAATATAAATAATTTTAATGATATCACAAATAAATGGTGTTTTCAAATCGGTGTGTATTGTGCAATTTGAGAAATAGTAGGGTAAACCGGTAATTATACGAGAAATTTAGACTGGAATGCCTGAATAGTTCTTAAATTTCGTTGCTTTGCGAAACCAAAAATTTTAATACCGTACATCCAGGTAGGTTTTAAGAGATAATTATTAAGTGTTAATTTCTGGTTGAAACGCATGCGGGATTTAGAGTGAACATACCTGTATAGTTGTTCCTAATGTAAGTTTAGTTGAAGCCATAGGCCTTAATGTGGTGCCGTCAAACGGTTTGTCAATCGGTACAGTCCTTGTTCATAAATAATGCACCTATCACGAAAAATTCTACTTTTGTTATCTTAGAATTCATTTTGAAAAAATAAATGTTCAAGTTTAGTCATAAATTGTTATATATACGCACAAAATTTTTTCATACATCGTTATCTTTACGTAGACGCAACATAAACCACTGTTAAGAAATAAATTAATATTAATCTTCTAACGCCCATGCAAATCTATGGGTTACAACTTCTCAGTGGTTCAAAACCAAGCAACCTAAGAAAAATTGAAATACTACAATTTAAATCTTGTGGCTTTGCTTAATCACAAAATTCACCCTCCAACGTTTTGAATTAGACTTTACACAATGTTCATAAAATCATATTCATAATAGACACTGATAAGCACTTGTTCTCTAAAAATTCTATAAAAATTACAATATCATCAAAACCCGTTAGTTCAAAATAATATATATTTGCAGAAAGATTCGTACACTAACTTTAAAAACTCGAAGCAGACCTCGAAATTTGAAAAGAACTACAGATTACTGATTTTACTGGTTCATATAGTTGGATCGACCGATTTAAAACAAATCATGGAGTTGTTTATCGCTAGATAAGTGAAAAAGCAGTGTCGTTTAATAAATTCAATGCTGTTCGTGGAAATAAAATGTTTTATCCCACCTGCTAAAGGATTACCGAGGAATATTTTTAATGCAAGTGAGTTCAATATCGTTTTTTAACCGATTCCAAATGAAATATTGGTTTATGAATATGGAAAATGTCATACTAACAAAAAGAAACGCATAATGCGTCATTTATAAACTGAATAGCTATTCATACTGTTAGTATGATAGTTCTGGAAAGATCACTTCTCATTAGAGGTAGGCCTGTTTTACTTGTTTTCCAGCTAAGACGTTTTTGCCACTAATAGACTAACTGTCCCTTAAAAATTATAATTTTTGAAGATTTTACGATATTTGCTATTTATGCTATTTCATTTATATTTTTACAATATTAACGCATAAAAATTTAAGTACACCAAACGCTAGCTAACTTTTTTAATTTAACATCCCAACAGAATAATGGTAACAAATAGTTTTTTTTTAATCAAAAATGTTTTCCAATTCTAAATAAATAAAAAAATCTATCGTTTTATATATAAAATTGTAGATTTTATTTTTTAATTAACTGTGAGTTGTATTTGAAAGTTAATATTTAAAGGAAAGAAGAATGTTGTAAAATATTTTAGACAAGCAGCAAATCAAAGCGTTTTTACACGGTTTATGCACAGATGGTATTTTTGTGTTTAGTATTTTTAATTCCAGACAGTTCAAAGATTTCGAGGACTCGTATATTTCTCTTTGGCTTTTTTATCTGTTTCATAACCCCCCTGCTGTGCTTACATTAATTCTAAAATGAAAATAAAATTTAGCAAATATTATTTTCTCACATCCGTTCAGACCAAAGGAAAGTAAAGTTGGAAAAAATCTCTCTGCATATAGACATATGGACTATCATACTACAGTTTTACAGAATTTAAAATAATTGCTACAGACTGACGATTTATGAAAATTTCTCTAATACTTCAAAATACTGATCTCTGTTTTCAATTTTTGTAAAATTTTTATTCTATATGAATTTAATGAATGGTTTTTTGCAAAATTATTTTTTTAACTTTTAGAATCTATTAATACAAAATATTACCAATTACTATAAGTCCTATTTTAATAAAAAGTTTCCAAAACGTGATTTACTTGCATTAGCTTGCAGTCATCCGCCCTTCCCATGAAGATTCTTTGGCCACTTATTTGGTGTTAAACTAGTGAACAATATTGTACGAAGGGGTTTGCATAAGATTCAAATTTTCATTCATCGTCTTGTAGTTGTTTTCTCTGGTCAGTAACATATCGTACTTATTTGTACATCTTTGTGCAGAATTATGTTTACGATATAAAAGAGGTATTGCGTTATTGTACATAAAATCTTGTTTTGTATCATTTTTGTGAGTTTCATGCATGAAGGTTCAGCAAATCCCCAAAGTTGAACTCAATATGTCCAGATGGGTCTCACAACTGCCTTCTAAATGGTAAATTGACATCATTTTTTATTGTGTTTAATTTATAACTTTATTTGAGTTAGAATTTTTGGTCAAAAAAATAGTTTTTATTTTGTGACGAGAGTTCGTTACTTCTGTTTGGCACATGAGTTTTCTATTTAAACTTAGCCAGATTGTTTGAGTTATGAGTGGTAGGTGAAGTATTATAAAACCAAATATTTGGGAATTATTGTCGTCTAAGGGTGAATGTCATGAAAAATAAAACAAATTATGGTAAAAAATTAAAAAATACTTTGAGATAAGTTTTAATTTAGGCTGTTTTATTCGGATAATCAAACATAGTACTTACTTTAATTGGTTTATTTTACGTCTTACTTGTAAGTCACATCAGCTACTTTGTTATTATAGAAATTTGTTGTAGAAAAGCAAAGGTGGCTTAGAACCCGTTACAATCATCTGGAAGTTAGCCAGGAATTTAACATGAGATCTTCAGTTTTCCCGGTAAAACGGTTTCATTTCTGACTTGTATCGTTTAATAAAAACTACGTTCATAGTTTCCTGTTGAATCACAAGTATAATCGTCATGTCAAAATTGAATTAACATAATAAAGCTACAGAGGAAATTTTAACGTGTCAATGACGAAATATTTTATGAAAGAATAGGTATGACGACATAAAAACTAAATTTCATGGAACACAGTAGTTTTCTTTATTTTCCCTGAATAATAACGATTATCACAAAAATAAAATGGAGCTAAATTTCATCCATGTTCATTGTGCAATGTTATTGGTATGTATTCTCTAACAGCAAATTTCCTACAATACGAATATATCATTTTTGATTACACCCGTAAACAGTAAGATTAAGAATTAAGTCAAGTAATAGGTCTATTGTTTTTTTTTATTTAATTTTAAAAGGTGACAAATTGGTTTTACTTTACCCTTGTTCATATACCACATGAATTTGTATAGTACGATTTCCATTTAATAAAGTTTTTCTATTGATATATCATGTGACATGCTTTGATATATTTTAGCCATTTTACAGATCTGACAAAATTTTCTTTGCCTTAAAACATTTATTTAATTTTTTTGCAAATATTTACACAAGTTGTAGAGACGAAAACCACGTTCTTGTTAATTTTTATATTATTTTGTTATTATAGACAATAATCAGTTGAAAAAATCAGTTAAAAAATTTTAATGAAATGCATTAAGAGGCGTAGACAAAATTATCTATAACTGTGGTTCACAAACTTTTTATTTCGAGCCATTCCTATATGTTTTAACTGTAAGCCACGCCCCCTTTATGTATATGTATGTATATTTACGACACCTTCACTGATAATTCTTATTTAAGTTACATGTTAAAAGTTTATTCCAATTGGGAGAATGAGTTCAATATCGAAATAAGCCAAACATAATTTTATAACGACCAATCCTAAATTAAAGACTTTTTACAATATTAGAAAAATAAGGAATATTTACTTCATTTATTTAGTCTACACAAAATTTCATTTCTTTCTTTAACTAAGCTTTAAGCCCCCCTTCCAAATCCTTCATCGCGCCTTCCTTGGGGGTCACGCCCTCGACTTTGAGAACTAATGGTCTGTACCATTAATTCAGATGGGTAAGAAGTATGGAATATTGTTATCAACAATACACAAATTGACTTAATTTTTATTAAATTAAAATTTTTAATTTTTATCATAATTCTTCCATTTGATAAAGCCAGTTCGATTTCCTTGAGCCAACAGGTTTCTATTATGAAATTTAAAAAAAACCGAAAAAAGTTACATAAAAATGACAAAATAGCGTACTACGCTTGCTTTGATGTACGCGTGTCAAATACATGGTTCTACAGTTTACAGATATTTAACTCACTTGCAAGCAGCTCAGTATAAGATAATTAGGGCTATCACTAACTCCCCTTTGTACGTACAAATGACACTTTACCCAACGACCATCAAATTCCTTAGCTTGTCACCTAATATAATTAAACTAAAACCGTTTTAACGGAAAAGTAGAAAAAACGACTACTTCAAAAGATAAATACACTACACTCACTTGTGGAAGATGAAGAGGTAAATGAAGCAGACATGTACTTCAGTATTGAGATAAAGCTATATTATCATTGAATATAATATAATACAATGATTATATTACTTTGAAGTAAACAGTATAATCACAAAACAAACACACACACACATAGATGAACAACTTCCACATAACATTATCTTTATCATATTACTCATAAGATTTTTAGGTACTACTTGAAACAAGAAAAAATAAATAATATATTTTAAAGTTTGGCTTGTATGTAACTCTTTTATTACTTCTTTATCACGAATACATAAAATTCTTTACATGTTTTCTCTTGAGTTTTATGCAATTAGTTGTTTTATGTGATTGCAAATAGAATTTGTCAATATTTGGAATAACGTGAAATTACGGAATGGCTAAATCGTTTTTAACAGCTGGTATTAAAAACGCAGATTAATGGGCTTATACTTTTCATACAAAGCATATCAGGTTGGTGCAAAATAATTCTTAATTAATTGGTTATTGTACCACTGCAGTACGCCTACCCACAGCGGAAAACTTTCTTCTTTTCTAAACTTTATCACTAATCCACTAATAACAACAATTTTATTGTGCTTAGCGCGGGCGTAAATAATAAGAATCAATTATTAACACTGACTCAATTAATTATTGCTGTTTATCATTTACCATATTAAATTTAAAACCATTCATAAAAGAAAAGACTTAGAGTTTGACTTTTTTATAACTTATGTTAATACAACTAAATTGTATTCCGCATTCATAATCATTTCAAATGTTCATACATTTAAGTAAGTTTTATTATTACTGTATTAACAAAAATTTTACTGATAATTTAAATCATCCTACTTAAAAAATGTAACCTAAATTTAAGTAAAACAGAAAAAAGTAATGTCAGTTCTAATCGAGAAAGGAAGAGAGAAATTTGACTTGCCAAGAATCAAGGCTAACGAACGGAAATTCTAAAAGTGATTTCCATGAGAATGTGAGCGGAAGATTGATGGATGCTTAGTACTTTTTCTCTAGACGGCAAAATAAAGAAAAAAGGAAAAAGGGAAATGATATAAAATTCAATTCCTTAATGATATAATGCAAATTTATATCCCTTTTTATATTTCAGCCTACATCGTAAAATAAAATACTCAGTTACGATGTTATAATGTAAGGAAGGTTTCTATCGGTGAATTTAATGAAATACAGAGCTATAAAAATTGTCAGTGTTGTTACAGTATAAAATTTTTAAATAAATTTAAATTACCGTTATAAAAAATTAAAGTCCGTTTCTTTCTGGTTAGTTGTCTCTGAAATTCATTCATTTTATTAGCGTTCCTGATTGTTGTAATTTACATAATTTTTTACAGTAATTCATTTTTAATCTTTGATCACCTACAAAAAAATGTTGTACTCCTATTTCATGTTGTATAATATACCTCAGATCTATTACAACATTTATAGCTATCTATTTTACTAAAATTTTACATTCGCATAACTTTAAAATTTAAGTTCAAATTACATTTTTGAATTTCACTATCCACAGTTTTTTAACCGTTGATAGTCATTCAAATCATTAAGAAAAATAACTTTATTTGCATCGTAAATAAATCTCATCAATATTCAGTTTATTAGTGACTACTTTTGGTTAAACAACGGTAAGTTTGGACGTGCAACAATTTTCTAGACATTACCAGGAATCTAATCCGGGAATTTCTAGTTCGCAGCACGCTAACCAATGAGCCACGGATCTGTTAACCAAACTCTCAGATTTTAAATCACTTTCCTTAATTTTGATTACAGATAATTTTGAGCTTAATAGTCATATTCATAGACAATTTCAAAATTCTGACAGTAAAGGAGCTACACACGTCCTTATATTAAATTTCACGAAAAACTAGATGACCATCTACAGAGCTCTTGATTTAGTTACAAGGAACTTCCCAACTGTGGGACGTCCAATTAAAAAATGGAGTAGAGACCTCTTGGTTTGAATAACGGACAATACCCGTAGTTATCAACAGAGAATATACCACTGGGTACCTCTTCTCTTGAAGTGAAATTCCCTACCACCATTTAAATATAATTATACGAAAATAGTACAGCTCAATTCACAGTGTAAAGACAGAAAAAGGTGATTATATATTTTTAATATATATTCCCCTCTATTCTACAACAAAAAATTAAGCATAAGTAAAATAAATACTCATATTCAAAAAAAATATTAGTGACTGGACATATAAGTTATGAACCCTGTAAAAAAATCCAATTAGTTAATTCCTCTTTGTTTATTTAAAGAAAATTAAAATACCCAATTTTTTTATTGTTTTTCTTACATAATATTTAAAAGTTATTTGCGTTTTGCAGAACGAAACAATAACTTCGTTTCCTAAAATAGTATAAATTTGCCATTCAAAAAAACCAAATGCTCCATGGTATGTAACAAATGATGCATTGCATAAAGACTTATGTGTCAACACCGTGAAAGAAGAAATTACGTAGCTAACTTCTAAATATCAAGAAAAAATAGCAAATCACCCGAATTCTTTGACTCTTAATTTACTTCATAATAGCGAAAACGTGACAAGACTGAAACGAATAATATTGCTTGACCTTCCGTTTAGATTTACTGACTAACCTACAGTTTAAATAATTGAAGTCCATATCAACATCAACATCATCATTATTAACATTACCTTCTTCCTCTACGCATTCTACTATCACCGTTATTAATTTGATTTTCTTTTCTATTACTGTTATTTATCTTTTATCTACTTAATATTTTCAAAAATTATACGTAATTTTTTTACTTTTCCGAAGCAATACTATTTGGTATTGTCTTCATCATGTGAATCCGTTTATGCTATTTACTTATAGTTTTTGTTTTAAAACTGATTGTAAATGATCTTAGGAGTTAAAAAAGAACAACTACTATATTATTTTGTTAGCCCTGATTTTTATTATTTTTTTTAATAAGCTCTTGTTTTGTGTATAACTTTGTGGTTGTAAAATGCCAGCTGTAAATTTTTTACAATTTTTCTTTATAAAAAAACTGTTATTTATTTGATTATAATGGTTTTCCCGTTTACTTTTTAAAGTCGCATCAACTCGGTCATTTTCAAAGTATCAAACCATTTTACGCTCCGTAGTACATTCACTCTACCATTACTCCTACAATATTGTACTTTTTTATTGGATTAATAACTATTGTATTTGCATCAGGCAGGTGGAGTATTACATTATTTGCACTAGATCTGCTAGTTCCAGGACTACAAGAAATAGTTCTGTTTCTTAACACATGGTCAAATTGTTTTTGTAACTTGTTTGTTGTATTAAACCCAGAAGGAAAATAGCAGGTTAATTTGGTTTTTTCTTTTTTTATATTATATAAATCACTTAATAAAACTCAGGTCAACAAAATAAAATTGTAAGACGTACCGTTTGAGAACAGAAGAAGTAGAGGTGTAAAAGACATTAGTCTGAGTTATCTCCTCATAGAGTAGCGAATTTCATTACACAGCCAGACCGTGTGGTGAATGAAGTTAAGGTGGAAATTTTCCAATGAAGTGATTTGCAGGGTGGAAAGTAGACGATTTTTGGAGGGCCCAGAATACTGGTAAGCATAGTTTTCCACTCAGTGAGGAAGGCATGGTTGATCATTTCACTCCTCTTTTTACTTATTAAAGCCTCTAGAAGCTCAAACGAGCTTTTTGGCCGATGACCTAAACAACAACAAACTATTGTAGACAATTAATACAACTAAAACATCTGTTGCCTAAATAAGTATTATGCTCGTATTTTATTACAACACAGATTGTTGTCAGTAGTTAACATTATCACCTTTTCTAGAAGTATAAATTTTATGAATTACTTTTAAAACCTGGAAATTACTGGTAGTTTTTAAGATATTAATTAATACATGTATGTTTAACAACATATTTTAGTAATATTTCAGATGGAATACTTAGAAAATAAGTTTAGAAGTACCGATTCAGTGTTACTGATCATTATGATTCTGTGGTTATTTATAACTATCTTCTGTTTAGATATAGGCCTATATTTTAAAGTGATATAATGTCGGTAATACGTACCTTAAGTAGTACGTCTATGAAAACGTAACGTAACCTTGAGAAAAATAAAACAGTAGGCGTATGGAAGAGATAAATTGTTTTTGTTACTTGTTTGTTGTTTCAAACTCAGAAGGAAAATAACAGCTTAATTTGTTTTATTTTTCTGTTTTTATATTATATAAATCACTTAATAAAACTCAGGTCAACAAAATAAAATTGTAAGAAATATTTTCAAGCTTGTGAATTTATTTTTATCAAGTACTACGACTTAATACATGTAAAATTTATTTTGTAAGTTATACATATAGAGGTTGCTTTGTAATTTTTTTTTAATTCCAGTGCTTGCGATTTAAAAATTTGTTTTAGGAAAGTCAAGAGTATGGTGGGTAGCTACGGCGTTTGTTTTGTGATATTTTATCGTTTTAACAGCGTTGAATTAGATATAGAAGTTTACCAGAAATCAAATCCCATTAATATGATTTTCGAATACCTAGAAACAATTTATTTACAACAAAACATAGGATAGTAAAACTAAAACAATGATATTATTGAAGTAGTTGGGGAAAAATGTTTTTAATAAATTTTGTACTGTAAGAGGTGGAATTGAACAAGGATAATGTATTGCGATGAATGAAGTGTTTTGAATAGAAATTTTCGAAAATCAAAACTAGTATAAAAGTTTGTTTTTATTTTGAATTCTTCTTGTGTTCTGTTAAAGGGGAGAATGTATTATAAGGGTCTCGAATGTTTGAAAAAATATCAGACTACTAGCATAAAAACAGTTACCACCGTTTAAGTGATTTAGTTAGTGTTCGGATTGTAAATGGAATTTGTGTTGTTAGGCCATTTTGAAGTAGTATAAAATAATACTAAAATATTCTAAATTACGTTAAATGTTTGTGTGTCCACAGGCGGTAGTAAGTATTAGCAGATCGGTAAATCACTGTTTTGATTGTAAAGCGGAATTATCTTTATGATTTTCGAGTTTAGTTTAACCTTTAAGTTTTGTTATTAATTTAATAGTCAAAGGAATCTTTTTTAATTTTTAGAAGTGTAAGCTTAATAATTAATTGTAATTATTTATCTTCTTCTTTCTTCCCAGCAAGGATTAGGCCGCAGCCTGTTTCAAACTCACATTCTATATAATCTATCTCTATCTTCTCCTAGGTCTACCGATATCCCTTTTACCTTCTGGAGCATACCAGTGGGCCTGCTTAAGTATTCTGTGATCTGACATCCTTGCCATGTGCTGGCTCTAACTTTTGCGATAATCCTTTTTCTTTTTTTTCAAGTTGTAAATACTATTATTAATCGGGTTCATAAATAAATCTTATGGGTTTAGATAGAATTTGTACATTATTTATTATATCTAAGTCCCGAACGAACCCAAGCTTAAGTGTTGAATTACATAGCTGTAATAGTAAAATAGTATTTTGATATTCTTTGTAGTAGACAACACTCAGATATTGTTTCTGTACGTTCTTTTGCATATTACCTTATTAATAGTACTTTAAAAAAAATTAGATTTTCTTTAATCAAACTGGTTGTTCTACAACTGAGCTGTTACCTCAGCTAAGTAAACTAAGTGCAATTGTTACGCAGAGTAGAGATAGATTTCTGGCCGGGTAGGAAGGCCCAATGTAGTCTGGAGGAAGGAATTGCCAACCAACTATTCTCTCTACTGTACTACAAAAACAGTGACATCATGGAAAATTGGAATCCTGCGCATGCATGTGTTTATAAAAGCTACGCTATGTGTAATAAAGCTCAGTTGTCACGAAAGATGGGAATGCATTTCTGGCCCGCTGGGAAAGATACAGTGGGCAGGTGGGAGGAATAGCCGACTAAACATCTGCTCCATCGAACAGCAATGGCATCATCAACGTTGGACTACTGCGCATCTATGTTTAACGCTTTACAAAATCGGATAACTTATAACATTGTTTAGTAACAATCTAAAGATACAGTGTAAATGACACATGATCTGAATGGCTTGCAACATCCGATCGTCATTATGGTCTAAAGGTGCTAAAATTCCAATCAATGGGGTGAATAAATAAGTCCAGTCCGGTTTGATTACAGTTTTAATAATAAAAATTATTGTTACAACTTGTTATAGTAAAGTAAAATTGTAAACTTTTATTTAATTAATTCACATATAGTTATTTAACACAATTATTTGACAAGAACTAAAAACTAACCTTTACAAACGACAACAATGAACATGAGTTTATGAAAATAAGTTATTAAACATTGAAAATAATACAGTTCACGCAATTAATTAACAATAAAATAAAATAGACAATATCCCTTACCAAATTAAACATTAAATAACAATGTCTGCTGACAAAATAACAAACTTCATCGTAACGAAGATTCCCGTACAATTTAGACCACTCACACGTCAGCCATTCAAACCGCGGCCGCGTCCCAACAATGGGAACCTTCGTTTTTATATTTAACCAGTCAGCTGTTTTATGAGAAGCTGATTTTATTTGATCAGCTGATTTTATTTTCGCCACTTCATTATAACATTATTTTTTGAAGTGATGATTTTGATTTCAGGCCGAGAAGCCAAAATAATCGTTTAAAATTTAAATTCAGCTTTCCTCGTTTTTTGTTAAAAGTATGTTCACCAATTTTAACGTCTAGCTAGACGTAATCCAAAATATTTAGATATGTCTATGTGTGAAACTCTGATGTAATTCACGTAAAACTTACTTAGTACGTAAACCGGAATACATATGAAAAATATTACAAAATTTGATTTTTAATCTTTTGAGTATAAAACTGTATAATAGTGGAATTAAGGTAGCCTATTGTAATTGAGTTCAACATAATACTATACTGATGAATGAATTAAAAAAGTATTTTTGACTGAATTTAACGTTGTGGTTTATTTTAAGTTTATCGGCGGCAAACAGTTAGAAAATTTGGTTAACGTTCAATTTAAAATTTTAGGTAGGTAACACTATTGACAGGTTAGATGTAATAAAGGCAAATGCGATGTGAAGTTGTGCTGACTCTGTAGGAGAAGTGTTGATTAGGTTGTACCGAAAGGTTACCCTCAAACCAATGGGCGAGAATAACAATAATACTTGCTCTGTAGATGTTTCAGGTATACAGATTTCACCACTTTACTTAAAACGTTCAATACATTACTAACAAGTTTATATTTATAACATCTAATAGTTACAAACTATTGATTTTTTTAATTAACTTAGAAAATCAGTATTCTTTTTTTTAGTTTTTAATTGATTATTTAAAAAGAAATAAAAATGAGTACAAAACCAAACTCTTTAAAAAACAATGAAAAATACAAACTTTTGATATAAATTAGTAAGTATAGATGGATAAAAACTAGAGTCTATTGACACAGTTTTACTATTCGCCAAAAAGAAAAGAAAACTAATATTTCAAACACACTTTTTTGAAATTTTTTTAGAAAAACAACATTAACATAGAATACGGACATTGAAGTTTGAAAAAACATGAACACTTACACCATTTCAAAAAATTGAGTTTTGTATTTTTTCACAGTAAATTTGTGACACTAAACCAATTTTTACTCAAAATGAAAACCCACATAAGGTGCTGTATTTTCTTGAGGTATGGCAGCGTTTTGTAGAAAAATAAATGACCTGAGTCTTTGTTAAAGTTTAAATGTGAATTAGACAGATTTTTCAACATTTAGCTTATATTAATTGTCTATTTTATAAACAGATATTCATTTAGGTGACGTAGATTCAAGCGATACAATGTTTATGTTTATCAATGTACCAAAACCGGCGTAATTGTGTTCTGCACTTCATGCAAAACCACCACTTAGTAACAAGTTTAACCTCTTGCAAACTTTAGTCAGTGCAACCTACAGTTTGTACACAAATTAAATATTTCAGAATTAGTTACATTGTGTTTCTATCTATTTAACTTACTGTTTAGAGTAGGCTATAACTTAATTTTTTACGGCTTGTAACTAAAGTTGTTAACAAAATTTTAAACACAAATATCATCGTGTACACCTTTTTATATAATTCTTTAAGTTAAATATGAATGGTGTACACAATCAAAATACCTATGATGAAATATTAATAAAACATAACCTTAGTTTCCAGATGAAAGAAAAGAATAACAATTGGACCGAAAACAAAAGGAAAAGCAGAGTGGAAAAATGAGAGATTATTGGAAAGCAAGAAAGGAAATGAAGAATAAAAATAACAAAATGCACGTTATTTCTGTTTTCCTTAATCCGTCAAAATTGGGTAAAAAAATTTACCATGTTTACTTCAGGCCATATGCGCATAAAATAAAATTTCATAATGAAATGATTACAAAGTATAATAATTAATTATCAGACTGATTATAATTATGAAAGTAAAATTTTACGGTATATTTTTTAACAAATAAAAATAATAAAAATAAAATTGACAGCTTCCATGGCCCTGCGCTAGACTGTGCTTACCCACTACAGAGTAGATGACCAGCTAGAGTTTGAAATTATTACAACATGTTAATCCCAACAGTTTTGCACCGTAACTCGTATTGTAGTTGTCAATAACTAAATCAAATATACGCGTCATAATATATAAACTTAAAATAAATAATCATATTATTAAAATTTTTACGTTAAATTTAAAATTTCTATAATTTACCTGACAACTTTTTGCTTCTTAAGAAAAATGACAAAAAATTGGTTTTAGTTCAATTCTGTCTGCTACCGATTTTGTGATATCATCACAGTATTGGAAAGTATAAATCTTTTTCCTGAATCCTGTTTCATTTAGTCAGGTTTGGTTGCTTCTTATTGTATCTTTTATTCTGTAAGGAGATAAATGGGTCGGAAATAAATACATCAGTCCTTTTTATTGTAAGTAAAAACGTACAATAAAAGGCAAGCAATCAAATAACAGTATTATACCAATATGAATGGAGTGCTTAAATGAAGATGGAAAGTAGCCAAGCTTCTTCAAGGAGAATCAAAGTTACAAACAAAATTTTGGGGTATTTTATGGACTACATTTTTCCGTTTCTTTATTAAAGATGTCATCTTGAACGATATAAAATTCTCACCAAAATTGGGTGGAACTCGAGGTATATTTTTTTGAAATTTTATGTGCCTTAATTTGAACCGCAGCCAATAAAAATAGATTTGTGCTGTTCTATTCTTGTAGTTATGAAATAAATTATTTGATTATAATGTTGTATAAAGTTTGATAATTTTTTTCTTTCTTCTGTTTATCAGTCATTGACTACCATATTAATTTTACCTATCTCATCAAAATTCAGTTACAAATCCTACCAAAAGTTTTTCAAATTTCTGTGTTGTCAAATTTATTATAAAAATATGACAACAACGGGTTTTCTCGGTTGTAGTTAGTTTTGTGGTAGGACTTTCAACTGATCTTTGATGAGGGTTAATTAACATGGTCAATGCCTGATAAACAAATAACATGAGGTATTATAATGAACTAAGAAGTAAAAAACAATTTAGTAGGCGGATTATACATGTTGTTTTGGCAACCAGTCATGTAGGTCTGCAGAACATGCTCGTTATGTTATTGAGAAATACATGAAACCTGATTTAGACCTAAACATAAAAAAGACCAATATTCTTGTAATGAGTAAACATCAGAAAGTGAAAGCTCATACTACTGTGAGGGTACAAAATTGGAAGAAATTGATATCATTATATTGTTTGTCGATTAAATAACAACAGCTGAACGGAATTCAGATCGCGAGTAGAAAAAGCTCGTTCAGAATTCTGGAAATTGGGCAGTGTCTTACTCAGTAAAGACCTTAAAATTTCTTGACGAGTTCCCTTACTTTGTTCCTGATTGTTGTCTACTTGGTTGCATGGTGTTAAGAACGGAACTTTCAACATTAACGACATGGAATGGCTTTCAGTGTTTGAGACGAGGTGCAACGGAAGGATATTGAGAGTTTTATAGATAGAATATATCCACAAACTCCAACATTTAGACGAAAGCATTAAAATAACATGCAGGTTAGAAATATAAATTTTTGCAGAATATCGTGCAAAGCAAAAAAGTGAAGGCGATCTAGGTTGAAGTAAAACGCCATGGGTAAAAATCCTACTAGATAGTAATGACGTAGATACGACTGCGAGTTTTAGACTGACTGTCTTTAAAGTGCCCGTGGTGGTTAACAACGTTTTAAAAGGACATGGTACAAGAAGAAGGAGAAGAAGATAAACACTAATAACGGGTGTTTCAAAAAGGACGCACTTCGAAGTTTGAGAACGCTAATTTATTACATTAAGTAATTCCAAATTATACGGTATGAAATTATTACCTTTTATAACATTCAGATTACCTTTAAAACTTTACAATAAATATTCAAAATGACTTCCTCCACTTGTAATGCAAGTTCGGACACGTTTCATAACAATTGCAGCCACTTTTCGTAGTGTTTGCTCATTAATGTTTGTAATCTCACTTTCTATATTAGCCTTCAATTTTTCAATTATATGAGGATTGTTTTTAAAAACCTTACTCTTTAAATTCCCCCTAAGAAAAAAATCCGCAGGAGTAAGATCTGGGAATCTTGGTGGCCATAATCCTTTTGATATCACACGATGGCCAAAAAATTCTCGTTTCAAAAATTCAGCGTTTCAGTAGAAGTATGGCACGTTGCGTTATCCTGCTGAAACCAACAATCTCAATCGTATAATTCTAACAACGCTATAAATTGTTCAATTAAGTTGCGGTACACCACAACATCTACAGATGTGTCAAAAATAAAGGCCCAACAATACGACGCCGAGAGATCGCACACCAAACACCAATTTTACGTGCGTGTAGTGGACGTTCATGAAATGTGTGAGGATTATGAGCGCTCCATATTCGGCAGTTTTGGCTGTTGATGTAACCATCCAAGTAGAACCATGCTTCGTTACTGAAATAAACACGATCCGATATTTCAAAACCGTTATCATTAACAAGAGAACGTATCCAACGACAATACTGTATAAGTTTCCCATGGTCAACTTCTTTCAGTTCATGAACGACACCGATGCGGTAAAGATTCAGATTTAATTTTTTTGTATCCCTTAAAGCAGAAGATCGTGATAATCCAGACTGTGAAGATAACTTTCTAAGTGATTTGCCGGGTGAGGTAGTCAAACGTTGTTTCACATTGTCCAAAACTTGTTCTGTTAACACTAATGGTCGACCTGTGCTTGTCCGATCCTGTACACTGCCAGTCTCACGAAATTTATTAATCAGACGCGATATTGTGGTGTTATTAGGTACTTCAGAATTGGGTAATTTTAACTGGAACTTGTCTTTCACTCGTTCGTAAGATTTATATGCGCAATAACTTTCAATAATAAAAACACGTTCATCCTTTGAAAAAACCATGTTTGAAGTTATACAGACACTACAGACACAAATGAATACTGGGATAGCACTAGTACATGTCAGTAATACACAATGGGTCAACAATGATTACGGTAGTGCCAACTGTTATTTGGGGGATAAACATATTCCCTATGCAGAAAATATCAACCCATAAACTTCGAAGTGCGTCCTTTTTGAAACACCCGGTATTTTGGTGATCGTAAAATTTCTTTTATCCAGCCCTTGTTGATCCGAATCAGATTTTTATACACTTGTTTTTAATGTTGAAATAGATAATCATTTTTAACTATGATAGCAAGAACGTAACTATAAGTACGCCAAACATTTGCTTTTTATTTTGATTAAATTTACAGTTCCTGAATAGATTGTACAATCAATTATGGTAATAAATTTTTTTTTGTTGAGTTCAAGTAAGCTTTACTTGAGTATCACTCCAGCTAATGATAAAGCGTTTGCGTGACCGTGCTTCATTCAAACACTACACATGTCTAAAACAAGACAGTAGACCAATTCTTTGTTATGAAATGATGCAAAAAGTTATTTTACAATGCTTTAGTGTTTTTTTAAACAATTCTATGTTAATTTGTTATGAAATATAATTTTTATCGTAAGCCTGCTTATTTAAGAACTTGTTTTACTCATAACCCATTTTACCCGAATATTTGATTTTCCGGATTGTTTTTGGTCGTAATTAGTCCTACATAAACGAGTTTGTACTATATTTAAAAATAGAAACACTTATTACGATAGGTATTTATATAAATTAATTATTTATTTGAAAATTACAATAGTGACATGGAGGAAAATGTAGGCTATAAATTATCTAAATGAAATAGATTACTTGCTGCAAATGGATAGTTAAGTAAAGCTAAAAGGCTAACTGTGGGTAACCTTGCGTTAATAAACATTAATGCCTGGCAGGCATCAGTAATTATTAGGATCAGTACAATTCATTAGTTGATGATGAAGGATTAAAAGACACCACAAATCACGAATTATGTCGGCCTAAACTATGAATATTGAAAATGACTATTCTATAGTTTTCATGAAAATTACCAATTTTTTTGGAACAGATAGATAAGTAGATAACATAGTATGTTATTTATTTTTTGCTTAAGTTATTTTTTTTTATTTCTTTACTTACTTTTGTTTATTGATAGCCGCATCAACTGCTTGGTTATTAGCAACTAAAGTGGGTTATCTAACTTAACCAGTGAGTTGTATCTTGTATTAATTTCCAGACCCTAGCCAGGAATCGAACCCGAGAACGCGTAACATTTTTTTACCTTTGCAAAATTATATATGTTTTAAATTAATATTTTAACAAATTAAATAGTCTACATTTTACACTCATGTTAATTTTATTACTTATTGTACTTGATCTACATAAAAGAACACATTGTACTTTAGCTGATTTTATATAAAAATATCTAAAAAATGTGCAGAAAACAAAAAATTTATCAGAATGCGTAATTAAATAACAAACATGGCGTAAATGTCCAAAGGGGTCTTTACACGTACACTTTGAACCGAAGGACTGAACGGGACGTTCAGCCGCACGTTCGAGTACACGTTCTTGAGTGTTATGAAAACTGTGGCTCTCCTGAGTTTGTTATTTTAAGAAAGTGTTTTTTATTTTACCTCACTCTTGCCTACGCTCAGATGTGTGCTCAGTTGTGACCTGTTCACAAGCGTGCACTAAAACGCATTACCCACTTTCTGAACTGCGTGACTGAATGGTATGTGTCATTTTGAAATGTTCAACGCTCCCAAGAACACTCCAGTTTAGTTTCAAAATGTTTGCCCCTTGGGAAAGACATAGCCTTTGAGGTCGTGCAATTTCAGCTGCAGGATTTATGTAATTACTGATTATATTACTATTTTACAATGGAAACAGATACTAATATCATAATTTCGGCACATGTACATCTTCAGCAGATGTACCACTCCGGAAACTGTCCATAACTTTCTTCAATTCGTTTCTAAACGATCCACGTACGCTCTGAATTTTTTTAATTACAAAAGGCCGATCAGCTTCGGGGAATGTTCTACACAAAATTATTTGTTGTACGCATTGTTATTGAAGTATTTATTGCTGTAACTTTTACTTATAATTTTCTACATACTTTTATGTTATCTAAATTGATTTATAAAGTCTGCAAGGAACTCTTTATTCCAACAACAAGAATTCGCTATTTAGTCCTCCCGTAATAATACAAATTAACAGAAATAAATAACGTTACAAAATTAACTGGTTGTGTTGAGAGACGTGTAGTGTGGAGCGTTGACCGACTGAACTGAAAAATGAAAAGATGACGCACTTTATTGCGCATCTGAATGAACGTCTGGTTGTATTCCTTACAACCACTTCTACCAACGCTCCTTACCACACGCTGAAATTGCCTTTCAACGTACAATTCTGAACGCAAATCTGAGTGGATAGCCTTTTTGCACGCGGTTAAGATTGTACGTGTAAAGGCCTCTTTAGAAAAGGACACCAACCAGTGACAGCAGTCCTAGAAATGAAAGTTGTACTAAATTAAAATTTTTACTTTCTCTTGCCTATATGAATATATAGGAAGGAAAGTATTGTTTTCATGTCGATTTTTCGAAATCGAGTTTTCACCGGATCTATACGTTTTCAGACCCCCTGAACCCAAAAAACCATGTTTTTAGCGATTGGTGTGTGCGTGTGTGTGTGTGTGTGTGTGTGTGTGTGTGTGTGTGTGTGTGTGTGTGTGTGTGTGTGTTTGTGCGTATGTGTATGTATGTGTGTGTGTGTGTGTGTGTGTGTGTGTGTGTGTGCGTGTGCGTGCGTGCGTGCGCGCGCGCGCGCGTGTGTGTGTGTACAGAATATCTCAAGAACGGAACATCGTACGAACTTGAAACTTGAAACTTAAGTTACGTACCACTACCGGACTCGACACGAACATTTTCATTAAAATCGGTCAACCGGAAGTGGTAGTTTATTCGTGTAATTTTTCACTTTGTTGCGATTTTCTCAAAAAACTGGTCCTACGATTTTTTTTAAAATCGCCTGGTTTACTCAATTTTTTATTCTCTACAAGATAGGGTAGGCGTCATGTTTGCTGAAATTCTGGGTGAGGCTGTTTTCACGTAAAAACGTTATTTTTTTAAGATTACAGCTTTAATGTGCATTTAAGCGCAAAACTTTATATGATAAAAGTTGTAGAGAATTAAAAATTCTACAACTTTTATTTGAAACAAATTTTTGTATAACGCTTAGTTTAGCGGTAATTTGCGATTTTCTGTTTTTTCTCACGAAAATGTGTGAAAAATTTATGTTTTTAAGATTTCGGCCTTAGTATGCATTTCACGACAAAAATGTGTATAATTTAATTTATAGAAAATTAAAAGATCTACAACTTTTATTTAAAGCATTTTTCTCTACATAGCCTAGTTTAGAGAGAAAGAGTGATTTTCCGTATTTCTAAGCCAAACTGAGGTTGATTTTCATTTTGCATCATTCACTCATGATTAAAATAAGGTTATGTTTTTGAGGTTAGTTTCTTTGTTTATTTCTAATATTTTATTATTAATGTTAGGTTTATTGTTAATTATTTGCATTGGCAAGAGAAAGTTGTGTGAGTGTTTCACACCAGATTTTTATTTAAATATGCACTACTGGAGCAGTATTAATGAACAATGTCTCTACAGTATAAGTGTTTCAATCGACTTTGTGCGATTCCTGGAAATCAGTAGAATTTAAGTTCCAAACTTAAGATCTATTACGAGTTTGAAGTCTGTCTCTGAACTTACGATACAATTTTCGAGATATACCGGACGCGTAACAGTTTTATTCGTGCAGTTTTATTGGACACATAATTCGTGGAATAAATTATGAGTCGTAAAAATTAACTTTGGCAATGCTGTACTCGTGAAATGACTGACGGCTTTTCTATACCATAAATCTGGTAAAGTCCAGATCGGTCAGAGCATTGCTGTGTACGTTGAGTTTCGAAGTCATAGACAATTTCAATTGCTTTATGAAAAATCTGTATAACATTTCACTTTATGGTTTAGTCATTTTCCCATTATTGCAGTGATTATTACACGTCACCACGTATCTAAATATAACTCAAGATACAACAAACATTGTTTACTTGGAGAAGAAGCTGGTTGAATAAACAAAATTAAAGACACGTTTGTAAACATATAAAGTAAAAAACAAGTTACTTATTTACCTTAATTGCGCATTTGACTTAGATGTAAAGTAAAATCCATTATTTTCGGACTTTTAAATATTTTCTCTATAAATTATTTGTCGCGTGTTCATACCTCAGCCTCTTTATGCAATCAGATACAACAAAGAACCGTTCTTAGCTGATTACGCTTTCAATTCTAATAGAATTTATATTAATATTCACAAAAATGGGTGTTACATAAAAACCAAATTACGCTCAGTTTCTTGTTGAAATATTTAATTCCTCAAAATATATTTTGAAATAAATTTACATTTCGTTATAATTACATAATTCGTTTTATATTTCATTTAATAAACTGTTGAAAATTACTTTGCCTTTAAATAAGCTGACTTTGTTTCTTTTTTAACATTACCTGAAACATTTTAAAAAAGATCTCTCGGTTATTTTTCGTTGTTTGACGTCATTGATCTACTTACCACCTTGTTCTTTGCTGATACAAAGTCAGTGTTTATATAAAGAATGGTCCCCGACCCGGGCAAACGCGTAGAAGCTAAGTTCAGATCAATCTCAAAACATGTTGTTTACACAACCTCTACATTCAAAATACCACTACATCTCTTGAAACACAATCCATTTCGCTTTGAATAAATGGAGTTTACAAATACGGCTTCTCTTGTAATAGTAATAATAGAAAGATGATGAATCAGAAGAAAGAAAACACATTTCTCATGTTATGTACAGGTACAGAGTAATAAAAAAGTTTCATTGTATTTTCTGAGTTATTTCTTTTCCGTTTATTATTATCACAATAAATTAGATTACATTTTATGCAATACAATTTTGTAAGATATATTGAACTTAGATTATTTATTCCTTGAAAATAATTTTACTTATTTCAACCAAAATGCAGTGATTTTTTTTTCTAAGAAGTATTAAGATTTTTGTATTATTATTACTTTATTTATTTTGCAACTGTATAAGAAAAACCAGTAAAAACGTTCACATTTTAAATTAACAAAAAATGTTTAAAACAAACCAACCGCGTTAATGGCTTTTAGGAGGACACAACCCAGAAATACCTCTCCAGATAACGATAAATGTGTTCATTTTTAAGTTATATTTTTGTACACGTAATAATGTTACAGTTGCGTTAATGTTTCATGTCTCTACTCCATCAGCGTTTCAGTCTTCTTAGTGCAATTCCTAGTAGGCTCGCAGAATTCATATTGCATATTAAGGGATTGTTATGATTGTGAAGTTTGTCTCTGAACCTACGGTACAGTTTTTTACATGTACCTACGGTACATGTGTCGTTGACGTAAGGATCAAGTAAGTCATTGTATAGTGTTCTATTGGATACGTAACTCGGGAAATTAGTAATCAATCGTGAGGATTTACTTTGAAAACGTTCTATTCGTGAAATTACTGATGGCTTTGCTGCACCATAAATTTGACTATCATACACACAGATCGGTTGAAGCGGCGCATTGTACGTCAAGAGTTTTGAAGCCATGAGTAGTTTTGACCGCTTGGCTAATAGCCTGTACAACTGTTTTAGTCTATTATTTAGTTGCCGCTTTTGGTTGATGTGCTTGTTCCAAAAATAAAAAGATAAATTCCTATCAACAGGTTGGTTAGTAGCAATCACAGTGGAATACAGGACGGTGAATGTTATTGTGTTAAAAATTTAAGACCGTAGCCTGTTTTTGAAGAAGGATCATTCTGTATATGTATTCTAGTGTGCTACTGGATTAGGATTTCTTCTCTAACCTACAACTGAGAAGTTTGGAACATAATTTTTAATATTTTTATTTTATATCGCAAGTGTAGAATGGGAAATCGGATGTATTTAAATTATAATAAGTTACATGAACTTTCTTTGGGGCTACTCATTGTAGTTAAATGAAAGTTAGAATTTATACTTCGTTATTCGTCGCGATCTTCATCGTTTCATTGCAATAGTCTAATCGTATTTTTATACTAAATCCTGTTTCCCTTCAAACCGTCATAAAAATCTGGGTCACCCAAATGAACTAGGTACCTACCGTATCCCCATAGAGTAAAAACAACCCTTCAGACATTTCCTAATTATCGGAGCATAAAGCGTCTCATCTCTAACTCCATTCCAACTTATAAGTTCATTCTAACACATTTACTTATAATACTGAAATGGATGTTGTTTCTTTTATCTTTCCCTATATGAATAAATAGAGAAGAAAAAATATTGGTTTCATGTATGATTTTTTTTTAAAAGTTTATTTAAAATTTGAATCAACATCTTTGTACTAAGTTAATACTTTGGTTATGAAACAATGGGTTTTGGCACTTAATAATTTCCAGATCTTAGCCGGTAATCGAATCCGGAATGTTCCGCTTGGTAGGCTTGTGGGCTAACCTCTAAGTATAATAAAAACCGGTTATAAATTGTAAAGTGATTGCACGAAAGTAATTCAAAAAGTAATATCTCTTCCTGGGCCCCGGAAAATAGTGCTACTATTTTGTTATTGGTTAAGGAATGGAGGAAAACTGTTTATCTCTGCATCGAGAAATCATCGTAGGTCTAGCAAGATTATTTAGTCACATCATAGTCATTGTCGGCATCTTCAACTTCATCTATTTCATGTTTAAAAATAATTACGTACAGTTTAGTATAGTTATTTTGTGAAATTACAAAACTGAGTGTTTTTATTCAAGGAACGTTATAATCTTAATTCAGACATTTATTGTTTTCTCTTAAAGTTTTATGTTTATATTTAATAAATCCCACAAGCCAGAGTGGTGCGATATCTTGGGTTATGGCTTGACAGGCGACTAACTTGGAAGCATCATCTGCGTACAAAACGTTTAGAACTTAACCGCCGCCAGAAGCTACTCTTCTGCTTCCCTTACCCCTCATTCAAAATTCAACCTCCATTCAAAAAATTTTAATATACAAATCCCTTTTAAGACCAATCTAGACTTATGGTTTCTAGCTCTTTAGAGTAGCGGCAGAGAGTAATCTAAAGTCGATCCAGGCCTTTCAAACAAAGTTCTTAGACTTACTTCTAGCGTTCCTTTTTATGTAAGCAATAAAACCCTCCACAGTGATTTCAAAATTCCGACAGTAAAGGAGCTAACCGCATTATTGCATAGTACATTTCACGAAAGACTTGATGTTCATCCAAACCAACTAGCCCGTGATGTAGCTACAAGGAACTTCCCAACTGTGCGACGTCTAAAGCGGAAATGGAGTAGAGAAATCTTGGTCTGAATAACGGAAAATATCCGCAGTTTTAAACGGAGAACGTACCACTGGGTACCTCTTCTCCTTAAAGCGAATTTCCGAAACTTAATTTAATTTATATATTATCATATACGGAAGTTGTGCAGCTTACATACCAGTACCGTAATAAAAAATAAAGACCAAAGAAAAAAACATTTAATAAGAACTGGTTGAAAAAGAATTATAGTACCTTGTTAAAAAATACTATGTAAAAATTGTAGATAGATATTAGATAAAGTTACAGACAAATGATCAAATTCTACTCACAGATATTTGTTCAAATGTAATTAGAGTGAGTATTTTTATTTCAAAGTGTAACTAGAATTAACAGGAACAGCAAAATTGGAATCGCATTATAATTACTATTTAAACTTTCGATTACAGAAACAATTTGTGCAAAAGTCAGCGTTTTCAAAATTCAGTCCCGTGTGCCTAATATAGAAATACGTGAACTACATTTGTAGTGCAGTATTGCACCGTCTGGCGTTATACCATACCACGGTTAGCAGTAATACCAATCCTACTACTATACATGTACTACCACTACCACCATCGACAATTCCCTAGAGGCTATTTCAATTCGAGTTTGTTTCACTCTGATTGGAACCCACAGGGGCAACTGAACAGATCATGGAATAACAGACCAATGTTGTTACCCTTCCTATTACAGCATATGTTATTAGTCTTCGATATTTTATGTTTTTCTTTACTCCATATTTTGTTATTTTAACTTTTTTAGATTCTATTTTTTAGTTTTTATCAGCAGAGTTAATCCAACAATTATAATTTCATGTTCGTTAATTTTAGTTTTATTATTTGTATTGATTTTGTTATCTTATTATGGCAATAACTATTATTCAAACATTACTAAACTGATGCTTAATGACTTCAATACTAACTTTAATTATGCATAACATTAATATTACTGAATATAACATTTATGGTAAAAACTTGAATATTTTAATGTTTTTCTTGTATTTTATTGGGCATTCTTCCTTTCTCCCAAATCCTCTTTGCGCATTCACTGGGTTCTTTCTTTGCTTTCTGTCCTTACCACGATTTCTTGGTCAAATTTTATGTTTTAATGTTGTTTCTAATTTTTCACGATTGTTCATGCGGTTTTTTGTGACAAAATTTAGTTTTTTGAGATCTCCTTCCTTTTCAAATAATTCTTCTATGTGACTTTTGTTGGTGTTTTTGATACCTTTATGCCTTCCATTTTTAAACGGTCATTTCTGTAAAATCGTTCTATCTGCCTCCTGAAAGTGTCTATGATTGTTTATGCTTGTTTGCAATTTCAGATGATAATCGTTTTATTCATATTTCATCTTTGCTGACCAATCCGAATATTCATTTACTTAAAATAATATCCTTTCTTGTTTTTAATATCTTTTATATTTATTTGCCCGTGACTCATTGATATATTTACTACACTATAGTGCTTTTGGTAGCTTTACTGTGTTATAGTCTCTAGTTTGTCACTGATAATGGATAATATATATTTGTATTTGTTTCAAGAAAATGTCCGTAGGTCTTTTGTGTTGTAACGTCTCGTTTTTATTTGCTATCAGACTGAATGTTTGGATATTTTTTTTAAGCAGAAACTGTAAAATGGTTATCGTTCCACATATCGTGTTTTTCGACGGAGATTTGAGGACCAGTTTGTAGAAGAACGATTGTTTTTACAAAAGTTTATTACAATAGGCTTACTTTTCAATATGTAAAACATTTTACATGATGTATAAAAATATTTTGCTTTTATGGAGAAATTATATAAAGTTGAGTAAACATTTGAAAGAGTTAATCATGAGCAGGTAAGTGTATATATCATTACTTTTAGGTGTGCCTTTTGAATTCAGTATTAAATATGTTTCAGGTCCTTTAAATTTGAATAAAAATTTAAGTGCTAATTGTCTCGAAAATACAATAAAAATACTTAACACAATTTTTCAAGCTTTATCATAAATATAATATACAAACAATTTTCTTGTCCAATTAAAATAATTCCTGTCAAAGAAAATTTACACTAAATTAACCTCACACATTTTGAAAAACGAGCTAAGTTAGCGTTCTGGATAAAAATAAATGTTTATAAAATAAACGGGTACTATAGATTCAAGTTTTAATATCAAAAAATTCATTTCTTTTCTTACTCTGTCTACATCTCGTTCCATCTCTTCCACGCTTTCTTCCTCCACATTTCCTTCTCCCCCTCCTTTGCGTTTTCAGTATAATTTCCATAATCAACAACATAATAAAAAATTAAAGGTTTTAATAATCAGGTCGGTTTCAACCTACCTTTATCAGCTACCCAACAAATTATTAAAACTGAATGAGAAAGCTTTTAGAACTCATAGATTTTTGAATAAGAGTAGAAATTATACTATTTTTTAATAAGGTAACATTTGTTTATTTCTTTGCTTACTTGTTTGTTTGTTTTTATAAAGTAATATTGAAAACTACCCAACCTATTTCAAAATTAATTTTAATAATAAACCTGTTTTGACTTGGGGGGTTAGCGTAATTGATGACAGTTAGTTCATCGAATATTGAAAAACTGCAACGCTATCAATCAAAATAGCTGAAAAAAATTATTTTAGCCCCATAGTACGTAACCAATAAAATATTTTCCAATGATTTAAACCTGCTCCTTCAGAAAAAAAAATTAAACCACGTAACGTAAAACATTTAAAAAAAGTTAGAAAAATCTTAAATTCCTTTCGCAATCAACCTCGTCAACGACGTAGATGGTATTTACAGAGTGTGTGTACTTATGCTGCGGAAGTGTGGGTATTAACAAAGAGACAGATGGATTGCCTAAAAGCAATGGAGATGGATTTCTGGAGGCCGACGGAACTGTAGTGTGTCGCGGATCGATCGAATTCCGAATTCCAAAATTAGGAGAAGAATAGGCGTTCAAGGAAATATCATGGATACCATATTCCAGAAGCAGTTAAAATAGTTTAGCCATTTGGAGAAAATTGAGGATGGTATCTGGCCAAAGAGGGTATGGGAATGGACCCGAGCCTGTAAAAGAAGAAAAGATAGGCCGGAAATGACATGGTTGGATTGGTTACAGGGTACAGGAGGCAATGTCTTTGAAGCGGCTCTCCGATGGTGACTGGTGAGACAGAGAGAAGTGGTGCTTAGGAAGCTAGATACGGCTGAGATTGTTAATCCTCGCATGAATATAAATGAATATAGTGTGGAATCACTATCAACAGAATTACACAGACTCACTTGAAACAATATAAAAAAATTAATTGGCTACTAATTTATTAACTAAAAAATACTATTTCATAAGTTAATTTAATAACATTTTATACCCAAATTCATCGTTAATAATGCACTTATTCGATTTTTTGTTAGTAGAAAATTAATATATCCAACTGCAGTTAAAAAACAATGTGCCATAATAAAAATAAAAATTTAGTTCTTTTTTCTTCAAACTATTTACCAGAAAAGGTATAATATATGAGGTCACAGTGTGCTTTACTTACTATTTTCCATTATGCTCCTTCCGATGTTAATAACCTATTATACATTTCACTTTTTTTTCTGTAATAAGTTTAGGTAGCAGATATAAAATTTGGGGGTCAAGTGAGTGAAGTAATATAGCTCGTTTCTTGCTTCATATAAAAGGTGTAGGTGTTTATTTCTTGCACCGTAGTTATATGTTCTATTTGGTATATTCGATTTACTCTTATACAACTTTTATAAAGTCTCCAATACAAAGAGTTGCCTTGCCTGAGTTTCATCACTTGAAACTCTACAGAAAGTTGGTCAGACGGATTGTGGGCGGTTTTTTTCTTATAACTTTAAAATTAATTTTTGAACTACTAACAGGGGACTCAATAGCAACATGAAACACCTCTCCAACAATTCAGTAGGAAAATTATTGTTTCCTGTATTACAAAAATATGTGGTATGTCTATTGCGGTATTCAATTGAGATGAGAGAAGAAGTTTTAACACAAACGTCCTTTAAATTATATGAAATTTGATACGTATAATACAATGTTTATAAAATATATTAATTAATTATAAGGTTGACTTAAGTGGTTTTATTACAAAATATTTATTATGTACTCTAAGCAAAATCTAAAACACTTTATTCTGTTTTATCTGCCTCGATCGATTAAAATACTGCACAATAAATTAATAATATATTCATTATACGGATATTATCATTTTCTAATCAATTTAACCTTATACGTAAATGACGTCACGAAACAACTACACAAGGCAATGCACGACAAATTTGAATTACATGACAACCCTCTCGTACAAAATATGTAAGCCTACGTTAAGGCGATACCGGGTACACAGCACAGACTTTCGAAACGCCTTTGACCAAGGGATCTTCTTGGCCAATGTTCTAGGACTGTAGTGATGGCTACAAACGCCAGCAAGTAATTCAAGTTTTGGAACTTTTAGTGTCATATTTAGAAAATTGTTGTATTATCGTAATGTTGTTTAGGTCAACAGCCGAAAGGCTGGTTTGAACCTCTACAGGTTTTACTGAGTAAAAACGAGGAGTGAGGTGATTTACTATGCCTTCCTCACTGAAATAAAAGAGTATGCTTATCAGAATGCCAGGCCTCCATAAAACACCCACTTTCCACCCTTCAAATGACACCTTCACTTCATTTACCACAAGGTCTGGCTGTATAATGAAATTAATTACTCTCAGAGGATACAACTCTGACTAGTGTCTTTTATACCTCTACCTCTTCTGTTCTTAAATAGTTCAGTCATATAATTGAGTGACTATATGATAAGAAATAGAACTATATTTTTGTAGCCTTGGAACCAACAGATCGTGATAAATTAATTTAACACTCCACCTGCCCATTATGGGCATAATAATATTGTAATAACAGTTACTAAATTTTTAATAAAAAATTTCTCAAAAAAATTTAACTTGGAACTGAACTGTTTTTTGTATAAAATTACAAAAATTCACTGAATTTTTAATCAGACGCTCAATTATGTTTATTTTTCCTTTTTCTATCTCTGTATTAGGTTACGTTTGGTTAATCATTGTTTAATTAAGTGTAACATCTAATAAATAATATTATAACATTATTCCAGAAATGTTTGATGGAATAGGTTGTTTATTTTAAGAATTGTGTATTGTATGGGGTGGAGTGTGCTGAACAAGGACAGTGAGTTGTGGCGAATGTGATATTTTAAATAGAAATTCTAAGAAATCGAATCTGGAGAAAAAGTTTGTTTTTTTTGATTCCCTCTTTCATGTTCTAGAACACCGACGATATTGTTAGAAAGATCTTGTAAATGTTCGAAGGGTTGTTCTAGATTAATTATCAGACCACAGGAATAAAGATGGTTAACGCCTTTGTAGTGAGTTAGTCAACTGATAAATTGTTTATACTGTAGAAAGTTCGAAATCGCTCGAATGGTGTCGTTACGGGACTAGTTCTGAGTTACATTTATTGTGCTTGCGGGTGGTAACAAGTGTTTGCGGAAGGTAACTGTTTTGGTTCTTAAGGACAGTATTCATTTTTAGTCAAGTATGGTTTAATTCAAGTTTTGTAATTGATTTAATTTATTGTAATCTGTTGTTTAATTGGCTAAGTTTAATCATTAATTGTAAAAAATATTGATTGTGTAAATAAATAATAAATAATTGTTATAAGTTTAAACTAAGTGTGTTTATTATTTATTATACCCAGAACCTGAACGAACCCAAGCTTAGATGTTAAGTTGATCAAAGATTTGATCATCTATTTTTTTTCTCAAAAAATTGTTGGATAATAGTTTGTTACGTTATTTTAACCTATATGAATGGGTAGAACATTATTCTTTTCATGTAGATTTTTCGAAATAAAGGGTTCACCGGAATCACGTTTTCAAGTTCCTTGAACCAATACAAACATAGTTTCACCGATTCGGGTATGTGTGAACAAATTATTTAGGACTAGTATTTAATAAACTGTAGTGAAAGTATTTGTATATGTTTAAATTTATCTTGATATTTTTTACTAAACATAATTTTTTCTGTAGAAGAAGGAATATTAAAGCACGCGTGACTTTTGTATTTTTTTAATACCATGGAGCATTTGCAAAAATTTTTAACACATTTTAAAACCTTTCCTTAATATTCAAGATGCTGTTACTAGCAGTCACTTACAGCTGAATGCCATACTTCCATATATGGCTGAGAATAGCTGTGTACACTTATGTATTTTTTTCAAAGAGAGAGTGATTTTTTACCCAGTATTCAATAGATTTGATTAGAATTTAGTTGTAATATTCTAGTTTTATCGTAATGTGTTTCTCTTCCACGTTATTTCTGATAAATAAATAAATAAATATTTATTTACTTTGCTGAAATTGAAAATTACTAAAAGAAAATATAGGATTTTTGGATTTTTTGTAATATTGAAAAACCATATGAAACGTATATTTATTTTTTTCAATATCTAATACTCACTACATAAAAGTTAATATTGAAACATCAAACTGCGAGGACAATGTAGTGAGAAAAAGAATGAAATCACATTTTATCCTTGAAGAAATCTCTGTGAAAAGATCAGGGATAGAAATTAAGATGAAATCAAAAGTCATTTGTCGTAGCTGACACAATGTTTCACGAAACGAAAGGAGTTGAGACAGTGAAAGCAAGAGAGAGCGAGAGTTAGAAAGATGGTGAGTACAAGAGTGAGGAAGAGAGCGACGTATAGCAGAAAATGTGATGCGATAAAACGACCGACAGCAGCACACAGAGTCGTTCATTAATTTCAAGGGTGAGCTGGCAGAGTTGCTTCTTTGTTTATCTTCACCGGCACTTTCATCGCTCTCGATCTAAAGAAGCCCCTTGGCATTCATAAGTGAGCTGCTGAGCTCGTGCATGTAAGTGCAAGTTTCAGCTATATAACCTCCTATTACAAGTACAACAAGAAATTCATCCTGGCGTTAAAGATAAAATAAACCTGCGTTCAATAAACTTACACGATAACGATCACTGCTGGAACAACTAAACAACTTAGCCGAAATATATTTCAGCAAAAATTATCTACAAACAAAATTAATTACAAAACATTTTCCAATACACTTTAACTGACATGAGATAATGGATAATCGTATTATAAAACACAGGGCAAATAAATTGTTCTCAGATAACTCTACATTTATTTTAACATAAATTGTTTGTACGCGTATTTTATAAACAAAATATAAATTTTGAATTACTCCTTCGATCATCCATGATTACCACAGTATGCAAGTGTTATCATATATTATTTTTAAAACAGAAATTCTGGTCCAATGTGTATTTTAAATGGAAATATTTTGCCCTTAAATAATCAATTAACTTGGAATATTCTGGTTGTAAATGGAATAATTTCAGGGTTCTGGAAAAAAATTGGAAAATTAAAATTTGTAAAAGTTGTAATTAGATATTGTGAACTTAATAATAAAACATTCTAAGTAAAATTTCTATGGTGTTACTATTCTACCGGCGGCGTTGTAAAATTTATTTTCTTTTGATTTTTGTTATAGTGACGGTAATGGTTTTAATTTCGGTGCACCACGTATTGTGAAAAACCCACTGAAATGAAACATCGCGAAATAACAATGTCTTAATAAATTATTAATGTAATTAGGTGTCAATGTTAATAGTGTTAATTTAATTGTGAAATCGGTCGTTAGGAATTAATTATTATTAAACTATTATTACTTTGCACAAACCAGCTAATTCTGGACTAATTTACAATCATTCATAAATAGGTAATGATATACAAATTTACTTTCTTTGTATACTTGTTTGAATTCTTCAAACTACCAAATGGGTTTTTATAATTCTTTATTTTGCTTTTTGTATATAAATTTTTTTGCGTTTTAAGTCTCAGTACCTCGCTGCCGCTACTCTTAAACACAAATCTTCAGTCCATCCGATTTGGATTTACGGTGCAACAATCTTTGGAGCATAATCAGAAAACAACTTTACTTATTTTTAACGACACTAGTGTAAAGCTCTTAGAGCTCTGATAAACGCATCTTTAAATGCGACAAACTAACCTAAACCAATTACGAAAAAAATTTTTTCATTATTTCTAGAGTAAAGAAAATATACAAAAAAAGAAAAGAAGAATACTAACATATTAGTCAATAATGCTATCAAAATTAAATTTAAGTTTAGTTTAAAAAGTGGAAAAGTTCACTGTATAAATATATAAAAATAAAGTTTCCGAAATGATTATCGAACATTGTGTTACAAAACAAGGCATAGATCACAATAACCCTATGTTCAATCACGAATTTTTTGTAATATTTTTTCATAGCCTATTAGAACAATCTACAATCTAATGACTTTTGTAGTTGATGCGACGTTAAATACTTAAATATAAAATAAAAAAATAAAAATCTTTTTTATTGGTAGAGTGAAGGAAATATGCAAAAAGAAAGAGGATAAGAAGAATACAAACTAAAATAGTCAATGATGCAATCAGAATTAAAGTTACTTAAACGAAAGTTTAGTTAAAAAAGGTGGAAAACATACATAAAACAGTATACACACTACATTTTACAAATAATTTTACTAATCAATTTTAATCATGATAATTAATCATTGATGAACTAATCATGATAGAGGTACAAAAATGACACACATAATGTGGAATCGCTAGAGAAATTAAACGTCTTCAAAGATTTAAAAATGGCTTTTAGGATGAGTATTTTGCTTATTGGTGCCACATATAATTCTTACACTTGTCCAGTTATTCTTTATTTATATTCCCTTTATTAAATTAAATTCAAAAATCTGAAAAGATCTCCAAACCTTCAAAATCTAATTTTTTTTAATTCCTAATATGTGTATGTTGCAATCTGTTCAATTCTCAACAATAAGCAACCCCATGACCCAATGAGATGAGGATGATATGTATGACGTGTAGTCTTGTACAGACTCAGGCCGACCATTCCTGAGAGAGTATGGTTAATTGAACCCCAACCATCGAAGTACACCGGTAACCACTGTCTAGTATTCAAATCCGTATAAAAGTAACTACCTTTACTAGGATTTGAACCAGGAACCTTCGTCTCACAAAATCAGCTGTTAAACAGCTAATTTTGGCGACGACATCTAAAAATTAAACTTCAAATCCATTCACAAACCCACCTGACTGGTTCAAAGGTAAAGTTGTCACCATGGGTCAGCTGTTTAACAGCTGATTTTCGAAGGTGAAGATTTCGTGGTTCAAATCCCAGTACAGGTAATTACTTTTATACGGATGTGCATAATATACAGTAGTTACCTCTGTACTTTGATGGCTGGGGTTTAATTAAACATACCCTCTCGGGAATGTTCAGCCTGAGTTTGTACAAGACTACCCCTCATTTACAAGTCATGCGTGACATCTCCACCTCAATGGGTTGTCGGGTTGCTTATTCTAAAATTGAATAAATTGTACATATTAGAGATTAAACAAAATAATAAAAACAATTTTTTATCATACTGCTATTACTCTGTCGTTTCTGCATAACTAATTAAAATTAATAAATATGTATAAATATTTAATACAAGTAATTTATAAATGCTCAAGTATGTTGTAGTAGTTTTATACTCATTCCGTTTAAGTATTACATATTATATGAAGTGCTTAAACTCTTCTTAAAAACAGGGATTAGAAAACTATAATACATATGAAAAATATGTCCCTAAAGAGCTTCATTTGAAAATGAAATCATTAATATATAAGCTGGGATAAATCTTACAAAGGAATAAACATCATCGTTTTAAATACATTTAATTAATTACAAAATTTTGTATAGAAATTATTCACTTAGTTACAATATTTAATATAAGAATTATAAATTAACTTGCACTATTTAAAATGCCTTTAATAAATTTTATTGAAATTTAAACGATGTACAGCTTTATATTGCATTAAGAAAGTATTTGAAAAAACCATTTGTGTTCATTATTAGGAAATATACATTTAAAAATTTAAATCCAACAGTATTTTAATTTATTTTGCTCATTAAAATTGAATTTATTAAAAAGTAAGTTCATTATAAATTCAGTTAGAATAAAACAAAAATAATATATTTGTAATTAGTGCACTCAATTTATATATTAATACCGATTGATAACTCTCTATAGATAATTGAACGGGCTTTAATAAGACTTCTACTACTAATTGACTTAAAAATTTATATTGCACGTTGGCTTTTTATTTTCATATAATTACACCCAAATATATTATTGTAACACGTAAGCCTAGGATAGTTCGGGATTAGTGTATTCTTCTTCTTAAAGTTCCATCTCCTATCGGAGGTTGGATATCATAATGGCTATGGTCACTTTGCTGGCTGCTGCTCTAAATAGTTGCAATGAACTACAGTTGAACCATTCTATAAGATTCCTCAGCCAGGAGATGCGTCTTCTTCCTACGCCTCTTCTTCCTCAGATCCTTCCCTGCATAATAATTCTCAGCAACTCATATTTTCCTCCTCTGGTTATGTGACCCAAATATTCTAGTTTTCTTATTTTTATACTCTTCATAACTTCCAACTCCTTATTTAAACGTCGTAGCACCTCAACATTGGTAACCTTTTGGACCCACTGAATTTTCAACATTCTCCTGTAACACCACATTTCGAACGCTTCTATCTTCTTTATGTGTTGTTTCTTCAATGTCCAAGCTTCCATTCCATATAGTACGATGGAAAATACGTAACATCTTAGAGCCCTCAATCTGAGAGGCATGTGAAGGTCTTTGTTTGTTAGCATTGTCTTCAATTTTATGAATGCTTGCCTTGCAGTTTCAATTCTTACTTTAATTTCTTTGCTTTGGTCATTCTTGTCATCAACCTAGGTTCCCAGATATTTGTATGCCTCTACTTTTTCTATTTGGGTTTGCTCTATTGTTAATGTTTCATTTCCATGTTCTGCTCTCGAGACAATCATAAATTTAGTTTGTTTCTCATTTATTCGAAGTCCATATCCAATGCAATGATCGTTAATTCTATTCACCAATTCTTGCAGCGATTCCAGGGTGTCTGCCATCACAACGGTGTCATCAGCGAATCTTATGTTATTTACTATCCTTCCACCCACAGAGATTCCATCACTCAGTTCTGTTATGGCGTCTTGAAATATATGTAGTATATGTAGTGATATTGTCCTATAGTCTGAACAATCTTTGGCATATATTGTCTTTGGTATTGCTACAAAGGTAGATACCAACCATTCCTGTGGCATTTGTCCGGTTTTATAGACTTCATTAAACAGATCCAGCAGTATATGTAGAGTTTCATCATCCAGGCATTTCAATAATTCCGCAGGTATTTCGTCTGGACCTACAGCTTTTCCGTTTTTTGCATTTTGTATTGCCTGTTTGATTTCCTCCATCATGATCTCCGGTCCCGTTTCACTGTCAATTTCTTCCGGTTCTTGACGATTATCCTCAAACAGGTCTGCTATGTATGTCTTCCACTTATTCAATTTCTCTTTGACTTCTATAATAATTTTTCCATTATTGTCTTTAAGAAGACCATCATTATTTACTAGTCAATTACGTTATAAAAATTATTTACTGACAAAATTAATTTTATTACAATTAATTATAAAACTTGTACTAAAAAATACAATTAGATAGATTGCTTCCATTAAATTAATTACAAAATTTAAGCTTAAACTAAACTATAAATGAGTCACTAAACAATCAAAATAATCGTTTACTTGTCCACAACAGCTTGCTACCACTCATACGTACATGCATTTTTAACGTAATGCATTGTAATATGACAAATTTACTGCACACCTGGTGTTGTTTACGTTTGAGTCTATTTAAATAAATCTGAATAATTCCAGCTGATTAAGATGAAGTATTTAAAAATTATTTAATTCTAATAAACAAAATATGGTTACTAGGCAACTAAGAAGAAGAAAATAGAAATTGTAAATTATTTTAGTGGGGGACTGGAGGCCAAACCAAGCGAGTAGGTCCCTCATTCGTTCTTAAAAAATAGTAATAAATATATAATAAATGGTAAATATAAATAAATAGTAATAAATATAACGTTCATGTTATTAGAAGAGACACAAATTATTCAACTCTATAATAATAGTGATTATCTGATAGCTATTCAATGGCAGACATATGTAAACAATAACAATAACCATTCGTTTAATAGGAGAATTGATTAACTAAGATACGTAATAATTGAGACTGTAATTATGAAAATATATTAATTGAATAAAACTTATAATGATTTAATGTGAATAATGTTTTATTGAAATAAAATAAGGGACAAGGTAAATGAAAAATAATAAGATCAAACTTGAAAGCTGATGCAACATAAATAAAGAATACAATATTAATTTAATTTCTTTCAAATTTGGCATTCTCTTGTGAGGGGCAATTTAATTTCTTACAAATTTGGCTAATCCCTCATGGGGATAATTTAGTTTTCCTTCAGCATAACAGCATTTTCTATTTTAAACAGCTTGACAAAATTTTTCTATTTTCACTTTAATTACCGATTGTTATACTACAAAACGCTAACAGTTTTTATACCTGCAGTCTTATAGTTTCTCAAACAATCAGACTCCGAAAAATTTCGCTTTACAAGAATATGCTAGAAAAAAATCAAAATAAAAACACATTTTTGTAAGTTTGATTTCCGAGAACTGCTTTTCAAAATATTCCATTGATCGCATTCCATAACACTTGTTCAATAAACAAGACTTCATAGAATACACAACTTATTACACTGGACAATTTATTTCCTTAGCTATTTCTAGAATATCACAAACATTTTCAAATATTTACTATTCCTATAAATTAAAATTAATTTGGTTTGTCCCGTATTATTGCAAATTTATATGTAGTAACAACAATTTTCTTCCTAACTAGAATTAAATGTAAAAATCAGTCACAAAAATCTTCCTTCACCTTTCTTCCTTCCAAACCTTCCTTCCCCAATAAATCTGGTGTGAAACACTCACACAACTTTCTCTTGCCAATGCAAATGATTAATAATAAACCTAACGTTATTAATAAAATATTAGAAATAAACAAACACTAACCTCAAAAACATAACCTTATTTTAATTATGAGTGAATGACGCAAAATGACAATCGAACTCAGTTTGGCTTAAAAATACGGAAAATCACGCTTTCACGCTAAACTAGGCTCTGTAGAGAAAAATGCTCTAAACAAAAGTTGTAGATCTTTTAATTTTCTATATCTTTTATTATATACACTTTTGTCGTAAAATGCATACTAAGACCGAAATGTTAAAAAAATCGATTTTTCTCACGTTTTCGTGAGAAAAAAAACAGAAAATCGCAAATTACCGCTAAACTAAGCGTTATACAATAAAATGTTTGAAACAGAAGTTGTAGGTTTTTAAATTCTCTACAACTTTTATTATATAAGTTTTTGCGCTAAAATTTATATTAAAGCCGTAATCTTAAAAAAACAACGTTTTTACGTGAAAACAGCCTCACCGAGAATTTCAGCAAACATGGCGCCTACCCTATCTTGTAGAGAATAAAAAATTGAGTAAAATAGGCGATTTTTAAAAAAATCGTAGGACCAGTTTTTGAGAAAATCGCAAAAAACTGAAAAATTATACGAATAAACTACTACTTCCGGTTGACCGATTTTGATGAAAATGTTCGTGTCGCGTCCGGTAGTGGTATGTAACTTAAGTTTCAAGTTTCAAGTTCGTACAATGTTCCGTTCTTGAGATATTCTGTTCACACACAGACACACAGACACACAGACACACACACACACACACACACAGACCAATCGCTAAAAACATGTTTTTTGGGTTCAGGGGGTCTGAAAACGTATAGATCCGGTGAAAACTCGATTTCGAAAAATCGACATGAAAACAATACTTTCCTTCCTATATATTCATATAGGCAAGAGAAAGTAAAAATCAGTCACAAAAATCTTCCTTCAGAATGTATTGACCGTAAATGACATGAGTTTCATTCACTATATTCATTATAGTGTTAGTTTATTAATTATTACAACAACCTGTTCTACAGCACTCAAGCCCAATTACTGTAACCCAAAACGTCATTAGTCTCTATTAAATACATCTTCATCTCATAATTTCTTCACCCCATAGCTCTGATAACATCATCCTTCCACTCTTTTCTGAGCTGTCGTTCTCGCTTTCACAGTCTAACTGGCAACCATACACATATCTTCTGAGCCATCTTTCCTTGTATATTTTTTTGCAAATGTACCACAGGTACTTTTTTTAATTACGAAACTAAAACATTACAATCTGTTCTTAAATTCAAAACAATAAGTAATTTTGTTATTTTTTTCTCGTACACGGTCAATTTAGACCACCTGAGGTGACTAGACATTTCTGGAAGGTCTTTTTGCTGCCCACATTCTCAGCATTCGCTCACTGTAAGATTTTTTCTTTTCTTGTATCCATCTGATGTTATATTTTTGCTCTTCATGGAAGCTCTTAAAATCAGTGTTCAGTTGCCTGAACTCGGTTCAGGTCATTCAAATTGCTCGTTTTATCCTTGTCTTCTCAATATCCTTTCTTACTTGTGCTCATAACAGGCAAGTGGAGTGTTAAATTATTTCCACTAAATCTGCTAGTTCCAGTACCACAAAAAATATTTCTTTAACTTATCACATGGTCAGCCAATTATATGACTGAAGCATTTAACAGAAGCGGTAGAGGTGTAAAAGTTACTAGTTTCATTAACGCCTTTTCATTTTCAGGAGATAGCGTTACCAGAAAATATAATTGCCTGGTGTACCATCTAACTTTAAATTTATATCACGATATTGGTACGTCGTCGTTCACAAATTTAAAGTCCCGCTTGTCGGTTGGAATATTCTGTCCTGACCTTCCAAAAACCAAATATTTAGCCCAGTTTCTCGGTGTTAATATCAAGTCCCTCTACAAAACATTATATATATAAAACGTATTTTATGAATTTCATTTATATATTCTTTAAAATAAATTTACTTTTAAATTTTAAATACATCTTTTTAACTATTAAAAATTATATCACTCTAATTTAAATAAATAAACTTACATTTAAATGGTCAAAAAAAATAATATACATTAGACGTGTTACCATTTTATCTTCTACAGAGTGAGAATAACAAATTTTAAGAGATCAATTTAAATTTTCCCCCATCAACACAACATTAAGTACTGCTGATCACCTAAATACTTAAGAATATTTTAAATTAGTTGTAGTTTTGTAATTTTAATTTTTTTAATCCTACAAAATATATTTTATTTTTTAATTCACAATAATTCATATTAAATTATAATTATTTTTAAAAAATTATGAAGATGTTTTACTTAATAAAGAATTAAGCATACTTTCACTCACCTCCTTCTTCTATTTGTTTAATAATTGTCAAATTATAATATCTTTTAATCAGCAATTCATTAGCAAAATACCTCAGAAAGTCTGTGTACGTTCCTGACCGCAACCCTTACTTAGGGCTTAACAACAAACACCCGCTTGACTGCCTTTAATACGAGAGAACTCGGTCATTTATTACAGCCCTCATACTGAAGGAAAGGTAGTCGTATGAGGGTTCCCTTATTA
This sequence comes from Catonia carolina, assembly GCA_035578175.1. Classification (NCBI taxonomy): domain Eukaryota; kingdom Metazoa; phylum Arthropoda; class Insecta; order Hemiptera; family Achilidae; genus Catonia; species Catonia carolina. The sequence goes on from JAQMRL010000013.1 coordinate 21,063,717, forward strand.
CAATAAATTACCTACTTAATTGCTCATTTACTTAATGAGTTGTTCACTTTGTAAAAATCATTATTAACATGAATTCTTACTCTTTGTTAATGAAACCCTTTCAAATTTTAGGAATAAATTTTTTATTAGCAGAATATTGCCGATCTGAGGTGTAGGGGTCAGCGCAACTGGCTTCTGTGCCAGAGATCCTATAGTATTTCCTTTTTTGTTGCCCTGTGTCAGCAAATTAAAAATTTTTCTGCACTTTCAACTCTACACAATACAATATAATATTACTAGTAGTGAGAATAACTAAATGTGTATTATAAAAATAAAGTATTTCCATAAGAGACAGGTGGAATGTTAAATTATTTGCAATTGATCTGCTAGTTCCAGGGCTACAAAAAATAGTTTTGTTTCTTATCACATGGTTAGTCGATTATATGAATTAAGCATTTACGAACAGAAGAGGTAGAGGTGGAAATGACACTAGGCAGAGTTTCCTTCTCTGAGAGTAATGAATTTCATTTTATATACAGCCAAACCTGCAGTGAATGAAGTGAACGTGTCAATTGCAAGGTAGAAAGTAGATGCTTTTCAGAAGACCGAGCATGCTTATAAGCGTACTTTCTAACTCAGTGAGGAAGGCATGGTAAACCACCTCACTCCTCGTTTTAATTAATAAAGCCTCCAGTGATTCAAACCAGCCTTTCACCTGATGACCTAAACAACAAAAATTTATTTCTTAAAAAAATTCGACGATATCTTCAATATCGTCGAATTTTTGGAAGGTTTACATAACTTCCTATGCATAAATTGGATGTGACATTGCTTTTTGAATGTCTACCCTGTAAATAATTTCTTAAATAAAAACTTCATTTTCATGATATTTTTATTTGTTTCTTTGATATCAATGTTCTGTTGAAATATATATGATAAGACATATATAAAACAAGCTGTTTATTTTATTTTCACTTAAAAACTTTTTAAATAACAAACATTCAGTAAAAAGTTGGTGAAATGTCATATGCATATTTTTCTTTTAATACTTAAACTCTAAGACATATCTACTTTGTACGCAATATGAGAATGTTACAAAGGGTCACGTTGTGAAACTGAAAAAGTTTTTCTTTTCGTATATTTCTTTGGGAAGTACCGTTATCTACAAGCCACTTGCTTATATGGAATTCACAAAAGGTGGTGAGAATTTTAATGTGAATTCTTAAGATCTTTTAAAGAACCTGAAGTTGTTACACTGAAAAAAGTTCCACTCGTGAAACTTGAAAAACTTATTTTCAACTTTTATTGATCAGCTTTATTTAAGTATCATACAAAATTTATTCATTTCCTTTTTTAAATACTTGTATAGTTGTATTGCAATGAGAAATATACTTCAGCAGACAAGGTTAAACCGTATTTCTTTTTTATTAACTCAAATAGTTTTATACTGAATTAACCTTAAATTGTTTTCCTGGCGTTTCAGGTAATGGACGTATCATTGCTATAATATAATTGTTCGCTACTTAACAAATAATTTAACATAACTGTAGCTATAATTCTGTTTTACTATATCATAAAAATAAATGTACTGCAAATATATATTACAGGCATCTAGGTCAGGTAAATCTCTAAAATAAAAAAAGGTTATAATGACTCTTTTATACCTTCATAGCAATAATGAATGCAGGATTGGTTTATTATATTTATTTTATTTCTACCGAGTTTCATTGCATTCATTTAATCTGTCAAATATATTTCGTTTAATACTGTTTAATCCCAACAAAATTGATATTAAATTACTTAATTCAATTATTTTTTTTACATCTTTTATACGTTGATATAATTTTCATATAAACTGACAAACAAATAATTTGATCAATATGTTCTCATACATGTAAGGCAAGCATTATACAAGACTGGAGATAAAAACGGCGTTTAGAGAGAAAGAAAACAAAAAGCTTACGACCTACATGTTACATTTATAATACGTAATCATTATCAAAATTGTTCACAAATATTATATGTTAACATACAAATCCCTCACGCATGAAAATTTCTTGTGTAACAGAATCTTCTGCACTCAAATTCAAAATTTAACACAACATATCAATCCTCTGTACATAAATGTACAGATGAAATTTAATCAACTTACGTAGAAAATTGAGTAGACATTTACTGATCTATGTGAGAAAAATTGATTATAGCTCAATAAATTATTTTTATTTCAGTTTTTTTATTGTAGAAAATTATAGGCTATATGTGCCTATTATCATTATTATGTGTATATATATATTTAAGTTGTATCAACTGCAACGGTCATTAGCGACGAAGCTGGGATGTAACTGTGTAAAAAGGAGGATGAAATGAATTTTTGTAACATATGAAGATTTGCCGTGCCTGAGTGGAATTCGAACCCGTGACTACATGATGAGCATAATATAATAACTAAATTGTTATTTAGTTACGAATTAACCCACCGGGTTGGTCTATCAGTAAGGTCATCGCCGCAAGCAACTGTTTAACAGCTGATTTTTGGAGGCGAAGATTCTGTGGTTCAAAGCCTGACAATGATACTTACTTTTACACGGATTTCAATAAAGACAGTAATAACCGGTTTGATTTGATCGTTGGTGTTCAATTAACCATAATTTCTCTGGGATGGCCGGCCTTAGTCTGGATAAGACTATATACTTTATTTATAAATCATACATATCATCCTCATATCATTGGGTCAAATGGTTGCGTTGTTGTTTAGGGCATCAGCCGAAAGGCTGGTTTGAACCTGTAGACGTTTTACTAAGTAAAACGAGGAGTGAGGTTGTTTACTATGCCTTCCTTACTGAATGGAAAACTACGCTTATAAGCAACTACGCTGGGCCTTCTGAAAAGCACATAATTTTCCACTCTGCAAATGACACCTTCACTTCATTCACCACAGGGTTTGGCTGTATAACGAAATTCATTACTTTCAGAGGAGACAACTCTGATTAGTATCTTTTGCAACTTTACCTCATCTGTTCTTATATGATTCAGTCATTTAATTGGCTGACCATGTGATAAGAAACAAAACTATTTATTTTAGCCCTGCAACGATCAGATTGAGTGTAACTAATTTGACACTTCACCTGTCTGTTATGGGCAGATGGTTGGGTATTGTTCTTAATTGTACAGATTGTAACGTACACACATTTTAAACTAAAGTTACAAATATTATTTAATTTTACAACTGTTTAACTTCTCTGTCTAATTTTACATTCCCTTGTTCACATTTTAAAATGTTATTTCATGTTAGGTAATATTTTTTAAAATTATATTTTGGTTATCAGTTTATTACTTGTTTGTTTTTAATTATAGATTTAATTTTGTTCAAATTTAAAAAAGTAAGATACCCTCTTGGCTATTTTATTACTGTTAAATTTTACTTATGTTTGTTGTCCTACTTTTTAATTTTTTTTTAAGTATTTGAATTATTCGTAGTGTATTATATTCCTTGAAAATATTTTGCTATTTGTTTTCTAGCTATATGAGTTTCGTCCAAATTTTTTTTGAATTTGTGAAGTTGAACTCCGTGTTTCACTGTGGTGTACATTTGATACAGAAATAAATCTTGAATTGCACCTAGTTCGATGCCTAAATTGTAGAACACAGATTTAGCATAAATGGAAACATTAGACTTAAAACGTAAACAATTAGGCCCGTCTACTCGGATCGAAATAAAAACTCCCGCTTCCAAAGTATTGCTTTTTATGATTATTTAAAGTCTCATCGACAGGTTGGTCATTAGTGACTGCTGTGGGTTTTTCGTCGTTAACGGTGGGTTTTAACAAGTTAAAATTTCCAGTCCCTAGCCGGAAGTCGAACCTGGGACTTATCGCTTTGTAGGCTACCACGCTAGCCACTACGCCACGGAGGCGGCCTCTAAATCAGTCTTTCGTAAAATTTTTAAACCGTATTTAAATTGATCTGTACTAAAGTAATCCTGTTATGAAACACATTCAGAAATTCAAGAATCAATAACCAGCGTTTTCAGTCCAAAGTTCTTCGAGCACTAACAGCAGAGACCTGGTACATGACAAATAACCACATTCACAGCGATCAGCCTGTTTCATAAGTTAGAAAAGAAATTTTAAAATTTTGTTTAGCATTAAAGAAAGGTTTGAATTTCTTGATAATTATTTAACTATTATCTTAATAAACAGCATAATTAAAATACGAAGACATTTAATATATGTTTTGTTCAGTATAGTCCCTACGTTTGTTTTTCAATGTTTAGACTCATGATAATAAGTAAACAGTATTTTTTTCTATTGTAAATGTAACTCCATTAAGACAGATTAACATACAGATTACAGGTTACAGATACAGGTTACAGATTTTAGATTAATTCTGCGATTAAAAAATAAAATATTTTCATTTAGAGTTATAATAATTGTCATCGTTATGTGTTGTAAAATTTATTTTACTGATCGTTAATTTAAAGCTGATTTATAATTTATCGATGACTATAACTCTGGTACCTGTATTTTGGTTATTACTGAATAGGATTATAGGCTAATGAATTTAATTTAGACCACCATTAATTTGTATTTAGTGACCGTAAATCCATCTGTGATTTATTCATCGGATACCAGTAAGCATAAATGATACTTAATGCTACATAATTTAATAAAACTTATTTTTGATTAACAACATGAATTTTGTTAAGAATTATAGATTTAGTACTGTGCTAAAATAAATTACAGTATACCACCGATTATCCGAACGCCAAATATGTGAATGTCGAATTATCCAAATCGCTTTTGAGAAATTTAAATATGTTTTCTAATATTATTTCAGTTTCTTTTTTCAGTAAATAAGCTATGTTTTCTCAATTGCAGTTGTAACGCATAAGCAAATTTCATGTCTCCTTATATCTCAGTTGGGAACCCTGTATTCAAGGTTAACTGTTTGTAACAATTGAAATATCGTTCATGTGCAACAGTGCTATTCCAGTATCCAATCATCTTTCTTGTATCAACGATGTCCTTTCCAAAGACCAACCTGTATTGATTCTTGCAACTTATTTCGTTTATTAATCTTGTAAACAAGTGAACGAGGGTTTCAGGTACATTCTCCAATTCTAATGTTACGAATAAATTGATAAAAATTAATTTTTTGTTAAATCAATTTACTATCAATAGAATTGATTACTATGTTGCTAATCACACCACTAAATTATTCAAACAAACACCGTCTTATGCAGGTACAAAATAAATTACGTACAACAAGCTTTAAAAAGTTGTGGTAATTAAAATTTGTTTAGGGGCTTAGATAAAGCTAAAAAAATACTTGATTGATGAAACATTTTTTCAGTGTAATACATGAGTTTTTTTTCAAGTATTATTTTGTTGAAAAATATATTAACTTCTAAGTAAACGCTGAAAAAATTGTGGGTTATTTAATAAAAATGGAGGGATAACAGCATTATTGAAATAAAAAAGTAAGTAAGTAAGTTAGTAAGAAAGTAAGTAAGTGGTAATAAATGAAATGGTAAGTAATGAATTTAACTTAGTGTTAAAATTTTGGCTTATCAGTTTAATCTAGACATGTCCAATCCTCCTTTTTAGAGTCTCCTGAAGGCAGTTATTAAAATAATTTTCTACAGGTTTTACAACAAAATAGTGCATAAGCAGGCATTTTTAGGTTAGCTTCAGTAACTGATTAAATACTATTTCACTCGCACTTACAATCACAGAAAAATGTTTTTGAGGACACCTTGTGATTACTCATACTGAAGTATATTTGTGAAAAATATTATCAAAACCTTCACGAACACGCCTTCAGCTAAATAAAAAAAAACACGACTGAACAGTGTAACCGACAGTGATTGACACCTTGGGTTATGGTGAATTGGAAAATGTTAGGCTTGCAAAGTATCAGCAGGTTAACTTCAAGAGCTTTAGTAAAAACAGATCGCAAGTAGAACCCATTTTAATCAATATCTAGGTACCGATTAAGTCCCCTTAAGGGGGTAGTACACCTTCAAACATTTTTTTCTTCTGTTAACTCTGTGACTTTTATATTTTATATGGTAACAAATCAACGTAAAAGAAGGATCCCACCACTCAAACATGAAAATTTCAGCTTCAGCTCTCTGAATATTTGGGAGATGATAAAAAATCAGGTTTAGCAAAAAATATAATATCTCGGGTAAATTAGTGGTATTTACTTAAATTTGAATTCGCATCAATATTGCAAATTTATAGGTCACCGATTTTGAAAAAAATAATTTTTTTAACAACCCATAAAGATTTTGTTGCGATAGGACATATTATTTAAAAAAAAAACTAAACTGAATTTTACTTATGTAAATGCGGAATCATAATATGAAAAACTAAATTTTCAACAATTTAAAAAAAATTGTAAGTTTAACTTTACTAGAACGTGAGATATGCTAATTTAAAGTTTATGAAACACAAAAAATTAAAACTTCCGGAAATTCAAGTTTAAAGATTTATTGTACTCAAAGGTCCTGTTAGGCATTAAAATTCTCCTGCAGCAAACATAGTACCTTCTTTCTTCCTTTGTCTTCTTCTTTTCTAAATTTACTCCTGAATTTTACATTCAATGTATTCTTTTGATGCTTGTTTCATCATCCGTTGCTTTCTCAGTTTGTTTTTTCTTTTTTCAAAATATTACACTTCCGATTAGGTGACATACCAAATTTTGCATAGATTGAGTAATCAAATTTGTCCCAAAATCGTATTCTCCAACACCCTCTGTTACAGTCCTATCAAAAGTGTTTTAGAAACAGTTTTTGACTTGTCGCACTTGCTCCATATTCGGCTATGGAGGCTTTCATTTGCATTTTGTGTTTGCTTTCGCAAACAACGCTCTGACAAATTTGTATTTATAAATTGGGCCTATATGTTTTAGGATTGCTAAATTTGTTGCAGTTCCGAAGTTATTTTTTATAGCTTCCGGGAGTTTTACCTTATATTATTTCAAAATAGCAATTTGAAAATTGGAATTTTTTTGTCGAATTTTCAGTTCTTCCATCTTGACGTCTATGTATATTTTATTTATTTTTTATTTTTTGGTATTGTTTCTCAAGGAAATGAATATACCATCTTGTAGAGAAAACTTCAGAGAATTAAAATAGCTAAAAAGGATGGAAAAGAAATTTTTTTGTCACTTTTGAAGGTGTACGATCCCCTTAACACAGTTGCATTACAATATATTAGTAGGATCTTTTCGTCATAGTAGGACCTTAAGAATGTAATTCTTGTTTGTAACTCCAAATTAAGCCATTGTACACAAGACTCTCGTCATTTCGAGCTTGACATACTTTTGATACAAATCATTCAACAAAGTCGTTTTTCCTATTAATATTGTTAATAAATAGGCTTATATCTTTACAGTAGCTTCACTTTCTCTTTGAAAATGTTCAGACTTCTTTGACGGTGTCTCATACATCTGAAACATTAATTATTTATTAAATTGGACTACTTTCTTAAGTATAATTTATTTGTACAAACACAACAAATAAATGTTAATTAATTGAATGACAACTACTAAAATTTTCATAAAATGAAAATTATTTTAATTGGCGGGCTTCAATAATATTTTACTTAAAAGCAAAAAGGATTCATCGCATTACTTAACTCAAATCAACGTCATTTTCAAATTAATTAAAGAAAAGTTAAATAAAAGGAATAGAAAATAATACTTATTTACAAATGAATAAAATTAAGTTTCAATTAGTTTCCATTATACTTTAAATTTCTTGTTAATTTTATAATTTATAGCTTTCCTTTCGTAGGATATACATTAAACAATAACTATGCCTTATTTTATTAGGAATAAGTTTGAGTAAAAGTTATTTTCAGACTCAAATTAATTAATTTCAAAATTAAGACAGACAACATAATAAATCATAATGCCAAATTTAACTGAAATTAATTTTTAAGTAATACTAAACAAACAAACTTCTTTAACTTACTTCAGTAACATTCTGTTTTTGCTTTTGATAATCAACAATAAACATTAAAACAAAACATTCCCTAAAAATTTGTTCTTCAAGTACTACTTCAAAACTTAAAAACTAATTTTTTTTCGAGACTTTTTAATTATAGCTTATATACAATACTTATAATATAATTAAGGCGTTTAAGCGCTTTTAAATTTATTAATTTATATTAGAAAAATATAAAGCACTTCGAAATTATACTCGCCTTGTTTGGTTGCTTTTAGATACGGTAATTTAATGTTCTTGCTAGTTGAATTATTATCTCTAAAATAACAGCTGAATCAAGAATTGAATTAATTAACTATTAATTACTATTACTTTTTGACACTTGCCCACGTTTCATTGCTATAAATAGGCCTAAATCGTTATGAAAATGTCTAGATTGCAAATACCAGGTTAAAAGAAATAATTAGACTGTTTTTGTGCCTTAGCTTTTTCAATAGAGTGTGATTTAAAAAGTAGGAATAGAAACTACGATACTATTGTTTAATAAATGTATAGTTATGCGGAAATCAATCGATTACATTATCTTATTCTGAATTATTTTATTCTATTGAAAAAAACCGTAGGCAATTCTTTAATATCACCAAGTCAAGTTTCAGATCAAGCTGATAACCGTATAAAAAAACTAAAAACAAATTTTTACTGATACTTCGAACTCTTTACAGCGTGGCAATCGTTTCTTTTGATACAATTGGCTTCTATGCCGAGGTCCCGGAATCGACTCCCGGTCCAGGTCTATCATTTTTTCATTACTCATTTTCATCTATGACCGTTATCCTCGTCTGCATTAACAGTAATTGCAAAATAGTTGGACGTAAAACAAGAAAATCGTTCCGATTATTCCAAGTCTCCAACCTCACCGTTGCCAAATTCCGAAAGGACTGATTTGAACCATACGGACTGAAACAATCTACTTCCGCGGCTGACCAGCCATTATAACTCATCCTACACGGAGTCTCCTATAAAGAAAGAACAATCCCGATTGCCCAAAAGTTGGTGGGAAACTACTTCAGAATAAAGGCATACTAATAGTGATTAGTAATTAGTAATTAGTAATAGTAGCATACTAATACTAATAGGGAAAAACGTGCCGTACTAATAAAATACAACCGCCAGTTGAAATTTGACTTTATTTATAACCTGTTGTCTAATTACTATTTTTTTTTTTTTAGAAACGTTGTGGGTTTGTCATTGACGCTTATTGACACATAGTTCAGCTATTATCAGGTCATATGTCTCCCCCTCTAATGGTAAATCATGCTGATGTCAACAAAATATTCCAGTTTTCAGTATTAACTAGTTGTTTTTACAGGTTTGTTTGGCATTAACCGTTTAAGTTTGTGTCAGAAGTTAAACGCTTTAAGTTTAATTTTTATTAATTACGGCAAGCGAAAGGTTCCTTTTTATAGATTAAGTTTTTGTTAACATTAGTTTATTTACACAAAGTAATTACCTGAATTAAAGTTTAACACATCATGTTGATAAACACATGTTACAGCCATGTAATTAAACATGCTGTTAATTATTATTAGTAGTATATCAGGTTGATAATTAAGACAGAGTAGTTCTATAATTATCTGCAATTACGTATACGCCCATGAATATAGGTAGAATCGTTAATATTATGTTAATGCCGTGTAAATTAATAACTTATTTATTGATTTTGTGGTCTGGAAAGGACAAAAATCAATCACAGAATACGCACGTCTAAAATGAATCATGTATAATCGACTAAGTCTTTCATGACTGAATGTAACATAACATTGCACATTAATTTGGTAGAATAATATTGTTCAACTAAGGAAATACTAAAAGTACTCCAAAAAAAAATTTGAAAAACTTGAAAAATGTTTTTTTTTGAAATTTTAGAAATTTTTGAAAAAAAATTATTTTTTAGGCCTAATTAATTTTCTGCACTTAACCGGCAGATTGCGTGTTAAATTATTATTTGCACTCGATTGGTTGCATTCATGGCTACAAAAAATAGTTCTGTTTCTTATCACAATGTCAGTCAATGATATGACTGAAGTATTTAACAATAATGAGTAGAGGTGTAAAGACACTAGTCTGAATTATCTCCTCTGAAAGTAATGAATTTCATTTTGCCGTCAGACACTGTGGTGAATGAAGTGAAGGTGTCATTTGCAGGGTGGAAAGTGGTCCTTTTCAGGAGCCCTGGCATACTGATAAGCATAGACTAGTTTTTTGCTCTGTGAGCAAGGCATTGTTAAACCACTTCACTTCTCGTTTTATTTAGTAAAGCCTCTAGAGGTTTTACCAGCCTTTGGGCTGATGATCTAAATAACAATAATTTTAATTTTTATCGAAATCTAAGTGAATTAGATATGTACTTTCATTCTTGCACCATTGAATACTACAAAGTGGATTTTTTTCAGCTTAGCTATGTTACAATATGTACTCAGTAGATAATTTTTTAAAGCGCTGTTATGAACACCTTCCAAAATTTCCGTATCCTTGGTTTTAGTTCAGTAAATTAATAACTTCATTCTCTGGTTACTATACCTTAGCCTAACTGTCTCCGCTTAGAGGCACTGTTAACTCAATTTTTACTCTCTTTTGAATGACAACAAAAATTAGGCTCACAGAAAGAAGGAAACAGAAATTAGAACTACGGTGATGCGTTTTCTACGAAGGTTCAAAGATTATACGAGGAAGTGTAGGATTCATTGTGATTTATTAGAAAAACATTTCAGATCATTCAAAATTATTCAGCTCTTATTATCGAATTATAACTATTTATGTGAACACAAAAAAGGATATTTGAATAAGTTGAAATATTTGTTATGTAATTAGAATCAAAGTTAACGATAGCTTACAAAATTATTCTAGCCGTTCCATATGTATTGGTTTTTATTCATCTACTTATGAATATATTCAAAATGTACCAATTCAAATAATTGTAGGCCAATATTTCTTTGTTTATTAAAATAATTAAATTTACAATGTATTCCTACAAAAGAACAATGAGCAAATGTGATATTGATGAATAATGACACTATTGAAGCAACAACGCAATAGAATGACTTCACGGTCAAATGATATTTCAGTTATCGTTGACTAATGTATTGTAACATAATAGCAGTTCCTGATTAATCTAGAATTGTTTGAGGGAATCGATTGTTTATTGTCAGAATTATGTATTTTATGGGTAGGAGTGTGTTGAACAAGGATAGTGAATTTGTGATGAGTGAGATGTTTTGAATAGGAGTTCCAGGAAATTGAAGGTAATAGAAACGTTTGTTTTTATTTTGACTCCTATTCTGTTCGAGAACAGTGGAGATTGCATTAGAAAAATTTCGTTTGTTTGAAAACTATGTGACCGCAGGTATAAAAATAGTTAGCGCTTTTGAAGTCACCCAGTCAATACCTGAATTATTGTGAATGGGAAGTGTGTCAGGAAGTGAGCCGTTGAAAATAGTGTCGTTATGGAAAAGGTTCCGAACTACGTTAATAATGAGTATGCGTTTACCAATTGGTTATGGAAATGTGACTTGATTATTTTAGTTTTTAAGCGAACAAAAAATCGTTAGTCCAGTTTGATTTAAGCTTAATTTTGTGATAGATTTAGTTTATGGTAATCTAATTGTATTTTTTAGTAGACAAAGTTAAATCATTAATTGTAATTATTAGTCGTGCAAATAAAAAATTAATTGTTAGCGGTTTGGTTATTATTTATTAAACCCAGATCCCGAATGAACCTAGGCTTAGTTATTTCAGTATGTTAAATTTATTTTCCGTCCAATAGGAATAACTATTTCAGAAATCATGCTAAAGGGATTTACGTTGGAGTAATCATATAAACAAAGAAGTATAAATTCAACTTCTTCAATTACTAAGTAATCGGTTTTCTATGTTACCGCTATTTTTTTTTAAATTTATTTACTTACTTAACGTCGTATCAACTGCAAGGTCATTAGCGACGACGTTGGGGTGTAACTGTGCGTAATGAGGATGAAACGATTTTTTGTAACGTATGAAAATATTTCGTGCCTGAGTGGGATTCGATTCCAGGATCACATAATGAGAGGCGAGCACGTTACCATTTACGCCAATGCAGCCGGCTTTATAATTTTTAGTTAGTTACCAATTGGCCTCCGGGCCAGCCCAGTCAGTCAGCTGGTAGAAAGTCCCTATTATTCGTTAAGTAACACCGGTTGGGCTAGCGACTTTGTATGGTGACCAGCTGACAGCCATCTATGAACAAACTCTACTGGGGGTCCCTGTTCAAATTCATACCTAATGCACTTCAAAAACACAGCTATCGAATTGGGTAGTTGTCAAAAATGACAGTTCCCGATAACAAATAAAAGCTAAAAAAAAAAAAAATAAAAATAAGTTAGTTACCAAAGAAACCCAATAGCCATAATATTTTAAAAATTTCATATAGACGACAAAATCACTGATCCAATATATTAATGTAAGAATAAATCAATTTAATAATAATAATCTTTAATTAATTAATAATTTAGTAAAATAACTACTTTACAATTAACTACCGTAAATGGTTTAAAAAATAAGTAGGTCTACACTAAATTTTCTTTAAAAAAATTGTAAAAAATAAATTTACTGTATGTCTGCTAAAATATTACCAATCGATTTCTCCTTTGCCATGAAGAATATTCTTCCAAATACAATGGAACAATTTCACATTTACTATAACAAAATAAAAAAGGTTGATTTCCTTGTAGCAGCTTGAAGTAATGTTATCCAATTCAATTTTTCATACATTACAGAAACAATCTGATCGTAATGGACATCTAACCATTGATCATATCAAAAAGTAATCAATGGAATGATATGCTAAAGTGATATAACAAACTATAGTGAAATAGCAATGTAATGTGCAATAAAATGATAACATTATAAATGGTAACAGAGAAATATTTTATGATTTATAAATGATAATTCATTTTTTCTTTTAATTTTTCCCTTTTGTCTCTATCCTGGGATGATCACTTACAAGTTTTTTGTTGAAGAATTAGGAAATCACCCCTAATTTTTAATACGTTGAGGAAAGTACTTGATCAGTGAGCGGTGAAGACTTTATAAATATTTGCACAGCCCGATCAGTAATTAGTTCCGGAATACTTTGATGCATTGGTACTAGTACCTACTTTGTGATCTTATTTAGATGCCCTGGAGAAAACAAAAGCTTATTTAGCGATAAATTAACAAAAACTACTCGCACTATTTATTTAAATAAAATTGTTCAAGAATTTTAAAGTATACTAAACTTTCGTCAATTTAAATTCTGGGAACTTATTATAAGGCGCACAAAATCGCAGCGGGATTATCGAAACGAATCCACAACTATAGTACAAGAACAAAAATTTCATTCCGTTACACCGAGCTACAAAAATGCTATGATCAAGAAAATTTTTAATACTTTGGTCTTCAAATCGTACAATCTGCTTCTCCAAAATTATTAAAGTTGTCTATACGAAACTTCATAAAGTTTAAATGTGAATTATAGAAATGGTTGTTAAGCTTCTGTAGATAGTACACGAAGGAAATTCTTACATCTTTCAATTTATGTACAACTATGTACTGATGTTCTGATTCTGTACGACCGGAAATTTGAAAAATCTGGTGTGTAATACTCACACGACTTTCCCTTTTGCCAATACAAATATTGAACAAGTTAACCTAACATTAGAGATAAAACATTAAAAATAAACAAACTAACTAACCTCAAAAAATAACCGTATTTTAATCATGTGTGAAAGATGCACAATGAAGACCAACCTTAGTTTGGCTTAATAATACGGCTAAATCACTCCTTGACGCTAAATTATTAGGCTCTGTAGAAAAAAATGCTTAAAATAAACGTTGCAGATGTTTTAATTTTCTAAAAACTTTATCATAAATACACATTTGTAGTAAAATGCATATTAAGACCGAATCTTGAAAATCCATTTTTTACAGATTTTCATGAAAAAAAACCAAAAATCAAAACATACCGCCTAACTAATCTTTATAAAAAGAAATGTTTGAAGTAAAAGATGTAGACTTCAAAATTTTTTGCATCTTTTATTAGGTAGGGCCTATATACTTTTTTGCCCTAAAATGCATATTAAGACCGCAATCTTAAAAAAAACGTCTACGAGAAAACAGGCTCTCCTATCTTGTAAAGCATAAAAATGTAGAAAATGAGGGCATTTTTTAAAAAAAAGGTCGTAGTAGTTGTTTTTGAGAAAATTACAAAAAAGTGAAAATTTAAACGCACGTCTACTTCCGGTTGACCGTTTTTAACGAAAATGTTCGTGTCGGGTTCTCTAGTAGTGTTAAACTTGTTTCAACTTCGTACAGTGGTTGTATCCTTTCTTGAGATATTCTGTTCACCTACAGACCAATCACTAAAATCACGTTTTTTGGGTTTAGAGGGTCTGAAAACTTGTATATCCGGTGAAACCTCGATCTCAAAAAATCGACATGAAATTGATACTTTCCTTCCTATGCATTTATATACTCAAGAGAAAGTAAAAAATGAAAGGAGACGGGCAGGTCAGAGGCATGAATGGAGGCGCATTGTTGAGGAGGCCAAGGTCCACATAGGGCTGTAGCGCTTCGTAAGTAAGTAAGTAAATGTAATGCAGTATACGTCTATTAATTTGCAAATAATTTTTGTGGGAAATAAATATTAATATTATTATTAATTTCTTTGATGTAAAAGTAAATGTATACAATATTAATATTCGAATTTGTTATTTTGTATTTCAAGATGTTAAAACTCAGGATGTATAATATGTATTTCCAATATAATTTATTACACGATTTCTTTTAAACGACTGACGTTTTAAAAGTAATTAGTTGAGTTTATAAAACTAAGCTGTATTATAGGCTTCATACTAATCTAACATAAAGTATTAAGTTAAGTGATACTTAATGACATATATTTATCAACTTTACTGATTTTCTTTACGGTAGGAAAGTTAGTATAATTAGAGTAATTTAAAATTGAGCTAATATTTTGCTCTAAAATATTCTCGTAAATTAAGTTACTTTTCCTGAAATAACTCTTAGAGACAGAAATTAATTTCCATTTAATCAGTGTTCTGTAAAGTAAAATAAATACCTGTGAATAAATTAATACAATAAAATAGTAATTTATTAATAAATTCATAAATATATGCCAACAGATTCAGTTAACTTTCTGGTGCATTATGTAAGAAAAATAGATAATACTCCTCTATAGCTTATGATTTATTTAGCGTATGATTTATTATTTGCAAGCTAAAATCCCAGGATCAATTACCTGCTAGATTCTAAAAATTAAAAAAATTTAGGCAACCGCACAATAGGTACGTAAAACAAATTATTAATCTTGTTGCTTCCTCAAGTCTTGTACTTTTGCTTCTTCCAAGCGGTTCTACCCAGTTCTGTGCCCTTGCGCCATGTTCCCTTCATATTCTCTGATTGTTATTTTTTAAAACTCTTTGGTCTCGTTTTGAGTTTATATTCTGGAGGTTTTATGTTATAGATTATTTATCTCAGTCGTTCGCGATCCTGACACAAATCAAAATTTATTACATATATTTGGTTGATTTCATAATTTCCTTAATATTGTTAGTATTCCTAATATGCTGATGCATTGATATGCATTCATTCTTTCTTGGATCCTATTGTTTGATGTGTTATTATTTATCTTGGTTTTGTGTTTTAGAAAACCTAATTCGTCTTTAAGTGTTACGTTTTCGTTAATAGTTATAGATTTTTTGTTTCGATTGTTAAGAACCCAGTGTTTTGCCAAGGAAATTTCCCAGTAGGCCTACTTTTTCATACGTTCTGATCTCGGTTTTCTGATAGCATCTATTTTTCTAATATTATTGCTGCTGATGTGATATCAATGGAAAATTAACACAAATTCTGAGAAATGTGTTGATTTTGTCTTTGTTGTATGGATCCCATTCCAACTTTCAGAACTTGCTTGACATATTTAACCCAATTCTCGCTGACTTTCTTGTCGACTAACACTAACCTAACCTAACCTCGACTAACACTAACCTCTTTAAAATTTTGAAATTCTGAGAATTTGAAAGAAGTAGGATATTAGTTTTTTCTTCATTGTCCTGTTAATAATCAGATTGATTTCTTTACGCACATTTTTTTGGGAACAATGCGCCAGATTCCGTCGACACACTGTAATATTTTTTTTTTATGCAGGTCCTAATGGTTCTTCTCTCAGTCTTTATCAACTTGTCCATATTCTTTTTAGTTTTTTATTCGGAACAAGATTTCACAGACGTTCGTTGTCTCTGAAAGAGCTACTGTTTTTCTAATGACAGATTTTGTGTTTAAAGATAATAATTTTTTAGTTGTAAGGTGAGTACCTTAATCCTTGAGCTTGTTTCACCTTGGTTTTTCTGTTTGCTCATGCGGTGCTATCGTTTAAATTGTGTGTTATAATGTCTCCTATGTATACTTATTTATTCTTTTTTTTATTAATAAATTTATCTAAAATGTGGTCTTAGTAGAAAAATAAATAGTGATATGGTAAAAATTGTTTATCATAAAATGTTTTCTCCAAAAGATGACACCTTTACAGGTAAACACTGTTTTCAGTTTGATATTTGTAAAAAATATACCGGTAATGAAACTAATTTCGAAAACGAAAGATAATAATTTAATTAACTAAGTAGATACGTCCGTTGAGTGTTTCTTTTCAGCCTTCGTTTCGTACCACTGTTGTTCACTGAATAGATTGTCAAATAATTTTTTTGTGAAATTCAATCCGTTTCTCGTATATTAAACTAATTTTTTTCTTTGACTACTGAATTAGCAAAATCTTTGTAAATGTCTTTTGTTCCTCATGTAGCAAGGTGCAACTGTTAAAATTCAAGAGAACTTTTGACTAAGAACGCTGAATAATTTTAATATTTGAGTAACTGGATGCGCCTCATTTACTAGATACTTTAAGTCCAAACCGATCACAAAAATGTTATAAACATCAAGAGATTGTTTTTAAGCGATTATTTAGGTTTCGATCCGAGTAACCAAGAAATTGTTTAAGTTTGTTAAGTTTAGCTGTTTTAGTTTCTGCTGAATATATTTTTTCCAATTTAGGTTGCTGCCTAGAGGTAAGCAGAGATACTTAGCTGTACCTCTCTTATATATTAAAAATATATGTGTGAAAGAAATTTGATGGTGAAGTAATATATGTGGTTTTTATTTTGTTTGTCTTTAAAAAACATTTTTCTGCCTCGGCAGGGTCTTTGTGTACTGCGAGAATGGCTGTGTCGTAACTTTGCAAAGATAGCATGTAATTTAAATGTACAAATTATTAAAATATTTCAAATAATTTTATTTATTTAGTGGTTTTATTTATTAACTATGGCTTAAAAAAAAAGGATTTAAAGATAAATTGTTATAACAATTCTGTGCTCATTCTTTTATTGGAGTACTGTTGGATATACAATATATTTTTTTGTTTTTCCGTCTGATGCGCACACGATTAAATCGGAAGGTGTTTCGACGCGTGAGGTGGCCGCACACAGCTGTCCATGTGAGAAACATAACTTTTCAAATTTAATCCGCAAACTTGTGTCGATTGTCGCTGTGGTTTGTTGATGGTCATATTATAATTATAATACATATATATCATTCAGGAAACAAAAACATCAGTTTTTTTGTCCTTTGTTTCAAACAACTGTATTTTAAAAGTCGAACATCTGAATTTTTTGAAAGCACAAAAACAACATTAAAACCCCTTAATTTCTTTCTAATGATCAGATTAAGGTTTTTAAAACCTTAATACATGCTCCCAGAAACCTATTAATCTACAGTTAAAATTTTATTTAAATCGGTAAAAGAGTTTAAGAATGCATAAGGAACAAACAAACATTCGTTTATTCTATAAATTAAATAGATTTTGACTTTTATTCTGTTTTATAATTATTAACTCTATTAATATTATGACAAGTAATTACTGTCGTACCAATAATATTATGTTTAAACGACTATCAAATATATTGAATAACAGATCTGTGTTTTTATTTTCATACGACTACTAAATATTATTATTATTATTTTACTAAAAATAATTAAAACAGAGCTTTTTCGTTTAACTTTTTCGTTTATCTTTGATTTATAAATTGATTTCACATAAAGTAGAAACTAATTAAAAATAAAAAGATCAATTTTTTAATTACCTGTAATTTTTTTAAGTACAAAGCAATTTAATACTGATTTATCATCATATTCTGTTGCAAACTCTGTTGCGAAGCTTAAATTAAACAGCTATAACATTGCAGTGCGATTCAGTAAGTTTGCTCATGATCCATACAATGTAGTCTATATTATACAATTTACTATGTACACTGTACATAATTATTAGATTCTTGGTGGTGATGATGTGGTTGACGATGATCAGAGCTGTAATAATGCAAAATGAATAGTGGACTTGGCATTCATGAACATCAAATTCAATCAGATCCCGTCACCTAGTAACAAAGCAACATGATTAATGGTTGACACAGGCTTTCCATTTTGGAATACGATCAAGTACTATCTGCTCTGTAATATGTGAGTCTCCCTGATACTCCCTGAATCATAATGTATTCTGTTCGGAAATATTTGAGAATCTTATTCATCTTTTATCGAAAATTCTGTACATTAAAATTACAGCATCTTTAGACTATATAATGTTTTCTTAATAAATTTAATTTTTTAATTTTTAAAAATATTCTTGTAATTTTTATTTAAGTTATTCCATTAATCTATTTATTAAAACCATAAGTGTTTTAAAAGGCCTAATTGTAAAAATAATGTGTTGTTTAAGTCATCAGCCGAAAGGCTGAATTGAACCTCTAGATTTTTTACTTCGTTAAACGTGGATTCAGGTGGTTTACCGAGCCTATCTTACTGAGTGATAAATTATGCCTATCAGCATGCCAGGCCCCCTGAAAAGTATCTCCTTTCCACCCTGCAAATGTCACCTTCACATCATTCACTACAGGGTTTGGCTGTATAATGAAATTCATTACTCTCGGAGGAGATAACGCTGACTAGTGTATTTTACACCGCTACCTTTTCTGTTGTTAAATATGTCAATCACATAATTGGCTGTTCATGTGATAAGAAACAGAACTATTTTTTTGTAGCTTAGGAACTAGCAGATTGAGTGTAAATAATTTAACACTACAACTGCCTGTTATAGGCAAGTACAAATTATTAAAATCATGAAATCGTAAGCAATAAGATAAATTTGTATTTTACATAGACTAATAAATTCAGAAACTGGAACTAAAAACAAATTTTAAACAAGAATTCATTGATCTTTGTAGGTGAAAATGAAAATTTTTGCAAAACATAAGAAAGTGGAAAAATTAAAATGGAAAAGTGTAAAGTTTAAAAAAAAAATTCTAATAAGTTTTCCTTTCCCGATATTAACCCCCAACCGCCTCCAGTTATAGACTTACGACTGCAACTAGTAATTATTTTATAATGTCACTCACACTGGGTTTTAGCAACACATTAAGAATTTAAATCTAACTTAATCTGATTTAGGCCTATATTTAAACAACACTTTGGTAAATGTGACGTAATCTTACAGGGTTTTTAGTTTTTCTCATTAGGCTATGTTTAGTAACATATTCATAACTTAACTCTTTTATCTATATTTTTAATTTTATTAATAACTTTAATCTGAAAACGGAAAATGAAAATAAAATGACGTAAACTTACTATTTAGTGCATTCTTGCATCATACGATGGATTTTATTATACTTATATGGGTTACTTTATTAAACAAAACTAAACAGAAGTCCCGTGTTTGATTCCTTACTAGGGTTTAGAAATAATTGCATATGTGAAAACACACCGTTCCATTTTATTAACCTTTCAATCCTAAATTCTTAAATAAGAAAATTAAACAAATAATGCAAGAACAGAACTTAAAATAACAGCTATTAAATAACCTACTAATGCCATCTAGATTGAATTACTTTCAGTCTAAAATTATGTTGATTAAAAATAAGAAAAACATTTTGTGTCGCATAATAGAGAAAAATGTCTGAACATGCTTCGTAAATAATAGTATACTGCTCAGAATTAAAATTAAAATCACAGTGGATGTCACTGTTGCGGGCATACCAAAGAACGTTTAGAAAAATTTAATGTGCGCAAATAAAGTCGGAATACGAATCTTATATTGACAAAACAGTGATTCTTGAACAACAAACAAAAAATATCAATCAATAAATCTCTGAAAATACAGAAATAAAACAGGGTACTGAGATGTAAATATTTAAGTAAAATAATAATACTAAATATTCAAGTAAAATTCAGCATGAAAGACAGAATAGACCCATCAGAGAGCTGGGATTCGACCTGTTATTCATTAAATTATAAAATCAACCACGTTTTGAACACTTACACCAAAAGGGTGAATTCGGGATCCCTAAAATATATTATTACCTCGCTACCTACAAGACGATCTGCTTGCATTTTCTATGAGCAACATTTTCTCTAGGAAAAGTTAAGGGTGTAACCATTAAACGTTATCTTACAAAAGATAGAAAAACGGTAATCAATTCAAACCAATAAATAATCTGAACCTTCCCAAAGTTCTGAAATTCTGAAAATCTACATTAGTATTTTAGAATGATATTTAGAAAAGCAATGTGTGGGGTCAAACCGGAAAGACCGGGAAAAACAATAAACGGTTAAGTTAATCCCTTGTCTGAGGTTAGCAATAAGCTCGCTTGTAGTACAGACGCAATTAATAGTTTATATAATTTAATATGTTTTGTATAAATTTTTCTAAAAAAGAAATAGAATATAAAAAAGAAATTTTTCTTAAAATTCTATTAAAATATCTGTACGGACATCTCATATGAGTATTTTAGAAGTGAATTTCTTATTATTATATTTTTATTGTTCAATAAAAGAAGAAATTTCTGGCAACGAAGGCTTTACAAAGATAAAATATGAAAGATGAATAGGGAAAGTTATAAAAAGCTGGAATTTTTATTATTAAAATAGAAATGTAATATAAATACAATATTTTAAGAAAACAGTAAAATTCACTACTGAAATTAGAACAGTAATAAGTATTGTAATTACAGCTAACACTTATAAAGCCCTTAAAGTTGTATCATCAAATTTAATGCGTTCTTCATTGCTATACCTACTATTAAGAGTTAAAAAGAAAACAGGAAAAGTAGTTTCACAATGTAATTAAATTTTGAACGTCCAAAATTATTTCGGGTACATCATTTTCATTTCATGACGTACATACTAAAAATATGTGAAGAAATTCAAATTAATTATTTCACTGTTAAAAAAAGTTTTTTTTTTGCTTCTATGACTGCATTGGATCACTTAAGTTAGTTTTGGGTTGTCTTGGTTTCTTCTGGGTTTTCCTTAATTTCTTTTCCCAGTATTTTTTTATTCTTTTAGTTTTTTTCTGTCTTTCCTCACCTGGATAAACACTACTCAGTAGTTTTCTTGTTTCAACATTACATAAGTGTTAAGTTTTGTCATTAACTACTTGTTTGTATTTTAAATATTTTCTTTTATGTCGCTTATTCTTAGTTCAAATTCTGTTAAATATTCTTTAAATTCTTTATCTATTTGATGTTTGAGTTTTTGGAGTTACTCAGTTTTTCCACTATCGCCCTGGGTAGGCCTATTCTGTTTTCTGATGTTCTGAGTATAAAATTTATACTCATAAAATTTATACGTATGCCTTATTAGGTGGTATTATATTTAAACACAATAACTGTTCTAAATTATTGTTATTTTGTAATAATTATTTATTTGAAATGGTTGCTTGGGTACATAGTCAAAATATCTATTTTAATGTGGAAAATGGAAAAATAATAATCGATTTAATAAAGTAGTCTTTATTTCTACTAGGAAATAGAACTCATAACAGACGCAATGAGAGAAAGGAAGATCTCTTTATTTGAACATTTAATGTTCAAATAAAGAGATCTTCCTTTCTCTCATTGCGTCTGTTATGAGTTCTATTTCCTAGTAGAAATAAAGACTACTTTATTAAATCGATTATTATTTTTCCATTTTCCACATTAAAATAGATATTTTGACTATGTACCCAAGCAACCATTTCAAATAAATAATTATTACAAAATAACAATAATTTAGAACAGTTATTGTGTTTAAATATAATACCACCTAATAAGGCATACGTAGCTCATTCTTGGTGTTAACAGATAATAAATCAGCAATTTACATGATACAAAAAATTTTCATTTCAATTTTATTTCATTTTTGTTAATAAATTCAATAAAATTTTATAAAAAAATTATTGAAAAATTTTCAATCAATTTTAACTAATATAATTTTAACCATAAACATTTATTAAAACTAAATTTTAAATTTTACACTTCCCACTATGTGATAAAATTTTAATTAAGTCTTCCGTTTTATGGTCAATAAAACTTTAATTAGGCCTATATACAACTAATTTGTTATTATTAAATACGTATTTGATCAATTGTCGCACTGAATGACTATAATAATAAATTATATTAATGGAATGCATTGAATTATAAAATAATTACATTTCGAGGATGTTATTATTGAATATTACTGTAATAATACATTTGAGTTGATAGGCGCTTCAGTTGACTAAATGAATTAAATTCATGTAATTAAATTGTAATTACTGTATGTGTCCGATTTTATAACGACTGACAATTTAATTAATAGTAATATAAAACAATAAATTTTCGACATAGATATTACGTGCTACCTTTATACACAATAATGTCTAAATTAACATTTCACAAGCTACAGTAATTACTCACAATTATTATAACTTAGCATTGAACCTAGTTTAATGGGCGCTGGTGTACGAAAAAATATCAAGTTTTAGGATTTACGCTGACGTGTGAAATTCCTTCTTTAAAATTGTAAAAATCACACAATTTAAAAATAAAAATAAATATTTTTTCTGAGGTGTAACAGAGTTCTTGAATTTGTCATTTACTTCGTTTATTAGCTGTAGCATTTGACAAAAATGTATTATTCTTTAAGAAATATATTTTATATTTATAATACACCAGGTTTTTTTAATGTTAATGTCGTCACCACAAGTCAGTTTGAACACCTCACTTTTGGAGACGAAGGTATCATGGTTCTTATCCTGCATACCAAGATGATGCATTACTCTCAACTCAAAATGTGGACAGATATTAGGCAGGGGTTATCAGTATACGTTTATGGTTGGGGTTAAATTAATCATATTTTCTCTGGAATGATCGGCCTGAGGTGGAATTACACCTCATTTACAATTCATACACATCATCTCATCTCATTGGGTCATGGGTTTATTATTGTTCTTGGGGAGATTGCAAGGTACACACATTAGGGATTAAAAAGTGTAATATAAGTACCTATCGCTCAACTTGATTTTATGCTTTGTAATAAAAAGCTACAGCTGATACATTATTTTTTAGTGGTGTGTGTGTTTTTTTATCTTTTGATCAAAATATTATTTTATACATCTAAACTTGAATGCTATTTTTCAAAAAATGTGTATCTTTTAACTTCAGGTAATGCAATTAGTAGGCCTATTTCAGATTACTTGAAAATTTCAATACATAATCCGTTTTAATATTTTTTCCGCTTGGTGAACAGTATTTATTAAAAATTAAAATTACAGGCTTATTAGTAAAAGAATGTGCAAAAAATAATTATGTTAACAAGAGACAAACCAATACGAAGTTTCGTTTAAAAAAGAATTAGGGAGTTATCTCAAAAATTGTTTTTAGATATAGGACTATAAGTCCTACCTTTTTTTATCCGAGGCGGCGAGAAAAACTCATGTTCACTCCCTCACAATTGGGGAAGAGAAAGTAGTGCTGGACTCGATTGAGGCGTTCTCGTTCAGTCTCAAGGAGACCGCAACCGCCTAACAACCAAAAACCCGCCGCCTGGCCATTTGATCCGACATCAGCAAACAACTATCCACCTCCCTCGGAAATGTTTAGTAACATAAAAGGTATAGAACGCACTATTCATCTTAATCATTCTTTTAGCAAGTTAAAAAATATCCCGAATAAAAGTAAGTAAATTTTTGTAATTAATATTTCTGGTGGCATTGTTTTAAATTGTCATTTATCATTCTCCTTTGTCCGTCATACTCAGATGTCAGAAACTACAAGAGATAGAAACAAACGATTTTCAGATTCATAATTTATAAAAAAGTTAGTGAACCTGGATTAAGTTTGAAGTTGCGGTTTTGACCAAAACCGGCCCAAAACCGGAAGCCAATAAATCAAAGTCAGAAACTACAAGAGATAGCAACAAACGGTTTTTGGAGTCGTAATCCACACAAAAAGGCTTGAAGTTTTGGAAGTTATGGTTTCAACCAAAAATGGCTCAAAACCGGAAGTCAAGAAAAAAAAATGGAATTTCGAAAAAAATATATATAGTGTCATTCAATTCCTCTTGAAGAGTAGACACAGAAATCATTAATGGGTTTTGCCATAAGTCAAAATTAAACCTTTTAAAAATGGCCATCATCTCATGAATAGGTTTTTAATTATGCATTATTGAGATTAATTATTATTAATTATTTTACTTCAGCACCTGTTAAGTCTAAAAATAAAATTATTGTTTTTTAGTAAAGTATGTTTTTTATCAGACATTAAGACGATAAAAGTTTTAAACATTTTTTTTTAAATTTACCTGTCTAAAAACAAGATAATAATTCTACATTATACTTTTTTCTTAATAATTTTAAGGAGCCTCACGATGGTTGACATGGAAAATACACGTCAATTATAAGCAAAAATGACTAAAGGATAGACTAACAGTTATACAAACTTTTACCAAGCGATCAGTATTACCCTTGACTTTGAAACTCTTAACTTAAAAATCTTCAACCGATTTGGGTGTCCGGTAGCCATATTTATGGTTCAGTAAATGCATCAGTCATTTCACGATACAGCTTTTACAAAGTTAATGCTTGTGATTCATTAGGTAATAGGAAAAATTTTTGATGCCACTTGGTTTGTTATAAATTGTGAAATCAACGAATATTGCCATCTAAATCTAAACTCGTCGATAAAAACTTTTTTACAAATATTGTTTTTATGACCAATAAGTTCTCACAAAATATGCCTAGATTTATGTGTGCTGTAAATTTTATATGTGTTTGTAAGTTTCCTTTAATTTTCATTTAATTAATATTTAATGTGATTTTAAAGTAAATGCGCAAATGAATTAAGGATACTAGTATCAATTGATACTAGCAAATTCTACTAGCAATTAAAATGATACTAGCAATTGGAACTGCAGCAGATTCCACTTGCTGCAGTCTATATTGCAGGGAAAGGTATCAGGTAGAAGAAGTGTGGGTAGAAGAAGATTCTCGTGGTTGAAGAATCTCAGAACATGGTTTTCGAAGACGTCCACCGAACTATTCCGTGCGGCAGTAGATAGAGTATTCATAGCCAGGATGATAGCCAACGTCCGGAACGGACTGGCACGATAAGAAGAAGAAGTATCAATTGAACGTTTTATAACCAGAGCATAATATTATAATCACAATAGAATAAACAATGTATTTCTTTCTTACTTCCTCTTTCCTATAAGAATATGAAATAGGAAGGAAAGTATTTTTTTCATGTCGATTTTTCAAAATCGAGTTTTCATCAGATGTACACATTTTCAGACCTCCTGAACCCAAAGAACATGTTTTTAGCGGTTGGTTTGGGTGTCTGTGTGTGAACTGAATATCCCAAGAACAAAACATCGTACGAAACTTGAAACTTGAATTTATAGATATTACAAGAAAACCCAACTTGAACATTTTAATCAAAGTCAGTTAACCGGAATTAGTAGTTTATTCGTGTAGTTTTTCACTTTTTTGTGATTTTCTCAAAATCGGCTTCTATGATATTTTTTTATAATCGCCTCATTTACAACTTCTTTTACGTTCTACAGGAAAAGATAGGAGTTATGTTTGCTGAAATTCTTAGAGAAGCTGTTATCTTGTAGAAAAAGTTTTTTTTTTAAGATTGCGGCCTGAATATGCATTTCAGGGCAAAGAGTATAATAAGAGTTATAGACAATTTAAAAATCTACAACTTTTTTTCAAAAATTTCTTTGTATAACGCTTAGTTTAGCGGTAATTTGTGATTTTATGTTTTTTCTTCACAAAAATCTGTAAAACAACGATTTTTTTAAGATTTCAGGATTTTACGACAAATGTGTAAAAAACAATTATAGAAAATTAAAAGCTCCACAACTTTTGTTATAAGCATTTTTCTCTACAGAGCCTAGTTTAGCGTAAAAGAGTGGTTTTCCCTAATATTAGGCCAAACTAAGGTTGGTTTTCATTTTTCATCATTCTCATGATTGAAAAGGTTATGTTTTTTGAGGTTATTTTTTGTGTATTTCTAATGTTTTATCACTAATGTTAGTGATATTGTTAGGTTATATTGTTCATTATTTGCGTTGACAAGAGAAAATTGTGAAGTGTTTATATCATATTTTTTATGTGTGATTGTTTAGCAACTTACATCAGTTATAATGCACATGATGAAGGATGACAGATGAAAATGAGCGATGAAATGCGTAGAATTGAGTACCGGAATATAAAGGATCATTGATTTTTTTATGTTAAATTTTATTGGTGTACGTAACAATTTGAATAATAGTACTTTCTGTATCTTAAACTGAACATGTAAAATATGTAAATTTTTTAACGATTGAATAGCTAAATATAACGTTGGACGGAGAAGTCTATACAATAAATTACAATACGGTTTTTTATATTTTCATTTTACATTATCTCTAGAAACAAAATACATAAAAGTAAGACTATAGGTAGGAAGTGCAATGGAAGATTTCTTAGGAAGAAAGAAAAAAATCAGAAAAACAACACCCCGTAAGCAAACAATATAATAGAAACATCGAAAGGGAATGAAATTACTCCGAGGTAAAGATGGAAATTTATGGGAAGGATAAACCGATACGAAAAGACCTCCGGGCAGTGGACCTTTCTCCGCAAAAAAACTTTACTCTACAGCTCTGTTATAAATAGCTACCAATAAAAGCGAAGAATAAAAGGGTTACTGGGAACGAAGAATAAAAGCTGATATTTACTGTGACTGCACGGTTAAGTTTAGAACGAGTGATGAAGTGGCCTGTTCAACAATTTAAATTTCACCGAATTCTTCCTCTAAATTATCAATACAACACAGAAAAAGGCCTACCTAAAAAATTCATGCCGATCTTGTCAATTGAATTAAAATCTGAAATATTTCTCTCTATATAGATTATGAATGTAAAAGAAACAAATGAAAATCTATCGTCCTTTACTTCTATCCAACAAAATCCTTTTTCTCCTTAACTCAGCATAATATTTAAACGCTTTAAAAACTATCCCAAGGATTTCCCTTCAGAAAAATAATGATGCGTGTATATACGATAACAAAGAAGCATAAAAGAAAATGTAGTTTATAAGGAGAAAGGAATAGAGCAAGAAAAAGAAGTAGAAAGGAAAATAATGGGTATTGTTATTACTTTGAAACACAAATAACTATTATCTTGTTTAAAACTGATAACACAAAATAAACTACTCAGTTTTGATCATCTGATTCGATGCGAATAAGTTTTCACGTCATTAAAGTTCTTTATAATGTCCAAGGAAAACTGAAATCATGGTGCCTTTTAGGATCCGTACTTATAGATAATTGAACCGTCTTTTCTGAATTTATCACAGAAAGCAATAACATTATTTTCAATGTTGTACGAATAATATATTTCTTTCTATACATTTAAAACTTTTCCTTTACTCAGAAATATCGTAAATCTGTCTACTTTTTTGAGTTTTCCAATAATTTTATGTGACAGTATTTTATGTCCAAGTTTTTTTAAACAAGAATGAAAACCTGTGTCTATGTCGCAACTCTCAAATTAATTTATCAGATTTCGTTTCCATCAAATACAGTAATTAGGTAAAAAGTCACTTGTAGGCTTACGTGGTTTTGTCTTTCTAGATACAATACTGTGCACTAAGTGATATAATCCCTTATGTGATTAAAAATTATTTGACGGGCGTTGTGAATTTTATTGCCAGAAGAAAAGATACCTGTGGTTCATTCTCTAGAATATATTAGGGTGTTATTCGCTAATCAGTTCAAAAAACCCTGCTCAATTTCCGGTTTATAAGTTATACAGTTGTAGTTCCTGCAACTATAGTTTTTATAGTTCATTTATCCAGTACTGAACGTAAGCCTTTTCTCATTTCTACGTATTTCCCTGTTTCTTGCGTGCCGTGTCCTGTCAAATCCCACCACTATCTTGTTGTCATCTCCCCATCGCATCTGTGGGGTCGTCCTCTCCATTGTTTCTGTTCATGGTCTTCATTTTTTAATAACACTATTCCATCTACAATCCATGTGTCTCTTATCATGACCAACCCATTATTATATTTATTTTTGAATCAAAAATGATTTACATAATTAACATAATTTCGGGTGTTCAATGTAGTGTTGTTATTGTTAATCGTACAGAAAACTGTACGATTAAACAATATTCGTTTGGGTTCGGTGTCGCTTAAAATCTTGCCATGGCTCTACATCCATATCATAGATTAATAATTGTTTGGAGAGGTTATTTAGTTACTTTAGAATGGCGCTGTTATTTAGTGTACTGCTTAGTCTTAAGAATTTTGATTAAAAGGGCTTGATCGATTTTAGGTTACTCTCTGCTACTGCTTTTTAAAGCAGCAACAGAGTGAAAGAATTCTTTTTTTTTTGTCTTTCGTTTCTTAAGGTGCTGATCCACTCAATAAAGAGTTTGGAAAACTTTTCAATTAATTAACATTATTAGCACTAAATTAATTTCAATCGAAGGTTAATGAAGCAAATAAGTAGTTTTTGAGAGCGGTTTAGTTCTGAATTTTTGTACACAGATAATGCTTACTTGTAAATTGTTTGTCAAACTAAATACAAGGCAACTCATAACTCTCAACTTAAAATGTGGGTAGTAGATTGTAGCAGTGGTTAAATTCGTTCCATGTACTGGAAGGGTTACTGCTACAAGATACCGGAAGTTGTTGGCATTCTCGGTTGAATTTGCACATCAAAGAATATTCTCAATAAATTACTTTTTGATTACAACAAAAAATTGTTATTTTACAAAATTGATGTTTTAATCAATGCATTAAGGGAGGAGTCTACTCAAAAAAAATTTTTTATTCCCTTTAGATAAGTAATCTGTTTGTTTTGCAAGTAAATAAACATTAAATTTTAAATTTTTTCATATAAAAAAATGTTAATTTTGTTTACTACAACCCCAAATATAAGGGGCGGAAGGGGGGAAAATCATATCTTCGTTATTTGCTTATAACTTAGTTAATTTTATAGGTACAGAACGCACTCTGATATTGAATAATCAGAAAATTATGCTCATTTTTTTAAGGTTCGATTTATACATTTAACTTTACAATGGAGATAAAATTATTTTTTTAAATATTTTCCCCCAAAAATACTGATAACGCCATTATTTTTTATTTTTTAAAAACTCCTACAATAAGTTTCAACATGGCCAACCTACAAAATAAAAGAGCAATAAATTCTGAATACAGTAAAAAAGATCATCAAGATAGCATTTATATAAAGAAAGTTATAAGGATTTTATCATGAAGAAAACCTGAAATACTAAATGCTGAGAAAATTGAATGTAAAGTTTCACTTACAATTACACTTACACTTACACCGATTATGTTAAATAATTTTTTACAAATTTCTAGTTATCGTACATAAAAAACAAAATATATAGCTGGATTCAGAAAACTCTAAATTTTATAATCAACAAAAATATTTTTTTTATTTTTTTATTTGTTGTGATAAAACTGGGTAGAATCCCCCCTTAAAGGAATTTTATTCAAATACCATAATCTATATCTGTTCAATTTTCAAACAAGTTTAAAAGGTGATCGCAGCAAATTTAATGCATATTTAATCCTAGGTTTTTTAAATGTACTAAAAATTTCAAATAAAATTTACAGTGAAAAATTTAATTAGTGATCTCACAAAATATATTTCCTGTTCTCAAATTTTAAATTATTAAAAGTTTCAATAGTTAAAATTTTTAGCAGATTATAATATTTCGTGTTCAAATTTAAATTTGATGAATTACATAGTAATAAAATAATTTATATAAACTTTACAAGCTATCTAAGTAAGAGGAGACTACGAATAAGGGTTGTGTAAAACTCTGATAATAAAAGCACTTTGTAAATGTCCTTCCTCTATCACTGTTATAACAAAATTATTTGCTGAAAATTTTCTAGTGTAATCTTTGAAATAGAAATTTAAAATAGATTAACTTTTTTTGAAAAAAAAATTATATTTTTTACGGTTTTTAATTTAAATCTGAATAGGGGCTACATTACATAAACTTTGATTAAAAAAGCTAATTTGAATTCAATTGGTGCTTTCAACGTTGCCGGCTAGAATATTATAAAATATTGTAACGGAATAATGAAATAATTGAGTTTTGCAATTTTGCTAAAATCTGGATAATTAGAACTGTTTTCCAACAGTTACGAAACGCGTTCTCAATGCATTTCTATATTAAAATTGTATACAATGTATTACAGGTAAATCATGTCAGTAACCGCTCTTTATTTAGTTATGCCAATTTTTTTCAATAAGTTTAATATTTTTAAACCATTATTTTGCACTTTTTTCTGTTTATTCTTGTCAGAGGCTTTAAAATAACACAAAAATTTGTGATAACTTTTTGCGAAATTTGATTATTAACCTTTCTTGTAATCTTTATTGTAATTACTGTATGACTACAATCTATCACAATTGTGATCATCATCAGTTGATCCCTTTATAAATTTAATTTTAATTTAGTCAAAAGTAATATTCATTTATTTATACGTTTTTCACTCAGTTTGTTTTCTCGAATAGGGCCAATTTTAGACAACGTGAGGTGAATTTAGACGTTTCTGGAAGCTCTTTTTGCAGCCCAAATTCTCAGGATTCACTCGCTGTAGGCTTTTCTCCTTTCTTCTTTCCACTAGTTGTTCTGTTTCTACATTTCATGGAAGCCCTAAAAGTCCTTAGTAAGTTATTTGAATTTGGTTGGGTTCATTAAGTTGAGTATCGTTTTTTCACTCTATTTAGTAAGTTGGTTATATATTTATTTTTATGTTTTAAATACAGCAAAGATTACAATCTATTCTTACGCAAAATAATAGCAAATGAGTTAGCTTTTTACATGATATGACTGAAGAAAACCTTCCACATTTCTCCTTCCACATTTCGGTGCGGTTTTTCCTTACTCTTTGACGTATTTTAGAAAGTACCTCAAGGTACTAATATTGATTAATTGTTTGACCTTCAGGAACCCAGTGAAGGTACACAATCCCAAGGACATAAAAAATCATCATTGCTTTAAATTTTGATTGTCTTACTCATTCAAGCTTTTTTGGTTCTCGGTGAGATTTGGCTCTTCCAGTGCATGGATTGGCGCTTCATTTTCGGATCATAAGTAAAAAACCACGTTTAATCACATGTTATTATCTTCTACCTGTTTCTTAAGGTGAAATCTACATTAAAAGGGACAAGATTTGAGTCTGTGGAAGCTGTAAAAGAGAATGCGTCACGTGTCTTGTAAGAGCTGACCGAAGATAACTTCCAGCACTGTTTCAACAATGGAAAATTTGCATGGGGCGTTGTAGGGATAGAGAAGAATTGTATATCGAGTGTGACAATAATTTATTATGTATAAAATTAAAATTAAATTTTTTACAACGTCAGTATCGTTATTTAATAGCCACACCTCGTATGTTGTTTTTTGTGTACCAATACGGTGCTGTGATAGTTCTGAGTAGTTTAGACTAAAACCTTTGCAGGGTTTCTATGTTGGTTTGACTTGCCAATCCTCATAATTAGATTCCCTAAGTCCACATTGGTATTAAAATTGGTTTTGATAATAGCAATTTATTTTTCTATGAATTATTAGCACTGTGCTGGAAGCAGATTATACATATGTGATCAACATTTTATGCTTGTATACTCGTAATTGTCAATTTATAGTTTAACACTTTAAAAAATCTATATAACTCAATATATTCAATTCAGAATCATGTCAAACTGACTGAATTGTAAATTTTCTTAGCCTGAACTCATATAGGGCCTAACGCTCAGACGTTAATGATAAGTAAATAATGTTAACATAAATATCCGCAATTTGATTCACTTCTATTCGTTTGCACTATTTATCTGTTTATTATATTTTACGTCAAACAGTGAGTTCTGTTTTAAATTCTTACAGTTGAGGTAAAAAAATAAGGTCTGCACGAAAACCAAAATAATTTCTATATTTATTTTGTAGGCCTATTAATTAAAAAATATAGGCCAACTTATTGTACATAATTATCAAAAGATTATACATATAATGTTCAGGTACTTAGTAGGCTAATGAGTAGTACTTAAGTTACTGAGTTGAACGTTCATACTTCAATGAAAACAGTAAACATAATTACTCATTCAAATATAAATTCAAAGATCAGTTTGAGAAAAGGATTGTAATAAGACAAGTTAAATTTGGAGCAAATGCACAGAAACAATTGTTGCAAATACTTTAAGTATTTTAGTTGGTATAGTGTGTTTAAAATATTGCATATTGGTTAAAAATGAAACTGTAGATCGGAAATTGAGTTGAAATGTAAAATTACACCAGATAGCATAACATAGATAGAAACATAAACATTTTCGATCGTTCAATCTGAACATGAACAGAATGGAAAACCGAAGCATCAGTTTCATGAAAAATAAGTAAAATAAAAGTCTTCTTCTTCTTCTTCTTCACTTCCAAGGATTAGGTTTCTTGAACCTGTTCCGGTACCCATCTGTTCCTCGGTCGTCCTATATCTCTTCTTCCTGTAGGTTTGTAGTTTCTGGCGGCTTTTGGTATTCTCTCGCCTGGCATGCGATTCAAATGGCTGCACCATCTGTTCCTGTTCTGCTTGATTCTGTCTAGCAACGGTAAAGCATTCAGTGTTTTTCTAATTTCTTCATTTCGTAGCCTATCTCTTCGGCTGCATCCATATACACTTCGTAAGAATCTCATTTCTGCAGCCTGGATTTTGCTGTCTACCTTTTTCGTATGTATCCAGGACTCACTGCCATACATCAAAGTAGGGACAGCAATTGTATCGTAAAACTTAAGTCTCGTATCTTTTCTTGTTTTCCGTTTCAGATGTTTATGTATATTACCACAAATGCTTTGAAATTTAGATAGTTTGTAAAGCACATCTTTGTCAAAGTCATACGAAACATCATTACCAAGATATTTGAAATGAGAGACTTGTTCAAGCACTCTTCCTCCTAATTCTATTTTAGTTCTTACGGTGTATTTTCCTTTAAATGCCATAGTTTTAGTTTTTGTCTGCGATATTTTCAAATTATATTTCTCAGACATTTTGTCCAACCTAAAAACCGCTTTCTGTAACTTGTCTTCGCTTTGTTGTATTAATACCAAGTCATCTGCATAGATCATGTGATTGAGCTTCATCTGTTCTGAGAGTTGTATTCCTGAATTAATGCCTATTTTCCATGTTTGCAACATGTCGTCTATATATATGTTAAATAAAGTCGGCGACATACTGCAGCCCTGTCGAATTCCCTTATTTACCAAGATGGCTTCTGTTACCTTATCATTTACTTGCAGACGGATTGTTGTCCCCTCATACAATCCCTTCATAACTTGAATAATATGCTTTGGGTATCCTTTAGATTCAAGTATAGACCATAAGAGATTACGATTGACAGAGTCGAACGCCTTCATAAAGTCTATAAATGCTAGATGAGTTTCAAGGTTAAACTCTCGTCTTTTTGATATAATTTGGTTCATGGTAAAAATTGCATCTGAGCATGACCTTCCTTTTCTGAAACCCATCTGTTCCTCTGAAATCAAACTATCCACAATCCTCCTTAGTCTTGAATTGATTATTCTTGCATATACTTTATAGGTGGTGTCCAGCAAACTGATACCTCTGTAATTATTTGGGTCCGTTCTACCCCCTTTTTTATAGAGGGAAATAACCTTTGCTTCTAACCATTCTTTGGGAACTATGTGATATTTCCAACACATATTAAAGAAATGTAAAATTCGCAGGTGTAGCAACAACCCTCCACACTTTAATAATTCCGCGTTCAGTCCATTCAATCCCGGAGCTTTCCTGTTCTTTGTGCCCTTCAATGCTTCTGATAGTTCTTCCATGGTTATCTGGTCAACACAGCATCCTTCACAGTGAGCTTCGACAGCAACTGGTTCAACATCCTCATACTATAGTTTTCTATAATGTTCTACCCATTCCTCTGTACTTATGCAGTTTACTCTAATCGAGTCTCTTTCAGTTTTGTTGATACCTTCATTACTTTATATGCTAGCGATTGCCTTCCATGTAAGTCATGTTCAATAGTCCCAATGAATGTATCCCAAGATTGTTGATGGGCTCTTCTTACTAATTTTGAGGCTTCATTTCTTGCTCTCTTGTATTCCTCTTTATTGTCAGGTGTTTGATTCCCTAAATAAAAGTAAAATAAAAGTAAACATTGAAAATTGTTTTTAGAAACCGGTTTAGTTAAAACACAAGTTTGTGAATTTTCGTTGAAAAGAAATTGTTGAAGTTTTGAAGAAATTGTTGAAGAAATTACTGAAGTTTCCGCCTTTACAACAACCTATTAATAAATTTACCTAATAGGTGAATAGTTCCATTTAAAATTAGTAATATGACAACTATTTCAAAAATTAAATATAAATCTGTTTAACATGTAATATAATTAATTAATTAAGAATTTTAATAATGTTCATTTGTTTAAATGAATAATACACAATTTGAACTGAGCTAGAATGAAACTAGGTACTTCAGAATCTGCCAAAGTTGAGTAGGTTAAAGTTTTATGCCAAAGACTTACTTCATTAAATATATTTTGCCCTGTTCCTGAAATTACTTCTGGTACTTACTTTTTACTTCTGGTGCTTGTAAGTAAACAACTATTTGGGTATTCGATTATCTGTCATCTGCAACGATTTGATAAAATAAATACTCGTATATACCACTCTTGCCTGTTTTTCTTAATACGTAGTTGGTTTAACATCTAGTACATTACGTTCTTGCCCATGGTACCCAGATCGTTAAACTATTTGCGCTCAATCTTCTTGTTTCAAAGCTATAAAAAATTGTTATATTTCTTATCACATGGTCAGCCATCTATATGACTAAAACATAATTACAGAAGAGGTAGATGTGTAAAAGACCTAGTTAGAGTTATCTCCTCTGAGAGTAATGAATTTCATTACACAGTTAGACCCTATGCTGAATGAAGTGAAGGTGTAATTCGCAGAGTAGAAAGTAGTTACTTTTCAGAACGCCTGGCATGCTTATGAGCATACTTTTTCACTCAGTAAGTAATTTGCTCATCCATATACAAGTCCAACAAAAGTTAATTTTATTTAGCGTCATCCACACATAAAATTAAAATTAGGTTATGGTTTTCATTATTTACAAGGGCAAGAGAAAGTTGTGCGTGCGTTTCACACCAGATTTTTTATTAATCAGTCATAATAAATTTCTAATGGAACATTTTTCCGTTGGAAAGGATATTTCTTTTATTAAATTTAACTTTGAACCGTATGAAAAGTAACATTAGAAACTGCTTTACAATTTTATGTTGACTTGTAATATATTTAATGATCGAATTTTAGTTTTGTATGTTGGTAGATTCCAAAACATTACAATTTCAAGTAATATTGAGATTTGTGGTACATTTGCTCTCATTATTTGCTCCAGCATAAATTATATCAAAATATTGCTCCAAGCAATTTTAAGTTCTTACTCTGTCAACTAGTGCTCATAGCCTAAAGATAAAGCGGTCTGTAGATCTTCAGCATGTGTATCCTATGGCAAAATTGAGAACTGACTAGTTCTCTGATGTTCTAAAACTAGTGTAACAATATTACACAGTAGTAATTTTCCTGGTTAAATAAATTGAATTCTATGTTTTATATAATAATTTGGTGAATTTTATATTTTAATGATCAAAAAATAAATAAGCGAGTAATAATAATAATAATAATAATAATAATAATAACAATAATAAAGTGTGTTTAATTACTAAAACACAAAAGTATATACATTGTTTTAAACTATTAGTTTCAGTACAATAGCGTAAAAATAATAATAAATACAAATAACATTTGACAATATCGTAAAATACAAAATAGGTATTACAAACACACATATGGCAAGACCCAAAAGGTCGCCTGGCAGGCTGGCAGCCAGAAAAAATAAGAATTATATCACCAACGAAAATATTGAATAAAATTAAAACAGTCCTCTATTGTAGTTCATCAAGTAACAAAAAAATAAATAAATAAAATAAAACATACAACTATATTTTTATACTTTTCTCTCCTATTCCTTAATTAAAACAAAAGAAAACAACAAAACATAAAAATAATACATAAAAATAATACTACATGATCCTTACTAATTAGTAGTTAAATTCCTGCACCAGTATCTTGCGGTATTTTATTGCTTCTCTGATATATGCAACTAAGCTCACCCAGTTGTCTCTATTTAGCAACCTAATAATTTCGTCTTCGCTTAGCACATCACTATTAAACCATTTTATTCTATAATTGTTCAGAATGGGACAAACTCCTAAAAAATGCACAAAGTCTTCCTCCTCATTCAAAAAAACATAACGAACATTTCCATCTATCTGGCTCTGTATTAGGTGCCTTATTCAGTGGCAGCATACCACTTCTAGCCCTAAAAATCACATTAATAAACTGCTTCTTGTGTCGGTCGGTAATGTATTGCACGTCACCTAAATCCCTATTTAATTTACTATAAAGCGAATAAATAAGCGAGTATCTTATTTAATTTTGCCGAGAAATGTATTAACTTTTGAGTTCTAAAGTAAAGGCAAAGATAAAATAGCCTAGGAGAAATTAAATTTTGATAATTTTAACAAAAAAATTTAACAAATTTTTATTATTTATTTTGTTAATATTAATTATTTAAAAACAATATTTCTTGGGCTCGGAAAAGGTTGTAAAATACATATAAATATTTGCCCATAATAGGCAGGTGGAGAGTTACATTATTTTCACTTGATCTGCTAATTCCAGGGCTACAAAAAAATAGTTCTGTGTCTTAACACATAATCAGCCAATTATGGCTGAAGCACTTAAAACAGAAAAGGTAGAGGTGGGAGAGATACTAGTCATAGGTATCTCCTCTGAGAGTAATGAATTCATTATACACCTAGACCCTGTGGTGAATGAAGTAAAGGGTAATTTGCAGGTGAAAAGTAGATGATTTTTAGTGGGTCTAGCATGCTGATAAGCAAACTTTTCCACTCAGTGAGGAAGGCAGTTGTAAATCCCTCGTTTTGCTTAGTAAAGCCTCTTGTAGTTCAAACCAGCTTTTCGGCTGATGATCTAAACAACAACAACATTTTTATCATTGATATGTAAAATATTACATATTAAAATATTACAAAACATGGTATTGGAGATGTTCTCCAGAAGAATGGTAACACCTTGGTTACCAGTAAGGATGTGGTTCGTTATTTCACTCATAAGTACATTAGAAACAAATAATTATTTAATACTACAAATCTATAATATGAGCAGTAGATACAATTATCGACCTTTTGAGATCTTTTTTGTCTCATTTCTCTGCAATAATCCATTTTCGTAAGCATTTAAAAAAATGGATCACTTTATTTTGTGAAAAGCTCATAATACGGTCAAAATTATTATCAAATGGAAAACGGGTTTCGCTCGTGGCTAGGAACAGAAAGGTATTGTTTTGCCTATTATCTTGAGTACGGTATGGATAAGAGCCGATTACTAAACGTAAAACCATTTTAAATTGTACCTTTACATTTTGTAAATAATTTAGTTTAAATTAATTTAATTATAATTTAATAGTAGTCTACATATATAATAATTATTGTACAAGTAATTTATAATGTTGTAAATTAATAATTTGATATAAATTAAAAGGAAGTTTGTTTATTATTTATCATATCCAGATACCAAAAGATCCTTAGATTAGCTAAGTGTTACAATATCATAATTTATGTTAAAACAATAATTTATCTTCTTCTTATTGTGCTCATCCGTTCCGGATGTTAGCGATAATTTATCAGTATCACAAATTATACAAAACCAAATTAATAAACTTAATTTTTATTAAAAGTAAATTAATCTATTAGTTATAAAAGGAAGAGACTGATAAAAACTGATAGTATGAAACTATCGTTTATTTTTTTGTATTTAGCATTACACAATATTAAGAAAATTTAATAACATTGAAGGAACAATAAATTAAAAATTTAAGTGGTTTATGTAGGTACCCGTTTTATTACATTTTACTATATTTAATTCAATACATAGAAGTTAATAAATGTACTTTTATTGAGTTGTTAAATTGACATTTAATTACTAACTACATTTCTGTAATAAAAGTAATAATAATATATAAAAGTTAAGTTAAAAGTTTTATTATAACTTTTGTTGTAGTAATTTGAGCTCAAAACAACAGATAACATAAATAATTACACTATTATTACTAAAAAGATAATATTATATAATATATTATTAATTCGTAACGCTTAACTCTTTAACAAGGCAATGCTCCTAGTGATCTGAATATTTGTAACCAAATTTATGGTGTAGCTAAGTCGTCAGTCATTTCACGAATATAGCGTTTCCAAAATAAACTATTTTGATTTATTACTGATTCTCCGAATCTAATAACTCTACAATTTATCACTAATTCTCCGAGTATCCAATATAATAACAGTACACGCAAGCTTACGCCATCGTTACATTTCTAAAAGTGTACCGCAGATAAAGATTGAAAATCATAATAATCCATTAGTCATGTAAGATAAATTTTTCTGATAGACCAGGAATCGCACAACGACGACCGAAACGCTGATGGAGTAGAGACATCATACATTAACTGTAATTACAAACACAAAATTAAAATTTAACACATTTTTAGTTATCTGAAGCACTATCACTAGGTGTTGTCCTCCTCAAAGCAATTAACGCATTTTTTTAGTTAATACACATTGTGAACATTTTTGCTGGTTGTATTTTGTACAGTTACAAAATAAAATAAAACAAGATAACAAAAAAATTAATTTTATCATTTTAAATGTTGTATTTATTGATCAAACATTCCTTTCCTTAATGCTTCTTTTTATTTGTATCTATTTATTTAAAATGTTAACTTAGTATCTATAACAATTTTTAATAAATTTCCGTTGCCTTGCTTAAGACAAAGTATACACCCACTACAGTGTTTTATAAGAGTATAAATAACGTAGGTACTTCTTTATAAAAATAGTATTTTAAAAACGGTACACAAGAAATTCCAAAATGTTTTCTTTTCCCTCAGTCTCAGTATTTATCCGGATATTATCATAACTGACTCAGAAATTCCACTTTAAAATTACTTAAATATTTAAGAACTCTTTGTTTTGTTTAACGTCCGGCTGCTCCGAAATTACTGCTAATGCAGACGGTGAAAGATGAAATGATTTTTTGTAACGTATTTAAGAGTTGCATACAATAAACGTTTAAGCTGGTTGTATCATACCTTGGTAAACTGTTAGATAACAAGTTAGGGACAATCAGACATGGATCACATCAAGAACAGAACAAATTTTTATATCTTTCAGGAGATGGGAAGATTCTGATGAAGTACACACTTTAAAATTTCCTCACGAGTTTGCGTACTTCTGCTAAGTATGTTTAATTTTGATATGTAGCATTGAAACTTGGACTTTCAACAGTGATGGCATGAAACGACTTGAGGCAATCGAGATTTGGTGCTACAGAAGAATGTTGAAAGTTTCTTGGATAGAAAAAGTCTGTAATTCCGAAATATTTCAACGTTTATATAAGAATATTAAATATTAGAATATTTTTACGCGTTCTGAGAAGTCTGAAATAAAAATAGTTGCCGAATATCATGCAAGGCAAAATAATAGATAAACGTAGTTCAGATCAAAAAACATTATGGCAATTAACCTTTGACATTAGTATCGTGTAGATACAATCGTTTTAGACTGCCAGGCAATAAAGAGCAAATTTTGTTCTGAAAGGACATGGTGCATAACATTAAAGAGGTATACTATATATTAAAACACCATTAACCAGAACAAACTTTTTCTACAGGCTTAAAGGAAAACCCTTTTATTTACCTCTAAAAGAAAAACTTTTTTTTTCATAAATAATTGCTAGAACAAAGTCAAAAGTTTACTATTTATAAACGTTATTTTTTAAAACCAATATGACCATACCCTGAATCTACACGATAGCAACAATTTTTAATCCATCCTGTATACATACTCAATAAAAATTCCTTCTTGGTACGTTCGCAATGAAACGTTACACAATGACTTACGCACACCATTCATAATTGACTCAGTTAAACGATACTATGAATGTTTTCATCGATAACAAGCCAGCACGAAAACGAACTCAATCAACTACTTAACAGACCGGATGACCTTCCAAGGAGGCTGAAACGAAAGTGGTACAGGGTCTTTTTGCAGTGAGCATCAATACTTATTTAGTAAACAGTAAGTATTATTCGATATCATTGAAAGAGACATAACCAGTTGGATCTCCTTCGTTATATCATTCTTGTCATTCAATATTAGTACATTTGTAGTTCATATTGTAACAAAAATAAATTTCAAAATAAAGTTAAAAAAAATATAAAGTAGAACAAAGATGTAACTTAAATGAAATTCTTTCATTAAATCCGAAGAATGGCGTATTTTATTTCATATATTTTGAAAGTTATATTCATACTGAGAATTATTTATGTATTCTCAAAGCCCATGCATTTTACGTTCGTATAAATTCAATGGGTTAAATAAAATTCAGATAAGAAGTAAACTAACGGACATAAAATATTAGTAGCTAAATAAAGAACAAAGCAAATTTAAACCGTACATCACGTTAAATTATAATACGCAGACCGGTTCCTTTTTTCATTTTTATGCCATGATGCGGTTCTCCGTAAATCGAACAGACAACTCAACTACTAGACGCTACGTGCGGTAACCCTCTCTCTACTCGCCGCGTATATCAACAACCTCACTGCAGGCTCAGCGGCCGCCCAATTTTCTGATAATCTAGAAATTTATGGAGTTTCCATCCTTTGAGGCCAGTAATTGGAAACCCTGCGGTGTGCCTGTGCCCTCACTTTCAACCGAACATAAATATTATCGGCCAGATAATAACAACGCTTTACTCAATTCAAACCAAATTGGGTGCTCTCCTCCTACCGGAGGATAATTCCTCCAGTACTAATACCTCACACTATATTGACAAAGAGTTAACCTAACCTTCATGTTTTATGAACCATAAAAGTTTATTTTATATATCTAATAAATGACACATTTCTAACATGCTTCAATACATATTGTTTTCAAGGTAAAATTTAACTTAATTAAACTATTCAAGTTACACATTTATCATTTTTTCACTCTAATTTGAAACTTAAAACAATACAAACAGAAATAAAATTACACTTCTGTAAAATTAGGTATCTATTGACACAAACACTTTCAGTTCATGCCGTTACTTTGTAGGCCGGCGTATAAGATTGTTTTTGTGCTAGAGAGAGATAATGATGGCCGGGTGAGGTACGCGGTGCAATAGTCATGCCTTTCTAATAACATAGTATTAGTATAGTAATGCTGACATGATTTTTTACACGTCATCGCACAATCAATAATTACTATGACATATTTTCTAAATTTTTTATAACTAGCTGTTTCCTTTAACTGATGTTTTTTAGGTACAGTAGTACACACGTTCTGCGGGTTGCATATACAAGTGCAATCTTATACGTCGGTATCAATACTCCTAATCTAGTACCCAGAGCTCCATCTTCTTATATGCAGTAAGTATGTACCTATTTTTTAGCAGTTGTACTAAAGAATTTTGGTGGGTGTTCAGTCGGTTATGAAATGTTGATTAAATTCGCTGATCAACTTCAAAAGGCAAGCAACTTAGGTCGTTGGGAGGATTAAATTTGTAATTTAGGAAGAGACGCAGGGAACAAACAACTTTTTTTTTAATTAGCTATCTGTTGACATTAACACTTTAGTTCATTCCGTTATTTTGTTACTCCAAATTTAGTACCCAGAGCTCCATCTTTTATGCAGTAAGTATGTATCTATTTTTTAGCTGTTGTACAAAAGAATTTGGGTGGGTATTCAGTCGATTATGAAATGTTGATTACATCCACTAAGCAAATTCAAAGGGCAAAGCAACTAAGATTGTTGAAAAAGTTAAATTTTTAATGTATGATTAGAGATATTTGTAATATTATTCTTAAAATTTAGATTGAAAAGCTTGAATTTTTGAAATATTATTTTTTGCAGCTGTGTTGAAGTGTCATTGTGTCTTCTTGTTCATGTATGTTGGTTTTGCATTAACATAAGTAAGTTGATTTGTTTGCTATGCATAATCCTGGTTGCTAACGACTACTCTGTTGATGCAATCTGAAACAAATAAATATTTTTTTAAATATTGAGAGAGATGATCGTTAAAAATATCTCTAGAAAAATTATCTGCTCTGGGAAAAGCAATTGTTATGAGCTGCAAGGCTGATTAGTAACTCTAATAAAGTCAAGATTTTTTAGACAAATACCAAGATAATTTTACA
Organism: Catonia carolina; assembly: GCA_035578175.1. Taxonomy (NCBI): domain Eukaryota; kingdom Metazoa; phylum Arthropoda; class Insecta; order Hemiptera; family Achilidae; genus Catonia; species Catonia carolina. The sequence continues at coordinate 21,106,448 of JAQMRL010000013.1, forward strand.
ATAAAACTTCCCATAAATCACTCATTTCTCATCACGAAGTTTTTATTTCAAGGGCGTCTAATTCAATTTCTAAAATTTCAGCTGAAATTCTGGCGTAAATAGGATTGAATTTGAAGAGGAACATCATACAAGATCATCTTCCCAATTCAGTAGGCCAGCTGGTGCAAATTAACATATCAAAGCAAAGACCTACGTACAGGCTGATAGATTGGGCTGGACCAAGATCTTACTTGTAAACTTACGATTTTAATAATATTACGATAAAAGAGTAACATAGTTTTGTGGGAGGAGAAAGTAATTTATTAAATCAGTACTCTATTTTATTGTACAATGAAGCTCAGGAATTTAGATTTTTAATTTTTTGTTAAATATTAGACGAGTTAACTGAATTTCTTACAGACTTTCAGTAAAGAACAGAGTGAGGTACGTTATAAAGAACATTTTAATCATCGCAATTCATTATCTTTGTTCTACCTTATACAAGACTGAATTTCTCACAATAAACAATCTATTCCGTTAACCATTTTTATAATATCATTGCACAATGTTACAATATTAGGTATTACCTATTATCAAAAATGTACTTTTCCTTTTTTATTTTCGTTATAGTCAACTTAAAAACTACAATAATCATGCAAATAATTTCTTTTAATTTTTTTGTTGAAGTTTCTTATTTTGGAGCTTTTGTGTTTTATTCTTCCCATTCTTTCTTTATTGATTTCAAAATTCCTTTCTTTTTTTCTTTCGTCACTTTACTTCAGTGTTCTTTTTAGTAAGTTTCTTCTAGAAAACCCTTACGTTCTTCAAAGATGTTTTCTACATTTATTTCTATCTTCTTTTAAATATTATCTATTTTTAGTATAATTAGATCCTTTTCTATTTCTTTGAACCGTCTTTGTATTTTTTTTATTTTTTCAGTTTTTTACATATTTGTTTTGCACGTCTTTTTGGTTCATTTCAACCACTTTAAACCACTTTGTTTCGGTACTGGTCTCAGTACAATCTCATTCTCATCCTTTTTGTTTCATCCAATACGGTATGGATATTTTATCAATAACTTTGTTTGTACGATGTCTTATCCAATATTCTCTATCTTTGTTTACAGTTTTCTTCCTTTTATTACATTAATTTTAAAGAGACTAAAAATTTCACTTATATTTATAGGTGTATTCTAACTAACTCACTCATAATATGAAAATGTTAATTAATGTTAGATCTATTCATTGTTTTAATAAATATTAATCAAAATTCAATGTAACATCTATTATACTGTCACCGTCACCCCCTTTGATTAAGTACTGTGATGCTGGCTATCAAAGCTTCCGAAGTAGCGACAGAGGGAGCCGCCAATAGTTCCGAGAGGCGTGGTAGGCTTGTGGAGGCGTACCGACAGAGGTCTTTGTCATCAAGGTCGAGCCAGTAACCGCCTCCTACAACAGCGCTCTCAGCAATTATAAAAAGAGTGCTACACTGAGCCAAGTGATTCAATTCCGATCCAGACAGCAGACGAGACATCCAACACGGCACATGGCTACAGGACTCCAGCGAAGACTAATCGACGACTCCGCATGAGAGAAGTCGATGCTTCCGCTTGCCAACCCGTCACCGTAAGCCGTCGACCAGACCGTCATCGCCCGCTGACGCGAGCGATGCCCACAGCGGTCCCTCGACCGAGCCTTACGGCCACCGGATCCGACGAAGCAGCATCAACGCACTACTGTGAGGGAAGAAGATTATGTCTCCACTGGACGACAACACGCCGTGTCGCCCAGCTCCTCGACCGCCACGACGACTACGACCGACGCTTCCCATCAAGACGACCACCGCTTAAAGGGTCCTTTTCAGGGCCACGAAAATGTAAAGGTTTCAACTCGCCACTTCATGTCGCCATTCGGTGACAATACCATAAAAATTAAACAATGATAAAGTTCAGTATTTTAAATTTAATTTGTTTTTACATACCAATTTCATTACATTTAAGTAGGTAGCTTATATGTTGTGTAATATAATACACTGTATATTTTTATTGTTGCACCTAAAGGTAAGAAACTTATAAATATGAACACTTGTAGTTTTGAAAGAATGAGAAAAAGAAATATTTTTCTTCCACTATTTTACGATGGTGATTCATTTTTATTTTTAAGATAGGGACTAAAGTTAGGAAAAGCGTTTACATTGCATTTCGTCAAGAGTGCGTACAGAATTTCAAGTAGGAGAGGCTTTTAAATTTTAAATTGCGTTATTGTAGTGTAAATTTTAGTGGTTCATGCAATATTTATAACAGTTAAAACATAATAGTAGAAATAAAAAACCTATCTTATGACGTCCATTCACTTTTTTATGAATCTCAGAACGTATCATAAACTTTTATATATTTTATAATCATACGTAAAATGCTTCTAAATTTAAGATTAATAATTAAAAAGTACGTTCGACGAGTTACAATTTTCAAAACTTCCCAATTTTCTCTGGCAAAATTTGAGGAAAATCACATATGAAATGTTTGTAAAGCTAAATTGTTATTTGTGTCAAATAAAAAAATATTATCATAGTTCTTTTTAGTTTATTTAAGTTGTATCAACATCTTAGTTATTAGCAACTACATCGGGTTAAGTAACGGTAGGTTTGAACTTGTAATAATTTTCAAAACCCTGGCCGGGAATCGAACCCGAGACCTCCATTTTGCAGAGGCACGCTAACCTTTAGTATCATTTATCTATAAGACACTCTTTGATGAAGTAATAGTCACAAAACCAATACACTTCAGAAGTAAATAAGAAATTTATAAGATTTACAAAGCTTTTTAACAAAACCAAGGACAAGAAACTAAGTGGAACAAAAGTCTTTGGATAAAAGATGATAATATGATTGAAATTACTTCCTCTTACTTCCTGATCATTGGTCTCTGTATGTTCTAAAGACCTGAATGTTACTTCTTCAAGAAATCAGTCGTTATGTAAGTTATTATAAAATCAAAAGTCTGAAAGGATTGCCAAATGACACGAATTTCGACAGATTATTAACAACAACTAGACTTTGAAACGTGTTTGTCAGGTCTTGGAATACATTATTTTGTTATAATTATTTAGTATTATTGTCAGATATTGTATTCTTCGGTTCAGTTAAATTATTCTTTTTCATTCTTATTTATTTTTAATTTTGATGTATTATAAAATTTATATGTCTTCTCAAACCCACATGTTAATTTAAAAAACGAAAATATTTTTGCATTGTTTGTTCTTACATTGAATGTTACCAAAAATAAAAACAGATCTATATTTTTAATTATATAACTTAAAAATACAAAATATTGAATATAAAAACTATTATTGTGGTGTTAAGATTTTTGTATAATTGTGTACTACTCTCCTCCGAAGCTCTCATAAGGCCAACCGACCATTACTGTTTGAGTTGTTCGCTTCCTCAGTCTAACTGAAACTATATTCTACCCCATATGACAGTACCCGATGAGTTTCTTTCTCCAATTTTAACTATTAATAAACTTTTTGTGTCAACGGTCTTTAAAGTTTCTTCATTTTTAACTTGCAAAGTCAACTGATAACTTTTTCTCTTGAAACTCATTTTCGTAGTTTTAATTCTGTTTTTAAATTTTAGTTGAGAGTCCAAACCTCCGAGCTACAAATGGCTTCTTATTTTTCAATAAAAGAACAAAAGATTCACTTTATTAATTTCTAGACTTAAAATAATATAAAAAACCGATAAATCTATACATGTTATTCTCAAGAAAACATATAATATTAAGTAACGCTTTAAAAAAGAATCATAAGATCTATCTAGACATAGTGAGTTCAACTTAGGGTATCTACCTTCAACACAAAAATAAATAAGTACAAGTGAAACAAAATTTTACGTTCGATAATTCCATGGCTCTTTTTACATCACAAACGCAACACTACACAGGGACTTACAAATGTGAATCCTTTCATGTTAAACACGTACACAAGAACTACACATTGGGTACTCAGCAAAGACGTTCAAAACGCCTCTGGCTGAGATATTTTTTTGGAGAGGGCCAATAAAGGACTTAAGTGGTAAATGAACAAATAAATTAAGTTCTAAAAACGTGATATAAACTTAGTCATTTTAAAAAACAAGATTAGCGTGTTTTAAGTAATGAATTGAATGTTACAAGACCGTAATATACTTTAATCCAACAAATATAAAAATTGTTTTAGTACTATGCAAAATACAATTGTATACAAAAAAAGTACTTTGCTTCTATAAAGTTTCTAACCACCCACCAAATCATTTAAAAGATCTTACTAAACAGTCTTTAAAATTTAAACTCAGTTTCTGCTAGAAAAAACCTTATAGGCCTATTAACTTACTAATAAATTCTTTAATATGTACTGAAATAAGTTTCTGATTCAAGTATACGTACAAAAGGTTTACGTGCTCGATAAGTTTGTAGAAGTAAAATACAAGTATTTTCCTTCAAAGAAATAATAAAAAGTGTTAATAAATTATAAATACTTTATTATTAACTTGAATTTCTTTTTTCTATTGTTTTTTTAATTTAAATTTTATACCAATTTAGTCTACCAATCAGTCTAAGGGACTTTCTTTGCCGATTATACGATTGCAGTAATGAATGCAAGCTCCTACAAGTAAAACATGTTCTGGAACCAATTCGTACCAAATATAGCAGTTATTAATGTAAGTATTTTTATGAATAACAGATTAAATAAATACATTTTTTAACTCTATTTTACTGAAATTTCACAACTGCTAAATTTGACAACTAGTGAAAATGATAAAACTATAGAAATGTATTAAGTAAGTACTTCAAGGAGAACACCACCCAGCAACAGGACTCAAGCGTTATATCAATACAAATATACGAAAAATTTAATATCGAAATGTTATCAATTTATGTTAAAATTACTTGGTTAATGGGTTATTTTTAAATAGACCTACTCGTAAATACGGTGTAATTTTATACCATATAATTATTTTACCTGTATTTTTTTAATGAAATTGCAACCTGTTTAATAAACTTACCTATGATAAGTTGGTGCCTACAACAAACAGGTGGAGTGTCAAATTATTTTCACTCAATCCGTTTGTTGCAGGGCTAAAATAAATAGTTCTGTTTCGTATCACATAGTCAGCCAATTAAATGACTGAATTCATTTAAGAACAGAAGAGGTAGAGGTGTAAAAGACTAATCAGAGTTATCTCCTCTGAAAGTAATGAATTTCATAATACAGCCAGACCCTGTAGTGAATGAAATTAAGGTGTTATTTGCAGAGTGGAAAATTTGATAAACGTACTTTTCCACTCTGTGAGGAAGGCAGTAGTAAACCACTTCACTCCTAGTTTTACTTAGTAAAACCTCAAAAGGTTCAAACCAGCCTTTCGGCTGATGACCTAAACAACATGATGAGTTGGGTTCTATAAGAGCGTTGTATTTTATATACATAAAATTAAAAATTAATTTGTAGTCAGTTAAAGTCCGATTCATGAAAGGAAACAACTGTCTTTAAACAGCAATACCTTTTGAACCGTTATATGTAAAAAATTACATTATATTAAAGCTTGTTTTATTGTTGGTTACAATATAAATACATTAACATATTTGGATATTAATAGTGTATTAAATATAAAGAATTACGCATAAAAAGTACCCGGTTTTTAACCACGTTTCCAGTAGGCCCAATTTCAAGGTAGAAGGTTCACCAATTACGGTAGCGTGCGGGCCGCACAGGCGTAGTATGTAGATCCCCCACCACGGCGCTGTAGCCTGTAACTAAAGATACAGGCTGCCTCAAAAGTAGTACTTATTACTCGTTTTGTTGTGTTCGTGCGGGTATCTTTGACATTTGTGTCGCTGTCCAAAGCCGATTAGTTGCGCGCGCAAACAATTCGGGGAAAAATGTCTGCGATTCAATTTTAGGTAATAAGTAACACGTTTTTTTCTAAATGATGTACCATTCGTTTTGACAGGCCCGAAAAAGAAGGACGTCATACCCTCTTTCTCTTATATTACTATGCGGTTCTTTTTGTTAAAATTTCATACAAATGATATTAGACCTAGCTGGTCTAATTGATTTCAAAAAATTGACGTATGTTTGTGTACAGTTCACAACTACCTATAGAAAATGATTCAGTTTCTTAGAATACTAACAGGAAGGAGACACCAGGCACGACGACCTTTGACGTCCCTTCAAAGTGATTTTTTTCAAGCTCGTTTATTATATCTGTTTCCACCCAACAATTACCCAATATTTATATCAAATTACAGATAAATTTTTATATATTATAACAAAGTAATAAAACGCCAATTATGTCATCATGGAAAAAAGTTATATTACGTGATACGCAAAAAAATGTGATGAGATTTAAACGTCTAACTTTGTACGAGCGTATCTAATCTAAATATCATAGTATAATAATAACATTTACAGCGTAATAAAATAAGATTCAATAAGAAGCGAAATTATTTTTTTTTTAGAACTTTTTGATGAAAAATGAGCTTGTTAGAGTGCAGTGAACTAAACTGGCCAGCAGAGTGCCCTACCGATCGCGTATTGTCACAATTCCGCTTGAACACCGTGCACTGATTGAAATTAGTTGAGGGCAACGGCTTTCTCTTTCTGTCTCGCTACCCTCCCTACACGCCACAGTAATTGGCAAACATTATACTATTACTTTGTACACGTGTACTTTAAAATGCATAGGAGTACAAAGTTTTATTTGTTAATGTAATCCTGTAACCAACAAGAAAATAAGCTTTAATTTGATATCTCGTAATTGTTTTTACATACAACGGTTCATAATTGCTGTTTAACGACAGGTGTTTTCTTTCGTGAATCGAACCATAGTTTAGTATGAGGTTTAGTTGCCCAGGTCAATTTTTTACAGTTTTCCTTGAAGACTTGAAGCGAATGCCTGATCAATATTTTTCTTTACGCGGTGCGCATTAGTCCAAGCTTCCCATTTTCTATCTTAAGGATTTTTGACTTATAATGAATATAATGCATATTATTTTACTTAAAAGGAAAAATTATTTACCTAATAAAACATTTAACATTAAGAAATAATCTTCTATTGACTGTTAAATTGAAAGGGATTAATGAAAGAATGTTTTATGCAGACTTATAAACCGCTGAACGTATTTGACTGATCACTAATAAATAATTTAGTAGGCTGAGCATAAATAGGTAATCATCATATCAATTGTCATAACAATCCGACCAAGTTAACGGATCGTGGAGTATCAGCGAGTGAATTGATTGTATTTTCTAAACGATGTTTAATTAAGGAAGCGTTGAAATGGATTATTTCCTGCGTATTAAAACACATATACACACATAGGTGGAGAAAACTGAAATGCATACCAAACACTCAAATACAGTCGCATGAAATTCGCTAATTTTGGAAAATACACACGAGCACGTATAACCTATATAGGTTTCTCTCTAAAATTTACAAACAATTGAATTTGCTGTTCCCATGAATCATTTGTCAAATAATGCTACTAATCAACAGATGGTTAACTCTCCTCTCTAACTCTAAATAACTTCCTCCTGCCTATTAAGCAATTTTATAAACAGCAACGTTCATATATAATAATAACCATACTACCGGTGGGTCTAATTAAGCGTTGTATGAAATATTATGGTCATTATTGAAATACTAAAATAACTCTAGTTACAGTATTTTAAAACATTGTACATTATGTGTAGAAATTATCATGAAAATTAGCTTCCGTTTAATTTTGTGTGCATGAATTTTCATGTTGGCTTATGAAATTCTTCAAGAATGTACTAAAAATGTATTTCGCTTTTCGCTTAGAGTATTCATAATTGAATCTCTTATTACATAATTCATAATACTTACTACTAACGAGTGAGATAAAAACAAAAGAAATATCAAATGTCTTTATGGTTTGTAGTAAAACTTTACTCTTCAGTAGAACTCCGAAGGAACTTTTAACAAAATTTAGCTGTTAAATAATTAACAGGCAATTGGAGTGTTAAATTATTTTCACTCGATCTGCTAGTTCCAGGGCTACAAAAAAGTTCTTTCTTTTATCACACGGTCAGCCAAATATAACTAAAATATTTAAGAACAGATGAGGTAGAGGTGTGAAAGATACTAGTCAGAGGTATCTCTTCTGAGAGTAATGAATTTCATTATACAGCTAGACCCTGTTGTGAATGAAGTGAACGTGTCATTTGGAGGTTGGAACGTAGATGCTTTTCAGGGCCTGGTATGGTGATAAGCATACTTTTCCACTCAGTGAGAAAGAAATGTAACCACCTGATTCCTCGTTTTACTTAGTAAAGCCTCTAGAGGTTCAAAACAGCCTTTATAGGTTGATGACTTAAACAATAACACAAATAATTAAAAGTCATAAATAATATAATATAGATTTTCTCAAATTGCCTATTCAGGTCTCTCTTTTAAGGATGTTGTAAACGGAGATGAGTTACATGGTAGGTTATGGTAAGTTTTGTATAAGTCGGGTTGTGTAACAGTTTCTGCCTGAAATGTATAGTCATTAAAAAGTGTCACTTACGTAAGGTATTTGTAAATAATTACTTAGGATGGCGTTAGTTAAAGTATATATAATAGATCAACAGAACTAAGTTCAGGCTCTTCATTACTGATTTTAAGAGCTTCCACAATGAACAAATTCAGAGAACGAAATGTAAGAAAAGAAAAAATAACTTACAATCGAACAATACAGAGAGTATTGGCTTTAGAGAGTTTCCAGGGATGCTTTCACTTGCTTTACGTGGTCTAAAATTACCTTAAGCAGAAGAAGCTTCCTCTGTATTGTCAAACCGGATCTGTAAGTCATTTTGTTTACCGCGCCCTCAGATTAAATACCAACATTAATACTACTGTAGCATGTTATTTGGTCTCAATAACAAATATTAATACATCAGAGATACTGATATAATTCCTCATACGAACAAAGGAGGAGTAATTGTTTGACTGATAAATTTAAGGAGAAGGAAGAGCAAAGATTTAATGAGCTTCATATATCTCAGCTAACTTAAATGTGTTTTCGCATTATTCTCTCCCTTTGAATCGGTTATAGTTTTTATTGTACCATAAAATGGGCTTAATGATAGCCTGCTTATAACTTCTTGTATTACATGACATTTTACTTATTTAAACTACGTATGTTTTGTTCTTATTTTTATGATTATTACAATAATCATAAATAATAATCTGATATATTAAATCAGAGCCTAAATTAGTGTTATTGTATGCTTGTAATTAATATTATTGTTTTATCCAGCCTTGGTATATTTTAAAATAACTTTAAAAAAACTTAACGTTATGGAACTCTTAATCAAGCACTGCAACCAATGGCAGTGGAAAGCTTGATAATTTAACAAATTTGGACAAAAATTGTTAAGATGGACTAACCATGTGGTAACAATCCAGATTACCGACCATACAGCATGTAGAGTATCTTAATAACATACAATGAATAAGTTGAGGGGTTTATGTCAAACAACACTATCTACAAAAACCTAATATTTTTCAGGAGAGCGAGAAAACTACTTGTTATATGATTTTTTTCCTATTATCTCAGTTATTTATAGATATAACCAACTATAAATTTAATATAATTTAATTTTTTAAATTTACTTCTTAATGGTAAATTGTAAATAAATGGTTATGGCTCTCCTAAAAAATTAGATTTTTGTAGAGTGTTGTTTGACATTAACCCCTTAGGGTAAAAATTATATTTTCCAGTTTAGCAGTTCTTGTAGAACAACATATTAAAAGTGAAAAAAGTTGTAGGTTTTTAATTTTCTGTAACTTTGATGGTATACACTTTTCCCTAAAATTCATATTTTGGCCGCAACCTTAAAAAGTTTTTACCCCGATATTGAAGTCTCACGAATTTCAGCAGACATAACACTTATTTTATTTTGCAGTGCACAAAAATTTTAGTAAATGTGGAGATTTTAAACAAATTCGTAGGAGCTGTTTTTGAACAAATTTTGAAAAAAGTGATAAATCACTCGAACATACTGCTGCTTCCGATTGACTGATTGTGATAAAAATGCTCTTGCCGGGATCCCTCTTGGTCTGTTCTTGAGATAATTTGGTCACGCGTGCGTACGCACACACACACACATACACACACAATAATTAATACAAACAATGTGTGCCCATAAAACCTAAAAACGTGTATTTCCGGTGAAAACACGATATCGAAAAGCATAATGAAAACATAACTTTCCTTTCTGTTTTTATAGGACAAGAGAAAGTAAAATGACGCCTTCGTTAGTGTGTTTAGAAATGCAATTTCAGTAGAATATTAACAGTACAGTTTATTTAGGATCGAATACAAACAGTCATCTGTGTTCTGCTAAGGTTTACATGGCAATGTGCATATTTGTCGTAATCAGTTACCGAGGTGAGCAGAACTCGTTTTAAAACTTTATTTTTAAACAAAATAAAAAGTATTGAAATAATTTTTTAGCTCTATATCAGGTTTAATATTTTTTACATTATTTCTTTACGTGAATTTCTTGAATTTATAAATGCACTTAGGAAAGATTGCTCTACTCCTTTGAAGATGTATTGCATTAAAGAAAATAATTAACTTTACTACTACTCTTGATTCTTTAATAAAGTTTTATGGACTTTGAGAAATATAATACGAGTAAACTTTTTCTAGATATTATAAATTCCAAATCACTAAACCGGAAAATAAGGTATAAATTAATACAATTTTCAACGGCTTTAATATTTTATTATTTCATTAAATCGATTTTTATTGACAGAGAAATTTAAAATTAACGAAGTAATATAAAAATAAAATTGTTTAGAACATGAGTTATTTCGTTTGATCATAATAATAAAAAAATTGTAAAAAGAACAAGAAAATATAATTAAATTAAATTTTTCATGAAACAATTAAAAATTTGAAGGTCGGCTGCGTCACGTTGTTCAAAATTTGTTATAACAACTCTGATGCTGCGTCTAGAGTGCAGCTGTTGACTTAGCAAACTTAGGCTGGAAAATTACGCCCTACTCTTACCTCTATATTCAATCCCCATTCCCTGTTTAAGATATTACGACGTAATAGTTAACAATTTTACAAAAAAACTGGTGAAGTAGATACTACAACGATATTTTTTTGTTGCCCCCTGAGTAGCAACGCAATAATGAAAACGTCTTGTCAATAGTAAAATAAAACTAACTGTAGAATCTTCACGTTGATTTTTGAACTTAGTTAATGCAATCCACTCAACCTTCTTCTTGTCCTGCTCTTCCTTCTAATCCTTCTCTTCTACCTCCTCCTTTTTCTTCTTCGCCATTTTCCTCTCTTTCTTCTTTCCTTCTTCTTTTACAAGTATGAAATTAAGTTTCAGAATACTGTGGTGATCGCAAGTATTTGCTTGTAGCCGTGTGAGGCTTGCGTACATGCCAAACCAGAGAAGGAGGATCACAGCTGCGAAAATTAAGTTCTTAGATCTACGAAAGTCTCAACTTTGGAAGACCATTTTTAAAAATCAGATATTTGTAAATAATTAAACATAATTAGTCTAGAAGAGATATGCTCGGCATCATAAAACTTGTCTAAAAAATTAAACTTAGACAGAATGTGAAGTAAAAGTTTACTCGTAAAATAAGGACGTTCAGGAATAAATATTACCACAGGGTTCAAAGTTATTGGTCATCCAAAACAAAATATAGATTCAGAATGTACTATCTGATTAAAATATTATGAGTAGAAGTACATAATTTTGTTCCTTCTTTATTGTATTATCAGAACTTATATAAAGGTTGTCCTTTACAGAAAAATATATAGACAATATATGAGAAAAGAGAAATGACATATAAACGAACTTTCAGCCTTTCAAAAAAAATACTCTTCATAAATGATCTGTACAGTTTGATGTTTATTGCAAATATTTTATTAAACCCTAATGTGTGTACTTTACAATTATTTCGATTTAATAACAAGAACCAACCCGTGACCCAATGAGATGAAAATGTTATTATTGACATGTAAATAATGAGTAGTATTGTTTAGACTCAAGCCAACCATTCATAAGAAGTACAGTTAACTGTTTCTCAACCACCAAAGTACAACGGTAACCACAGTATAGTATTGAAACAAAAATACAAAAGTAACTACTACAAAAGTAACTACTGGTGCTAAGATTTGAACCAAGGAACCTTCGTCTTTAAAAATCAGCTATTAAACAGCCGACTACAGGCAAACCCGGTGGGTTTATTACAAATGAAGCTCAATTTTGATAAACAAAGGTGAAAATTTAAGTTATTATACAAACATACATGTTGAACTGTTGTGTAGTAAATTTTTGGCCAAATAGTTTTCGGGTCAATCGAACCGTTTTTCGTACGCTATACTAAAATTTGAAACAGTTTTCTTAACACTGTAAAAGTAAATAGATCGATTTGAATGTATTTTTTGTCATATAACTAGCTACAACCACAGCTGTTAGAAATCGAAATACTTTTGATTGACAACGCAAAATACTTAAGAATACAGGTTAGCCAAAATAATTATTATGGTTTAAGTCTAAAAGTATTCATTTCTGCTGGATGTTTTCCAATTTAGACGTCTGTCTAGGTATAATCCAAGATGCTGTGTCTTTGTTTAAAATTTAATAGGCCGAAAATAAATTTCAGATTTAATTAACTAACTTAGTACGGTAATTGACTAACCATTACAGTGATCTAAGTTCTGGACTTATCTATCACGTCAGAGTTCTATCACTGGAATGTGTCTCCGCTCAAATTTTTTATCATGTTGATTTTTCGTGTTTTGTGTTTCAATATTCACTAATCGTATAGTCTAACAGATTGTGAACTTCTTAAGCTAAAAAATAAAAAGTAAACTTTATGTTTCTTTGTTTAGAATCATTTCAAAAGCCGTTAAGTAATTTTTGACATTACTGAAAACTGTTTTTGCAGTCAAATTCTCAGCTTTGTTCCATTATTATCTTTTTCTCTTTATTCTTATCATCCGATATTAGAGACTAACGTTTAACCATTTTATTATTGTTTGTTTTCTGATAGTTTTCATTAAAAGTTAACCTTTCTTGTACAGTTCTTCCCTTTTCCATAACCTGTAATTACTATTTACCATATTCGTATTAGATAATTTTTTCACTCTCTTCCTTTCCTAGTTAATTTTGTTTGTGTTAGATAATTGTTTGTTCTCTAAATATGTGGAATTACCTGTTTGTATAAATATCATCCGAGGTATATATCTTTTTCTGCGTGTGGAATTAGTATTTGTTAAAATATTTATATATTATGTTTAAACGATTCTGATATGTTTCCGAACTCTTTCCGAAAAGAGTTTGGAAAGATACCCAGTTGAAGTTTACCGAGACTCTGGCTGTTAATAGTAAGTTAGTGTAAAATTATTGTTAATTGTGAGCCCTGGGTACTTGGGAAGAAAGACTAATGTCAGATCCAGGCGGTGGAAATGCGGTTCTTGAGAAGAGTTTAGGGGTGTATTTTGATAGATCACATTGGAAATGAGTAAATCTAGGGTTATTTAAATGTCTTCCCTTTATTAGAAAAAGTTGACAAATACAAATAGAAGTGGGAGGAACATTTAATACCCTTGAGTGAAGATAGATGAGCAAAATGGACACTAGCTATACGGGCTATACCTGCTGGACGAAGAGATGTAGGTAGACCGCAAAAAACAATCGCAAAGAAGTCAGAACCTAATCCATGAGAGGAAGAAGAAGAAAACAATTTTGATGATAAAGTCTAATGTCACACGTAAGTATAATTAGATCATTGACGGCGATTCAAATTGAAAAAAGTTATAATAAACGGAGAGATAAATTTTTGAAACCGTTTAAAAATATTACTTCGGCAATATTTCTCTTCATTTTATTATTCGAGTGGTTTGAACAGACCTTAAATTCTTAAATGTCACAGCGTAAATTTATAAAATTGTTAAGTTAATGAAGGTTATTTAAATTCTAAATGAAGAGTATGTTTTTGCTGAGTGTAGTATTATTAAGCGAATAGATGCACACAGTTATAAACTCACTCACACACATGCGTAAAACGGAAGACAGCCAAAAATAAGACTAAAACTATACCCTATATAAGAGATTCGTAACCAGGGTACCCTTCCAATTTGGAGAAAAGCCAACGTGAATAACACAACCATAAAATTGTATTGGAAAGTAAATATTATTCGAAGATGGTTTTATCAGTTGATATTAAGTATGAACTGATTTACCAAGCGGCATATGTTTATTTAAAGTAGATTAGCGTAATAATGTTAAAATTATTCTTGTTCCAAAATTCTGAAATTAATTAAATTATCTTCGTTATTTTCTGCTTACATGAATCAAACTTTCTTACGTTATTTAAGAAGGTGTTCATTATACAATATTCTTAACCGACAATAATTAATAAAAATAAAATATTTCTTTAAATTCGTGCGCAACAACTTTGATAATTTTTATTTATTTTATATAATTTTGCATATATCTTATAATTTATAATTAATTAAAAAGTAATTTAATCATAAATATTAAATAATATGTTTTAAAGAAGTATGCCTAACATAATAAATAGAAATTGCGCCTGTTTTTTACGCGGAATTATTGCTGGCCTCAGAAAGATTTGACTAAGATTGGGTTCGCAAATATCAAAAAGACTGGTTACACTATTGTACCTATCAAAGCATACGTTGTAAATTTGGTAATATATAATTAGAACTAATCGTTGAAATAATTGGATAATCTAACATATTTAATCCAAAGGACTTTTGTCAGCATCTCAAAATTTGCGTAACCCCATAATGGAAGAAAAAATTAAACATAATAGTCAAAAGGTAATAACACAGCAAAAATGACACAAATAACTCGTAAATAAAGATTCTAACTATAGTTGACGTGAATTGTGAAACTTATGTCGAATCCTTTGTATAATCTTTAATAAATACAGCAATTTGAAATTTTAGATCGAATTTTTACGGTAGGAACACTAAACAAGGGCTCCGCAGAGATATTTTGTTGGTAAATTCGTGTAATAATACGACATTGATGGTAGATACAGTTTTTGCTTCAACACTTCCAACCGCCAGAGCCGAAGCACTCCACAGGTCAGTTCAGAAGAACCGTTTCATATATTATCAAGTTACAAAAATAAAGTGATAACATCTAAAACTTCAGACATTAATTTGCTGTCGTTTATCTTTTTTTTTCTTATTTTTAAAGCCACGTAGGACTGCATAAGTTCATCAAACTAAAAAAAAACTCATATCAATTTTTGCGGTTTTGGAGTCCTTTCCTGATATATCCCTCCTTGAACTTCCTCCAGTATTCCTTCAATCGTTTATAATTTTATGAAAATTTTTTTTCTTGCCCACCCGTTGACTAGGGGTCAGTGCAATCGGCTTGTAGGTCAGGAGGTCTTGATTTGATTCTCAGCTAGATCTGGAAGATTTTTATTATTCATTTATCAGCCACCCTTCAGCACCTGCATTAGCAGTAATGTGCAGAATAGTCGGACGTAAAACCGAAAATACCCTCTTTATGTATATATGATAATTATTTGTGTTATCAAATCGTACACAGACTAATATTATGGTATTGTAACATTTAACAATGTTTGTACAAATTTAATAATGTTATTTAATGTTTTATAATATTTGATAGCATTTAGGCCTACTGTTTAGAAAATCAGGAGGTATATTTTACATGGAGGCGAATATCGTTCAAAATTGAAGCCATTGAACGTTGTTGGCCTACATGTAGGGCAGTTATAACAGCTGCATCAAAAATAAGAACAGCAGGTTTCCCACAAAAAAATTGTTTTCCGTATTAGATACGGCAATTATTTATAAAAGCTTACCTAATATTTTTGTATTCCAATACCACGAAGATGTATTGATAGCTTCGCAACATCAATATTCGATCCACAGTTTTCTTAATCAAAATATTTATGGTCTTCAAATGAATAAATTTTTCTTAAAACCATAACTCTTGTTATACATATTAGATCTTGTTTAGAAATATTCCTAACGAAATTAAGATATTTTATTCATCGAAAGTAGCTTATGGGAGAAAGGTGAATGAATTGATCTATCGTACAGGTTGTAAAGAAACCAACATTATTTACAGGCGATAATGACGTATACTTCTGCCATTTATTTAATTTTTTTTTTTTGTCATATTAGTAAATTTCTTCGATATACGCATGAATGTAGTAGGTAAGATCGTTACAGGAATACCGAGATAAGGAAAAAACTCAACATCTTCTCTATGAACGATAGGGTATCTCAGAACAGAATGCAGTGATTGGAGCATTTTAACAGAATAAGGGAGGATAGAATGCTATAAACTGGAGGAAACGGGAGACGAAGGCGCTCGAGAAAGAGATGGCTAAATTTGAAGGTTCGGAACAGGGACAGATGCCTAATCCTTGAAAGGTAAAAGAAGAAGAAGTTATATTATTTGTTGAGTGTGTATTATTGATTACATAAAGAGATTTTTCTTCCTGTTTTGATCCGTATGTTGTACTAGCGTAATATTATGATAAACGGCTTCTACCCACGCACATGCCTTGGCATATGTAGGTAACATTCCATTAGGTTTATTAGTAGCTTAAATGTGTAATACCTATTAGACATTATTGGATAATTAGTCTAATTGGTTTACATTAGAATTAAAAATAATTATTTTAATTTATTGACGTATTGTTTCTATTACGGTCGCGTAATATCAATTAATTGTAAAAAATATAACGTAAATTAAAATGGAATTGAATTATATTACAATATAGCACTATAATATATTGTAGTTGTATTTAATGTTCTAAGATTCAACAGTCTCCAGATATTTTTTCAAGATGCACTTGTATAATATTAAAAATTAGAACATTTTGATCTTATCTCTAACATTAAAAACAGGAGCATAATATTAATACTTAAAGTTCTGTAACTTTATACGTACACAGAATATACTGAACTATACATATCGTGTAATATGGTTCATTATGTAATTGTTGGTATGGTATGTTGTTTTAGTAGTGTAATAATATAATAGTGTAATTATCATATCAGTATAACCCAATAATACGGTGCAATATACTGTGACACTTATAGCTAAGGTCCGTTTCGGGATCTGGATAAAATAAATAACTAACAAACTATAATTTAAAATTATAAATATTTATTGTTGATGTTCAGGTCAACAGCCGAAAAGCTGGTTTGAAACTCTAGAGGGTTTACTAAGTAAAACGAGGAGTGATACGGTTTGCAATTGCTACAAAAGTAGCCTGTACTTATCAGCATGCCAGACCCTCGGAAAAAAGTCTACTTTGCACCCTGTAAATGACACCTTAACTTCATTCACTACAGGGTCTAGCTCTATAACGAAATTCATTACTTTCATAAGAGATAACTCTACTAGTTTTTTTTACCCATACCTCTTCTGTTTCAAATAGTTCAATCATATAATTGGCCGACCACTAGATAAGAAAAAGAACTATTTTTGTAGCCCTGGAATAAGCAGATCGAGTGTAATTAATTTCACGCTCCACCTGCCTGTTATGGGCTTAAAATATTTATTACAAACTATAAATTTTACAAAACTAAACAACCTGGTACACAATTGCCTTTAACTACACAATTAATTCGCTGGGACAAATGAAGACTGACTCCAAGACGACCGCTAAACTTTATATAACTAACTCATTGACATTACAAATTAACAGATATTTATCTGTATAATAATAAAAATACAACGTATTTTTGTCAAATCTGGATGTCTCTACTTAACAAAATGTTACAATATCACACCATAACAAAAGAGCTTATTGTCTAAATAGACAAGCCGACACTTCTCAGAAAACGTCACAACAACAGGCCTATACTAGATATAACCATTTATATAGTATTATTTGTTCCTGACTTATCAACTGTTATTTACGGTAACAATTCTAAAACCTCAGTCCTGCTAGAGAATTCTGGAACAAACACTTTCCTTAGTAGATATTTTCACAATATTATAGACCTACAAATAAAATAATCTCGTAATAAATTTAATAAAACGTGTTTTCTTACCTGGTATTTTGATGTAGTTTAGTTTACTGTGAATCTCTTCTAATATTATGTTATATTATATTAAATCTCTTCTCTTTTAAATATTATGACATTATAATAGTAGTAGTTCGTGTTAGTCTAGAAATAGTTAAGGTAACATAGTTGTACGAGAAAAAGCGTATTGTGTATTGGAAGGGCGAAGTTGTGGTGTATCATTTAGGATAATCGACTTTTATTGTAATTTTTTGTATTCTTTTGTGATTAAGTGTTATACAGTTTTTATTGTTTTCTAAATTTTGTATTTGTGTATACCCTTTTATGATTTATTAAAAAAATTCCACAGAACCCCTTTTTATTTATTTCCTTCTTTTCTCGCACAATCGACCTTTTAATCATTGCTTCAAGAATTAAGAAGAAATTCTTTGTATTTCAATTATCTCTTTACAACCTCGTTTTTTCTATTACTTTTTCAAAGCCTAAAAGCGTATAAAAAGAGTTAGATTTTGTTAATAAATAATTGTTATAAGTTTATAAGAAATTTTTTTATTATTTGTTATACCCTAACCCGGAACGAACCTAGGCTTAGGTGTTACATTGTTTGAAACTAGTTAAAAGATCAGCCATTAATGTTTCTTTTATAATATCTAAAAACTAAACACTTAAATCCGGGGCTCTGGTTCGACTCACAGTCAGGTCTGACTTTTTCATCTGTATATCACCTCATATCATTACCTACGCAGAAGTTGGCACATATAGGCATCATTAATTAATAGAAAAATGCTACATGTACAATATCAGATTACTTTAATTAAGCTAACAAAATTATAAAATTTAAGCTTAAACTAAACTTGACTATAAGCAAGAAAATATTACTTAACAATCAAAACAGCGATTTACCTGCACATAACTACTTGCTACCACCCACAAGCACACGCACTAGTAACATAATTCTTAACAGGTCCCGTCATCACACTATTTCGAAACGGCCAGACAAATCAAATTCCATTCACATTCAAGTACTAACTAACTCACAACAAAGTCGCTAACTGTTTTTATACTTGCGGTCAGGTAGTTAATCGAGACCCTTTTAAAACGTTCTACACTTTTACAAAAACATGGCAGTAGGTATCAAAGTAAAAGTAAACTTTTCTACTAGTTACGATTTCCGAGAACTCCAATTAAAAATATTTCATCGATTCCAATTCATTATTCTTGTTCAATACACTTCACGTCACTCAATAACCTGTTTCTTACAATAAACAATTTGTTCCCTTAACTGTTACCAGAATATCACGACTAAAACGTTACATTAATATGCTATATTTGAAGCCGAACTCAGCTCTTATTATATAAATGTGCTCCTTCAATTTCAGTTTCACATCAATATATATTTTACTGTATTCCTATACGGTACGGTATTGTAATTTATGGTGATATAAAAAGATTTACAATATTTTTTCTCGTCAAGTTTACATAAACCGATTTTAGCTCATTAGGTTTTATACCTCCTACTTTTCAGTAGATTGACATATCTGATTGAATGCTTTCTGAAGTCTGTCAATTCGACAAGATTTTGCATCACTAATCAATCTTAATGACAAAAATTTTTATTACAATTTTAATTCCCTCCTTTTTTTCAGTTAACTTAAAAAATATCAGAAATAGTTAACCGTATAATATGATGTCAATAAACAAATCTATAGGATAATTGTATGTACGAGTATTGCATCATTTACCTATTTCCTTGCACCGCAGTGGGTAAGTGCAATATTTCAATAGTACAAAATTTCAGGAAGAAAAAATTTCAACTAAAATTTAACAGCAACTGAAAGGGGAAGCCTAAAACAGAAAATACTCCTCTACTGAAGACTTAACCTTAGTCACAGTTTCACGTTGTAAATGAAGTTTGAACTAGAATAAAATATTTCTCGAACAGTTTCATATTCAAACTAGAAACTTGTTATGTGTGTTTTGCGGTAAAATTGCTTTAACTTTATATAGTTTCTATCTTGGGCAACCACTTTGAATATTCGAACTTAAGTCTAACTTTCAAATTTTAAATGATAGAAGGTTTATGTCGTACATAATTGTAGACTGTCTGGTCTGTTAACATAAACAAATAAATAAACATTTTTTCACGTAAAAAATTATGCTTTACATATAAGAAGTCAATATGTTTGATATAGAAAATTAAAAGTTTACACTACTGCACAGAATGTGAAAACGTAACTGACCGACATTCGCTTGGAGTGGCCAAGAATTAGTTAAGTCTAGAAAAATGTTATAGAACAGTCAAACATTATACTAAAAGAAATTGACTATAAATTAATTCTCAATAGAGTATTTTGTCCATATTCAACCATTAATCCAACGAATTTCAGTGTACATAATCCAACGAATTTCAAGAAGAGATGATGGAATAAGCTGTCGCCTGATACTTCTGAGGAAGAAATGGAAAGGAAAAGCACAAATTTCAAAGCGTTTTCTATAAAACATTTAGTTTCATTTCAAATTAAGTTAGTTGAAATGTACACACAAATGTGTTTAATTTTTTGCTGAAACTTCTGGATAGTTAATACTAGTACAATTTTTTTTAAGGTTAATTTGTTATAATTCAGTAACATTTTAGAGTCTAAATTCAAACTTTGATAAAGGAAGATACATTCCTCATAATATTTCTGGAAGCTTTTGTAATATTACCTGATGAAGCGGTGCTCACCGTGAAAGCAATCGTGAGTAAAGAAAACGGAAAAAGAAGCAGTGTTAAGGTGAATATAATTTTTTTTAACTCATTATATTAATACAATTTACTACAGCAGCAATATCTCTCCTTAATAAAAGGAAACTGCTTGTTAAGATTTTACAACTACAGGCATTGGCAGAAATCAATAAGAAATTTGGCGTTTGTATAGAAAAAATTTTGAATCTGAAGACTCTTCGAGTCATACGTTTATGTCTAGTATTTTTACAAGCTTCCATTATTACTGCTCGTTCTATTCTATTAGTATTATTACAAATTAATTTTATAATATAATAGAGTCTATGTCCACCACTGAAGAGGTTGTCCGTAAATGGCGCTTAACCGACCGTTTATATCATAAAGCTGTTTGGTTTCCAAGAAGTTCTACAGTATCTGGGTGAGTTATCAATATGGTAGACTGATTTTTCCTAATCCATCATTATCTCAAGTGAACGTTAAATCATGAGAAAAATTATTTATTAATTGAACAAATATTCCAGGATTTATTTTTATGTAATTAACAGTAAATTGTAGATTAATAAAAACAGATGTGAGAAACACAAGAAACAGTTTTTCACTTTACCGCTACTTCTAAATTTTGAGGACAGCCAATTCTTCAGATGACCGACATAATTACTTAAAAAATTGAATGCAATGCAGAAATATTTTCTCGTGTTAAATCTTTGTAGTTTGCAGCGAGACATTTTCCCATCAGTTCACTATAGTAACAAATACATGCTTCAAAAATATTTAAGCTTTTCCGTCTATAGAAATATTTTGGAAAAATTATATTTAAAAAAACAATAATGGGGGTAGTTGAAAATCAGATCAACCTAGTTTAATCGGCTTCTACGAAAGAAATTGTCTTCTTTTGTGAACCTTCTTTTCTCATTCGGGTAATAAAATTTGTTCGTCATAAAATAAAATAGTTCTCAGGGAGAGAACATGAGTTATATCAATAGCGGATTGACAAACTGTTTTCCATTCTCTTAAAATAGTTTCAAAATATACTTTTAAAAGCGTAGGTAACATACTGCGTTCTTGTCTGACACCTTGGTTAGTAACAATTCCATCTAATAAGGTTTCTCCTGTGTCAATTCTGTGTGCAGAAGAAAAGTGAAGAAACTCCATTTTTGTTAAGTGTTAGATAAGTTGATGTAAAATTAAACATAAAAATAAAAATTGGTCACAGCAAAAACTGCTTATTTATTGCCTGCTCTCTGCAGCCAATAAATGAAATTAGGACTTGATTCTCTTTTGCACTAAAAAAATATACCAAGACCTTTATATTTACATTATTATCTCAATTTAGACCAAAATTGTACTTGATTAACTTTTTTCGTCACACCAGACTTATGATCAGTCAGTCTAATCTTCTAATTATTTATCCCTGTCTAAACTTCCATAATAAGTAACTAATTTACAGTGTTGTTTAGGACATCAGCCAAAAGGCTAATTCGAACCTCTAGAGGCTTTACTTATTAAAACGAGGAATGAAGTGTTTACCATGCCTTCCTCACTGAGAGGAAAATATGCTTATCAGCATCCCAGACCTTCAGTAAAGCTTCTTTTATCCATCCTGCAATTGACAACTTTATTTCATTCACCACAGGGTATGGCTGTATAACGAATTTCATAACTGTCAGATAAGATAACTCTGACTAGTGTCTTTTACACTTCTATCTCTTTTGTTTCTAAATGCTTCTGTCATATAATTGGCTGACAATGTGATAAGAAACAGAACTATTTTTGTAGCCCTGGAAAAAGCAGATCAAACGCAAATAATTTAATCCTCCATCTGCCTGTTATATAGGCAACTAATTTACAATAGGAGAAAGTACGAATAAGTGGCAAAGGGTGATTGCATGATTAAGGAAGGAAAATATCATTGCAGAAAAACTGTTCGTTGGTTTAATGGTTGCAGTAAATTTGAATATAAAATACTCGTAACTTAACTAAAAAGATTTTTTTAAAACTTCACATAGTTTTTAATGAGGCAAATGGCTCAAAAATATTCCATTCCATCTTTTATGACATCAAAAAATATTATCAAGGAGTTCAAGGTATCTATTCTACATTCTATTTATATGTTTGTGCACTTCCATATGAATTTAACGTACCAAAATTGTCACCATAGAAGAAAGAATCTACCAGCATATTATTTTCTACCTTCTAATAATGGACCAAACAATTTTGAAAATGTGCTAAAAAGGTTGGAATATACTATATTACATTTCATCAAATAATATGTATAAATAAAAGTAAGCCATTGTTGAAAAAAAGTTTTGTTATTAAAGTTTAGTAAAACCACGCTTGAGTTGAAATTGTTAATAAATGCTTCATATCGATAGAAATAGGTATCGGAATAACACAAAAAAGAAGTTTTGTGGAATAGGTCTACCAGTTTTATTGCATTTGTTGGAAGGTGAGAAGGAGAATTGGAAAACAGTTATCCGAGAAGACTAACCCTTTTATTGCCTTGCTATCATCAGCCCCAAACATTGGATCTCTTGTCTATTATGGGAGAACAAAAAATAAATAATAACCCGTTGAATAGGTTGCGTACTAGCCTTTTATAAAACAAAGATGTAATAATAACAACTACCAATACATTCGATATTGCTTATCAATGAATATTGTAAACTCACGGAAAATGCAATTTGTAATTTAGATTAGTAAGTTTCTTTTATTATGATTTACAATAAAAAATACAATGATATTTTTTTAATATTGATAATTTCAAAATTTTATTTAAAAAAAATATTTTTGTTTTTCAATTAAAGCGTCTATGAATCTCATTATTAAAGATAAACATGAAGTCGACAAAAAATAATAAAAAGTTTTTTTTCTTTTTGCCAATCTGATTTTTTTTTAAATTAATTAATATTCGATACTTATCATGTTCTACAAGAGATCATACTGATTTCAGTTTAAAATATTCATACCCCTTTTGTTTTAAGTCATTGTCGTTACTAATTTTTTAAATACGAAAAGTTTTGTAGAAATAGGACAATCCGCTTTATTTTAAATTCATATATTTTTACTGCAAAAATCTGCAATTTGTTCACATGGAACAATAAATAAATAAGTAAATATAAAAATGTTGAAAAACAGTCTTGAAAAAATATTTAATAAAATTTCGTCATAAATTTACAAATAAAAAACTGTTGTTTAATTTAGTGTAATATTTTTTACAAATAGGCCCTGTTAATATTTAAAACGCTAAATCTGATCCAATGTATTTTAAATGCACATTCTGTTTTCCTTAAATACGAAAATCTACCAAACAGATTAAAATAATTTTTACTTGGTTGTAAAGAGGGCACTTTCAGAATTCTGCAAAAAATTTGAAAGTAAAAATTGGTAAAAGCCGTAATGAGATTTTTCACAGGAGATAATTATAGTAAGTTGTTAATGATGACCGCAAATAAAATGAACTGGCAGCCCATTGATTTATTTTGAACAGGGATGGTTGCAGATCGTTCGTGACATAGAACAAATACAGTAGTGCGACGATAATCCGAACGTCAAAAATTTGAATGCCATCTAAAGATTTTTTCGTATTTTATTTGCACGATAAAGGCATATAAACCACGGTTTACACTGTGTAACATGTTTCATGAACTTTTGTCAAAAAAATTTGTAACTTGTTACAAGTTACACTACGTTTACACTAAGTAACATGCTTTATAAAATTTTGTTTTAAAACAAATGTTTTGTTTAAACAAATGAGTGAGTACATACTATACTTACTGTACTAATAGCATATACAGTAAAGTACTGTATTTTTTTGGTACCTGAAGCTTCCGAAGGGGAATGCTTCACAGTAGCGGGAACTTAAAGAGAGAGGGGAAAATGGCTATCTCTTTCGAACCGGCTATCTCTTATTCAACTCGTTTTAGCATAATTGAAAACATTTTTACTTACTACAAGTCTAAAAATCTTCGATTGAATTGAAATGAAATAAATTTCCGAACCCACTCACAATTTTAGCAAATTGCACAAAATAAAGTTATATGAACTAAGCCATCACTGTAATTTCTACTAACTAACTAGACAATGATTTATGGATAAACAAAACTGTAGCTGCCGGCTGCATTGGCGTAGTTGGTAACGTGCTCGCCTCTCATCATGCGGTCTTGGGTGCGAATCCTACTCAGGCACAGCATATTTTCATACGTTACAAAACATCATTTCATCTTTCACAGTTACAACCTAACGTCGTCGCTAATGACCTAAATAGTTGATGTAACGTTAAATAAACAAAGAAAAAAATTATAGCTACGATAATTAGTGTATGATTGTATTCAACTTGAATAAGCGATAAACTGTTGGCTTTGTTTGTTTATTCTTTTAATGTAAACAAATCGTACACCAATAACAACGAAATACAGAACCGTACTCGTATATTTGTTATTATTCATTGATTACTTATTCTGTAACCTTCCAACCAACGTTCAAAGACGGAGAAAGCGGAACAGGGATCTCTTGTTTTAGGAATGGTTATATGCTATTAATAAATTAATTAATTAACGTTGAATTAGTAAGAAGTAACTAAATAACACGTCGGAGATCTGTCAGTGGATGGAGCTCTCCATTCACGTCATTCATGTCATTTCATTCATTATTTCACTTAACATCATATTCACTGGTTGTTTATTTTGTAACAGTTTTAAATTTCATTAATAAAGTTAATAAAAAAAATCTAATTCTGTTAAAGCAATTCTGTAAAAGCGAATAATGTTTTTAGTTTTCATTTACGCAACTGTTACTTGGACAGTGTCAACGGCAAAAATACCACAGCGGGCATCCCCACCTTTACAAACCGGCTTCCTTGAAGGATTCTATGTAGAGGGGCAAGCATCAGGTCTAAAATGTCTCGATTATACAGAATGTAGTTTTATTATTTAGATTCTTAATTTTTTGGTGAAAGTTAAGTACAGTAGGCTACCACTCTACCTCTGCATTACTACACACTACGTCTACATATTTGTTAATTAAAAATAAATAAATATTCGTAAGGTATAGGAAGTGTTTGTTTTTTTTTTATTTCAACCTTTTTAAATTAACTATGGGCATAAGCGGAATTTATAATTTATGTTAAACACTCCGAACAAATATGTAATCCGAACTACCTGTGTTCCCAATTGGTTCAGATTTTTGATTCTCTACTGTAGTTGACAAGAGGAAAATTGTATTTATTTATTTATTCTAAAAACAAGTACAATGAATCTTATCCTACCTTATTTCCTAATACCCGTATAGGTCTAGCCTGTGCGCAGGTATGAGTTGGTTTATTTTATTTATTCTTTTATAATAACAGCTTTTTATATCTACACTAAATTTACATAAAAGAAAAGAAACAAAAATTTACAAAAAAACATACAACAAAATTCCCTAACGTAAATATACAAAAAAAGAAAATACGTAGTATAAAAAATAAATTTAAAAAAATAAAATAAAAATGTCATGTAATGGTAAAGGATGAAGCAGACTATCGATGACAATGTTAACAAAATACTTTTAGCTGACACAAGAGGAAGAGCAATTAATTTGAATACATGGAACTAATTAAATCCTCAGACTGCCCTCTCCCTAAATTAATCAGCCAGTTGATTTCTTTTCTTTTGTATATTTGAGGAGTTACATCAGTATATCCGGAAAAGGATGTTAGAGGCTGATTAGATGAAAGTATTTCATGAAAATTTTTATATCTATTGGAATTTACAGAATAAGTTATCACTAAAGTTTGTATAATAATTTCGTTACTAATTAAATAGTCTTAATTCATAAATTCAAAATGAAGAAGTTTAATATTCATAAACTTCTGAATCCTAATCAACCATATCTGATAAGCATGGCTCAAAGTTTTCACGTTTTAATTGATTGTTACGTTTATAATTAACTTAGAGCATTAATATTGTTGTAGTAATTTAGTATGATTTTGATTCTATCTAGCATCGGTCATTGAGTCTTAAGTGAGAACACACGATAATGGGTTAAGCTCAGTGAACAAGGTATACTTAGAGTTAAGTGTTTAGACTCACTCAAGCCTGGTTACGTACAAACCCTAAATCAATCATAGTTACTATAGAAACCTATCCCAACTAACCATTCGAAATATACCCGTGATATTATTGACGTCCAGTTACTGTAGTTAGATATTTAGGTTAATAATGTTTCATTTAGTAAGTAATTTATGTTTTGTTTGGTATTTTATGATTATCTTTGGGTTTTAGGAAAAGTGGCGTTTTGATTTTGATCATTACTAATATTATTTTCATTCATAACTGTAGAAATTATATGAGACATGATTTTTTTAATTTTATTTATTAAAAATAGTCAAAGGTGGATGAAGATTACTATTTGTAATTGTTTATTGATACAGGAGGTGAATATTTAATCTTAACATAGTTTTGTGAATTTCAAGAAACAAGGAAAGATCGATAAAGAAAATATCAACAATATGAAAAGTATTATGTACAGCTACGATTATAAATTAGAATTATATAAAAACGTATTATAATTTTATGATGTGAGAAAACTATTTTAAATTTTTACTTACATAAAACTTATAAATACATTGGGTACATGAAACAGGTATAAATATTTGATGGCAGATGGTGTTTCAAACATTCTTCTATTTATTTATACTTCTTGTTGTTTAGGTCCTCAGACAAAAGGCTGGTTTGAACCTGTAGAGTCTTTACATTGGAAAAGTATGCTTATCAGCATACCATGCCCTCTGAAAAGCATCTACTACTTTCCATCCTGCAATTAAAACCTTCACTTCATTAACCACAGGGTCTAGCTATATACTGATGCATTACTCTTAGATGAGATAACTCTGACTAGAGTCTTTTACACCTCTACCTCTTCTGTTCTTAAATTCTTCAGTAATATAATTGGCTGACCATGTGATAAGAGAGAGAACTGTTTTTATAGCCCTAAAACTAGATCGAGTGCAAATAATTTAACACTCTACCTGCCTTTTAAGGGCATTATTTGTACTTATAGTTTTAATTTATCTTGACTATTTTAATAGCTATGGATACTTTCATAGGAAGTCCGTAGGTTAGTTGGGGAACATATAACGAATGCGTTACATTGCAATTCCAATTCATTCCAATTAATGCCTACTGGTATTGTGAAATAGAAAGAGCCTTCTGCATGTGTAATTGGACAGCCCTTACTAGCAAATCCTTTTTGCATAAGGTCTTGTCTTGATGCCTGAGCAAAGCATGGCGGCAAGTGGTTTGTCATTTTGTAGCAGGGTAGAATAGGGCGTTTTCTCGGTGCTTAAAACGGAGATTATTTAGATAAGGTATAGTCACCCTAACATATGGTTCCCTGGTTCTCCAAGTTGAGGTTTGGAGTGTTGGTTTAACGACGCTTCACTGTAAAAAAATATTTAACAAAACCAAAACAACAGCTTAGAATGACAGACAGAAATTATAGATTAAAGAAACGGAACGCTCCATTAAATAAATAGAAGGCAACAAAGAATGTGGTGACGAAACTGCAACCTGGTAAAATAGGGGAGATACCTAATTAAATATTGGATTTGAGGAGCGATAAAGTCGCATTTCAGGAAATTTAGTTATGCGGAAGTGGTAGTATTTTGACATAAATCGAGTTCCTGGCAAGTTAATTTATTTTGAGAAAAAAATATTTGATGACGTTAAGGAATTTCAGTACTTGGGGAATACCGTAAACTACAAAATCGTAATGAGCGACTTCATACGAGAATGAGTCCAGTTGGGAATGCAACTCAGCCAATATAAAATTATTAAAGAATAAATTTATAAGCAGTAACGCTAGATTTTAAGGTAGAATTTGGACTGGTAGAAGAAGGAGTAACTAATGAAGCATCTGCAATGAATGAAGGGAGATAAAATTCCAAAATAGGCTCTGGGATACAGTTCTGAAGGTAGAGGAAGCGAGGAAATACCACTAAACGTTTGGATTAATTTATTTTAATTGAAGCTTTATAATGAAATAAAATATTTGATGCTGAAAGAGGCTAGGTGGTTTATACTGTAAAAAATAAAATAGCATTGCGGTATACGTCGGTTGTAGTATAACATTTCTGACATCCTAAGTACTGCATAAACTTTATAATTACGGCATGTGTAAGATTTCTTAATTTAATATTGAACAGCTATTTTTGTAACCGCTTTACCGTTAGGCTAAGCAAATGCCTATAATGGTGTAATTACATTTAATTTTTTTTCTTCTCTATTTAGGAAATTCACAATCTGTTAGAAACAATCAGTGAATGTGATAACACAAAATTTTGAAAAAAAATAACATGATAAATAAACGTGAGTGGAGACGCAGTCCAGTGACAGAACCCCGACGTAAATAGATAAGTGTAGCATTAAGTGCAGTGTTTAGAACACTGTAATAGACAGTCAATTACAGTACTTCGTCAGTTGACATCTAATTAAAATCAGTTAATTTTAAAATCAATTCATTTACTTTAAACAAATTTCTATTAAAACACACAATATGAAACTTTAACAGGATTTTAACCCTTGTGTTTTGTAACTCGATGACCATTTAACCCCAAAGAATAGTTATTAAATATATTGTTGCTTTATGTTCAAAGGAAACAACATATTGTGATATTACTTTATTTTGTAAATACGTAAGACTTTGACTTGAAAGGAACGTTGAAGAACAATTTGCAGTAATAGGATATTAAATCAGTAACAACTTTATTTGCTGGAAGCCCAATTTTAAATTTTCCGTCTGTATTATAACTATATTACTTTGAGTATCTAAACATCAATGTAAACATATTGTATTGCGTTTACAAAATTTATTACAGCTACGGATGTATAACTTCAAGAATATAGGTTAAACAATAAGTTGAAAGACGGTTACGATCATAAGGTGAAGGACGAGTCAAAGATTGTTCTACTTTCATATCGGTATTTACGTTTGCTCTGTTAAGCTTAAAGAAGTTCTTTGATATAATTTGTATGAATCTCTCCCTGTCAGTTAATATCACTACAAGAATAAATATTTTATACGTTTTAATAAAATGTTATAAATTTTTACTTTATTTATTCGTTGGAAACAAATGTAATTGTTTGTTAAAAGTTGTATTTTGTTTCTTTGAATTATATTTTTACGATTTAATTATATTTTTTGCATTGTGCTCCATTTTTGATGTGAATTTCAACAGAATCAATCAGTAGTGCTTAATCATGTGTGATTATGAGCTGGTCACAATACAATGTTGCTCGCCCAATCAAGGTCGCTTAAGGGGGAGATTGCACGATGGTTTTAACTCAAAATTTCGATTTGGTTTTTTATTTTTTTCAATAGTTTAGGCCTAGATCTACCAGAAAAACATTAAATTACGTCAAAAAAATTTTTTTTTTATGAAAAATTAAGTTTTTTGATAAAAACTTAATTTTAGTTTTTAATATTCTCAACTGTTGGTTCAGCTTTCTAAACAACTGTTGATGGGAAATTTACTTGTTTGTGTACATATTGTTTTTTATTTGTGCCTTCTTGTTTCTTAGCTTTTCCCGTAAATTTAGATTTTCAACACTAAGGTACATTTTTCTCAGAAACCAATAAACCTATCTGGCTGAAAGTTTTACCAGTTAATTATCATGTATATCCACATATACCGACGTTTTTATGATTTCCTCAGAAGCTTCAAAAATTTGTAATACGCAAACCACGTGGATAACAATTTGTAAAAGTTTTATGTTATCGTATTGTTTAAAAAAAGGTATTGTCCAAAGATTAAATTGAATAAAATGTCAGTAGCTAGAGAAGAAACCCGACACCTATAGTGTGTATAGTTTCATTTCCCCATCTCTTACCAATCCTATGAAAAATGTACCTTTAAATAGAAAATTTAACATTGGCGGGATACAAAGTACGGTCTCCTCTTAACTTCTTATAACTCCTTTCTACTAACTCACCGAATGGCTTGCTCGGAATCCTAAAATATTATGATATACTAAAATTAAACTAGCTATTCAGAGCACAGCGCTATCAGAGGAATTACAAGAATCGGATAAAAAGAAAATCATACTAACATGTTAGGCCTAATAAAGGTTCCACCCAAACCCTAAACTATAGAAGATATTCTATATCTTCTTAACAAGTAAAAAAATTAAAGTTTCTTGGTTTCCTAATTTTTGACCTGGATTCTGAATATGAGTTCATTTAAACAATCCATTGTAAACTTATATGGGTCAAAATTTTGAAAGTGTCACTTTTGATGTCCCATAGGCATAACAACAAAAATTGCAAGAAATATGCAGTTTTCTTCTGCGGTAATAAAACTTAATATTTACTTTGTCTTAACTTTTTAACCACTAGTAAAATAAAAAAGATATGAATGGAATGTCAGTACCATGGCATGTCCCGACATTAGCATTGGCACTTTCATATTAAAAAATTTTTATTTACCTTAAATAATTTATACACTTTTTAATTTATATCTACTTTACTTACGAATTATTAAATTTTTATATTATAAGAAAATTAAGATTAAAACTAAAATATTTGATTTTTTTGCGTTTTAAACGATGTCCCTGGAGTTCTTCAGTCCATACCGTGAGATAATGAGAAATTTGAACTGCGCGCTTATTGATCAACTGATTGACCATTCCGTACTGACTCTCGCCTATTTTATTCTCGGAGTTCAATTAGCCATTTTGTTTGAACGTAGTTCGTGTTTATACTAATATTGTTTAACGATTTTATGTTCGAAGTATGCAATTAATCTTTGGTTTCGTCAGTACCGTGTGCCTTATAACTTTGCTGTCAGGTATGTTAAATTTACACACGCAGTGATTAGACATTTTTTTGGTTTTTCATTCTACGGTAAGGATTCGATAAATGGGCTTAGCAGACCCACTATTAATTTTTAGTTTAGAAGCTTAAAAATCTGTGAAACACCGAATAGGTCAGCGGACGGCAACAAGATATCCAGGTTTTTCGAAACGGTATAATTTTATTAGAATCAAAAGAAGCTTTTGCAAAACATTACCACTTGGTCTTCATGAAGGCCAAGAAAGGACTAAGCATCGGTGCCGTAAAGTTTCAAAAAACTAGGCCATGAAAACTAATTGTATTTAATATTTTCAGCATAAATTAGTAATTTAGATATATTTACGACGAGCGATGACAAATCGGCACTTGGAAAATTTAATTAAAAATATACTACATTTTTTTTGCTCTACAAGGGGTAAGCGTCATGTCTGCTACAATTCTTAGAGGGTGTGCTCTCGTGGTAAAAAATGTGTTTTTTATTATTGCGGCCGTAATATGCATTTTAGGGTAAAAGTATATATAATTTAAATTATAGGAAATCAGAAAAACATACAACTTTTAAGTGAAGCCTGTTTTTCTACAACGCTTTGTTTAGCGGCAATTAGCAATTTGTGATATTTGGTTTTTTGTTCAACAAAATCGGTGAAAATGGGATCTTTTTAAGTTTCCGACCCTCACGACATTTCACGAAAAAAGTATTTAATTATATTTATAGGAAAAATTTGCAATTTTTAATTTACGCATTTTTTCACAGAGCTGAGTCAATTAGTAATTTTCCGTATTTTTAAGACAAACAGAATAATTTTTATTTTGCGTCATTCACTCATGATTAAAATTGGGTTATGTTTTTCGTATTTTATTGTTTACTCATAATTAAAGACAGGTTATATTGTTCACTACATCATTCTTCATTACACATTAGCAAGAGAAAGTCGTGTGAGTATTTCATACCAAGTTTTTCCTCTTAATTTCAGTATTTTTTTATTACGTGCACAATTATATGCACAAGTGCATATCAATAAGTTGTAATGTTAATAAGAAAAGATTTAAGAAATTCCTTTAAAAAAATTTGGATATTGAATACTAAGATTGTAATTCTTGGACATACTTTGTCAAATATTAAGACTTTGTTCTATCAATTTTTGTTTTAAAATTAATAAAAAAATGATTTTGAATAGAACAAAAGAACAAATCATGGCTTTGTAGGAAGGATAACGCTGCGTTGTGAAACGTTATATTGTAGAATAGGTGGTTAGTCAAAGAGAACTGTCTCTTGTGAAGATAAATCATTTTATACGAATTCCTCCTGAGCTATATTTCACTTAATGCTGAGTAAGGGTATTATTTCTGGAGTAGAGAAATGTTATCTCCCTTCAGCCTTTGCTGATGTTGCATATAGACTTACTACTGATACAGGTAAAACACAGCAATATCCTTTCCGACTAAGATCTTTTAAATAACTAAGTATAATTTTCACTTGCAGTCGTATCTTTTCATTTTATATTTAAACCATAAGCTACATTAAAGGAATTGTAATAATATTCTATGTTTAAATTACTCAGAATTTTACCTACATCCTTATATTAAATTTCTTTATATTGCATAAATATATACATTTTATTAAAACCATTTCTAAAGTATCCTACATCACAACTTTCATTTTGATTAATGAAATATCTTTTTTCATTTCATATATTATGTTCACAATTTTATTATAAATTATTTCAATAATTTAACAAATATTCAATTACATAACTAAATTAATGTTCTTTCGTATTATTATCCTCATAAATACTTTGAATTTTATCGGTTTTGATATTTACCTGTTCGAAATATTAAATTATTAATTTGCCACACAATATTAATTAGTATTTTGAGTGTAAATACGCAGTTCATACAGTGGCCGCCTCTATGGTGTTGTGGTACTACGCTGGCCTACAACGCGGGGGTTCCGGACTCGGTTCCTGACTAGAGTCTGGAAGTTTTAACACGTTAAAACTGACCGTCACAGAACCAAAAAACTCACAGTAGTTGCTAATGATCAAGCTGTCATTGTGACTTTAAATTAAAAAAATATTCATATAGTTTTAAAATTTGACACAAACACCCCTAACAGCCATTTAAATGAAACAGATATTAAGCTTTTTCCTTGATACCAGTCAAACTGGCAAATGAATTTAGACGTACTGTAAAAATTAATGCATGTTTTTCTTTCAACATACTATCCAATTTTAAAATAGTTTTTACTTCCATATTTTTGCTATAAATGTGAAAAATACCTTTTCTCAAATGCGGTATATGAAAGTGAGAGTTAACAAGGAATTATTCTTTCTCCTATTCTGAACAGCGTTTTGGCAGGAGATATGCCTACCACTGACCAGACAGTCTATTACATATGCGGACGAAAAGACACAACTTTTTAGAAATAAATCTCTTGCGGTTACTTCACGTAACTTGCAGTATCACTTAAAGAACTCTCTGAATGTCACACAAATGGAAAACTAAAGTTAATTCTTCAAAATCCAATCACATTACCTTCACCTTACAACCACAAACATCTCCCCAGTGTACATAAACAGGGCATCCATCCCACAGACTGACGCTGTCAGGTGCTTAGGAACCACATTTGACAAAAGACTCACCAATGATAAGCTCACATTTCACTAAAACTGCAAACATTCACACAAATAATAAAATTCTTAAACAGACATTCCTCTTTCCCTTCATCACAGAAATTAAAGCTATATTATTACTTTCTAAAAAAGTCTGGACATAATGTTTCCAACAATTGAGGATACGTTAATCCGAATAATAAAGCTCAATTCCTGTTATTACAGAGCATTTTTAATTACGATGAACTCTCTTGGTACATTTGAAACGAGATTATTAACAAAAATCCCTTTTGTGAAACCACGTGTCTCATGGCCGGTGGCAATTTTTAAAAAGACTTATCGTTGACTTATGGCAAAAACCATTAGAGATTCCTGTATCTACTCTTTAACAGAAATTGAATGACACTATTTTTGTTTCCAAATTCCGACTTGATTTCTTGACTTCCAGTTTTGGGCTACTTCCAGTAGAAACCGGAACTTCAAACCCAATTTAGGCCCACTAACTTTTTGTGCAGATTACGAATCCAAAAACAGTTTATTGCTATCTTTTGTAGTTTCTGACAAGTTTCTAACTTATTGGACACAATAAAACAATACTATCAACGTTTCCACAGAAAATTAGCAGACTCTCAAACGAACTATTTGCAAAAATTAGCATTACTACTTTACTGGACAACCCTCCCAGAAGGCTAAAGAGAACTTGGAGAAAAGATGTATAATTGCTACCTTAAAAATTCACATTACTACAGTATAGGCCTAACAATAAAAACATGCAAAATTGCATCTAAAAAAACATACAAGCGATTCATCGATACGTAATCTGCTTCCTCATATCGTTTTTAATATAAAAACGTAGAGGAAAAAATGTTGGCAGTTAAATTTTTTATAAAAATTTTAACAATTCCATCAGTACTGGATAAAAAGATAATAAGAATCAAAATGTATAACAACAAAGTGCACTCATTTAACTCTCTCTCTCTCTCTCTCTTTTATATTTTAAGTATAATTACTCTTTTGTTAAAACTTTTTGTTAGAATAATGGTTTGAAATATTTAAAAAGTACATCTATTGTGATTTTTTGCAATAGCTCGAAATAGTATTAATAAAAAAAATATTAAAATAGTGCAGTTCTTGTATTTAGTTGTAAAGTATATTGAATGAATTTACAGCTACAAAAATCTATATCACATCT
Source organism: Catonia carolina (assembly GCA_035578175.1). NCBI lineage: Eukaryota > Metazoa > Arthropoda > Insecta > Hemiptera > Achilidae > Catonia > Catonia carolina. The sequence goes on from JAQMRL010000013.1 coordinate 21,141,853, forward strand.
ATTTTTACAAATTTAAAGTGTAAAATATTGATCATAAAAAAGGAATCACATATTTAATTTGGTATTTTGGCAGAAATTATTTCACAATCAAATTTGAAACTTGATACGAAACGAAAGATTAAGTAAGTTACTAAATTGGAATTTTATTTTAATTTTATTTCTTTTTTATCTGAGCTTGATGGTGCCTCAACACGTTTTTCAATGAGGTACCTAACCATATTTTTTCCCAGTTAATGTTATAACAGTGTTGTAAGTTTGATTAATTTTGTTTTTTAAATTAGTTCAATTAGAAAATTTATTGTATATGGATAAGTAGTAATTAACCTATTTTATTTTTTCAAAAACCAATATAAAATTTGTAACTTGGAAATTATGTGTGAAAAAAATTTGTCGTACAAAACAAAATCAGTGCAAAATCAGCTTACTCAATTTTTTACATTGTTTTACTTTACTTCTTCGGTATCAAAAAGGCTGATTCAGCCACTCTAAATTAAATAGTAAATGATAAAAACAAATTTGCGGAAATTTTCTAATATGGCAGACGAAGTTCAAGTCATAGGATCAAGGACTTTTAATAAGTTACTTAGATGACTTTTAGGAGTGTGTGTATGCCAATTTTCGGAACTTAATGAATTTTATTTCTTTTCAATATCTAAAAATTTAACATTAATACTGCGCATACATATAAAATAACTTCAGATATTCTCTAATTGAGTGTGGGAAGATAAATACAGGAGAATTAGGTTTTCAGTTAGGCTATTCAAACCAAGACCACAAACAAGTAGATCGAAACAATTTTGTGTTCAGCTATTTCTTTAGATTCAGAACATTATTGTTTCTTCTTAAAAGTAAGGTTATTTAGGTCACAAATATCTTTAAAACACCTTTTTGAACAAGGAGAATTTCAAAAATTGATGAATTCAATAAACACAACCACGTCAAAACAATAATAAATTTATTCAGCAGTGATGTATTCGCTTCTAAAAATAGAATTCTGTCACCAATACAAACGACAGGGTTGAATGATATTTTTCTCTGAACTGAGAACTCAAATTGATTTTCAACTTATTTGGAATAATAAAGATTATTTACGGAAGTTCTGCTTGTTTACCTTAGCAGAAACTCGAGCAGAATTATTTCTATTGATCTTAATTTTTTTCAATATCAGTTCTGTTCCGTTCGTTTGCTTCTTTGATATTTAATTACATAATTAATATTCGAAAGTTATGTTAATTGAAATTTGAGACCTCGTCAGGGAATCTTATCCAAGATCTTTGCCTCGATGTTAGTGAAATGAAAATTTTAAACTTGTTAATAATCACGTTCAAACCATCAGGGTAGTCGATTTTAAATTTATTTTCTGCTATAGCAGCGATTATTTTCAAAATTTTTAGTGATTTTGAGAAAGCTATCTACTTAAAGATAATTTTTTAAATATCAAATTCACCATTATTTTTTACTTTTTTGATCGTATAGGGCCAATTTGAGACCACGTGAGGTGGCTTTAAACGTTTCTGGAAGCTCTTTTGCAGCCAATATTCTTAGCATTCATTCACTGTAAATTTTTCTCCTTTCTTCTATCCATAGTGGTATGTACGAGGTGTGGCTGTTAAATAACTAGACTGACGTAAAAATACTTTGTTTTTATTTTTTACATAATCACTTCTTGTCACCTTTAATATACACTCCTTCTCTATCCCTACAATGCTCCATGCGAATTTTCCATTGTTGGGAACAGTGCTGGAAGTCATCTTCTGTCAGCTCCTTCAGGACACGTGCCAATTTCTCTTTTACGCCTTCACAGACTCAAATATCGTCTATTTAATGCAGATTTCACCTTAGGGAATAGGTAGAAGATAATAACATGTAATAAAACGTGGTGTTTTACTTATGATCCGGAAACGAAGCGCCAATCCATGCACTCGAAGAGCCGAACTTCACCGAGAGCCAAAAAAGCTTGAATGAGAAAGACCATCAAAATTTAAAGCAATGATGATTGTTTTTTTTATATCCATTGGATTGTGTACCTCCACTGGGTTCCTGAAGGTCAAACAATTAATCAATATTACTACCTTGAGGTAACTTACTTTCTAATTTACGTCAAAGAGTAAGGAATAAACGCCCCGAAATGTGGAAGGACAAATTAGGGTTCTCCACCAAGACATTGCGCCAGCTCATTCCGCGTTATCTGTCAAGAGATTCCTAGTTAAGTTCAGCATCTCAGTGTTAGAACATCCACTTTATTCACCAGATATTGCACCATGTGACTTCTACTTGTTCCCTAAGGTGAAATCTGCATTAAAAGGGACAAGATTTGCGTCTGCGGAAGCTGTAAAACAGAAAGCGGCACGTGTCCTCAAGGAGCTGACAGACGATGACTTCCAGCACTGTTTCCAACTATGGAAAATTTGCATGGAGCATTGTAGGGATAGAGAAGGAGTGTACATTGAAGGTGACAAAAATTTAACGTGTCTCGTTATTTAATAGCCACACCTCGTATTTTGTTCCTCTTTTATTCAGAAGGAAACAAAAATTTCAATGATAAAATTTTCTGTATATTTTATTTTAAGTTTGGTAACGTAATCCTTTTAAGGTAATTTTATTTGTTATTTACCAAAAAATTCTAATCAGTAACGATCAGCTGAGTGATACAAGAACAAAAGGTTTAATTACCTATCTGAGTGCAGAATTGTTTATCTCATTCGATTTACATTTTCTTTGAAACCAATGAAATTGGTTCCCGTTTTCCCTTGCGCTATGTTTTTCTGATCTTAAGTGTTACTGAAATTCTCTCTCTCTTTCTCTCTCTCTCTCTCTGTCGCTTTGTAATCTCTCCTCTCATTCTGTTTTTCGTCACCATTAGTAACACATTTTACTTTCACTTGATATTTTCAACTTATATAAGTCCAACTCAATTCTCTTTCAACTAGACAAATTAGTGAATTTTTAAACATTCTCTGAAACTAATTCTATAAAAACAACATGTTAGGGCTATATGTCAGAATTAATTGATTGTAATTATTATAAAGGCCATATAAATTCCATTTAATAAAAAAATTGGTTCAGTTTAAAACGTAACCGGCTAATGCTACTTTAAATGAAATTTGGTATCAACCGATTAAGCATATGTACAAGTCAAACAACAATTTATTCGAACTTGTTTGTGCTATTACATACTTTATGCTAAAAGTATATTAGAAGATATACTTTTAACTCTACCTAATCTTTCTCCGGAGAACTATTTTACACTTTAAGGACTAAAAAAATTAATTAAAATTTTAAAACAAACATTATGAAAACAGATTTATGGCAGTTATTTGTAATATGACAAATTTACTGGACATCTGGAGTTGTTTTTTTTGAGTCTATTAAAATAATAAACATCTCCAGCTGATTGAAAAATAAATACTTTAAAATTATTTAATTCACATTGACAAAATTATTTAAAAGAGTTATTTATTTTAGTTACTAGGCAACTAAAGAAGAAGAAAAGATTTTGTACAAATTATTTTAATGGGGGACGAGAGTCTAAACCGAACGGGCGGGTCCCTCATTTGTTCATCAAAAATATATTAATATTATAAGTGAATTTACTTAAAGTTAAAAAATATATAGTTATATAAGAAGGACGTTAAATGTTAATACATATATACATAATAGACAAAGACTTGTTGTTTTCGTATAAATAATAATTAGGTTACTGTGAAAATAAAATAATTTACTGATCATATGTTTATTCAAATAAACAAATTTATTGATGATATATTAATGTGATAGCATACAAATTGAATAATAAACAATTAATACACTGATTACTATTACTTATGATAAATAATAATTAAAACGAGATTCAAATGTTATGCTGTAAACATAACATACATGATCGAATGATGATAACAGAAAGAATGATGATGGTAAACGTTTTAACTATACAATATAATTTAACTATCTCTTAAAAATTGGCATACCCTCGTGGAGAACTATGAGGAGATATTTAATTAATGTTACAAACTTTAGTTCATCTTGTGTAAAAAATAAAATTATTCTTTCAAATTGTCCATCCCTCCTATGAGGAGTTATTTTATTATATTTCAACTTAAAAAATCAGAATTTTAAATTTCAAGTAAAACATATTACATTACCTATTTTAAAGAAAACAACTTAAACCGTTTATCGAAATTATGAATACCTTTTGTAAATGCATACTTGATAATTAACTTTTATAGCAAACACATTTGTCACTATTTCATCTGTAACAACTGGTTTAAAAATAACTTATTTTATGAAATCTCCGAAATTACTCTTTAGCTCTAAAATTACTTTATAACGAACAAAATTTATAACTGATGACTTGTTCTAAGAAAACGTTGATCATAACTGAGACGACGCTTTACCATTACCGAAATATGTACTGAAAATACTTAATAAGAAATCTTTGAATGATTTAACACTGCGATAACTGAGAAAAATTCTTTAAACTCAACGTACTGAAAAAGGTGCTATACTGAGATAATTCAACATAACTGAGACATCTTTATCCAAAATTGCTTGATAATTAAGAACATAATTTTTACTTTCTTTATAGGCCTACACTGTATTTAACCATACCATTAAACCTGTTGTTGTTTAGGTCATCAGCCAAAAGGCTGGTTTGAACCTGTAGAGGTTTTACTAAGTAAAACGAAGAGTGAATTACTTTACCTGCCTTCCTCACGGAGTGGAAAAGTACGCTTATCAGCATGCCTGGCCCTCTGAAAAGTATATTTATTATCCACTTTGCAAATGACACTTTCACGTCATTCACTACAGGGTCTGGCTGTATAATGAAATTCATTACTTTCAGAGGGGATGACTCTGATTAGTGGCTTTTACACCTCTGCCTTTTCTGTTCTTAAATGATTCAATCATTTAATTGGCTGACCATGTGATGAGAAACAAAACTATTTATTTTAGCCCTGAAACTAACAGATTGAGTTTAAATAGTTTGACACTCCACCGCTCTGTTACGGGCAACCATTAAACCTACACATTTTAATAAAGAAGGAAGTCATTTAGCTTTAAAACTATAAAATGAAAGATTGGTGGTAGGACCAGTAGATAGAACAGCTATTTACTAGGGTAAATTATATCATATTGATATAACAACTTCATTTAACTACGTTTTATATGAGCTGAAAAGAAACCATGTTTTTGCCGATACATATTTTATGAAGAAGTAAAACTTTAAATAGAAAACAGATCAATGTAGTTTTGTGGCCGGGATTTTTGTTAACGCACGCTTCCTTACTTCGTTGAACTATCATCTGAGGATTTTAGCTGTCTCAGGAGAACCCGCCTTACAGTTCTCAGTTTATCTGTTACTCCCGTTACGAGCTGAGTAAAGACCTGACAGTGAAACTGCCATAAATCATCATGCCTACAGGTAACTTTAAACATGGTATTTATTACAACCCAACGTTTATAAGGTTACTGCTTTTTTATCAACATAAATAGTTTGGATATGTTCATAAAAATATTGACCAATTTTTATAATTAGCTTTAAAAATTCTTTAAAAAAATCGAAAGAACATTGGAAGTTTTAACTCTTTCCATACTATCTGAACATTTTTAGTTATTTAATATATTTCTTAATTTTTTACATCTTCGAAAAAGAAATACAAACAAACTCCTTCAGACATTTTAAAATAAATAGCATTTAATTTGATTTGAATAAAGTTTTACAATGGTATTATGCGATTGAAGAAAACGGATAAACGGAAAAACTGATAAAATCCGATTTAAAAGTTATCTTTACTATGTATAAATGGAGTTTAGTTTAAGATTAGAATTTCTATTACATCAAAATATTTTCTCAAGACTGAGCAGTCTTATTAAAAAGAAAACATCTTACTCTTTTTAATAAGAAGAACAGAAATAGACATTGTCCTGTTTTAAAGAATAATACGATTTTTTTAAATAGGACTTAGACGTGTTTAACTGTCAAATTATAAATCCTGTAACACTGATAACTATCTTTTTAACATTTTAAGGGCCTAGATCCAGGTTTTTGGTTTTCAAGTAGTCTGTTTTGGACTTGATCCAGTTTGCTGGACGCTTTAAATCCATTTTTCCACACGAACTCTTCAAAACCTTTGCCTTCATCTTATACAATATCCAGTATACAAGTTCCTTTGTGATATCTTCACGTCTAAGCCGAGTGGTAAGTGTAAGTCCCTTAGAGTTCTCAATATTTTATTTCAAACGTTCGCATCATTAATTTAGTGGTTATGGTGTCTGCTTTTCTTACCGTTGTAAGTGAAGGTAGGTCACATATATCCTGTCTTGTTCAGAAATAAATAAAAAAATATGATGATAAAAATAATGTCATTAAATTTTCTTGAAAACAAATGTATATTCAAACTGATAAAATTTCTTGAATTTCAGATTTATTTTAAAGAGGCTGTTTTATGATGTATTGTCATATGTGTTACCCATTTCAACCATAAGCAACAGGAAACGTACCAAGACAACTGAAACACCGATAGAGTACGTGTACAATAACATTACACTATTTAACAAACAAATTCAATTAAAAGTTTAAATTATCTGGATCACTGTCACTGGGTTTAGCCCTCCTTTTTACATTTTGTTATTAAATACACATTATGATCATTTTTGCTAATTGTATTTTATAATTAAATTAAATAAGTTAAAAAAGTTGCTTTCACATCTTAGTAAGTACGATAAATTATGTAATACTAATATAAACCTTTTATCAGTTCTACAGGCCATGAATCGAACGGAGAACCCACAGATTTGGAGTCTAACGTATCACCAGACAAACGCAGTTTTCTAATAATACAAACCTTTTAAAAATGTTTATTAATACTTATAAATTTTCTAAGAAATTCATTAAGTCAACACTACATTACTGTAATGATATTTTTCATTGGATTTCTTACTTAGTTTTCTACTTCTCATAGAGTTGTTATAATATGGATATTTATTGCTGACATGCATTTAGAAAATTATGACGTATTAGTAAGCCTGGAGAGCACAGAGAAAACATAAACTGACAATTTTCTTTTGAATGCTTTACTAGGTTTTTGCTCCAAATTTTCTTACTCTACTACACGATTGACTTGTAGAAAACTTTTTTTCTCCTCACAAGGGATTAGCCAAATTTGAAGAGGACTATTTTATCTCCACGAGGGTATGCCAAATTTGTTATGTATTATATTATCCCCATGAGGGATTAGCAAAATTATTATGAAATGATTAAACATGTATCAATATCAGTGAATCAATTCTTGCTTTATTTAGTTTTTTAAATTCTTATTTTAATCTTTATATATATATTAATAATTACATACTTGAATGAATGGTTGTTGTTATTGTTTTTATACGTCTGCCATTGAAAAGCTACCAGATAATCACTGTTATTATAAAGTAGAATAATTTGTGTCTCTTTTAATATTATGAACGTTATATTTATTATTATGTATTTATATTTACTATTAATTATATATTATTACTATTTGTTAAGAACAAATGAGGGACCTACTCGCTTGGTTTGGCCTCCAGTCCCCCACTAAAATAATTTACAATTTCAATTTGCTTCTTCTTCTTAGTTGCCTAGTAACCATACTTTTGTTAATGAAATCAAATAATTTTTAAAATATTTATTTTAATCAGCTGGAAATATCTATTTTTATTTCAATAGACTCAAAAATAAACAACTCCAGGTGTCCAGTAAATTTGTCATATTACAGACTTAAAAGTAAAGTACTTTTTAATTAATTACAATACTGTCAAAAAGCGAGTATAGGTACACAAGAATAATTCTAAAACTAGAGATTTTTAATAATTGAAAACTAATTTTAATAATCGCATTGATTTTGTATAAATCGAATAACTGTCGCTTATTTACTTCATACAAGTAGTAATAAAAATTAATGTGACATAACTTAGCATTAACATAATATTACTGAGGGAATTACAAAGGTTGTTGGCATATTATCAAATACTGATCGTAAAATCTTTGTTATTTATTTCATAATAATTTTATTTTAATTTGAATTTTCTACGATGCAACTAGTAAATTAACTAATATTTTCTGTTAGGAATTATTCATTTAATAATTGGTGTTATGCTTAATTGCTATAGTTATGCAAAAGTAAATCAAGGTAGAAAATTAATTAAATTTAAACACTTTATTTATAATTTCCGTAAAATACAAAGTAATCATACAAATATACATAAAGTGTTTTACGTAACATTATATTTACAAAATCTAAAAGGAATGCAAAAATTATTTATCATAATGTATTTAAAAATCTTTACTTCCCGAGCTAAACGAACGTATTATGTGATACTATCGAATATTTAGAATTACTTTGGATTCAATTCATTTATTTTTATACATCATTTCATCAATATACTGGTAATTAGCAATTGTAATTCGGTTTAAAGCAGGAAAATAACGAGATAAAATCCTTTATAAGTTATTAAAAGCTTCTTTTACTTATTCTCCTCCTTCTCCTTCTTATTCTCTCACTTCTTCTTCTTCTTCTTCATTTAATTTATTTCTGCTTTTGATGATGAAAATCTTTAAATTGTACCAATTGAAATTTTTTAAGCCTATAAATACAAGTACATATAATTTACAAATGTCGTAGCAAAATTATTAATTTTTCTCTGTAATTTTAGGCAAATAAAAAAGTTTAAAATGTTTGCAAAATGATCCAATTTCATTTTAAAATCCCCAATTAATATGTGGTTTTTTGAAAATAATTTTAGTACAGAAATTTAGAACCTGAAATTAATTATAATATTCATTCTAAATCTACACTTGATACCTCGGACAATTTCTGAGATAATGGATCATTTTTACAGGAAAATTAATTTGCGGTAAACAAGCTCAACGCTTAAAATTTAAACAAAATTCACTTCAAAACTTTATTACATCAATATTTTTTGAGAAAAAGCAAAACAAACACTGTTTTAAAACGTAAATAGAAAGAAAATATTGTTTTCTAGGAAAAAAATTAAGTTATTGTAAAAATCGGTTGTGAAACACTCACACAACTTTCCTGTGACGATTTAAATGGTGAAAATAACCTATGTTTAATCAACAACGTATAATGAAAAACATAATTTGATTTTAATCTTGAGTGAATGACGTAAAACTAAAATCGTATTTTTTACCGATTTTGATGAGAAAAATATTTATAAAATCACTAATTGTAAGCATTGTAAAAAATATTTTACTTTAAAGTTGTAGGTTTTGAATTTTCTACTACTTTAATTATAAATTTTTTTCTCTAAAATGCATATTAAGATCACAATCTTAAAAAAGCTACCACGAAACTACAGCTCCAAAAATTTCAGTCCTCATGGTGCTACCCAATCTCGTAGAGCATAAAAATGTAGTAAATGACCAAATTTAAAACAAAAATCGTATGAGCCGTTTTTAAGAAAATTTCAAAAAGTGAACATTCACACAAATAAACTTCTTTTTACAAGTGACCTATTCTGACAAAAATTTTCTGTTTGGGTTTTCCTATAGTACCTAACTTAAGTCTCAAGTTTTAACTTTGTTTGCTATTCCATTTTTGAGATATTTTCTTTACATAAACACACATACACACATACAGACCAATCGGTATAAACTTGTTATTCCGGTGAAAACTCGATTTCAAGAAATCCACATAAAACAATACGTACTTACCTTCCCAATACATCAATATCAGGCAACATAAAGTGAAATTTGAATTTTGTAACATTTATTGATACATTGTTTAATTTTACAACGTTAACTTTTAAAATATATTATAAAATATTAGTAACTAATTGTACAATACCTAATAACAAAGCACCATTTTACGCAGATGAAAGTGTAAAATATTTTTGGTTAAAAGAAAATATATAATTATTATTTCATATTGCCAGTTACAGATTCCCTTATTACAAAAACATATTTTCTTTGTAGCTAGTACAAATTTAAATAATTTTTATATGAGTTTACGGTTTAAAATTCTTGACCCATAACGTGATGTGAGTAATAATTTTAAAAAATAACACTGAAGAGATAATTTGCATACTTCACGGTTTATAATCAAGTTTATCCGAGTGGGTTATGTTTAAATTCTATCTACCTTTAGTGCTACACATTATGTTAAGGAACAACGTTCAAGGGATGTCCTATAAATCACGGAATTCTGACATCACCCTGCTGTACGAGCACTCTGTGTGTACTTGTTCACCACCAACTGGCGAAACATTAGTGCAAGTAAGCTGTCCAAATTACTACTCCACTCCTATCCTTATTCAATAAATAATTCATTAATTTGTGGAAATTTGCCAAGTTCTTTAATAATAAGCACGATGATCTTCTTGAGTATTTCAAATCATATGAAGAATAGCTTACAAGTCATATGCAAACCACTATTCCAAAATAATAACATCTATATATTTATAACGCAAAATTTTTCTTCCAATATATATTAAATGGAAATTCTATAAACTCCTAAATATAGAGTTCTACCGAATAAACTTTTATAATTTTTAAATGGTTGAAAAGAGTATTCTTTCCTGATTTACCCAAAAGTTCTAAACTTGGAATTCATTCTAATACGAGCTTCATTGTATGAAATTGTAAAATAGTAGTCTATGTTCTATTACATCGTTGATAGATGATTCAGTTTAAGTGACCAATTGTTGTTAATTCAAGAAATAATTTTTAAAATAATTTTAAAAATAGTCAAAATTAAATAATTTTAATTTTTAAAAGTAAATAGAATAATCAGTAATAAAATATATATTAAGAAGGTTTATGAGCAAAAATTAAATATATTAATTCCAGGAGCCAAATAGTTTAAATTTAATCAAGGAAAACAAAAGAAAGTATAACTTAATTAAATAAATTTTAAAAATAAGAAAATAAGTAGAGAAGATTAGTAAAACAACAAGAATCCAATTAATTGTGGAACTAATTAAAATGACTTTGATATTTTTTAAAATATGAAGAAAAGATTTGAATAAGATTATGAACATCTACAAAACCAATTGCAACAATGACCAAACCCCCATTCGATCCCGGTCAATGGAAGAACACACAGAGCAGCTAAGACTCCAAGGAATTTATAAAAAAAATTGTAACAATTTAATAAATGAGCTCATAGGTAGACTCAGAATAATAATTCAATGCAATATTACAACAAATAATTACATGTCATTGATTAATTCAGAATATATTTAGAGTTGTAGCAGTGTCATCAATAAATTGGATTCAAATTATTAATTTTTGTAACATAAATGTTGTCAAATTTCCATAAGTTTCAATTAAAATCAGTTTATTTTCATTTACAATTTTAATTTGCGTTTCTTTATAACATTCTTACATTACAAAATGAAAAAGAGTAAATTTCGTTCACAACATAAGCGTTAATACAACATAATGCGGTTCTCCCACATTTGCCCTCCCACATATCCGTATTCCATAAGCATATGGGGGTGTATCATCTCCTTCATCACTTTACGACACTCAGTCAGTATTAAACAGTTATTGTGTTTGGCGTTTTATTAAAAGTTTTAGCTTAAAACCGTTCTTTTCAGGACAACATTACGTTGTGACATTATTATGTTGTGCTTTAGTCGTTACTCACTGTTCTTCTAAGAACAGAGTTTGTCGTTAAAAGAAGACTATTTCCGGTAAAAGTTGCCTTCTGCATGACTATGAACAAGACCAAGGGCAAACACTGGAAAAGGTTTACCTGTATCTTTCACAACCTGTATTTAGCCTTGGGCAACTAAATGTGGCATTATTGCTGACCCGATCATTCGGAGACAAAATTAGAGTCCAAATTGTTCCAGTAGGAAATCAGACAATTAATATTGTTTATAATGAATTTTTCTAATTAACTAAATCACATAAATGCAGGTTACCGTTAAAGATTGTCAAAACAAGATTATAATTTATATATGAGTGTATCGAATAATAATACCACTCCAGTATTCATTGTGCGAATATATTCGCCAAGGTCCACTAGTTATTGTAATAATGCGTTTGTATCCCTTCAAGAATATAATAATAAATCACATAAAATGTTTTTGAACATAAAAATTAATGAATGGTTTTAATATCGTAATAAAAATAATATATTGTAAAATAAATCTAATGTAACACGGAATGCTCAAAAGAGTCAACCACTTCAAATACTTAGGAAAAATTATACAACAAAACGGAAACGACGTACTAACATTGCAAAACAGGATAGCAAAACTAGAAATGGCCTACGTACAAACAAGGAACTTTTACAACAAAAAATGCATACCTAGAAACGCCAAACTTAGACATCTGAACACAGTCGTTCTACCACAAGTCTTATACGCAGCCGAAACCCTAACATTTCATAGGAAAGGATTATTAACAAAACTAAATAAAATACATAGGAGATTCGCCCAGACAATCCTAGGAACAGTTTTCGACCCAGAAACCAAGATCCACAAGAAGAGAACGAACGAACACATAATGCATTTCCTAGGCGAAACTCTAACAACTCTAACAACAGCTCATAAAACGTCGCCTAAAATATTACGGTCACATGATGAGATTCCAAAACAAAAATAACGAAACGTACAAAATGATCACATAAAAATATCAAGAAAGTTTTAAAACTAAAGATAGATGGATCAAAGAAATAGAAGCAAACCTAAACACCATAAACGCTTCACGTAACGATGTAATAGATGGAACTGCCTTTAGAAGGAAAAAAAAGATTTTTTGAATTTCCCGACTGCAGCAACAAGGCAGAGGACATGGACGCAGGAACAACGGGAGAAGGTTAGCGAGAGGATGAAGGCGTACCATGCGAACAAGCGACAGCTTAAGAAATAATTTTACATAACCAGTGCGTTCTTTATATAGGACATACAATAAAAAAAAAAAAAAAAAAATCTAAATGTAAGGTTGCCAGATTTATGGTGCAGCAAAGCCTTCGGTCATTTCACGAATGAAGCGTTTTGAAAGTCAATTCTTACCGCTCGTTCATTAACAATTTCCTGAGTAACGAAATAAATAAAATATTACATGATTACTTATTTAGAGGCCCTACGTCAACGACACGATTCTAAAATTATCCCTTAAGTAATACAGACTTCAAAATCACAATAATCCCTCGTTATATGACAAACTTTCTTGATCTACCATGTATCACACAAAGTTTACTGAATCGCCGAAGAATTATTGCCACAAAAATTTTTTAAAAATAAATCAAATGTTAAATTTTATATAATTTTCATTTTCTGGAGCACTATAACTGAGTGGTATCCGATTCTAAGATTATTTTTTAATACCTAACGTGTGTATGTTGTAATCTGTTTAGTTAAGAACAATAAGCAACCCCATGACTCAATGAGATGAGTATGATGTATCACGTGTAAGTGAGGTATAATCTTGTACAGACTTAGGTCAACTATTTCTGAGAGAGTATGATTTCCAACCATCAAAGTACACCGGTAACAATTGTCTCGTTTTAAAATCTGTATAAACGTAATTACCTTAACTAGGAACCATGTAACATAAAAATGTTCTATGAGAAAAATATTACGAAAATAAGCTGTTAAATAAACAGCTTACTCGCGGCAACGGCTTTACCACTAGACCAACCCGGTGAGTTTTCAAAAAATTAACACATTGTTTCAGTATTTAATACACATTCTGATCATTTTCCCTAGTTATCTTCACGAGTCAGCTGTTTAACAGCTGATTTTCGAAAACGAAGTTTCCTGGTTCAAATCCTAGAAAAGAAGTTATTTCTATTCGGATTTAAATACTAGACAGTGGTTAAAGTTGTATTTTTATGGTTAAGTTTAAATTAACCATACTCTCCAAGAATGGTTGGCCTGGGTCTGTACAAGACTACACCTCACTTACATGACATACACAACATGTTCATCTCATTGGGTCATAGAGTTGCTTACTGTTATGAAACGAACTGATTGCAACGGTCACACATTACAAATAAATCGAACATGTGGCAATTGTACTTCATATAGCTGGTATCGCCTACTGTGTATACTTTTTGCAGAGTAACATTTTAGAAAATCTCAAATTGTCACTCACTCCTACAATCGGCCTTTGGGCCACCCTAGTCAGTCAGCTGGTAGAAAGTCGCTATTATTTGTTAAGTAACACTAGTCGGGCAAACGACATTGTATGGTGACCAGCTGACTGTCACTCCTGAACAAACTCCAATTGGGGTCCCTGTTCAACAAAATTTATACCGAATCATGTCAAAAAGCACAGCGGTCAAATTGGGTGGTTGTCAATAAAGTACAGTTCCCGACAACAAATAAAACCTAAAAAAAACTCCTATTATCGATCCACCGGGTTCTAGAGGTAAAGTCTAGGTCTGGTATAAAGGTATAAAGTCATTGTTAAAGTCAGCTGTTTAACTGCTGATTTTCGGAGATGAAGGTTCCTGGTTCAAATCTCAGTAAAGGTAGTTACTTTTATACGGATTTGAACTCTAGACAGTGGTTACCGGTGTACTTTGATGGTTGGGGTTCAATTAACCATACTCTCTCAAGAATGGTAGGCTTGGGTCTGTACAAGACTACACCCCATTTACACGTCATACACATCATCCTCATCTCATTGGGTCATAAGGTTGGTTATTGTACTGAATTGAACAGATTGCAACGTACACACATTAGAGATAAAAAAAAAAAAATAAATAAAAAACTCCTATAATCAGCTGTTCTGAACACGTGACTCGCGGCGACGACTTTACTACTAGATCAGCTTTGTGGGTTTTGATAAAATATAAAACATTTTATTTGTGTTTCAAAAGAACATTTTATTCAATTCTTCACATATTCTTTTGTCTTCAAGGGAGTTGTTTTTGGTATCAAATCAGAATACTGTCTCCATTAAAAATGTATTTGCTCGTTAACTCTCTGTCGCTCATAAATACTAGAGATGTAAGAAAAGCAACCTGCACATAATTATTTTTACCCCTTCAAAAATTTATTGAAAAAGATAGCGTACGGTTCTTTAACATTTTTTATAAGTAGACTATACATTAAATAGTAGAGAATTTATATCGTTGTTAAGGTGTGTTAAAGATTATTTCTTGTAATTGAACTAAAAATTATTAAATAAGCTTCTTTACTCTTCTGTAATTGGAAATAAAAGAACGGTAATAAAAGTTATGAACTAATTTTAGAAAAAGATCAACAAATATCGACATAATAAGTAATAACGAATAGAGAACGTTTCAATAAATTTAATAACCAGGTCGAGAAACGACGTTATTGTTAAACAACTACACTACTAATACAACGTTACTGATTCCCCTAGTTACCATGATGATTGTAATACTGTTGTTATTTTTATTCAATGGTTTTTCTACAATGAATCAATTAATTAATTAAAATCATTTATTAGATTTAATTCTGTAGTATAAATATTCCACTAACTTATGTTAGTTGTTTTAATATTTGTTATGTAAATGTTAATAAAAATGGCGTAGATTTTAAGATATTAATTATGGTACCTATGCAAGAAACACCGAAATGCATGAGTACTTAAACATTCCATTTGTTAAAAAAAAAGAAGGCTTAGCAAAAAATATCACGTTAACTTGTCAACACATATAAATCATTTGGCTCTAAATTTACTAGATAATAGTCAAACCACCAGACGTTTGAAAAAGCATTATGTCTTGGATCTCCGAGACATAGGCCTATTGTAAAAAAACAAAAACTAAAACAGAAAATTTAACAAACAAAAAATTAAAAAATTAATTAACATAAAACTAACCTAAATATATTATTGATACAAATGACTTTTAACAACAGACTTTTTTAGAATACAAAAAAGTTAAATTGCATAAAATGTATTTTTAGTTGTTTTTTTTTTTGTTAGAGCTTTAATGGAAGCCTGCTCCTCCATGTTATTTTGTATTATACAGGGTGATTCACGAAGATATACAGAAACTTTGGGAGCCCATTGTTCATGTAAAAATAATGAAAAACGTTTATATAAACATGGGTCCGGAAATGCTTCGTTACCGAGTTACGACTAGCGAAAGATTTCGCCCTGATTTCAGCTCACCAGGTGAAATGAGGTCTTCTTGAAATTCTGGTAAAGTAGATTAAGGGGCGAATTCAATCGTTTCTTATGGTTTTTGACCTGATAAATTGAATAAAACAGGTCCCAGAACTGTAAGTTGAATAGTTTTTGAGAAAACCAGTGTCAAATGCAAAAAATGGAGTGAAAAAATAAAACATTAATTTTTTCATCTTTGTTTTTCCGGTTAATTTTACTTTGTACTGTTAAGAATAAAAATTCATTTAATCAAACATCTATTCGCTTTCTGTGTACTTTATTTACACTGGTTTGTTTAGAATAACATTTTCTACATGTTTTATTCAAAAATTTTAACTGTTTCTTGGTGAAATAACAAAGTTATTCTTGCCCAAAGATGAAAAATTTTGTTTTTCACTCCATTTTTTGCATTTGACACTGGTTTTCTATAAAAATATTTAACTTACAGTTCTGGGACCTGTATTATTCAATTTATCAGATCAAAAACCATAAAAAACGATTGAATTCGCCCCTTAATCTACCTTACCAGAATTTCAAGAAGACCTCATTTCACCTGGCGAGCTGAAATCCGGGCGAAACTTTCACTAGCCGTAACTTGGAAACGAAGCATTTCCGGACCCATGTTTATATAAACTTTTTTCATTATTTTTACATGTACAATGAGCTCCCAAAGTTTCTGCATATCTTCGTGAATCACCCTGTATCATTCACTTATAGTAGCTTCTTACTTGTTGTGTATAGTATTTATTCAGCAAAAAATGTTGTGACAAAGATTGACTAATACAAATCTAAATTCTCATAAGTTCATTATTGGAGACAAAATATTTTATGAAGTTAAGAAATTTTTGGGAATACCTTAAACCATGAAAACATAATGAGTGACTCTGTTCAAGAAAAAATTTGACTAGTAAATAGTGTTTACGTTGCCAATGTAAAGTTGTTTAACAATATGAGCTAGGTGAGCCCAGTTTTCACATATGGCAGTGAAACGTGGAATATGTCAGAAACTGAATTAACTTTGTGAGAGAGTTCAAAGAAAGATTTAAAGGAGAGTTTTTTGTCAGGTATGATAGGAGATGGCTGGAGAGTACGTTATGACGAAGCACTATATTGCTTCAAAGAAGGTAAAGATATAGTCCGTTTCATAATGACTCAGAGAGGTCGAATTTATTGAGACATATTGAGATAATAAAGTCAATGACGGTGGATAATATGATATAGAAGGAATGACAGTACAAAAGATGAAGTAAGGGCCCTCCTAAGAAGAGGTAAATAGATGGTGTTTAAATGATTTGATTTTGGTGGGTAAAAGAGGATGGAGAGCACTTACAAATAGCTGAGAGAATTGGAGGGGGATTTCGAAGAAAGCCAAAGGTAATCATAAGGTAATGAGCTGCAAGATGATGAGTTGTAACAAAAATAATCTCCGATCAGACAGATTGTATAAATTTATATCAACGCCTTATTTGTTATCTGGAACTTGTAATCCTTTTCAGTTAGTTAATTTCTTTGTTGTTTATTTGCTAGTTTTTCGGCTTGTATTGGTTCGTTGCAGGGCTAAGCAAAATAGTTCTGTTTCTTGTCACATGGTCAACCAATTAAATGACTGAATCATTTAAGAACAGAAGAGGTAGAGGTGTAAAAGGCATTAATCAGAGTTATCTCCTCTGAAAGTAATGAATATCATTATACAGCCAGACCCTGTGGTGAATGAAGTGAAGGTGTCATTTGCAGAGTAAAAAATATGTGCATTTCAGAGGGCCTGGCGTCCTGATAAGCATACTTTTCCATTCAGTGAGGAAGGATCTTGTAAACTACCTCACTTCTCGTTTTACTTAGCAAAATCTCTACAGTTCAAACCAGCCTTTTGACTGAAGACCTAAACAGTAACATTGGTTCGAAGATCTTCGGCATTTACATAATAGGGTGAATCAGACCAGAGTGTACAATGCTGCTTCGTCTAACTTCTTAGTTAAATTATTGTTAACGTAGAAAACCTACTAGCTAACTGATTGTTTCTACCCTTAAGCTAGTCTCACTGGTTTATATAAAAATTGATATAGCTACAACTTTAATGAAACAATATTTTATCACTTTCATATACTACTTAATTTCAGATATAGATTTTTGATAGTTCATTCTCTACCTTATAGTATTATACGACATATTTGTTTTTTATTTTAACGTATAAAAGAATACAGACAATATCTTTTAATATGTACTTTAGAACGTATTATACGTCTTTTTGGTAAAAAATCATCCTGATCCTTGTTTTCTCCATTCTAGGTGTAGAAGCACATGGTACAATATACAAATTTTCAATTATACTAGAAAAATATCTGTATCTGTTTCTGACGATTTAAAACTCTTCAGGTGTTATCATTGTGCTCGGCTCTCATCGTGCGGTCTTGGGTTTGAATCCCATTCAGGCACGGCGTATTTTCATACGTTTCAAAAAATCAATTCATCCTTCACCGTCTGCATTAGCAGTAATTGCAAAACAGTCGGACGCTAAACCAAAAATAAAAGGTGTTTTCCTTAGAGTAAAGTACATCTACGTATATTTCAACCATTTAAAATATTCCTGAGATATTAATAAAATATTATCATACATTGCATTTATCTAAAAAACACTTATATTTTTTGTGCAAGATGGAGTGTTTCCAAACCGTTTGTGAATCAAATGACACTGCTTACATTCTTTTAGATACAAACAAAACTAAGTATTTATAATACAATAGGGTAAAATATGAAAATGTGGAATGAAACATACCACACCTGATCGTGAATTCAACACAGTTCTGCTGATCACGACACCAACCATGATGTAATACGATGGTATATTTTTAACAATACTGTATTTAAATCAATTACAAAATTATCATTAAAAAATTAACCAATTTTCACACGAGTTCTTTAACTATCCTTATTTAAATTTGAGTTAAAATATCTTATAACTTTTTTTTTGTATAAACAACCTCTTGGAAGTTGTTAGTTAAATATTGTTACATAATAAGGATCAAGTATCGGTGGTTTCAATATAAGTAAATTGTTTGTTAATTAAGTTATTTAATATTAATTAAATAGTTGAAATAACTATTAGGCATACCGTTGTCGGTAAATAAACTTATCAGTCTTTTTTTGTAATTAAACATATCGAGCATTATTAACATAATTTGCATGAATAAATTAAAAAATAAAAGGAATATAATACTTTCCCTTTTGCAATTATAGTTATTCTTGTATTCATTATGATCAGGTTTGAATTATGAACAGATTTTAAATTTCAAAAACATGTTAAAATGAGAAGAACACGTCAATTTGATTTGCATTTAGATGGTACAAAACTATTTTTAAATTACTTTTAAATCAGAAAATATGCAAATATGTTAACATTAAATAAATATATGTTATATATGTAAATAAATGTTTTTGATTTGTCCTGAATGTATTAGATGTAAATAAATGTGTTAAACAGATTTTAGAGTTAGAGATAAAAAAAAATTTATACAAGTAAGTCAAGAAAATGTTTCACTATTGACTTATAATTAGAAATGTTTTGTTCTTATTTTCATTCTATGGGACAATGAAAACATAAAAAATCTTCACAGTAAGAGTACTTCTTATAGGAAAATTTCTGGTTTTATATATTTCAGTCTGAAGAATTAGTCTGAACCAAATACAGGCATTTAAGACATTTGCGCTGGCCACTACACAAGTAGGTCGAGAAAACATTTAAATCTAAAATTGTGTTATTTCGCAAGCAAAAGTTTGGCATGGTTTTTTTTACCGTTGGGTTCAAAATCAGGGTGAAATATTTCATTATAGAAAAGTTTGCAAAGAAAAATTTCAAATTATTTTAAAAATTCCATCTGAGAATCTAAACCGGAATCTATTGATTAGCAGATAAATATGCTCTAAATATCTAAGAGAAACGGCAGTTTATTTTTTTTTAATTACCATAAAAACCATAAGGTTTCAAACAGAATTTTCATGTTAATTTTGTCTTATAAAATAAACGGTCTGTTCTCTTAGATATGAAGGGCAGATTTATCTGCTAATGAAAAGATTCCGGTTTCAAAATTCTCAGATGGAATCTGAAAAGTATTTCTGAAAGAGATGAATATATTTCTCTGTGAATATACTCACTTGCAAAGAAAAATATAACCTCGTTAAAGTTTTGTATTTCCTAGAAGTCAAAATACACGAAACCTATTTTTTTTTATTTTTTTTTTTTTATTTAAGTTGGTTACAATGAGTAAAACCAATCATTAGTTGGAATTATTTTTCTAATGCTTTTATATTTTTTTAATAATGGGCCAATAACGTTGTTGTATGAAATTTCAATTTAGACAAGAATTCAATAAAAATTCTGAGAATTCATGGTACGTACTTTTTTCAATTAACCTGCAGATTTTTTATGTTTGGTTTGATGAGGAGCATGAATCGTTGAACTAGCTATCAAACTTTCTATCGCTTAAGTTTTTGTTACCGAAACTTCAAGGAAATAAACAAAAAACTCTTTTACTTTTTCCTGGAATAGAAGGAGAAGGAGGAGTTTTTCTTTGATGTATATCTAAAAAGGAATACGCACACAGACCGTGATCAACTCTTGCTGCACAAATATCCCCATAAAGAAAACACTTCTACCATTTTCATGTACCTTTGTTTATCTTACTACAGAATCCGTACTTTGATAGTTATATCATTTTTAGTTTTTTGAATAACATTTTAATCCTTTAAAGATTAACTTATTTAAAATAATTTTTACCGTGAAATAAAGTAATTTTAATCCAACTATATTACGTATATCAATATTGTTAACTGACATTTAAAACATAATAAGTACTGAAAGTTAGAAATTGGTGAAAATGTAGAAGTATCTACAATACTTGTAGTAATAACTAACTATATTATATTCCTGTTACACACAAGTAAATAAATATATACGCACATAATTTTTAAACATAAAAACAGTGAACAGTGAAGAGTGTCTTTCATTCATGATTAAAATAAGATTATGTTTATTGAGGTTAGTTTTTGTTTCTTTCTAACGTTTTGTTACTAATGTTAGCTTTATTGTTTATTTTTAATTTCCTATAAATCTGATTACACTTTTTTGTCGTAAAATGCTTACTAAGGCCGAAATCTTAAAAAAAATCGATTTTTACTCGTTTTTGTGAGAAAAAAGAGAAACCCGCTAATTACCGCTAAACTAAGTACACAAATAAATGTTTGAAATAAAAGTTGTAGGATTTTAAATTTTCTACAACTTTTTTATATACATGGTTTTGCTAAAATACATATTAAAGACGCAATTTAAAAAAAAAATGTTTTTACGATAAAACAGCCTCACCAAGAATTTCAGCAGACATGACGCCTACTCTATCTTGTAAAGCATAAAAAAATCAAGTAAATGTGGTGATTTTTAAAAAAATCGTTTGATCCGTTTTTGAGAAAATTACAAAAAAGTTAAAAATTACACTAATAAACTTCTACTTCCGGTTAACCGATTTTTATGAAAATGTTCGTGTCGAATCCGGTAGTGGTATGTAACTTAAGTTTCAAGTTTCATGTTTATGCAATGTTCCGTTCTTATCCGTACAATGTTCTGTTCACATACACACGCGCGCGCGCGCACACACACACACACACACACACACCCAGACCAATTGCTAAATACAAGTTTAATAGGTTCAGGGGGTCTGAAAACGTATAGATCCGGTAAAAACTTGATTTCGAAAAATCGACATGAAAACAATAGGCCTACTTTCCTTCCTATATATTCATATAGGCAAGAGAAAGTAAAAATTTAGTGGTAATACTGATTATTCCATTATTATTTTTGTTATCTTAGTTAACTCTTACCAGATCTATAAAGATTTAGTATTATGGACGAAATTTATAGAAACTATTAAATTTTCTAATCCAGATTACTTCGCTGCTGATAGCCAGACTTCCCACTGCTTAACAGCTTTTACTTCCACTGCTGGCTCCAGTTCTGCTGTAATCTAGCTTTCTTAATAAATAGTTTAATCTTAAATAATTAGGTCGCATCGAGTGTGAGTAATCTTACTGAACTCTATCACTATAGTTTTCAGTGGATTGGTTTTCAGATCAAGAGCTTCCCGTTTATTATAAATTTTATCCATCCAGATATGAAGACATTCTATTAAATCTGCAAAAAAGGTTGTATCGTCAGGATATAAAATTATATTGTTATGAAGTTTAATCCTGTGTTGTTGATTAGGTCATCACCCAAAAGACTGCTTTGAACTTCTAAAGGTCTTACTAAGTAAAATGAAGAGTGAAGAGGTTTACCACTGCATTCATTACTGAGTGGCGAAGTAAGCTTATCAGCTTTCCGAGCCCTCTGAAAAATCACATATTTTCCACCCTCCAAATGATACCTTCACTTCGTTTACCACTGGGTCTGACTGTGTTATGAAATTCATAACTTTCAGAGTAGATAACTAACTAGTGTATTTTACACCTCTACTTTTCTTCATTTAAATGCTTCAGCCATTTAATTGGCTGACCATGTGATAAGAAACAGAACTATTTTTTGTAGCCCTGGAACTAACAGATTGACTCCAAATATAACACTCCCACCTGTCTGTTATGGGCATATTTCAATCCAAAAAAACAATAAATACTAGTTTTGAACACAAGTTAAACAGAAATGGTAAAAAAACACAACCCTGCCGCACTCCTTTCTTTATAGAAAAATGGTCTATGATTTACATTTATCATTTACATGAACTGATACATCTGGTGCCAGTAGATAACTTATGTTTAATTAGATTTTTATCAAGTTTGCATATCAAGGTAAAAATTAATAAAATGCATTAACTTAATGGGTTGTGAGAAGTTGTAATGATAAAGTGAAATATTGTTTAAAATTTCTACAAACATTCACTGATATTCATACTTGTAAAATCCTATTGGTTCATTTAATTGAAGTTTAATTATATTGTTTTATTCAGAACAATTTGAATACTTAAAAATAAAAAAAAATTTATTTATTTTCACAGCTTTGAAATAAAAATTGTCGAAGAGAGTTTTATTATAAACTCACTGAAATATTGAGTTTCGCGTCTTTTGTTAATCGTGCATAGTTAAACAAAATGTAAAATAATTTTTTCTGTAAATATGAGAAGGGTATTTTTATAGAATATCATAAACTCAAAGAGAACATGTTTAATGTTTGTGTATATGAATTTATATCTATATAAATTCACAACATACAAAAGAAACAATTTATTTTTAGGATAAATGATAGCAATACGATTTTACAGAATCGGACGTTTTGTAATGATGACGTAGGGCAGTCGTACAGCTCGAGGCAAGGGTTTGATGAGCGATCGGGGAATGATGGTGTATACTGGTGTTGGTGTAGAGATATTTATTATCCACCTTGCTGGCCAGAACAGCTCGGAACGGGCCGTTCCTGGCGTGGTGTCAACACAGATGACATGGCTTAATGGCGCTGCTGCAACGCACCAACGAACAACCCTGTTGCCTCCTCGCTGTCTCTTCATCTAACCTACCAACTCCCTTTACTTACTGTCCTTATTTCTTCTTCCTTTAACTGTACTTAACCTCGTTATTCCATTCACTTCCTTCCTTTTTTCTCTTTCTTTCTCATTAATGTTAAAAAGAATAATACTGTATTAGGAAAAAATGTTTGCATTTATAATTAAACAGAACACAAAATAATAAGGATTACTTATTTCCCTTTTTCTAAATGTATTCTTCTCGTTTTTTAATTTTTCACATTTATATAAATTTTAATTCCTTCGTGTTTTCCCTTTTTATTTCAAAATATATTCCGCCAGCCCTACCAACAGTAGATATGAAACTTGGACTGAGAGAGCTTGTCTAAAATAATTGGACTTTCGCTAAAAAATAAGACGTAATTTAGATTAACTCACTGATCCATAAGTCACTAGAACACAATTTTTTTCTCTACAGTATAAGATTCTAGTTTCTTAAATTTTATTCGGTAATTAAACTTATTCTTAAATACACGAAATTTTCATCCACGTTAGCAAGAAACATTTTGGTAAAATTTAGTTAATATTATATTTGCTATTTCAAATCTAGAAACACAATAATGACTTTCCTTTCCATTTTCATTGGCATTAGGACTTGGTTTTGATATTTTCTTACATATATCTAAATATAACTATGGTACATACAAAACATACATATCTATAACAACATAAGACTTAACTCAGTACGACAAAAAATTACGCTATTTAACAGAAAGTACGAGCGAAGGCTAAACAGGTATCCTAATTATTTCACGATAAACTTACTGGATAAAGCGACTATACTTTTAAGAGACTTAACACGTATAATGAGTTAGAATTAAGTACCAGTATCTGAACACAATTAAATTTACTTTTACAAATATATAATATATATATAACTTTTTTAAATTTCATTTACAATCATTTAAAAATTTATTTATTTATTTTAGTGAAAGAATACAAAATTGGAAAAATAAATAATAAAACATTATCATTAAATTAAAATAATATTGAATGTTTTATATTCAATGTTAACTTTATTACTTATTGATCTTATTACTGTATAAAGGAAGAGATCGTAATTTTTTTGATTTGATAATAATAAAGTTTTAAAAAACTTCTCTTAACGCAGACTAATTTTATTACAAAGTACCATATCTATCTGCCGCAGACATATTATTTGTATATTTATAAAGTGATAAATTTTTATTGGTAATGAATTTAGAATTGGGCTCATATTTTCTATTAGAGATTAAGTGTATTATCACAATTGTAGTGTACTTTATACACACTGTATTTAAAAATTGTAGTTAATTGACTTATCGTGTCGTAATTTATGAATAATATTATTAATTTACAAAAAGTGAATCCTTAAGTATTGCTTATAAATTTGTTCTACATAAAAGGTTACATATTTATTATGTTTAAATAATTAATATACTAGTTAATTACGAAAGTAAAGAGAATCATTTGATATAGCCTAAGATTTAAAGTAAAATATGAGAAAATAAAATCTTAAAAAATTAAGTATTTATCTAATTTGTTTTTAGCCCGTGTTTTAAAAACCAGCATTGATTATGATAACGCACGTGTTTAATGTAATGTTTTTGTTTTGACTGAGGAGTTCACGAACTAGCAAAACCTCTTCGGTGTTTTAATAGATCCCTGTTCGTGCAACTATTTTTTATTTTGATTTCGCAGTAGGGGTAGTTGTGACAATGTTATTATTTCTGAATTTGATAAAAAATTATGTATTTAAAATCTGTACCATTAATTAATATAAGTATTATACATTTTATAATTTAGGAAGTATAGGAAATACTAAAACGATTCTTATAGAAATCTTACAAAAAAATTTTATAATATTAAATAAAACTATAAGAAATATACTTAAGTTACAGATAAATTTCAAATGATCTAGTTTAATAACTTAGATCACATTAATAATGACTAGATCGTATTATTATTATAGACAATAATTTGAACAAAGTTATAATGAATTCCGTTGTTTGAAGTTAGTCAAATAAAACTAATGTTTTAACACATATAACACTAATGTACAATAGTTCAGTAAATAACATCTGAAAAGCGATCAGCATAACTACAAAACTTGTGTTTCAACACACCACAAATTTATTGAACTGACAATAATAACCGTACGATTTACCAACTTCTAATGAGTAACTATAAGAAGTCTTGCTAGATATTGATAGTCTATAACTACCTACAGTTTAAACTAGGCCTAAGTGGGTAAACTAACGGGTGATTCAAAAAGAGTGCCGGTTTTTAAACGGCTGGTAAATTTTTGTTTATCGGTTGGCAACATTGTTAGACCTCATTTCTATTTCGGAGAACATTCCGATTGACGATTCAGTTGTAGTTTCTCTTGTTCGCAGTGTAGTACTCTCGCAGTCTGTGTCTAACCATGGAGAAGTTTACTATTGCACAACGAGTGTTAATCGTCAAAAAATTTTACCAGAGTGGAGAGAGTTATGCGGCTACTGTCAGGCGACTTCGCGGAACTCTAGGACGTAATGAAGCACCGAATGAATCAACAGTTCCCAGGCTCATGAAAAAGTTTTTTGAGACGGGTTCAACAGTCGACCTTAAAAGTTCTGGACGTCGTCGTTCTGGCCAAACTGAGCAGGACGTTGCGTTGGTTCATGACAGTGTGGCTGTTAGCCCAGCAAAATCAATACGTCGCCGTTCTCAACAATTGGGTTTACGATGTTCTTCTGTACGGAGAATTCTTCGGTACCATCTCCAATATCACCCGTACAAAATTCAGTTGACGCAACATTTTAAAGTGGCAGACCACCAGAAGAGACGACAGTTTGTTGACTGGGTATTGAGAAAACGGCAGGATGATGACACCTTTGCAAACAAAATTGACGCCTTGTGACTTTCATCTTTGGGGTCATCTGAAGTCATTGGTGTATGCCAATAAACCCCGAAACATCAATGACTTGAAGGAGGAAATTCGACGGGTTATCGGGCAAATGGAAGTCGAAACTTGTCGTGCAGTAATATCCAATTTCATGGACAGAGTTGATGCGTGCCAGCGCAGTAGAGGAGGACACATGCATGACATCATTTTTCATACATGAAATCGGAAGGTAAGATGAACTTGTTGATGTATTTATTTTCAGTTTTTCAATAAAATAAATCTCTTAATTTGATATATCAAAACCGGCGCTCTTTTTGAATCACCCTATATAAGAAGTCTTGCTAGATATTGATAGTCTATAACTACCTACAGTTTAAACTAGGCCTAAGTGGGTAAACTATTGTTCATACATACCTTGTAAAATAATCATCAAAAGTAAATTTTTTTTTTGTAATTCCTAATGTGTACGTTGCAATCTGTTCAATTCAGAACAATAAGCAACCCCATGACCCAATGAGATGAGGATGATGTGTATGAAGTGTAAATGAGGTGTAGTCTTGTACACACTCAGGTCGACCATTCCTGAGTGAGTATGGTTAATTGAACCCCAACCATCAATAATATATAATTAAAGTAAATTTAATTATATATTTTTAATGTTAAACCTAAGTTAAATACTAAACATGTCAATGAAAGTAAAATAATTGTTACCCCTTTAAAATTGGAATTAAACACCAGAACGTTAAGCAATCACGTAGACATGTCTAGAATAGTGTATTTTCTTTCTATTTGATAAAAATTTAAAATAGTTATAATTTTTTATCGTTAAAAAATACTTGCTGCCTGATCTTTGTATCAGGCGCCAATTATGAATGCAGATGAAGGCAAAGCGTACTTGCCATGTGTCTTAGATGCCTCCAACTGTATACTCCCGACATTGCCAAGTCTTGTTGCCGTTGAATCCACAATACTTGTGAATAGTATTACTTTTCAACGTTCTGCTTAAGCGTTTAGATAAAATACTTAACGCAGTTCATTCGTCTGTTATTAGTATTGAATAAAATTTGATAAGGAAACATTCATATCCTAATTTGCGATACTGGTTTCACATTTTTAGATTTATTTGATGCACAGATGGAGTGAGATTACGATATGTTATGTTTAAGCGACAATAAAAACGTAATAAGATTCCTAAAAGTACAAAGGTAATTTCTATTTACTAAATAAAATAAGAGATATTCTACAAAGTAATTCTTTTACGAAGATAGTTGAATATACGTCATATTAATCCGTCAAAAGCAAACTAGCTTTAAAAATGTTTTTATGATAATATTAATGTTACAAGTTTAATGTAAAAGTTTTTAAGTTTAGTAATAAAAGTTTAAAAAAATTAATGGCAACATTTTTAAGCAAGTATCCAATTTTAAATATTTTGGATTTGACGTGTCTTTTGCAAACAAGTAGGATGTGAGGAACAAACTAAATAAGAGTTAAAGAATATGTGCAAGTCAATACATCAAAACGTTGAAGTACGGACTAGGAAAGACACACTTTTAAAGTTGTATAAGATTATAGCGATACCTGTAGTGTTGTATGCAAATGAGGTGTGGTCACTTCAGAAGCAGGAAAAAATAAGTTGCAGGAGACCAAAATGAGGTTTCTGAGAGCGGTGAAGAATTTGTACGTTAGGCTGAGGAATGCAAATATACTGGATAAAATGAGCATTCTTAGCCTAGAATGAAAATTCATGAGAGGAACTGGTGCAGCCATTTGGAACGGGTTAGGGAAGTGAGGGGGAGATTATCTCATTTTACCCAGGAATATAAACCTACCGGTAAGAGAAGTGTTGGGCGCCCGAGTACGAGATGGTTTCCAGAACAGGCCAAACTTCCTAAAAAAAGAAGTAAAATAAAGAAGAAAAAGAAGTTTTTAAATACAACCATTGTTCACTTTGCAAGCCTGTGTGTTAAATTTGATTTAATGTTTAATAAACATTAATATACAACGTTTAATAAACATACTTAAGCCTGATATTAATTCGAATACATAATTTATAAGAATGTTAACTAATCTGAAAGATGTAAACTGAATCTTCCCTTTAAACACCTCAACTCATTACTTATCTTCACATAATATTTCAAATGAAGTTATTTAAACACAACTTTTCTTTAAACACCTCACCTCATCACTATTATCTTCACATAATTCTAAATGAAATTATTTATTCATCTATTTTTTGAATATAAGAAAGATAGATAGTATATACAAGTCATTTATTTTCTCAGTCAACAAAAAGATCCAATTGCAATTTAGCTTCGAATGTAATTCGGAGGATTATAACTTTGGAATTTTTTTTCAAAACGTTTCCACCCAAAAGTAATCTTTCATAACTAAGCTATAGATGCTACTTTAAATAAACTAAAAAGAAAATATTATACATTTTATTTTTAAAGTTTAGTTAAATTCAGTGTGAAAAGTAATTAAATAGATATTAAGACACTCTAAATTTGTTTTACCGTCACTTCTCGTATAAGTTTCAATGAGATTCTTAAAAGTGTCTACACACATCAAAGCTACAAAACTAAAAACGTAATCAAATTAATTATAAATTGAGTATCAAAGCACGTAGTTCACATGGATGAAATAAATCCAAGTACCTATTGGCTAGTTTAATTAACAATCGACATTCATTAATAATTTGCAGTTTGTAAAGTTCATTATTTATTAGTCAGTAGTTTGACGACCGTTCAGGGATCAGTTCCGTAGAATGATTCAGCAGCACTTTATAAATTTTTTATACGTAAATGATCAATCGGTTTTAGCAGCCTTGGAAAATAATGCAAGATACGGCTTATTTCACTAAAGAATTAATATCTGTACCCTAGTGGTAAAAGGTGTTAACTCCATTTTAGTGATTTTTCAGGAGAGCGAAAAATATAATTTTTTTTTCTGTTTATTATTGTAACAAATTACTGGTAAGTCCCAGAAACTTGAAACTTACACCCAAAAGTTATTTTTCTCAGCAGATTTGAATACCATGACAATATTTTTCGTAAACCTTCCACCTACGCCCCTATTGGACTTAATATTCTTTACCACTAACATGTTTTTTATTACCTTATAGTAATAGTGTTAATATAAATAGTGTTAACTCCCAATGAACTTTATTACAAAACAGAAAAATTATGTTAATATTCACAGAAAGAATAATAATACAGCATAAATTAATAAAAAAAGCTATTTTTGTAAGTTATTAAAAATTTTGATTTAACTGCGTAAGCAAGGTAGAGTATTGGACCGAGGACCGAGCCTTGAGGGACTCCGGCTCGGATTGGTTTGACTGAAGAGGTGACGGAGTGGTAGTGTTGGGACGGAGAAGTGACGTAAAAGGTTCTGTTAGTGAGGTAGGAGTTCATCAGGCGGATGATGGGAGGAGGAAAGAGCAAGGAAAGTTTGTATAGGAGTCCCAAGTGCCACACCTTGTCGAATGCTGCCTTGAAGTCAAGGAGCACCGCCGTAGTGTCGCGCTTGGTGTTGGTGGCGTTGATGATATCGGTTGTGAGCCGAAGGAGCTGGAGGGTGGTGGATCTCTGTTTCCGAAAGCCAAATTGCTCTGGTCGGAGAACAGGGTCGAGTGTTTGGGTGAGGTAGGGTAGGAGTAGTCTCTCAAATAACTTTGAGAAGATGGGCAGGAGAGAAATCGGACGGTAGCTGGAAGGATCGGTGGGCGGTTTGTGCGGTTTAGGAATGACGCAGACCTTGGAGAGTTTCCAAGCTGCGGGGAAGTGTTGGGTTGTGAGGATGGCATTGAAGATTTGGAGAAGGTGAGGCTTTAGGTGAGGTGGTGAGTTAAGTATGGCCCGTCCGGTGATGTCGTCGGGGCCAGGTACCTTTCTCGGATTGATGGAGTGGATGACGGAGAGGAGGTCTTCGTCTGTGAATGGTGGTAGGTTTAAGGGTGTGGGATCGGCGAGAGTAGTGGAGACGGATTGTGTGATATGGTCTAAGTGGTTGGGATCGGGGTCGGTCTGGTTGTCGGTAAAGTGGGACTCGAAATGCGAGGCGAAGGTCACGGCGATTCCATGGGCGGAGTACTGCTTCCCATCAGGCGTGTTGAGAGGGTGACTGGTCCGTGGCTTGCGAAGTAGCTTCCTCGTGGCTTCCCAGGGGTTGTTGCCATCGTCGAGCGTGGCCAGGTATTCCTCCCAGCTCCGAGAACGGTGCTGGGCGAGGAGATACCGGCATCTCGCCGCCGCTCGGTTGAAGAGTGATCGATGGCGTGGATCCCTAGTCAGCTGCCAGAGTCGTCTGCATCGGCGTCGGTCGTTGATGGCGTTGCGAACAGCCGCTGGTAGGCCAGAACGGGTTTGTGGCGAAGGTAGAGAGGATGAGGCGGTGAGGCTTGAGTGGAGAAGGTCGGTTAGGTATCGGATGTGCCGATCGATGTGATCGGGGGTGAGCAAGGTTGGCGGGTTAGGAGGTAAGGCGCCGTCGACTGAGGCGTGGAAGGAGTCCCAGTCGACTTTGCGGGTAGGAGGAGTTTGTTTTGTGAAGTTAGGTGAGTGGAACTGGAAAAGAACTGGAAGGTGGTCAGAACCCAAGTCGTTAATTACTTGGGTGTCTGGTAGGTAGGGTAAGGACACGGATACACCGTAGTCCAGTGTGTTCGGGGTGTGTCCGTGCTGGTGGATGTGGGTAGGTGAGTCAGGTATGTGTAGCGAGATTGGAAGCGGTAGGTCTTGCAGGAAGTGAAGGAGTTCTGTGCCAGCGGTGTTCGTGGATCCACATCCGATGTCGCGATGCTTGGCGTTCCAGTCACCCCCGATGAAGAGCGGCCGTTGAATCTTGAATAACTCCGCAAGAGCAGTAGGATGAAAGTGGGTACTCGGTGGTCTGTACACTGACACGAATGTGACAGGTACAGAGCCGATAGGAACAGAAACTGCAGTAGTTTCAAGGAGAGGTATGGTTGGTATTGTGAGGAGGCTGTGGGTGTGGCGCTTATGAATCATAATTGCCACACCACCACGGGCTGTTCGGGTAGAAGGTCGATCGGAGCGGTATATGATATATGGAGAGAGCTTGAAGGATTTATGAGGTTGAAGGAAGGTTTCTTGAAGTAGGACTACATCCACGTCGTGCTCTTCGAGGAATCGCTGCAGGTCGTTCTTATGCTGTCGGATACTCGCTGCGTTCCAAGTGACTACTGTAAAAGGCATTACGAGAGTAACAAGGGGAGCGATGAAATTACCGTAGAGATTATCTCATCAAAAGATTGCACAGTGGCGAGCTTCTGTAACGTCTGAATAGCCCAGTTTAAGAATTTCGGCGACGTTATCAGAGTGAAAAAGTTGGCACTGGAGGGCTGTGGCTCAGGTGGAGCAGAAGTGGTTGGTTTTGACGGAAGGGCGGGGAAGTCCGAGCTCTTATGAAGATATACTGGCCAACTTGGGTTGATAATAACCGGTTGTGCCTGGGTAAAGTGCCTAACAGGTGCAGAAGTGTTCCTCGGTGACGAGGTTTTGAAAATTGTCTTACGGACCGTCTGCCGGGCCGGTGGGGAGATTGGGGAGCTAGCCGGCCCGGCTTTAGAATGAGAAGGGACAGGGGTTGGAGCAGTAGAGCTGGACTGTGCAGTCGCTGTAGAAGTTGCAGGTCGTTGTTGTTGCTGCTGTCGTCGTCTCTGGAGCGCCTTGTGTGCAGGGCACCCCCGGTAGTTAGCCGGGTGGTTACCCTGACAGTTGCAGCACGTTGGGGCCTCCTGCAGTGTTTTACATTGCTTGGCGTCATGCTCCCCTCCGCACTTGACGCATCGAGGGGCATGACAGCAGTTGACAGATGAGTGGCCGAAGCGCTGACATTTAAAACACTGCGGCAGGCCCGGACGACTCTTGAAAGCTTCCACAGTAACTGCGACGTTGAAGAGCTGGTGAATGTTGAATATCTCAGCCGAGTTGTCCTCCTTCTTTATCTTCACATAGAAGACATTTATGGGGCGTCCCCCTAAACCTTTTATAGGCTGGACCAGGGTGACGGTGTGACCCGCCACCTCTAGTGCCAGCTTGATGTCCGTTGGATCGGTGCTGAAGTGGAGACCCTTGACGGCAACCTTAATTTCAGCGGGCTCATCGAGGTGGTAGGTATGAAAATATACCCCCTCCTCGATGAACAGCGCTCTGACGATCTTGAAGTCAGCGACGGAAGAGCTCCGGAGCATGTAGGTGGAGCCCTTGCAGGTCACCACATACTTCGAAGATACCGCCGCGTTAATCTTAGATGATAGTGCAGTCCACGCCGTTGGCACCTTAAAAACCAACGGCGGGATTTTCGCGGGACACCCTGTAGAAGGTGTCCCACTCGTGTCGGACGACCCTGTAGACGATGTAGCAGTGATGTCCGGTCGTTGGCGCTTGCGTCCAACGACCTCCACGAAGTCTTCTGGTGAAGGCGTGTCACACTCCATGACGTTACCTGGTCGGTGTCTCTGGAGCGTATGTAACTCATACTGAATCTGAATCCGTGTTGAAGATTTGATGAAGGCGATACCTTGGGGGTCACCAACCGATCGCTCGTAGAAATTGTAAGGAGCGGGATACTTCAGAGAAAATTTTAAACGAAGAAAGTGTGTGTAAATTTTAATTTCAATAAATGGCGGCTCTTTTAAATGTGAGTGTAGTGTATATGTGCGGCCTTTTTTTTTACGGCTCTTTAAATTTTTAATGTGTCAGTGGCCTTTTTTTTTTTTGTACGGCTCTTTTAAATGTTATTATGTACGGCCTTATTTATTATTATTTATTTTGTATTTAATGTGGGATTCAGTTTCAGTGAAGGGCGGACTACAAAGAAGAAGAGGTCAGTAGGGCTATCTGTGGTTAAACGTAGCCGTGGAATGGCAGGTTCCGTAGTACTTCCGGCGGATGCGGCGTAGCATAGATGGAATTAATGCTGGGAAATGGAGAATCCTTTCCCACGTCGTGTAGCTTCCGAGAGGTGTTGTGGATGAAGTCCTCAATCGAGGGCAGAAGAAGGTGCTCCTGAACAATAGAATTGGGGATGAGGTAGTGGAAGTTTGAAATAGCTCGAAGGATCCTATTATGTAGAGCGCAAAAATTGCTCTTGTTAGACGGGGACAGCAATGGCCACCAAACGGGCGAGCCATACAACAGAAACGACCGAATGACGGCTGTGTAGATCAGGAGTCTGATAGATTTGTTCAGGCAAGTAGAACGTAGAAGAGGAGCCAGGATGAAGAAGAGGACCCTACCCTGGCGTACCCTATCCTTCGCGAATTTGGTGAAAGTGAGACACCTATCCAGCGTCACCCCTAAGTATCTCACACTAGAGGCCCATTCCAGTCGATGTCCTGATATCTCCAGTTGAGCAGGCATCTTCCTTCTTCTGGTGAAGCAGATAGCCTCACACTTCGTGGGGTTAAGGGATAACTTCCACCTGTCGCACCACTCCACAAGGAGCTGTATTTGACGTTGAAGCCTGTTAACGTTGAATGGGAGACTGGGGCTGGACCTGTACAAGATTATGTCGTCGGCGTAGACACCAGCGCGGATACCGGGCTCAAGTGGAAAATCATTTGAGTAGACGAGGTAAAGGATCGGTCCAAGAACCGATCCTTGGGGAACTCCTGCCGAGATGGGTTTTACACTAGAAGCGGTATCACGGAGCCCAGGGTAATTCGGAGAGACAAAGAATTGCCTTCCGGTCAAATACGAGTGCAGTAGACGCACTATTGGGGGAGGAAAAATAAGCGAAAGCTTATATAGGAGACCCAGGTGCCAGACACGATCGAATGCTGCCTGAAAGTCGAGAAGTACCGCCGTCGTCTGGCGCCTGGCATTCCAAGAATCCAAGATGTCAGTGACAACACGAAGGAGCTGAAGAGTGGTCGAATGCCCCCGCCGAAAGCCAAACTGCTCCGGACGGAGGACAGGGTCTATAACTGTTTGAAGCCGCGATAGCAGGAGTCGTTCAAACAGTTTCGAGAACAATGGCAGAAGAGAAATTGGGCGGTAACTGGCCGGATCAGAAGGTGGTTTGAAAGGCTTCAGAATCACTATGATCTTGGAAGTTTTCCAATAAGAAGGGAAATGCTGCAGAGAAAGCACTGCATTGAAAATCTGGAGAAGGTGCGCTTTAATCCTAGAAGGAGAATTAAATAACACTCTCCCAGTGATATCATCCGGACCAGGGGCTTTCCTTGGATTGAGGCAGCGTATCACATCAGATAAATCGTCTTCAGTGAACGGTGCTAGATGAAGGGGCGTCGGGTCAGAAAGAGTAGTGTTGACCATATCATCAACAAATTGTTCGTGCGCTGGGTCGGAAGGAGTGGTATTCGGTGTGAAGTGGGATTCGAAGTGCGAGGCGAATCTCTCCGCAATCTCACCCGCTGAAAAGATGAGTCCTCCAGGTGAATTCAGCGGGTGGTGAGACCGCTGCTTTCCCAGAAGGCGTCGTGTAGTGTTCCATGGAGAACCAGAATCTTGAACGGAGGTCAGGTACTCCTCCCATCCTCGACGACGATGCTGAGTCAAAAGGAAGCGGCACCTCGCTACAGCTCTGTTAAATAGAGTGCGATGGCGCGGGTCCCGAGTAAGTTGCCATAGCCGGCGGCTACGCCGCCGATCGGCTATAGCGTTTCGTATTTCAGGAGGGAGGCTGGAGCGTGTGTTCGGAGGGGCAGTGTGAGTCGAGACTCGGAGGCTATGCTGAATAGTTGTCGATAGATTGGTAGCGTGGAAATCTAGTTGGGTAGTAGTGACTATTGTTGGCGGCTGAGGGGGCAGGGCACGATCTAGATCGGAATGAAAATCTTTCCAGGAGGTCTTAGTAACGGAAGGGGGATTAAAAGGTCGGAGAGTCGGGGGGAAAAACGTAAAAAGGACAGGGAGGTGATCCGAATCTAGATCATTGATGACGTGCGTATCTGGGAGGAGAGGCAATGAAACAGAAATTCCATAGTCGAGAAGACTAGGAGAATGACCAGGAAATGATGGAATTCGGGTGGGGGAGTCAGGGACATGTAGGGAAAAGGGGAGATCAGATTGGTGGAGAAACCTTAGGAGCGTAGCACCGGCCCTATCAGTACTACGACATCCTAAATCGAGATGTTTTGAATTCCAATCGCCGCCAACAAACAAAGGGCGTTGAAGGCCGAATAAAGATGCAAGGGCAGTGGGGTGATAAGTACCATTAGCGGGAGACCTATATAGTGAAACAAAAGTAACCGGAACTGAATTAAGAGGAATGATTACTGCAAGAGACTCAAGGAGGGGTATCGGAGGATACCGCAACAGACGATGTACATGGCGCCGATGGACCAGTATAGCGACACCGCCACCAGCATGAGCCGCTATACGGTCAGACCTGTAGATGACATAAGGGGCGAGCTTAAAGGCTTCGTTGGGAACGAGATGAGTCTCCTGTACGAGTGCTACATCCACGTTGTAGTCCTCCAGGAAGCGCCGAAAATCGTTTTTCCGCCGGGCGATGCCTGCGCAATTCCACGTAACTACCGTGAACGGCATTACACCAGAAGTGCGGGAAGGCTAGAAATTACAGTGGCGATGACATCCTGTATAGACGTGGCGCTGGACAGTTTCTGCAACGTCGAAATTGCCCATGTGATAAACTTTGTCGACGTTACCAGGTCGATGAGTGGGGAGGCACTTGGTGCTGTGGCGATCGGTTGCGAGGCCGGTTGAGGAAGGGGTGGAAAATCAGTAGCACTGAAATTGAACACCGGTTTACTAGGTGTTAATATAAGCGGCTGTACCTGAGGGAAAGAGTTCTTTTGGATGGGAGCACGCTGGGGTGTGCTCTTTGTGATTGTCTTTCGTACATACTTCCTAATAGGGGGGGGAGAGCGTGTACTCATGTTACACGTGTAACTCATACACGTGTATGCGTACGTTTTATAGGTTAGGAAAACAAAATGAGCACAAAATGACCGCCAACTTAATAAAAAAAAATTATTGTTTGATCAAATATTTTTAAAAAGTAATATGGTTAACAACTTTTCTTTTCGGCTGATAACCTTTATAAAATAATATAAAAAATAATGATTAAAATTAAGAGATGTAAAAATATTATCTACCATCATGTTGTATGAACTTAGAGATAAACAGTACTAACTGGGAGATAACACTGTTTACCACAACTATCATGAAAGGTAAACAAAGTTAAGTGGGAGTTAATACTTTACTGTACATTTCATTTTGAGGTAAACAGTATTATAAGGACTTAATATCATTTGCTTCTAAGCAAAGTAGGAGTTAATACCATTTTTTGAACATCTAAAAAGCCAACAGATGTAGATAGGAGTTAACTCTTTATACCACTAGATAGAGAATTTATTGCTGATTCTAATGGTAGTGTTAACTCCATTTGGCCAAAAATGGAGTTAACACCCTTTACCTCTCGGGTACAGATATATATATATATATATATATATATATATATATATATATATATATATTTAATTCATTCCATTTCAATTTTTAATTATTATTAGTAATATAACATAAATTCCTGAAAAGTTATCTTGTTATAAAAGATAAAATATCTATAAAAAAACGAATTTGAATTATAATAAAATTACCGTTTCTAACTTTTCAAGGTAAGCCATTTTTTACCATTAGTAAGCTTTTTTAATTATAAATTATATTATTAAGGTAGTAAAAAATGTAATTAGTCTATGGACATGTGACGTAACGCAACGATTCATGGTTCTTAAGTATTTTCCTGACGTATTTATCAATATTGAATTATTTTTGATGTGGTTGAAATAAATATATAATTTTTTAATCATTGTTACTTTAGTGTCGTTTTATTTTGGTTTTACTGGCTTATAGACTTTTTTTATATAATTTGATGTAGTTTCGTTTTTACAGTGTATTTATCTTTTTTAATAAACATTTAACCAACATTAATAGGAAATTAACTAACAAGTGAATTTATGTAAAACAGTAGTAATGTTTTGCCGGACTTTAATTAACCCATAATACCCATAGGTACAAACTTACTAAAGAACACAGAGTAATAATGTTTTCATTTGAACAATTTTTTTTTCATATAACTTTTTATTTAATGCATAATCTGTTATAAATAACAATAAATGCAACTTATCAATTAGACACAACTCATGAAAAAATTACAACCCACTGGTGTAATTAACAAATTATAATATGAAAACATTTCATACTGTTCTTAATTAATATTTACAATCAAAATTTTATAGTGATTTTTAAATTAATAAACAAAAAAATAAATAAATATAAAATAAAAAATAACCAAAACTTCCTTTAAAACGAAAAACAAATAAGAAGTAATAAATAATAAGCACATGATTCCGAATATATGTACACCTAACTTTTCTGAAAATAATTCGAAACGTTCATTCAGTAATTTACAACATTCACACTCAAACACGACAGTCATCTACAAAACACTAACATTATATTATTTACAACTTTAAAATCAGACTATCAGAATCGCCCTGGGAGATCCAGTACTGTAGCACGTTTAAGCCTATTGACATCATTACTGTTGTCTAAGAGATTCAGTGCTAAGTGATTTACGTGGTTGTTTAGACGTTCGATGTATTTACAACTGAAACTTCGTATTTCTTCTCGTACCGTCTGCACATCCATATCACGATGTATATCGGCATTGGTAATATACCACGGTGCATTCAGTATGGTCCGTAGAATTTTTGATTGAAACCTTTGCAGAATTTCGATGTTTGAAGTTGATGCTGTCCCCCATAACTGATTCCGTAGGTCCAAATCGGCTTCAGCATGGATTTGTACAAAAGTAGTTTGTTGTCAATCGAAAGCTGAGAACGCCTACCAACGAGCCAATACATCTTCCTAAATGTTAAATCCAGCTGTTTCCTTTTCATCTGAATGTGTTTGCGCCAAGTCAGACCTCTATCTAAGTACATTCCTAAATACTTTACATCTTTTGCCTGTGGAATATTCTTGCCATTCAGTTGGACAGGAGGACAAGTTGCCCTTCTGGTAGTAAACGTTACATGCGTATTCTATGTAACCATTTAAATTTTGCATATTATTAAATGTACAGTGGCAATGATGTAGTACATAAAACAGACTAAATTATAACATTTGCAATTAAATTTACATATTATTAAACATAATGTAATTGT
The DNA here is from genome assembly GCA_035578175.1 of Catonia carolina. NCBI lineage: Eukaryota > Metazoa > Arthropoda > Insecta > Hemiptera > Achilidae > Catonia > Catonia carolina. The sequence continues at coordinate 21,180,549 of JAQMRL010000013.1, forward strand.
ATATATAATAATAATAATGTTATAAGGTCATGAAGGCAATGACAAGGGAAGACAAGGACAGAGCGGATCTGGTCATTATAGATGAGGAGCAGTGGTTAGGCTATTTTAAGATGCTTTGGATGATTGAGGAGGAGCAGGAGGAGGAGGTTAGAGACGTTGAGGAACCAACAACAGTAGATTATCTTACACTGGAAGAAGTTGAAGTGGCTGTTGCATCACTAAAAAATAGGAAAGCCTGCGGGACAGACGGTGTCAACGCTGAACTTCTTAAGTACGGTGGACTCCTCCTCAACTTGAGGCTTTTACAACTGTTTAACAAATGCTGGCTTAAACTGGAAATACCGGAGGAATGGGCGGAATCAGTTGTCATCCCAATCTTTAAAAAAGGAAATAGAGAAGACCCCAATAATTACAGGGGGATTAGTCTACTGTCCACAGCCTACAAAGTTTATGGGAAAATAATCAACGGAAGATTGGCTCCTATCGCAGATGCCATTCTACTGGAAGAACAGCAGGGTTTCCGAAGAGGCCGGACAACTATGGATGGAATATTCACCATTAAGCAGGTTATAGAAAAACGAGTGGAATTTAATCTGGAAACGCACCTAGCTTTTGTTGATATAGAAAAGGCGTTCGACAAAGTTTCCCGTCAGTTGTTATGGCAGATAATGGTAAGGAGAGGCTACCCGCTACACTTAATTCAAGTGGTAAAGAGTATTTATAAAGAGACGAAGATCGTGGTAGCGTTAGGCGATCGATTGACAAGAACTTATAGATTCAACTTATAGATAGATACAAGAACTAACACAAATAACTTTAGGTTTAAGACAAGGATGTGGCCTTTCACCAACACTTTTTAATATTTATATAGACGATGCAATACGGCGATGGAAACAAAAAGCTCCGCTAGGCATAAAAATAACCAGAGATTCATATCTTAATACTCTCTTATACGCGGATGATCAGGTGATAATACAAAGCTCGGAAGTGGATCTTCAAAAATCAGTTCTGCTTCTTGATAAAATAGCCAAAGAATATACCACGAAGTTGTCGACAAGCAAAACTAAAGTGATGGCATTCCTTGGGAAAGACCCAAAACGATCAAAGATAGTTTTGAACGACTAGACTCTAGAGCAAGTTTCCGAATTCGTTTACTTGGGTTGCAGTATCACATACAAAGACGATAACGAGATATTGCGGAGGGTCAATAAATTTCAGTCGGTTTGTGGTTTCATCAACAGGACCTTCAGGAGGAAATCTCGAAGGGAAACACAAATGCGATTATACGATGTGATGGCGGTGCCGTTGGTGTTGTACGGCAGTGAGTCTTGGGTGCTACGAACAGCTCAGCTAAGAAAGGTAGAGGCTGCAGAAATGAGATTCATGAGGGCAGTGAAGGGATGTTCCTTGAGAGAGCAGATTCGTAGCAGTGAAATAAGGAGAGAATTGGGTAGAGAGGAATCGGTAATTGGAAAAGTGTCCAAGTACAGAGACAGATGGACGAACCACGTCGAGAGAATGCCGCCAGACAGGATTACGGTGAGGGCGGTAAACTATCAACCGGAAGGAAGACGAGGCCTGGGGAGACCCAGAAAGAGATGGCATGAAGCTGGAACAGGCGTTACGCCTAATCCGTAATAGGTAGAAGAAGAAGAAGAAGAAGAGAAGAATAATAATATATGTTTGGTAAAAGAGAAAGGTATTTATATTTTATAAATATACTTTTTTGAATTGTATAATGTATGGAAATAAAATAAATAAATTTGCAAAAAATTATATTTCAAATACCAAGTTTTGAGGCTGATATACTTAAAGATTTAAGTAGATGTTATCTATAAATAAAATAATATTTAAAGCAAATATCTTAATACGACTGAAAAAAAATGTGTAAAGTTAAGAACTAACTATTAGAATCTACGCCATAACCGCTTCGTGTAAAGTGGAAAAGTTCTAGACTACAAAGCGAAAGTCCCGGTTCAATTTCCAGTTAAAGTCCAAATAAGATTCGTGACTATGTATGTCTTCTCTGTTCTTCTATACGGCATTGAGACTTGAAATCTTGGGAAAAGATAAAAAGATTTAAGACTTCTAATGAATATGTCAACATATGTTTACGATAACAGAGAGAAGGACGCATGAGAACGTTTTACATTGGATACAATCATAAAGAGCTAGAATTGGTTAACATTATAAAAATACAAAAACTGGTGTGTTCGGATATGCTTTCACTACAAAGCTTTCGCTTTGTAGTCTAGTAAAAATAAATTAAATTGTGTAAATTTATGAACGTTTCATTTGAACAATTTTTTAAGTATATACTAATACTAATACTTATGGAAATATGGTTCTTAAGCCAATATACTAATACGACTGTAAAATATGGTAAGCCAAGAATTGATTATTAAGATGAGACTGTACTTTGTATCCCGCCAATGTTAAATTTGCAATTTTTAGGTACATTTTTCATAGGATTGGTTAAAGATAAGAAAATTAAACTTTACACACTTATCGATGTTGGGTTTTCTAGCAACTGGCATTTTTCAATTTAATCTGTTGGACCATAAAATTTAAAAAAATAACGAATAACATGGAATTTTTACAAATGTCTTTCTACGTGTTTTTGTTTTTTGCATACTACTAATGTTAGGAGTATCTGAGAAAATAATAAAAATACCAGTGTATGTGCATGTACAAGAAGAATAACTGGTAAAAATTTCTATATGGTAGGTTTAATGGTTTCCGAAAAAATGTACCTAAATGTTAAATATCTAAATTTCCGGGAACAGACAAAAAACAAATAAAGTACTAATGTTAGGAGTATCTGAGAAAATAATAAAAATACCAGTGTATGTGCATGTACAAGAAGAATAACTGGTAAAAATTTCTATATGGTAGGTTTAATGGTTTCCGAAAAAATGTACCTAAATGTTAAATATCTAAATTTCCGGGAACAGACAAAAAACAAAAGGCACTAATCAAAAACCAAATGCACACAAATATGCAAATTTCCCATCAACAGTTGGTTAGAAAGGTGAACCAACAGTTTTGAGAAAATTAAAAACAAAACGCAGATATTTTAAAAAACTGAAATTCCCTTTACACTAAAACGAGAAGTATAAAATTACAAAAAATATTCGTTCTTGGCATTATGATAATTTTGCTCGGTAAACCTGTCAAATACTTAATCTTTTCATTAAAATAATTTTTACGTAATTTAATGTATTTCTGATAGATCTAGGCCTGAAGTACTGAAAAACATTAAACACTGAAAATCAAAATTTTCAGTCAAAATCATCGACAGTCTCACCTTAAATTTTATGTAGATATATTCCTCATACTATTTTTTGGGTTCCAATTCAATTTCTAGTTAAAATCCAAATAAGATTCGTAAGATAATACATTTTATCTATTCTTCTGTAAAGAATAGAGATTTTGACTCTTAAGAAACGTGACATAGACAGGATATGAGGCTTCGAATAGATATATTTACGTGTGTTTAGGATAGAATAGGGAAGAACTAATGTAGAAGTCACACCATCATATACATAAAGACTAAAATTTATTGCATGATAAAAATACGGAAACTGGAGCGTTTCAAACATGTTTTAGATGGAGAGAAATACCATCTGCTGCAGTGAATCAAACAGGAAAAATTAGGAGAAAGGAGTGTAGAAAGAATAAAATTTTCGTCGGAAATACCTACGAGACTAGTGTCTGTGTCATTGCTCCTTTGTGGAACTGTTTAGGGCAGCAAAGTCTAAGTAAGAATTGCTGTTATAATCAACAACCTCTGATTGGAGTAGGCACCCAAAGAAGAATATCTGATACCTTCAAAATGTTAAAATTCATCAATACGTACCAAAGTTATTAACGATCAAGATTTTGATGCGATTTTTCGATATTTTCTTTATTTTGTTTCTGTTGACAACCACGTAAAAATAATTAGCTTATCAATGAGATGGAATGAGTTATAATAAAACTTATCACTCAGTAACTACGCGTTGCGTTATGTTAATGTGTTTAACCCATACTTTTTTCAGGGCTGATGAGCTCTGAACGTACGCATTGCCACCTACCCATTTCATAGCTACCCAATTACTTACCAGCAACGTTGCCAACACTTGCTCTCGTAGCTCTGTTATTTATTTCGTCAATCATGTTTTTGGTCTTTCAATAACAATTTTACCCACCGGGTTGGTCTAGAGGTAAAATCGTCGCCTCGAGTCAGCTGTTTAACAGCTGATTTTTGGAGACGAAGGTTCCTGGTTCAAATCCTTGTAAAGGTAGTTACTTTTATACGGATTTGAATACTAGACAGTGGTTACCGGTGTACTTTGATGGCTGGGTTTTAATTTACCATACTCTCCCAGGAATGTTCAGCCTGGGTTTGTACAAGACTACACCTCATTTACATGTCATACACATTATCCTCACTCATTGGGTCATGGGGTTGCTTATTGTTCTGAATTGAACAGATTGCAACGTACACACATTAGGGATAAAAAAATAACAATTATAACCTATGAACATACAATCAGCTGATTATATTATAAAGTATTGAACGCTCTATAATCGATGTGTTCAGTACAAGATGCAAGAAACGAGTGACCTACTGCGGCTCTTATACATGTGTGCGCGTAATTTTCTCACACTGAAACATTGGTACAATCTGATAATGCTATCAAACATTTCGATTGATCTAAACGCGTGAAACAGCAGAGCTCATCAACCGTGAAAAGCATTATAGTATGATTCTTAAATGACTAATGGTGAATACAATTAATTTTATCTAATTTTGTAGTGGTTTTGAGTTTTGCACAAATCTCTATACCATTTCTTCTTTATTCTTCTACATGTATTATTAGGTAAGAGAAGGAAGTTTATATTTTTCATTGTGTAAATTTTGATTCTGCCAGTTTTCCGTGAAATCTTTCGTAATATTGTTTGATGATGGCAATGATGTATAGAATTTGTAAGTCTTGTGTAATATTTAATCACGCAAATAGGAAAAGAAGAAAAAATAATGATTCTTGAAATTTTTGATTAGACAGCTCGCGATCGAGATAAATTGATACAAGCTGCTCAAACGCAAAAATAGAGAATTCACAAAAGCAACGTGCTCTTTTGAGCCAATAAGCCCGTAATATATTTATCTAACAATCTTGTTTTAAAAATATACCAAACCAATTTCATAAAGAAGTTTTGTTTGAGTAGCATGTTTTTTAACAACATTCAATTTTACCTAGGTGATACTCAAACTCGGCACTTCGTTGCGTCGTTCGACCACGTTACCAAAAAACTCATGAGATGTCAAAGACCGTGTTTTTATCTTACTACTTCATTCCTTGTAAACATTCACGATCATAATAACAGCTTCTTTTGTTATAAACTAAGCTTACTAATACAGTCGATTCCGGATAATTGGTCCACTGGTTAATTGGGGCAGCCGGTTGTTTGGGACAGATCTTTAATAAACAAAAGCAGAACGAGATTTTACATTGATAACTACTCCGGTTATTCGGTCCATAATGTCGCCTATTGGGGCCAATCTGATATATGTACATATATGTTTTATTAAAACCATTACAGGCCAGCGACGAACAACACGTGGTTCTAAGCCGCAAGATAAGATAATGGGCAGGATAGAGGTAGTAAACATTTCGACAGATAAACAACAGTAATCACGCATCAGTCATAATAAAGATGTTGTTCACAGAACAATATGTAGGCTACGTAATCGTTATTGGACAAATTTCAGCGAGTCATATCCACTAGTCATGCCCAACCTTACAAGCTGTAAAGCCTCCTTGCAACTTATGGTTAGTTGTCACTTGTCACACGTTATAGATGGGAGCTCACTTGACTGCTAGCGTAAGGAATTCGGGTGAAGAGGATTGTTTGTACGATTCCCCTTCTCCTACAACCTAGTAGTAGTAATAATACCATTAGTACGCGGTGTTCTAAAAATATTAGTCACAAACCATTTCGAATAACTACTGTAGTACCAAGATATTTTATTAGATTTGAAACTAATAATATTCTAAAATTTTATATTTATATTCCAAAAGTTTATTATAATAGCCTAATAAAGTAAAAAAATGTATTAGTTTTTAATATTTTACTACCGAATGTTATATTTTATATCAGTTTGTTTATAAATAGGTTGCGTATAACAATATTATATTACATATAATAACCAGATTAATAACTTGACGAGCCGCGAGCGTATTAACACCACTACAGAGAACGGTCTCACAGTCACAACTGACAAAAATTTTAAGAGTAAATATTTCCAGAATGTACAGTACACACGTCACTATGTGGATTTAAAGCAACCGTTGCTATGACAACACGACGTCTTACTGTCACCAGGCCCCCTTTCCCTTCATCCCGCAGTAGCAAACAAGCTAGCTCCCAACTGTAGAATGTTCGTAATTCCATGTTTCTCATCTGTTTTGTGATTTCATAAGTGTACTGTAACACACTGTTTCTCGAGTCTGCTTGTTTTGTTATCTGCAGGCATAATGTTTTATTTATTTTTTTAATTCCCATTCGTTTCGCGCATTTTGTTAATATTTTTATGCGTAGGCTTACAGTACAGTATCTACTATCCACGTCTTTGTGAGTTAAATGCCGCGTAACGATATGACTGTGTGAACGAATAAATTTTCTCGACAAAATAAAAACGTATCCACCTAACTTAAGCCAACGGAAACTATCGGAACTAACAGGTGTACGATAGCTTGTATCGTACTCCAAGAAAAGAAAATACGCCAAAAGTGGGCATTCAAAGATCATGGAACATCTCAGAAAAGAGAACGTGAAGGAAGGATCCACTTGTTAAGAAGCGTTGAATGAATGGTTTGCGATTGTAACTTTGCAAGGTGTTAGTGTCAATGGTCCAATGCTTAAAACCAAGGAAAAAGGTTTGCTGAAAAGTTAATCATTGTTCTGATACCCTTTTATTTTTGTCGTGTGTATATGGATAGAACCTGCATAAAATTTATGTATATGATAATTTTAATAAAATACAGCATCGTATACGCCACAGTTTACGATTCGTTTACTAGAGCCAGCCGTTTAATTGAGCCAAAAAGCTCGATCCCGATGTGCCCCAATTATCCGGAATTGTACCTTGATTCATGTTTTTGTTTTTTTAGTTTATTTCAAAACGCATTAGCAGTTAGATCATTAGAAACTACTTTAGGTTAAGGTACGGTGTGGTTTGAACATGAAGGCTATTTTCCAAATCCTAGTCGGGAGTCAAAATCCGAACCTTTCGCTTTGTAGCGTACCACGCTAACCACTGCACTACGGATTCGTCTTTGATTTATTTGATTTTTTCTTCTCAATTAATTTACGGATAGATGAACAGCTGTTTTAGTCATTCGCGACTACGTTGAAATTTTAAAGAGTCAGTCAGTTAAATTTCACACCAGATTTATTTTTAGTTGTTTTCTAGTTTCTTAATCAATCCTTTACAAAAGTTTATTAATTATATTGAGTTGTATCTTGTAAATTTACACAGAAAAATAGGAAGGACTACACACAATATTTTATTCATTGTTTTATAGAAAGATTTCCCAACATCAAACAAAGCAATACTGCAGTAGTTTGTCAACAATTTCGTTGCTCTCTTAGGAATACCCTTGCAAACTCTCAATTCTTTTGATATTCACGGTTACTGACTTGGATGTCTCTTTTAGTCAGGCACTGGAAATGATTTATGTGACGCTTAAAGAATTTTTTTGCATGAAGTTTTCTTTTTTTTAAAAAATAGATCTTAATTTAATTGGGATATCGTAAAAACGAAGATCAAATTTAAAAAAGAACTTTTCATACAAAATGAGTAAGAATTGTTCAGTATTTTTTATAATAAGGTAGTTTATACTATTACTTAAGTTAGCTGTACGTTCAAAAATTCTTAACAAGGGTCAGTGAAATTTATACACATACTTACAAATTTAAAAAACTAAAACCTAAAATTTCAAACCAAACTTTTATTCTTCCCCTGCTGCCTTATTGAGCAAAAGTTGGAGATTATTACGGCTTATCATTTTGATTTTAAGTACAACTCTTACGCTCATTAAGACAAAAGTGCAGACGGTGAACGGTCACAAATACATATGAGTGATAAAAAAATTCTAGATCCGAACGGAAATCGAATCAAGGACCCCTAGCATAGAACCCGATTGCACTGACCAGTACACCAACGTAAATTATCATGATTATGCAGACATTTTCTACTGATACTCGAAATACTTTCACCGTAATAACACCAAAGCACTTACTTTTATTAAATAATCAGGGTATCCTTCTTTTACCAAGTCTACAAATGGCTTCAACCTTCATGTTGTTCAGGTTTTAGCCGAAAGGCTGGTTAGAGCCTCTAGAGGCTTTAATAAGTAAAATGAGGAGTGAGTTGATTTACCAGTACCTTCCGCACTGAGTGGAAAAGTATGCTTATCAGCAACTCAGGTCCTCTGAAAATCATGTACTTTCCACCCTGCAAATGATATCTGCACTTCATTCACCACAGGGTCTGGCAGTATAACAATGGAATCCATTACGCTCAGAGGAGATAAATCTGACTCTGACTGAGTGTCTTTTCCCTTCTGTTCTTAAATACTTCAATCATATAATTGGCTGAACATGTGATAAAAATAGAACTATTTTTTATAGCCCTGGAACTAACAGATCGCGTGCAAAAAATTTAGCACTCCACCTGCCTGTTATGGATCTTCTTTTACCTAACCGTAAATAATATTGAAGTAGTCTATAGTTGTACTGACATCTCGTGATATATCTGAGATACTCCAACTTGCACTGTTTTACATATTAATATATTTTTTTCCAATCTTACTTAGCTACACAATACACAAGCATTCTTATCAAACAATCAAGAGTCTAGCTTTTTTTATTCTACATAATACGCAAGCATTTACATTTCAATTTCCTGTAACGTCTGGAATACTTTAATTACAAATTTGTATCTATGACCTTTCATAGTCTGCATTAAATGAGCGAAAAAATTGGTATTAAAAACAAAACAAAAAATAATAAACAAATTATGGTTTTAAATTTTAAATAAAAAATAAGTGTAAACTATAAAATATATGTATTTTTATTGGCTACAAAAATTGATGATCAAGCAACATGAACTTTACAGAAAAATTTTACAACGATTTCTTTAAAAGGAAAACTTGTTGAAAATGCATTCTATCCGTTACTGCAATTCACGCGAATAGATTTTACGTTGTTTCCAGTTCTGTTTAAGTTAAAAGAGCGGAACGTTCCGACAAACGCTTTTAAAGCAGCTACCTACATGAGTTGTGACTGGACTTCCTTCTTGTTGCAATTACTCTTGCTCAGCTGGTACCTCACAGCGCTCTTTCTCTGGATAGCAAACCTGTCAATACCTTTTCCCCACTAATCTGCTAAGTAGGGCACGTACTTTTAAACTCATTGATTTTCTTAAAAATAGGTTAGTTCATTTTATTTCCGCCTGTTTAGTGTTTAATTAAATTCTACAATTCCTGTAGGTAACGTTCACTCGTTTGGCTGATTGCCTGGATATATAGTCAACAGTTATACTTAGTTCAATTAAAACATCTAGTAACAAAACTGAAAATTACAACATCGTGACCGACTTACATTGACTGTTTATTAAAATTAAAAAACAACTCCCGAGTTAAAAGGGTGTAGTGGTAAGCACAACTGGCTTCTATGCCAGGGTTCGGTTTGATTCCCGGTCAGATCAAGCTTTTATTTCTTAACTTTTTACATTTTCATGTGTCCCCCTTCATCAAAATTTCTTAGTAGTCTTAGTGTGTAAATTACTCGAAGGTTAAAAAATAAATAATTTAAAAGTTAATTTTACAAGATCCGTTAATTCAATTAATTTTTTGTACTACTTCTTTTCTTTTGAATAATCTCAAATTGTTAACCGAAAAAAATTATTAATACTAGTTCTTACCTCTAAGCACTTGTTACGGTGCAATTGATTTATAGTTAAACTCACTGTTCGTAACTTTAATCTGACCGTATCATTAGTATAGTTGTCAGCACAACTGATTTCTATTCTAGGTTATCCTAGGTTTGATATCCTATCGAGTATGGCAGTCTTTTATCGCTCATATATATTTCTCACCCATCACCACCCGTATTTGCATCTGTATTTGATTATTTGATAATTAGTTACTATAACAGGGAAGTCAGGTCTGACATTTTTCATCTCTACATCGCCTTATATCATTACACACGCATTATCCAAGGCTTATGTATCATCAGCACCTATAAAACACAAGAAAAAAAGTTATAAAGAGTTATAAAAAGAATCATGTGGTCCTGGGTCACGTGAAATCAAAGAATCATGTGAGTTATAAAAGAGTTATAAAAAGAGTTATGTGGTCCTGGGTTCAAATCCCACTCAGGCACGGCATATTTACATACGTTACAAAAAATCATTTCATCCTCCACAGTTACACCCCAACGTCGTCACTAATGACCGTTGCAGTTGATGCGACGTTAAAAAAAGAAAAACAACGAATTAGATGTAAAAACAACGATGAAGTTTTTAATAATTTGAAGACTAGGTTCGTTTACGTGATGAGAAAAACCTTGCATCGAAGAGTGATCATAAGCAGTTCTTATTTTTATACTGCGTCCTTAAATTTCACTGAGGAAAAAAACTATAGGAGTCTCGCAGGTTTTTAACCAAGATGTTCCATATCTTCGTACACTCTTCTCTACTGCTATTTTTCCCTACATAAGCAACTACAACAAACAGTATTTTTCTCCATGAATAACAGGTATGAAATACTTTAATTTCGTGTCTTAAGTAGTTGTTAATGGGATTAATTCTTTATTATTTTAACTTACCCAATAGTACTTGTCAGTGTTCTACGAAATCATCTTTTACTAATATAAATTTATTTTTGATATATTTAAGTAATTTATAATTCTGTTTTTAAATAAATATCAAGATTGCTCAAAGATTCCTAATTTTTATCGAAATCCATATATCATCCTACGTATTTAAAGTTAACCACTTCTCTTTATTTCACTAAATTGTTCATCCATGAATTTATGTTTGAAATTCAATTGGAAATAAATCTTCTTACTAATGATAAAAAATAATTTTGAAGAATGTTTAAGTTATAAAAAAGACCTTAGAGAAATTGCGTCTGCTTTGAATTAAGTCCAAGATGACAGGGTCGGATGGTGTTTCAATAGTAGGGCAGGATACGAATGACCGGTACGTCCTCAATTGTATCGAATCGTCCATTTATAAGGATGCTCAAAGGATAAGACACAGTACCAATAGAAGATGAAAGGAATTAAAATTAAAGAGAGAGAATGCGACACCAATTTACCAATTGGATGGATCTCAGAATAACGATGAAAGGTCAAAGATAGAACCATGCCTTTGTTTGCGCTTCGCTGGACATCCCCGAGGGATACCAATTTACTGAGTGCTCTTCTACGGATTTTCCATTTCATTTTTTATTATTAAAATTAAATCGATAACCTAAGATACACAATTTTATAGTTTAATAAACCAAACGAATTTCCTTTATTGCATTCTTAAAATTCAATTTCGTTGTTCTTTAATTTTGTTAATATCATCTCAAAGAAATTATTTCAAATAATTCAGTAACTTCTATTTTTAATTTAAGATCAATTTTAAATTTATAAGGAATTAGGTTGAAATATGAGAAACTTCAAACACATTTAACAAAATGTGACCACCAATCTCAATTCTCAGAAATCTAAGTAAAAATTGAACAATTTCTTATATAACGAATGGGGGATTCGTTGTATAAGAAATGGTTTAATTTTATTACCAAAGGAAATATAGTATTATTGTGTTAAAGTTACTGGAAGAAGTAATGAAAATTATTAAAATTAATGACATTTTCGAAGAAAATTACTTCCTAGTACTAACTCAAACGTTTAAATTTCAACAAAAAATAAATCAAGTCAAATGGCAGCAAATATTCGTGTAATTCAGAAAAAAATATTGAATCTTAGTAAAATAATGACAATTTTACCTGTAAAACCTGTTACAAAATATTGCTATACAAGTCAATGCTATATTCAATTTGGGCATACGGACATTAAGTACATAAAACAGCAGCATAAACAAATTTTTAAAAGATCGGGGATTTCAATCAAACATACTGATTTTGGAAGCAGTTAGAGTACCAGCTTTAGTGTCTAACGTAACATTACATTATGATTTAAAGGTATCTCTTTTACATGAAGGACTCAGTCAAGAATAGTCTATTTTTGTAAACGACTGCACGACAAGTTTCACAGTCACTCAAACAGAAATTTATTAAAAAGACAGTTTCCAAACTAATAACTTCGAAAACTGTGGAGTAAAAATCTGTAATTTTATTAGATGCGTACTATTTACTTCTTCAGGATCTTTGGATTCCATTAACACAAAAATTTGTTCCCATTCATGAAAATTGAACATTTTTTAAATCTTAAGAATGCTTCAATTGAAATATCTTCCCATAACATGACAATAATAGGTTAAAACCACTAAAATACTTCAAATTTAGAGCTTTTGCAAGTGTACAAGATTTGATATAAAATTAAAGACAGAAAAAATAATTTTTAAAATTTAACCAAATTATAATACAACTTGGACGCTGAATAAAAATGAGAGGAAGGAAACTCGAGGCTTTCCAGATGTATTGGTACAAAGTTTACTGAGGATATAGCAGATAGTTGAGTAAAAACGTGAAAGATTTGGAGAATTCGTATAAGGAAATGTAAATTTTTAGTACAGTATACTATAAAACATAAAAAACTGAAATACTTTGATCATAGATAAGAGACGAGAAATACAAAATGCATCAAAATCATCTAGGGAAATATAGAGCTTAAGCATAACTAGGGTGAAGTAGGACTTCACGGTTGATGAATTTCTGAGACTGCTGTAATTAGTGATTAGATATTAAAATAGTTATTCAAGTAAAAATTTTTTATTCGACTATTTTGAAAAATATTCGAATAAACTATTCACAAACAGCAGTTTATGGACTCTGAATAATTCAGTTGCCGAATGAAAAACAATAATTTCAATATTACCATTCCGGAGACGAAGGTTCCTGGTTCAAATTTTAGTAAAGGTAGTTACTTTATACGGATTTGAATGCTAGACAGTGGCTACCGGTGTACTTTGATGGTTGGGGTTCAATTAACCATACTCTCTCAGGAATGGTCGACCTGAGTCTGCACAAGACTACACCTCATTTACACGTCATACACATCATCCTCATCTCATTGGGTCATGGGGTTGCTTATTGTTCTGAATTAAACAGATTGCAACGTACACACATTAGGGATTTAAAAAAAATATATTTCCATTCGAATAATTATATAAATAAATATATACGTATATATATTCCAAACGAATAAAAACAAACAATGTGATCGAGACCAAAAAGGAAAAAATGTAAAATGTTTAATGTGTCTAAAAAACGTAATTTCATGGTTTGTCATGTATATTTCTGCGGATGGCATCAGACAAAAATCCTTGGGTCACTAGTAAGAACGGTCGAGGTATAATTTGTCAAAGAACAGAAAACAAAGTGAGAGGGTGGAGTAAATCAAATGGGTGAGAGGGAGCCGGAAGACTGACAATGCCGACAGCCGTTTAGTGATCTGTTCATATAAAAAAACAAATTAATTTATTATTTGAATAACTTTCTATATTTGGGGCCCTGAATACTACTGTATTGTATCATCACTATCATGCACGTGTAACTGCTAGGAACATTTTTTTTAAATTAATTCGAATAAAATGTTTTTGCTGATAAAATTATTCGTTTATGATAACTATTCATTCGTCCCATGACTAGCAACAATGTGAGTTCAGTTTTCGAATAAAATTGCAGTAAAATTTAAATGGTCTTGACAATAGCTTACGTTTTTAATAATAACTGGGCTCCAGAAGAAAAATAAATTTTATTTCAGAACAATAAAGTTGTAGCGATTCGGTTTCATTTGATAAATTTTTTTGAATATCTGATATTGGTTATTTTATTTCTAAATTAAATTTAGCTTTGTTAAATAACTCGACAGTTATTATTCTTTATAATAAATTATTTGATAAAAGTATGAATAATAAACATGTGTGGTAAGTAGTAATTAAAAAGTATTCAGTAATTTTGTTTAACCTGAACAATACAAAAAAGTTCACTTTAAGAATCAATGTACAAATACACTTTATTTAATCCCTTCTGCTTCGTAAGTTTCACAACTACTAAATGCAAGTACCTAGATTACTGATGAGCTCTCTACTAAGCTTCACAGAGGTCAATATTCGTCTGTAAAGTTTATGTTTGACTCAAGACGAGATGATCACAGACACAACTACCGCAGGGGTTTAATCTTAGCTTCGAGCTGACTTAGAAAATGCTTCTAATCCACATTGTACTGTATATCACTTAATAACTAACAACTTCCAATTCAACCACTCGCAAATTTTAAGTTTTAAGCGGATCTTATCATGTTTTGAATTATTTTGTTATTTATAATTACCAAATACTCTTATAACGTATCTTATACTAACCGAATGCAATAATTGAAACCTTTTATAACATTTCACATCATAATAATTTAATTAATCATATTAATATTAAATTAACTTATAATCGACAATAATTAAAATTATTCTAGCATCAATTGTTTATTATTTATAATATTATTATTATTATTATTATTATTATTTACCTTAGTCCACGATAGGTGTGCAGCAAATTAAGGACTTTGATCTGTTCAGCTGATTTTCTTCCACTAAGTATGTCCGGCCCGCTTCCCTGTTTGTATTTTAATGCACCTCGGAGACTGAGAATGGCTACAGAGGTGGTTTGGAGGCCATCAAAAAACAATTATTATTATTATTATCTCTTATCGTTTATAAAATATCTATCTATAAAATGTCTCATCACCTCATAAAATAATAATATTATTAATAATTATTAGCTTATGATATTGTTAAGTGTTTTATTATTATTATAATAAGTTTAGAAATACGTACAATATTATTATATTTAATGTAATTTATAATTTACTTATAGTATAGGCTTATACATTATTATTACTAATATAATTACATGTATTTTGAATTTATATCAAAAAAATTAATTAATTACCTACTTGTAAAATATTTCATAATATTTTATTTTGTTATTATTTTTTATCGCCTTTCTAAAATGGTTTCTTTTCATTTTGTTTAAGGTTTGTAGACATATTTTTTATGTTTATTTATATTATATTTGTACGATTGTAAGATTTTTCTTACATTTATTTTTATATTAAAATTAAAATTAAAATAGTTATATTTTGTTATATTAGATTAATGACTTTTTTCTTACTTTACTGATTCTGTCGGTGTGACGAAATCATCATATACTTCTTATTAAATAAATAAAAAATAAAATAAAATAAAAATTATTAGTATTAATTAAATGAAAAATATCGTCATCTGATCTTTGACTGTGCCAAAGGAAGCGTCCTGAGTTTTTTATTTGTTAAATGCATTCAGCAAAATGCCAAAGGGAATATAAGATATATCAAGAACTTATAAGATAACGTTATTTTTATACTCGTATATTACTTTTATTACATATTAACCAGCCACTACATGCTTCTTACTTATTTCAATAAGAGCATCGACTTCTAATATTTACCCAGTAGTACACAGTTTTCTTCATAATTCACTTAAATGTTTATTCTTTAGATAAAAAATTATTTAGAAGGAAATTTTTGTTCGTTATAAAATGTCTCATCTATCAAGGAATAAGTCAGGTTTTTCATAAACGTAAATTAACACTTCTTTTTAAGAGTGAGGGAATTTATTGGTATATTTTTCCCCTTCATAAGTATGTTTCTGTTCAAATAAATAATTCAGTGTTGCGATTAGCAACGTAATCCTTTCTGTTTTTTCTTTCTCTTGACAATATGAATATAGAAAGAAAAGTATTATTGTCGTGTCGATTTTTTGAAATCAAGTTTTCACCGGATATACTCGATTTCAGACCCCTGAAACAAAAAACACGTTTTCAGCGATTGGTGTGTGTGTTTGTGTGTGTGTGTGTGTGTGTGTGTGAACAAAATATCTAAAATAGAAAGTAACATTGTACGAAGTTGAAACTTGAAACTTAAGTAAGGTACTACTAAAGAACCAAACACGAACATGTTCATCAAAATCAGTGAACCGGAAGTAGTAGTTTATTCGTGTCATTTTTCACTTTTTTGCAATTTCCTTAAAAACGGCTCATAAATTTTTTTAAATCGCCTCATTTACTACATTATTTATGCTTTATAAGAGGGTAGGCCCCATGTCTGCTGAAATTCTTGGGGAGACTGTTCTCTCGTAGAAAAAATTGTTTTTTAAGATTGCGGCCTTAATATGCATTTTAGCGCAAAAATATATAGAGCTATAATTAAAGTTGTAGAATATTGAAAACCTACAACTTTTATTTCAAATATCTTTTGTATCACGCTTAGTTTAGCGGTAGGCCTAATTAGTATTTTCTCTTTATTTTTTTCATGAAATCTGTAAAAAAGATTTTTTTAAGTTTTCAGCTTTAGTATGCATTTACAACAAAAAGTGTATAATATAATAAAATTTATAGAAAAATGCAATATCTACAACATTTTTTTAAGCATTTTCACTACAGAGCCTAGTTTAGCGTGAAATATTGATTTTCCGTATTATTAAGTCAAACTAAGGTTTATCTCATTTCAGGTTTTCATTTCAGCGTCATTCACTCATGATTAAAGTAATGTTATGTTTTTTGAGGTTAGTTTTTTGTTTATTTCTAATATTTTATTACTAATGTTAGGTTATATTAGTCATTATTTTCATTGGCAAGAAAAAGTTTTGTGAGTGTTTCACACCAGTTTTTTTTATGTTGTGATAGTGGATATGGATGTTATAATTTTTTAAATAAGGGTGTTTTTCTTAACATACATCATCATCTCAAAAATGTTGAGATGAAATTTTATGGAGTTTAAGCTCCTTAGAAAGTGGTCTGCATGTGGTGAGGAGGTTAGCTTCTACCGCTCATCTAAAGGGTTTCTTTTGAATTTTAAAAACCCTATCCATGCTAACCTCACTAGAATTATCTCCCACATTTTCTTAATAACAAATTACAGATTAACAATAGAGACAACAACAAAATCTAAAAAAATAATTTTTATTGTTAGATCTAGTCGCTAAGTTAATCTAAAATCAATTATTCAGAATACATTTATTGGTTTGCAGGAGATAACTCTAAGTGTTGTTTCCACCACTCTCAATATCTTCCTAAATCTTTAGTAATTATTTTGACTGAAGGAAGCCTACAACAAGGAACACAATATCATATTTTTAGGTTTCACATAATTCGTTAAAGATCAATTAATTTAGCATCCTTTAATACGGTAGTCGTAATTTAAAAAAAAGTAAATAAATAAATGTCGCCTAGTCTGTAAGCCTGTAGAAAGGCGCTTTTAGTTCAGAAAAAAACAAATGGTCAAGCTACGTTGCATGGTGACCAAGTGATATATACATGAAAGTTAGGTCTCGAAAACAATCAAGACACTTTTTAAAAAACAATTTTATTTCATTCCACATACATGGGAATCGAACCAAGACTTTTACATATACACTGTAAAAAACATACATGTTCATTGTATGCGGTTGAGTACAAGACTGAACTATTGTTCTATTAACATTAAGAAAATTATAATAAACAATTCTTAGAACTAAAGCCTAAACTATCAACTTACACTAGTATCTTATTCTATAACTTGAATAAACACTGCTGAGTGTACAAATTTAAGCCACAAAGAATTTTTGGTGATCAAAATGGAATAAAATGAGTTTGTTTGAAGATAAAAACAGTACCCAATAACAAATATACGATCGTACTTGATAAGCACAACAAAAACATATTTTACTGTAAAAGTAACATTAGAAGCAATCACAATAACATGAAAAACAACAGGAAGAACTATAAGTAACAGTAGTTTCAGTAAATCATCATTCAAAAGTTTCCATACTAACTGAACGTAAGTAAATTTTCAACCCCTATTTTATCAGTTTAGGCCTACTAACCCTAACATCTTATAAGTAAAATAAGCAACCCCACAATTCAATGAGATGAGGATGATATGAACGATGACGTATAAATTAGGTGTAGTCTTAATCAGACTCAGGCCAACCATTCCTAAGCAAATATGGTTAATAGAACCAACTATTAAAATATACAATGTATCCACTGTCTAGTATTCAAATCTGTATAAAAGTAACCTTTATTAGGATTTAAAAACCACGGAACCTTCGTCTCCAAAAATCAGCTGTTAAACAGTGACTCGCGGCGATGACTTTACCACTAGACCAACCCAGTAGATTAAACCAAACATTAATGTTAATAACGGGTGATTCAAAAAGAGCGCCGGTTTTTAAACGGCTGGTAAATTTTTGTTTATCAGTTGGCAACATTGTTAGACCTCATTTCTATTTCAGAGAACATTCCGATTGACGATTCAGTTGTAGTTTCTCTTGTTCGCAGTGTAGTACTCTCGCAGTCTGTGTCTAACCATGGAGAAGTTTACTATTGCACAACGAGTGTTAATCGTCAAAACATTTTACCAGAGTGAAGAGAGTTATGCGGCTACTGTCAGGCGACTTCGCGGTACTCTAGGACGTAATGAAGCATCGAATGAATCAACAGTTCGCAGGCTCATGAAAAAGTTTTTTGAGACGGGTTCAACAGTCGACCTTAAAAGTTCTGGACGTCGTCGTTCTGGCCGAACTGAGCAGAATGTTGCGTTGGTTCGTGACAGTGTGGCTGTTAGCCCAGCAAAATCAATACGTCGCCGTTCTCAACAATTGGGTTTACGATGTTCTTCTGTACGGAGAATTCTTCGGTACGATCTCCAATATCACCCGTACAAAATTCAGTTGACGCAACATTTGAAAGTGGCAGACCACCAGAAGAGACGACAGTTTGTTGACTGGGTATTGAGAAAACGGCAGGATGATGACACCTTTGCAAACAAAATTGACGCCTTGTGACTTTCATCTTTGGGGTCATCTGAAGTCATTGGTGTATGCCAATAAACCCCGAAACATCAATGACTTGAAGGAGGAAATTCGACGGGTTATAGGGCAAATGGAAGTCGAAACTTGTCGTGCAGTAATATCCAATTTCATGGACAGAGTTGATGCGTGCCAGCGCAGTAGAGGAGGACACATGCATGACATCATTTTTCATACATGAAATCGGAAGGTAAGATGAACTTGTTGATGTATTTATTTTCAGTTTTTCAATAAAATAAATCTCTTAATTTGATATATCAAAACTGGCGCTCTTTTTGAATCACCCTATATAAGCTACATAATTATGTAAACTACAAATCTTCAGAGAAAACACACATGACCTATTAATACCACTAAGCAACAGACAGGATCAAATGCTTATAACACGTCTACGAATAGGAATCCAGACTCACAAACGATTACTTTCTTCAATACTCATGTACCGAGAATTGTTACAACAATACAACATTTACAATATATACTTACCCATACAATTTCCAAGATTATGTAATCTAAGAGAACAGTATAACATAACAGAATACAGGAAACTCATGCTTATAAAGACATCAAGCTTATATATAACGTGCTTTTGTAACTCAGAGATTTAATGTAACACGAGACATTTTATTAACAAAATTTCATAATTAATTGTCGCTAATTACTTAATTGTTGATGCGACCTTCAATAATTAAAAATTAGAAAAAAAATCTGGTGTGAAACACTCACACAACTTTCTCTTGCCAATGCAAAAAATTTAAACAATATAACCTAACATTAGTAATAAAACATTAAAAATAAACAAAAAACTAACCTCAATAAACATAACCTTATTTTAATCATGAGTGAAAGATGGAAAATGAAAATCGACCTGTTTGGCTTAAAAGTATGGAAAATTACTCTTTCGCGCTAAACTAGGCTCTGTAGAGAAAAATGTTCAAAATAAAAGTTGCAGATCTTTTAATTTTCTATAAATTCAATTATAAACACTTTTGTCATAAAATGCATACTAAGGCCGAAATCTTAAAAAATCGATTTTTCACACGTTTTCGTGAGAAAAAACAGAAAATTGCTAATTACCGCTAAACTAAGCGTTATACAAAAATTGTTAGAAATAAAAGTTGTAGAATTTTAAATTCTCTACATTTTTTATTATATAGTTTTTTGCGCTAAAATGCATATTAAAGCCACAATCTTAAAAAAAACAATTATTTTACGTGAAAACAGGCTCACCAAGAATTATTTTAGCAAACATGACAGCTACCCTATCTTGTCGAGAATAAAAAATTAAATAAACCAGGCGATTTTTAAAAAAATCGTAGGACCAGTTTTTGAGAAAAAAGTGAAAAATTACACGAATAAACTACTACTTCCGGTTGACCGATTTTGATAAAAATATTCGTGTCGGGTCCGGTAGTGGTATGTAACTTAAGTTTCAAGTTTCAAGTTCGTACGATGTTCCATTCTTGAGATATTTTGTACACACACACACACACACAGACCAATCGCTAAAATCATGTTTTTTGGGTTCAGGGGGTCTGAAAACGTATAGATCCGGTGAAAACCCGATTTCGAAAAATTGACATGAAAACAATACTTTCCTTCCTATATATTCCTGCCCATAACAGACAGGTGGAGTGTTAAATTATTTACACTCAATCTGTTAGTTGCAGGGCTAAAATAAATAGTTCTGTATCTTATCACATGGTCAGCCAATTAAATGACTGAATCATTTAAGAACAGAAGAGGTAGAGGTGTAAAAGACACTAATAAGAGTTATCTCCTCTGAAAGTAATGAATTTCATTGTACAGCCAGACCCTGTGGTGAATGAAGTGAAGGTGTCATTTACAGAGTGGAAAATATGTGCTTTTCAGAGGGCCCGGCATGCTGATAAGTGTACTTTTCCTCTCAGTGAGGAAGGCAATGGTAAACCACCTCACTCCTCGTTTTACTTAGTAAAACCTCTACAGGTTCAAACCAGCCTTTCGGCTGATGACCTAAACAACAACTATATATTCATATAGGCAACAGAAAGTAATAACTACTAATAATAATGTACGTTTAATATTTTTATGTTTATTGCAACAATTGATTATATGATACTTTTATAAATACGTAAATGAAGAATATAAATAGCTGTTGTTATCGTCAAAAAATTATACGTAGGAAAATATTAAATTGCTTTGTTATTTTAACAATACATTGGATTTAGTTACGTGCCAGTAAGTAAGCGTGGGTTAAATAACTATGTTATTATGTTATTGTGTTATAAATAACTATGTTATTATGTTATTGTGTTATAAATAACTATGTTAATGTTAGTAGAATGCAGAACAAGCCATGACATAGGATCGGATGGGTATGCGGTACAGTATAGAATATAATCAACAGCTGATAAACTATCGTTCAGTGTAGGTGAAACAATCAACTTTATGCAGCTGTTGTCCACAGTGGTTACCCAATGGCAGAATTACAATTCAGCTAGTAACCTCTAGCACTAATCCTATTAAAGAGTGTAAATTGCTGTATTCTATTACGGAAATAGCACGATACAAATTTATTCATAAGCGTATAAAATTCCATGCTTCCAGTAGTTTTGTCTGCGGCTTTGCAAAATGTTTCGTGTATATGAAACCATTATTTCATAAATATTCATCCCATAATTGAATCAGTCATCAGAAACGCCGTAAGTCAAAATTTTACTAATAACTTTCTCTTGCCTATATGAGTATATAGGAAGGAAAGTATTGTTTTATGTTGATTTTTCGAAATCGAGTTTTCACCGGATCTAAACGTTTTCAGACCCCCTGAACCTAAAAAAACATGTTTTTAGCGATTGGTGTGTGTGTGTGTGTGTGTGCGTGTGTGTGTACAAAATATCTCAAGAATGGAACATCGTACGAACTTGAAACTTGAAACTTAAGGTAGATATCACTACCGGACCCGACACGAGCGATGAAAATCGTTGAAAATCGATTTTAAAACCGGAAGTAGTAGTTTATTCATGTCATTTTTCACTTTTTTGAGATTTTCTCAAAAACGGTTCTTACGATTTTGTTTAAAATCGCCTCATTTACTACATTTTTTATGCACTACAAGATAGGTTAGGCGTCATGTCTGCTGAAATTCTAGGAGAGGCTGTTTTCACGGAAAAATCTTTTTTTTTCAGATTGCGACTTTAATATGCACTTTAGCGCAAAAATGTACAATAACAAAAAATGTAGAGAATTTAAAATTTCACGAATTTTATTTCAAACATATTTTTGTATAACGCATAATTTATCGGTAATTAGCGATTTTCTGTTTTTTTCTCACGAAATCGGGTATAAAATCGATTTTTTAAAGAATCCAGCCTTACTATCCACTTTACGACAAAAGTGTATAATAAAGTTTATAGGTAATTAAAAGATCTACAATTTTTATTTAGATTATTTTTCTCTACAGAGCTTAGTTTAGCGTGAAGAGTGATTATCCGTATTTTTAAGCCAAACTGAGGTTGATTTTAATTATGCGTCTTTCAGTCATGATAAATAAGGTTATGTTTTTTTGAGGTTAGTTTATTTCTAATGTTTTACTGTTAATTTTAGGTTATATTGGTCATTTATGCATTAGCAACAGAAATGTGTGTGTGTGTGTTTCACACCAGATATTTTTTCCTTAGTGCATTTTAGGATTAACAGAATGTAACAAACCATCCCTTTAAAAATTACATAAGTCTGGATTTCCTTAACTAATATAACACTAAGAAAAGACTTACTTATACAAAGGATACAAAGTGCTTCCTACTAATTAAAAAAACGAAAGTGGATGACCTTGAAGTTTAATCTCTCTTTTGAGGTGGACGAGTCTGTTCAAAGTTTCAATGAAAAATCGTATTAAGGGAGATAACTACTGTTTGTGACGACGAAGTTGAACGTAAATAATCCTGAAAACCAAATGTTTTCTTTCTTAAAGTTAAGAATTTCAATTTTTATTACTGCAAAAAGCTATTTAAAATCACTAATGTAAACTTTTTTTCATCAAAGATTATTTACAATCAGTTTAAAAACAAAAGACTAAAAAGCCAGCCGCATTGGCGCAGTTGGTAACGTGCTCGCCTCTCATCATGCGGTCCTAGGTACGAATCCCACTCAGGCATGGCATATTTTCATACGTTACAAAAAATCATTTCATCCTCATTTACACACAGTCACATCCCAACGTCGTCGCTAATGACCTTGTAGTTGATGCGACGTTAAATAAAAAAAATAAATAAATAAATAAATAAAAAGACTATAAGTAAATAGCATGAACAGGTTCACATGACGAAGACAATACCCAATGATATTGCTTCGGAAAGGAAAAATAATTAAGTATAGGCCTAGTTTTTGAAAATATTAACTAGATGAAAGACGAATGACAGTAATAGAAAACAGAAATGCGTAGAGGAAGAAGATGATGTTAATAGAGATGATTTTGACGTTGATTGGACTTCAATTATTTAAAATATAGGTTAGTCGGTAAATCTAAACGGAAGGTCAAGCAATTTTATTCGTTTCAGTCGTGTCACGTCTTCACTATTATCAAGTAAATTACGGCCAAAGAATTCGGGTGATCTGCTAATTTTTCTTGATATTTAGAACTTAGCTGCGTAATTTTTTCTTTCACGGTGTTGACACATAAGTCCTTATGCAATGCATCATTGTTTACATACCATGGAGCATTTGTTATTATCCGTAAGACTTTGGACTGGAATAGTTGGATGATAGCAAGATTCTATTTCACAGCTGATACCCGAAGCGATAACTCATAAGTCCACAGCGTTTCAGTATGGCTTTGTACAATAGAAGCTTGCTCTCTAATGTCATCTCTGAACGTTTGGTCATTATCCAATACAAATCTCTCAGCTTCAATCCTAGTCTTTTGCGTGTATTCCAAATATGTTTGGACCAGGTAAGGCGTCGATCTAAGTGCATTCCCAAGTATGTTACATCATCTGACTAATATAAACTAATGAAGTAAATAAACAAATACTATTGTACCATAAAATTTTTCAGGTCTGACAACATATTTTATAAAAAATAATTTAAGTTAGCATTTTACTCAAATTTATTTCAGAAACACTTTAAGTCTAATTTTTTAATTTTTTTTTAAATAAGTGACTTGCCTTTCAAAAGACAAAAGTATACATTTATATAATAGCGGACAGCCCTCTGAACAAATTACATATTTTATCATTGTTTTTTATTGAAACATAGTAAATTATCAGTTTTTTCCAAAAGTTAGTTTTTTGACTTATGGGCTTTCTGAAATGACGGACTCATTAATATTAAAGTCTGGCGTATGAATTAATTTGTTTTGTAATTGTTTCAAATGTAATGTATTGATAGAGAAGCATAGTAGATGCTCTATGAGAAGAAAGTTCATGATTCAATGTAAAATGGAACATAACTCGTCAACTGCTACAACTACTTAGTTAATGAAAGACCGTGCTACAGATATTACGTTAGATTAACGCTACAGATTAACGTTTCATTATCGTTAAATCCATGAATTACTTGGTAATTTTTAAAAAACTTTGGGGGCTGACAAAACCAGCTAATTTTGTATCTCCCACTACTGACCGGTGGAATTATTAACTTGAGTAATGGATGTTAAAACCTGTGTGAAGTATATGATTGGAAACATAAGAAGGAACGTTAACAAGAAAATATTTTGAGTACTTTTATTTAAAAAGTTGCAGTTTAGTTGAATCAAACGTTTATGGTTTAGTTGAATCATATATCTGGCAACCGTAAATGCACCTTCATTAATTCAAGTAAAAGTTTAAAAGAAGTACTTATATTGTTTTAAGGGGATAATTTTTAATCTCTTATAACAAGCTCATTCAGTTTAAAATTCCATAAGAAACTATTGCATTATATTTAAATCATCTGGCTATCTATTTTTAGAAAATTTAAATGAATTGAATAGCTAACAAAAACATTCCTCAGATTTATTTTAAAGAGAAAAGTTTGACATAATACAATATTCGATGAAGCTTGACTAAACCTTTCGTCACCACTCTAAAAGAAAATTCATCTACTTATTATTTTGAATTAGAATAACTTTAGATATTACTACGATTTAAAAAAATTAAATCTACTTTTTTACTTTTCATTCTACTTTTTATTGACATTTGACAATATCTTCTAAAAAGACTAAAGAATAAAAAAATTAAGCAATGGCTTTTGTAGGAAAATTCCCAGTGAAGTCAAAAATGTAAATTAATGGAAACATTTTGAAACAGGTATCCAATTTTAAATAATTGGTATGTGATGTATCTTTCGCAAACAAGCAGAACGTGACGAATAAACTGTATAGTTTTAAGAATAATTTCAGGACGATACATAAAGTAAAGCACAAGACTAGAAAAGAAACACGTTTAAAGTTTTATAAAACGATTGGAATATCTGTGGTACTATTTGGAAGTGAGGCGAGGACACTTTTGAAGCGGGAGGCAGAAATGAGGTTTCTGAAAGAGGTGAAGAGCTGTACTTGGAAGGATAGGCTAAGGAATGCGGATATATTTGATGAGATGGTCATTACTAGCCCAGACAAGAGAATGAAAATTTACAAGAGGTAATGGTGCAGCCATTTGGCAACGGATGAGGAAGGACGACTTGCCTCATTTAGCTTACAAATACAAATCTAACGGTAAAAAGAGTGTTGGACGCCCAAGAAGGATATGGTTCCCAAAGCTGCCTAATCCATTAAGTGAAAAAGAAAAATAAGAAGATTGTTTATTGTACAATGATTTATGTCCTGATAATTTGTTGATTACTCAGTTTTCGTTTGTAAAGTAATATTAGAATAGAGATTATATTTTTCTTTTATAATACCAAAGAAAATACAGACGGGAAATTCTAGTCAGAATTCATGCGATAAGAAAGAAGTAGTATTGAATAGTTCAAACACATTTATAACAATTGCTTTTTCAATATTTGATTTTGACCGCTGAGAATCAGCACATACATCTTTGAAGTCAAATTGTTTTACATGGCATACTTTATTCAGCACACGTAATCGTTTGTGTAGAGAATGCTTACATTTTCTTAAATTCGTTGTTATTTGTACAGATGTAATGCACATTCAGTTGTATTTGTATTAACATTTTATAAAACTTCTTTGTTGGTTTAACATTTGAAAAGTATCAGATAAAATTAACTACATTCTTTTTTCAATTTACTTACCACATTTGCTCTGGGGATATAGTCAGTATATTCAAGTACAGCGAATTTTATTATCTAACACATTAAACTGTTTCCTTTAGAGCACCAGTTTGATTAAGCTAAGTCTGAAGTTTTTATATTTCCTTATTTGATTGTTTCTTCTAAACTTAGTCGTTACTGCCGAGTACGAAACAGCGATAACAGTTTGAGAGGAAACATGAAATGCACATCGTTAAGAGAAACCCATATTGAAGAATCAGAAATTCAAAAAATAGTTATACAGTTGTACTCACGTCCAGAAGACTCTACAGAGGGAGTATAGGACATGTCACGATAAAACTGAAAAGCCTAAATATTAACGATTTTACATTCATCATCATAATCATCCATCATGGACTAGGCTTCTAGAGCCTGTTTCGGTGTCCATCGTTACCCCGGCCTTACAACGTCTCTTCTTCCATCTTGCCTCAATTTTCATACCTGCAGAGAAAGACGATTTGGAGACATACGGAGCAGGTGATTCGTCCATTTCATCCTATTATACTGCTTGATCACACCGGCAAGTGGTTGGATATTACATTGCCTCCGGAATTACCTCATTCCTTATATGATCCTGCCGCGTATATCTCTGAACACTGCATAAAAATCTCATTTCTGCAGCTTGAATACTCGAGTCATCGTTTTTTTGTTTTTATCCATATCTCACTTCCATAAGTCAGGAAAGGAATAGCCATCATCTTGTAAAGTTTTATCTCTGTTTCCTTTCTGGCTTTACCCTTCAAAGCACGGTGAATAGTGCCAGGAATCATGAAAAATTTAGCTATCTTATGATCTATGTCACATTATTGATGAAAAAGCACGTCACACCCAAGATATTTGAAGCTATTCACCTGCTCCATAATGACGTTGTTGATTACTATTTTGGAACGTAAGAGCCATTTTCCCAGGAATGCCATTACCTTTGACTTCATACCCTCTTACTGTACAAGAAAGGTGAAAGATGTGATCCTAAGAATCACAGATGAATAAGCCTTTTGGACAAAGCTTATAAAATATTTGTCTCCCTATTGAATAAACGGCTGAAACAAATAACAGAGGCCTTAATTGATTTTACATTTATTACTTACCAATTAATGAGTGGCAGTTTTTAAATTGGCATCAATCATTTTCCTTAGTACGTCCGTAAGCCTCACCCAGAAACTACAAAGTATAGCAACAAACAGTTTTCGGTTTCGTAATCTACACCAAAAGTTAGTGGGTCTAAATTGAGTTTGAAGTTTTAGTTTTGACTGAAAGTGGCTTAAACCGGAAGTCAAGAAATCTAATTCGGAATTTGGAAACAAAAATAGTGTTATCCGTTTCCTATTAAGGAGTAGATAAATATAGAAAACATTGGGTTTGAAGTTCCGGTTTCAACCGGAAATGGCCCAAAACCGGAAGTCAAAAATCAAAGTCGCAGTTTGAAAACAAAAATATTATCATTCGATTCCTCTTAAAGAGTAGATACAGAAATCACTAATGGTTTTGCCAAACCAAAGTCAAAGATAAAACTTTTTCAAAATTCCCAACAACCATGAGACGCATCATCCCATGAAAAGGATTTTTTATTACCTATTTGTATTACTAAAACTAAAATTTTATAAATAAATTCTTATAGGCCTACTCCTTGCATTAATAGGTGTGTCATTAAATTATTTTTACCAAATAATTTTACAATTCACCTGGAATTTTCGAAAGATAATTATATTACAATGAATCAAAATAGTATATGTTGAATTTATGGTTCATTAAGGTGTACTGATTACTTTCAAATTGACTTTATAATGTTTAATAATTATTTATTTTGTTATACATCTTGTAGTTCTATAACTCAAATTAAAAGTCTCCTTCACGTTGTTATCAAGGGTTAGTTGCCCTTGGTGAAACTTGGCTTCCTTGGCAATCATCCTCCAACTCCCTCTGTTTGTTACTAGGCGTCCTTTTACCCCCATTAAAATAAAACAATTTGTGGTGTCATTCATCCACCTTTTTCTACAACAATCTTTTTTCTCTTATACAACCTTTCTATGTCTATTTTCTTAAACATCCTCGTTGACTTCATCTGTGAGCTCCAACTATCATTATCTTTGGGTCTTTATACCGGATGTCACACGAAAAGGTTGCTATTTTAAAATGAATATGCTAAACGTATTGCACGCTCTACAGACTGGAAACTTTACAGTTATCATAAATAGATATGTAAAATAAGTACCCTCGAGTTTCATTTACTTATGATTAATCAAAACAAAATGGCGGAAAGTAATTTTATTTGCATAACCATTTCAAATTGGTGATTTGTTACATTGTCACTTAAGTAATAAAATAAAATAAATGAATGAAATATGAAAGTGATAAATTATTAATGAACCAATTTTTTTCATTAACCTTTATTCGAACTGATGTCCATCAATAGATATGTACTGATATCAACAAATCAAATATAAGTCAAAAGCGTTTTTGAAAAATTGCTGAGGTATCAACTTTTCCTTTTCAATCAGCCTCATAATTCATCGTCCATTGCAACAATGTGAGAATAAACTTATACCTTCAAAAAGCCCCGTAGGAAAAAAATCGCAAACAGACAAGTGGTAGGTTTTTTGAAAATGTTTTATCGCTTCATATTTATTTTCAAAGACAATAGCCCAGGAAAAACGTTTCACTTTTTGTTCAATTGAAAAATTCATTGTTAGATATTATGACACAACACAATACAACTGTAGTCATTTGCACGTTTAGTTGACACAATGGATCTTATGGGAATCGTCACTTCTATTAGCGCAACTAAAAACATCAATTAAAGGAATTTAGATCCGTATATAAATACTTTTTTTTAACTTTTGTAGAACACGTGTTTTTTAAGGTAGAACTACAATTCAAGTTTTGCTTGACAGAAAAAAATGTTTTTGTAGAATTTTTAATGAATTGTAATAAAAAAAAACTGTAAAAACAATTTCTTCTATAGGGGGATTAAAATTAATATCTTATCTATTTTACTGCAGACCTACTAATGCCTTCTCCACTTTCCCTCGCCAGACTTTCTAAACACTGCGTGATAAATGTTACTAAATGACGCAATCGGTTAGTACAAATTTAGAAAACGTATTTCCCAGTGCAGATATCGAAAAAAACTATTTCATATTTGGAATCCACATATGAAGTTAAGTATAAACTTATAGTTTTAATTATTAATTAATAGTCATAAATACAACATACATATTGACATATTGTCATATTGATTAATAGTCATATAGTCTACATTATTAAGGTTTCTTAAGGATGGGAGGGGAATGTAAAAATTCCCCTCTTAGATTGGTTATGATGGCATTGATTGATCTACAAAGCCAGTGGTTGTGTACGTGCTAGTAGTAGTGAAAGTCCCGGAAGAAATACATTGTTTTATACTGCTCCGTTGTGTCAACTGAACTTGCAAACGACTATAGGTATAGTATTCAGACGAAATAAAGTCCCCTAGCCGTGGAAGTGAGAGAATGCATAACGCTCTCACTCGCACAAACCATACGCGCCATTCCAATAACATTACTCATTGTGGTGAGCAAGCGTTTATACATGTAGTAAAACTAACATGCAAGCTAACGACTGTAGTATGTTTTCAGATTTGGATTACAACGGTGAAGACCTTTGAGCGCATGCGTAGTTATGCCACATACCTCCCTCTCACTAGCTCGGGTATGGAACATTAATTCATCTGATACCTAGAGTAAAAAGGTATTTTTATTACTGAATTTTATTATGTCATTGTTGTGGGTTCACAAAATCAGCTGATCGATTTTGAATGGCAAAAACAGCTGTTTTTTTCTATCTGAATCCTATTGTAAGTATAAGTGGTTTTATCCACAATATTATTGTTCATTTTTGATATTATTTTTTTATCCGTCATTTTGTTTTGGTTAATCATAAGCAAATGAAAATCGAGGGTACTTTTTTACTTTCTCTTGCCTATATGAATATATAGGAA
Organism: Catonia carolina; assembly: GCA_035578175.1. Lineage (NCBI taxonomy): Eukaryota > Metazoa > Arthropoda > Insecta > Hemiptera > Achilidae > Catonia > Catonia carolina. Next base: position 21,210,863 of record JAQMRL010000013.1, read on the forward strand.
GGAAAGTATTGTTTTCATGTCGATTTTAAGAAATCGAGTTTTCACCGGATCTACACGTTTTCAGACCCCCTGAACCCAAAAAACATGTTTTTAGCGATTGGTATGCGTGCGTGTGCGTGTGTGTGTGTGTATGTGCGCGCGCACGTGTGTGTGTGTGTGTGTGTGAACAGGATATCTCAAGAACGGAACATCGTACGATCTTGAAACTTAAAACTTAAGTAATATACTACTACCGGACCCGACACGAACATTTTCATTAAAATCGGTCAACCGGAAGTAGTAGTTTATTCGTATAATTTTTCACTTTTTTGCGATTTTCTCAAAAATTGGTCCTACGATTTTTTTTAAAATCGCCTGGTTTACTCAATTTTTTATTTTCTACAAGATAGGGTAGGTGTCATGTTTGCTGAAATTCTGGGTGAGGCTGTTTTCACGTAAAAACATAGTTTTTTGTAAGATTACGGCTTTAATATGCAATTTAGCGAAAAAATTTATATAATAAAAGTTGTAGAGAATTTAAAAACCTACAGCTTTTATTTCAAACATTTTTTCGTATAACGCTTAGTTTAGCAGTAATTAAAGATTTTCTGTTTTTTTCTCACGAAAACGTGAGAAAAATCGATTTTTTTAAGATTTCGGCCTTAGTATGCATTTTATAATAAAAGTGTATATAATCAAATTTATAGAAAATTAAAAGATCTGCAACTTTTATTTTAAACATTTTTCTCTACAGAGCCTAGTTTAGCGTGAAAGAGTGATTTTCGTATTTTTATGCCAAACTGAGTTCGATTTTAATTTTGCGTCTTTCACTCATGATTAAAATAAGGTTATGTTTATTGAGGTTAATTTTTTGTTTATTTCTAATGTTTTATTACTAATGTTAGGTTATATTGTTTAAATTATTTGCTTTGGCAAGAGAAAGTTGTGTAAGTGTTTCACACCAGATTTTTTTCGTTCTCCAATCATCTCCTTTTCTTACCAATGAACTTCTGAGCGCATCAAACATAGTTATGTGTATTTTAATTTTTGTGTTGTTACTCATTAATTTATTCTTAAATAATCTTACGTTGGCATTGCAAGCCTTATTTTCTATTGAATTCGTTCGTGTGATGAAGATGGAACCACTCATTTAGTTTTCGTGGTTTAAGGAATTCATTAAGTACTGAAATTCCTTAACTTCGTCAAATTTCTTCCCTTCAATAATGATCTTGCGAGGAACTCAATTTATATCATCACCAGTCATAATTATGTACTTTGTTTTCTCTCACTTTCATCAGGAATTCTTGCTTGTCTTTCCATTTTTATATATATAATTTTTACAGATTATATCTCTTGCTATCATCGGCATTTTGACGTATTAATTTCTAAATTCATTTTTCTTGGGTGGAATTCATTTTTAAAAATTTACAAAGTTGTTTTTTAGTTCTAAAAATTTTGATCCAAAATACTGAAATACTTATACTAAAATTATATTTTAATTTAGCTAATAAAAAGAAACGTTTCAAAAAGAATTTATAAAATAAATATAAATTTTTGCTTAGTATATATATATATTTACATAAACTTATTTTATTGTAAAATATTTATCAAAAATACGTTGTCTGGTGTATAGAAAATTATATAAAAGAACTTAAAATGAAGAAATTTTAAAGGACTTTCTTACAATTTGTTATAGATCGCTTCAAAGATAATTATTTATAGAGTGAAAGTAAATTAATACATTCTTTAAGCACTTGAAGAAGCGGCATTCTAAAAGAGTAGTTTTTCAACATTTTAACCGCAGAATAAACATTGCTATTCTATTGTGTTAGTCCATTGAAATTACATTTTAGTTCGAAAATGTTCTTGTATTTATATTTCTTTTGAACAAAAGTAAAACTTCTTTATTATTGAATAAAGCTTCAGTGTAAATTGAAACAATGTTTTATAAACACCTACTCGTTTTTCTTCGTGTAAGGCTTTCCTTTTGAAAAATATTGAAATTTTCTTGAACTTTTGATGTTACTTTTTAACAAAAAAGTTTTGTTTTGTGAAATAAAAAGTTTCTCACTTATTTTTATTAAATTCTTTGTATTAGTTACTTTTTACATTATGATTACAACTTTTTGAAATTTTAAAGTTAAATATATCAACTGTAATCGTTTTCAGTACTTTACATTGTGGGTTGGAAGATAACCTTTATAATTGAAATGTTTTGAAACAAATGTGAGTTTATAATAAGCTACTTATTTTTTTAATGTAAGTTGGTTGAGTGCTAATATTAGAAAGTGAATTTATTTTTGGCATCTAGTTTTGAGTTTAAACAATGTTTTTTTTGTGTGTAAAAACTTTTATTGGTGTTTAGAAGAACCAGGTAAAGTTAGAAATTCATCACTCAATGAGAAAAGTCTATAATGAAAATTGATTCACCGGATTGGTCTAGTGGTATACTCCTCACTGTAAGTTAGCTCTTTCAGCTGATTTTTGAAGACGAAGGTTTCTGCTTCAAATCCTAGTAAAGGTGGTTACTTTTATACCTATTTCAATACTAGATCTAGTTACCGGTGTAATTTGTAGTTGGAGTTCAATTAACCATACTCTCTTAGGAATGGCTGACCTGGGTCTGTACAAGACTACACTTCATTTATACATTGTACACATAATCCTCATGTTATTGAGTAATGAAGTTGATTATTGTTCTGAAATTGAACAGATTGCAACGTACAGATATCAGATAAATTAGAGAGAGGGAGATATGTGGCATAACTGCCCAAAGGTCTTTACCGTTATAATCCAAATCAAAAAAACATACTACAGTCGTTATGTTGCTTGTTAGTTTACTGCGTGCATGAGCGCTTGCTCACAACAATAAGAAAAATAGACAATGTTATTGGAAAGGCGCGTATGGCTTGTGCGAGTGAGAGCGTTATGCATTCTCTCACTCTCACGGCTAGAGGACTTTAGTTCATCCGAATACTGTACACACATTAAGGATAAAAATTATAATGAAAATACCAAATTATTACAGATTTATTTACAATTTTGATATCAAGTTTTCTTTGAAAATATTCAGGTCCCCTGAACCCTAAAGACATGTTTTTACCTATTTGTCTTTCTGTGTGTGTGTGTGTGTGTGCGCAAAAAAATCTCAAGAACGGAATAGCGTACTAAGTTGAAACCCTCACTATCATGATGGGATCCGACACAAACTTTTTCATCAAAATCGCAACCGTACGTAGTAGGTAGTTTATTCGTGCAATTTTTCACTTTTTGTAATTTTCTCACAAACGGCTTCTAAAATTTTATTATAAATTGCATCATTTACTACATTTTTTTTGTTCTTTAAGCTAAAATAAGCGACATATCTGTTAAAACTGGTGGGGAGAAGCAGTCCGCCCTAGTAAGAAATAGTATTTTTAAATTTGCAGCCTTGATTTAGGCCTATGCATTTTAGAGAAAAATTGCATAAAAATCAAAGCTGTAGACAAATAAAAAAAAACCACAAATTTTATTTCAGCCATTTTTTTAGAGTGCTTAGTTTACCATCAATTAGAGTGATTTTACGTATTTTCTCATCTATTTTCATATTTTGAAATCGGTAAAATATGTTTTTTAAGGATCCGACCTTAATATGCATTTTACGAAAATATTATGTACTGTATAATCAAAGTTATAAAAAAAAATTAAAATCTACAACTTTTATTTCAAGAGTTATTTTGACAGACCTTAGTTTAGCCTCAATTAGTAATTTTCCGTATATTTTCACATTTTTACAGAGGTTGATTTTCATTTATCGTCATTCACTCATGATTAAAATTAATATAATTTACTTTAGCCAGAGAAAATTGTGAGTGGTTCACACGATATTTTTTAACTTGTTGAAACATAAAGAAAAAAATCGTTTTAGATAGACTCCTCAATTAACTTGATTGAAATAGTGTTCTAAACTATAGACAATCGCATTGATCTAAGGACATGACTAAATGACAATTATAATAAGCTTCACGTTTTGATGAAATCGGCTTATGCTAATAATGTGTATGATACATTATTGAACATAGCACAACCAAGAGGTTAACAATAGCCGGTTATGAAGCCAGTATTAACAGAACCCACGCATATAGATAGGGTACGTATACATAACACTAAGTTTATTCAATAAGTATACCATAATGCAATAGTTGATACCGTTATCAGCTCCCTATCATTCACCCATCACATTGTTAATCTTCTGCTGAAATGTTCAACTGATTCTATTTGACCTGATAATCTCGGAAACCACCCACAATATTTTTCCTTCTCTATTAATATGAAAATTTATTAAGTTATAGTATTTTGGTAAAGAATAAGTCGAATTTTTAAAGTAAAAATCCAGACCATTTGTTTTCACCGGTTATTTTACACCAGGGTGTGTATTGTCTTAACATTGTACATTTTTTTCTGCATGCTGACCGTTAGGATCACATTTACATAGTTTACATTTCTTTCTTTTTCTAGACTCCATTATTCATTTACTCTGCTGTTTCTTTCTTCCTTTTGTACATTTAGTGCAATTCTTATTTTCTTTTCGTTTTTTCTAACAGTTTGTACTCTTAAATGTTTGCCTAATATTTTCCTTGTCTTTAATTAGCTCTTTTGAAATATTAAATATTTGTAAGTCCTTTTCAATTTGTCTTAAACCAATTCGTTTTACTGTTCTATTATCATAAAAATTAAATATTTTCAATTATTTTATAGATATATTCGCAGAACTTTTATTTTCTTTCTTTATCTACGTTTTTTATTTTTCCACATTCTTTATAAACTTTTTCTATTTAAAAAAAATATATACTTCATTATCACTTTTTGGTTCCTGAACTTTTCTAAAAATTTTCTTTTCAATTTTACTTATTTCTTTAATAATGTTTTTAAATATTCTGCGCTTTAAAGTGCTTCTGGGAGAACAATAATTTAAAAAAGCCTTAATTTTGAACTTTTAGATAAAGACTTTTGGTTATAAACTTACCTTCTATCAAATGATACGCATTTTCCATTTCCTATATCTGGTTTTCATATCGACGTTTTCTAGTCAATTTGTAATTGCTAATATTTTTCCTAATTATTATTACTAGTTATTATTTTTTCGTATTCTGACAATTTTGATCTTTTTGTACTTCCTCGGTTTTTTCTTGTCATTTTTTAACCATAAAATGTCTCAATATTTAATTAATAACTTTTAATTTCTCTTGTATATTATGAATATATAAGAAGGATAGCATTGTTTTCATTTAGATTTTTCGAAATTGAGTTTTTTCTTTAAAATTATACTCGTAAAACCGTTTTAAAAATTTCACTTTATTGCAATTGAATAATATTGTAACACCTAAATCTAGGTTCTTTCGGTATCTAGGTATAATGTATAAAGAAACGTTCTTTAAATTTATAACAGTTATTTATTGACACAATTAATAATTACCACTAATTAAACTTAGATTACTAACAAAAATACAGTTAGATTACTTAAATTAAATTAATTGCAAGATTAATGCCTAAACTTAATTATATTAAGAAACTGTTACTTAAATAAAACAATTTATTTACCTGTCCAGAACCACTACCACCAGTATGCAAATCCACTAATAACGTAATTTAGAACCGGTCCCGTAATGAAACTATTTCAAAATGACCCGACAATACTTTCCTAAACTTGACTAACTGACTACAAAAGTGCTAACTGTTTTCATACCTGCTGTCTAATAGTTAATCGAGACCCTTCGAATACTTTCTCTGTTTTACTAGAATACTGTAGAAGGAATCAAAATAGAAACAAACGAATCGCTAAATGCAGAAAGGCCTCATCTCCATTCTACAGAATTTTTCAAGAGATGAAAAAACCGTTTATTTTTTTTATAAATGGAAGACAAAAAATTGAAAAAATTTGTGATCCATATGTATACTATAGCTAAAATTTTGGCTATAGGAAAGTTCGAAAATACTAAGCATATTAGTTGCAGCGGCTAAAAATATTTCATGGAGATGAGGCAATTAATGGTTTACAATTAATGGTTTATTTCCATATTTACTCAACACTTTTTGTGCATAAGTCCTTTAATATAACTCAATGTTACATTAATTAAGTAATATTAAACATAATTTATAAGTAATAAGATAATAATATAATTAATAATTAAACATAAGTAATATTTTACATAATTAAACTTATTATAAAGTCTATTTACTAATTATTTTACTATTTTTAATTTATTAAACTTCTGCTGCTTCTTTTCGGTGGATGATCGCTTTTCCGTTGGAAGATTATAAATTTCATCCCAAAAACGGCGTTCGTTTACTGGTATGAACCTGTACAGTTTTTTAAGATCATTCATCTTGCTTTCTAACATTGATATCTTGGCACAATATGCAGGCTCAGTAGGTAAATTTAACTGGGGAGCATTGGTTTTTTTAAATTAAAATGAAAACTAACAAACTCATCAATGAATTGTGAAACAGTAACGATTCCTGGATGAGCATGATTAAATTCAAAATAATAATATTTGAACACTAAAAATTTTTCTTTAGGTCCATTAGTGGTCCGTGTACTTTAGCACTTCTTACAAAGTTTCTTTGGTACATTTATACGCCTAATTCCTTTCTCCCTTTTTGCTGGAATTCATCATCACTTGAACTCATTTTTTAAAATTTAAAAGCAATAGTCTTTTAATAAATCAAGAATAGTAAAAGCAAGCCATAAAGCACACTACTAATCACCATGTAGTTTATATAACAAATCAGCTGTTCAGATCAGCTGATCTGAGTTAACTGCAGAAATTCTTCTGGATATGAGGCCCTTCTGTTATTAATGAAAATTTCTCAGTTAAATTATAACATTTCTATTGAGTGTAGATGAGGCTTTTTTGTACATAAATGTGTGTTTTCATATAAAGAAACAGACACATAAAAAAGTAATTTTTCAAAAAAATTGGATATGAGGCCTTTCTGCATTTAGCAATTCCTTTCTACTAGTTTCTATTTCCGAGAATTCCTACTCATTACATTCTATTAATCGCAATTCTTTATCCTTGCTCAATATACAGCATTTCATAAAATACACAATTTTTTTACAATGAACAATTTATTCTCTTAGCCATTTTTATAATACCACTGTACAATGTTATAATATTTTACAATGGTTTCCTAATAAATTTATCGTACGGTTTATTTCAGTTATTATTCAAACTTTCCATTTGTCTTCTTTTCCAGGTAGTCGTTATTACATACTCTACTAGGATAATTTTTTTTTTTACTCTTAGTTTATTTGAAATCGTATCAGTTGTTTTAATTAGTAACGATTAGTGCAAGTTACAATGCGGAATCTTGTGAATTTAAAAGTGTAATTATTTCCAAATCCGAACCGAGATCAAACCTGACTTATTAGTAGAGCGTTTTAACTACTACACTACAGAGGTGACCTATAAATTTATTTGAAACCGATTTTAGTTTGCATTTCCTATTTATCAGAGAAATTAAACTATTCAGTTCATTTTCCAAACAAATCTTTTGTTAAAGCTACAATAAATTTTAATTGTACTTCAAACTTCTGAAAATTAAAAATTGCTTAAAGTTTATTTTTCCTTTCTAAAATAATCCTCAAAGTCATTGTTCTTTCTCACAGCATTAAAACGAAAAACAAATCAGAAAATCATTAAGCATATTCTTTAAATAATTTCATGTGCTTTTGTTAAAACATGAAAATTTTTGCAAATTGAATTTATATTGTTCTGTTCATTGACGCGAACTCACTAAACGCTTTATAATGGAACAATACAAAAATAATATAATCCCTTTTTAAAGTATAATACAAATTGCTAGAGAATTTTTTTATTGTGATCATTAAACTGTTTTTAGTAAACTTAGTTTTCACGTTTAGTATCAACAAAAATATAATTTCTCTCAGGTATGGGTTTAGGTTCTCTTCTGGAGGTGTTTTCTGAGAACATTGGCTTCCATCCTGAAGATTCAACCACCAAGAATCCTCATACTCTCTATCTTTCCCTGCATGATATTTTACAGTATTCTTTATTTCGGGGTTCTTTATTACAGTATTCTTTACGGTCTTGGGTTCGAATCCCATTCAGGCACGGCATATTTTCATGCGTTACAAAAAATCATTTCATCATTCACCGTCTGCATTAGCAGTAATTGCCGAACAGTCGGACGTTAAACCAAAAAAAAAAATCCACATACTTTTCATAACCAAATTATATACCCGCGTAACTTTGTATCAATCAGCTGTTTTTCAATTCTGTTGGTTTTTTTATGGATAGTTAATTTTATGAGTTGATTGTTTATTACTGATCATACATTTTAAAAAATTATTTCACCATTTAAATTTTTCTATGATATTTCATTTTAAACTTTGAAATTTCTGAATATTCAATAAAACTCAGTAAATCAATTTACATTATAAATTGATATTTGAAATAAATTTTTAAATTAAATTTAAATTCTGTTACAAGATTGAATATCAAAGATAATATTTATGAAGAAGACCTGTCATTTTAAATATTTGTAATCTCAAAACCAAGAATTTAACATAAATTTCATTTCTAAGAACACAATTCTGTCAAAATAACAAATTTTCATAATTTAACGAAACAATATTTCTCTTTATGAAAATTTTATTTGATGATTTGAATGAATTAAATTTAGATCCATTCGTTGACAATAAGTTGATCTTTGTGTCTGTAGATGTACAGTGAATAAGTAATAAGAATTTATCTACTGGTACAAATATATGAAGATCAAAATACATAGTTAATTAAAATATAGGCCTACATAAAGATTTTAGTGAATATAGATTATGAAGGAATAGATAATTGATATAAAAAAATAGATTTATGTAAGGATAAATTCTGATTTACTAAAATTTAATAAATGTTAAACATGTACCAAAAAAATTTTAATAAAATAGACCCCAAGCTCGCATCAGTTAGTTAAATATTGAAGAATAGAAGTATATCAAACTAGGTGAAGACTGTTAATTTTAATAAGGTGATTTTTTGACACTTTTAAATTGAAATTTAGTACTATCTGTTTTTATATTAATGCAACAATTTCCAATACTCGTATAAAGCTAATTTTCCAAGACTTAATTTACTTAAAGGAGCTTGCCGTCATCACCACTGTCCTACAGTTGGCCAAGAAGATCTCACAGCCAGAGGCGTTTTAACCGTCTGTGCTGAGTACCCGGTATCGTCCTAGTGTACATGTTTTGTATAAGAGGGTTGTCATGTAAATCAAATTTGTCATGCATCGTCTTTTATAGTTGTTTTGACACATCCATTATTTATGGGATTTGTAAGTCTTTGTGCAACATTAAGTTGATTAAGGTGATTTTCTACAGATAAAATTTATTAAATGCAATTTATCTATTTTTTTATTGGAGATAGCCGAAGTTCAAATTAGATTCAAATCAAAATTTCTCTGAAGTCTGTAAGGTATTCGCACAAAAATAATGAAGTCAAGTAAGTCGTTAAATTATAATACCTACCAATAATAGGCTTGATTCTTTTAAGAAAATTCTTTCTTTCGTTTTGTTTAAATATTTTGCTTTATTTATTTAAGTAGCAAATGGTACAACTTAAAACACTTTCCACAAGACAGTTAAAGTTAAAATTATGTTTATTAAAAAACATATTTCCACAAATTCTGCGTTGCATCTGAAATTAATTACGTAGTGAAACGTTAGAATAGTTCATATTGCATTTTTGTTTATGTTGGTAAGAATTAAAAATTGTGTGTCTTAAGTGACAAACACTTTGAACTATAGTCCAGCCTCCGTTAGTTTGCTCCTAATGTAAACAAATAATGGCGTCACTGAGCATGCGCATTATATAAAAATGTGTACACGCTGATTAAGAAGTAACAACAAAATACTTTCAAAAGTATTTAAATACAAAATACTTTTTAATTTTTTTTTATAAATGAAAGTGTTAGGCCTACATCATATCATGACTAATGTTTTTAGTACTTTAAGTACCTATAATTTAAAAAATAGTTAACTTAATAGGAATACGACATCCGAAAATTCGTAGACTCTAGCGTGCACCCTGTAGTAGGTGGCTTTTGTTTGTTGACAGTAGGAGCAAACTAAGAGCGGCTCAACTTTAGGTATAATCGTGTCCTACGAATAGGTACTAAGTTCACAGAAAAACCACCAAGTATTTTATTTTGTATCAGATACAATTTACCGATTACGGCAACACTCCACGGTGTAGAGTTATTAAAATAATTTAAGAATACAGTAATTGACAAGGGCAGAAAATATTTACTTATTGCGTTATAGTAGCAGTTACATGTGCAATTTAATTTTGAAATTGTAGAATAGAAAAATAAGAGTAGAATTTGAAGTGTTCTTGACGTTGTAAAGAATTTTATATTTATTTTAAAAAAACATATTGACAATAATTTATCGGTAAAATTTCAAAATTGAAATCTAGTGTAAAAATGAATATTGCGAATACATTAGACACTAAATCTAGTTTAGAATATACTACACGAAATAATAAATAAAACAAATGACAAACGTTTATTAAACAAATGAATAATTTTTTTTTATTCCTAATTTGTGTACGTTGCAATCTGTTCAATTCAGAACAATAAGCAACCCCATGGCCCAATGAGATGAGGATGATGTGTATGACGTGTAGTCTTGTACAGACCCAGGCCGACCATTCCTGAGAGAGTATGGTTAATTGAACCCCAACCATCAAAGTATACCGGTAACCACTGTCTAGTATTCAAATCAGAATAAAAGTAACTACCTTTACTAGGATTTGAACCAGGAACCTTCGTCTCCAAAAATCAGCTGTTACAGCTGATTTTGGCGACGACTTTACCTCTAGACCAACCCGGTGAAATGAATAACTAAACTTAGAATATTAATTAAAAATTTAATTTAATTTTCCTTTAATGAATTCATTGCTGACACTTATCTACTGATACTAAATGAAATTAAAATATTAAACCTACAAATTGCCTCAACTAAATTTCTTTTAAATATTTAAATAAATTTTTAATTAAATTGAATTGAGCTCAGTTTTTTATGACTATCAAGTGAAATTTAAAATGAAATTTTAATTGAAGTTACTTGTTTAAAATTTAATTGAGTAAAAATCTCAGGGTTAAAAATAAATTTGAATAAGATATTTTAAATTTGTATTCTAATCTGAATTTTTTGAATTTTTAGCTGTCGTCTTCCATAATTTGTCGACCTCGTCTCTCGTTTAACAATCTTCTTTCTTCAGTTCGTGTATATTAATTAAATATCCTTTTCATAAATAATAAGTAATTAATCTTCTTCTTTAAAGTTTCTGCCTTCACAGACCAATACTCGGATTTATATTGCTTGCATTTATATAGTAGTCAATCACTAGTACTTACATATAACAGAATACAACTTAAAGAGGTACCTTCTGTAAAAGAAATGGTGGCTAAGATTCATTGTTACATTGTCTTTCATAATGTTTCACATTTCATACATTTTACTATATTTAAAGGAAACATTTTATCTGGTTCTGATATATTTAATTCTTCTTTCTGTTATATTCTTCTTTCTGTTATTGTTCATTTCTGTTATATTTCTTTTAATATTTTGTTTCAGGTATTTATTTGAATTTAAAAATGGCCTAGTTTCAGGAATCCCAGAAATGTTCAATGTAAATTTCAATAAAATACTCAATATTTACTTCGTAATTTGCTTCATCTGATTTCTATTTATAATGTACATTTTTTCACTTTATTTATTTATATTTACAACTGTTCTGTTTTTCACAACCAGCAAATGTGTTCATAATATTATACAATTTTAAAAATGACATTACACGTTAAAAGAGGACACCACTCATTAGCAGGACTCCCGCAGTTAATTGCTACTTAGCCTTTTCACAATTTAATCATTAAGAGTATTTAGTTGATAATAGTAATTTTAATTATTTTTTTAAAAGCGTTTATTAAGCGTGATAAGATTTTAACTGTATTGAATGAAGTTAACCCAAGTCTCTGCTCCACCTCCTGCTGAGCCGTCGATAAGAATTGCCTGGTAAATGTGGAAAACTTAGTTCATGAATATATGGGTTGGATTTGTTAAATAATTTTAATTTAAAGCGTTGATATATTTCGTGTATGGCGTCAACAATAAATGGGATTTTTAGGTCCCAGTGAAATGTGTGATTTGATACAAACAAATGGAGCGTTAACTAGCGTACAAAGTAATTTTGACTGAAACCGTTGAAGTTTAGCTATGACTGATGGTTTTGATGAACCATAGATTTTACAACCGCACATCCACATTGGCCTAAGTAAAGTTTTATATAACAGCAATTTTAGAGGAATTGGCAATTTTGATCGATGAGATAGAAGGCTATACAGCTGTTTTCGCCAACCATCTAATGATTTACGTTTAATGCTTTTCCATGCTCATTCCATGTAGGCCGTCTGTCTATATGTAGACCGAGATACCGAATTTTATCGGCTAGAGGTAGAGGAGAGTCATATAAGAAAAGTGTCGTACAGGTCTGCCGTCTCAAGGTAAACGTAACGTGTTTTGTTTTGTCCGAAGTAATTTTGATTCTCTACTTCGTAAAGCACGATTCTAATTTAAACAAATGGTTTTCTAAATTTATAATGTACATTAATTTCAAAAACTTATAATACGAGTAGTATGTAAAAAATCGTAAAAATTGGAATTCGTTTTAACTTTTATTTACATAATTTATAGGTAGCCATAATTCCACTGCACTTAACAACGATGCACTTGTCATAGATTGTTCACTAATTAATTTTACTGATCAACGACGATTAAATAATATATATTGCCAGTCTACAATGTTTTTACTATTATTAATTTTGTATAGTTTATGCTCACTTTAAAGTGGATACTATAGGTCTAAATCGAACGGTATCGCTGATGAGGTATGGGAGTAGGGCAAATACCACAGAAGAAACTGCTGTTAACTGTATCTGTTGTGTTCTTCATATTTATTCGTGTCAGACTCCTACAACTCACCTCGTATCCAACTCCGATAAAACAGAGTACAGGGAGAATAATAACGTTTCGCGTTGAATTGTTATTTCTCAGTCGGCAATAGTTACTAGATATAATTGGTTTTTGTATCAGATTATAAAGAACTCGTATTGAGTTAAATTAGAAACAGAAAAACCTTGTTTCGATGAAAGACTTGTAAAAATAACGGATAAGAATAAGTTAAATTAGGTTTCCTTATACTTTCATAGCTAGTAAGTTTACATTAAAATATTTTTAATATTTGTTCGATAATAAAACAAAGGATGGTAGAAGCACAAGAAGTGATATCAAAAGTAGGATTGCACAAGCTATAAGTGCCTTTGAAATGAAAAACAGCTTATCGACTACAAACATTGATTTACAGATTAGGAAACATTTCTTAAAACACTATTTTTGAAGTGTAGTATCGTACGGAAGTGAAACGTCGGTGATAAGGGCTATAGAAAGGAATAAGATAACAGCTTTTGAAATGTAGTGTAATAGGAAAATGTTACAGATTAGGTAGAAGGACAAAATAAGTAATTTAGAGGTTCTTAGATGAGTGAATGAAAGAAGTATATGGAAAAATCTTACCAGAAGGGATAGTCTAGTGGGGCGTATCTTAAGACAACCAGGTATTGCTCTATCAAAAATAAAGGGTAATATTGAGGGAGTAAATTGTAGGGGGAGGGAAATATTAAGAATATTTAAAACAAATTATGAAAGATGTAGGGTGTTGCATGTGTGTATATTATTTAAAGACGAGTCGAGAGACTTATGACAAAAAAAACTGAAAATATCCCTTAAAAACAATCACATATAGAAAATTTAGCATGTCCGGTTGTCTAACAAAAATAATCCAAAACTTTTTCATTGTACTTTATTATATTAATGATTTTCTAGATGGCGTTTACCGAACTCACATTTTTTTAACCAAAAGAAAGACATTTAAGTATTTTACCCACTTTCCTTGTTAACATGTTATACGAGTATACTATCTCTAAAGCAACACTTCAGTTACATAAGTATATACTCGTAATTCAAAATTTGACCTTTATAAATCATGTATTGATAATACATGAACAGTCACGAACTAATTATTACATACACCTTTATGTACAAGCTACTAAATTTTATAATATTTAAGTTAAATTTCAATGTCAGAGCTGCCAGTCAATCCTAGTCAATATAGTTACTTTATAAGATAAAATATATATTTTAATAGAAAAGTAATAGATATAGTTATATTATCGAGCGGGCTACATTCAATGAAGGAATAAAGCCTTTGGGTCACTTTACATTTTTTTATAAATTGAGTTGTTAATATTTTCAATCGAGTTATACATTATTGATAAAAAAACGAAAAAGGTTATAGTTCACTTACCTCTGGCATTGTTGTTAGCAATCTTTCTACTCTGATATTTTGATTGGAACTTATATATATATATATATATATATATATATATATATATATATATATATATATATGATAATGAACAGCCAAAACAAAACAAGATTAAATATAAACTCACCTCAGAGTATTATATTGTTTCGAGATCTTTCGCCTCTCACGGAGACATCATCAGGAATTAAAAGACACTACACACATATATAACAAAAAAACATTAAAACACTTATGGTCAACGACCACGTCAATTATTCCCTATATCATAAAACATTCCGCGCGCGGTTATTCGGCCGAATGACGGTATAATCAGTTGTACCTAGTTTTATTTCTTATCGCGACTAATAATTTGAAATAATTTGTCGTTATCGAATTCTGTCTGGCTGTTCATTAAATTTATCTTCTTATTTTTAAATTTATAAATATAATATTTTTCCAACTGCCCTAATTTGTTACTATTGGAACATATTTCCAAGATTTCTAAATTATTTTCGTGACTGCTCATTGTATGCCCTTTCGTTAGCAGATGTTCCGCCACATTAGAATTTTTACATTCCTTTTTTAAATAAGCAGCATAATGCTCAGAAAATCGTTTTTTAAATGATCTATTAGTTTTTCCGATGTAACAAAAATTGCAGTCGCTACAATTGATTTTATATATGCCCTGACTATTATACTTGTCAGATGATTTTTTATTGTATAATGTTGGTAGATACCTGGATATTTTATTAAAAGGCTTAAAGGCAATTTGGACATCACTGTATTACGGAAAGCGTTGGACGTTTTTAATTCCTGATGATGTCGCCGTGAGAGGCGAAAGATCTCGAAACAATATAATACTCTGAGGTGAGTTTATATTTAATCTTGTTTTGTTTTGGCTGTTCATTATCATATGTAGTGGTGCAAACAAAGGAAAATAATGTTTAATAAAATTATATATATTCTCATTGTGGGGAAATTTTTTTTTTATTTAAAAAAAACTAAGTCATTAAGAATTCTACCAGGAAGGCATAATGTTAAAAAGGGTGTTGCAAATTTTTTTAAATATAAATCTTCCCACAAAGTGAGAAGCTGTTACTTAGCAACACCTCTTTCAACATTATGCTGTCCTGGTATAATTTTTAATGACAGAATTTTTAATTAAAAAATCTCCCCACAAAGTGAGATTAGATTTTTTAAATTTAAAAATTTTAAGTCATTAAGAATTATACCAGGACAGCATAATGTTGAAAGTAACAGCTTCTCACTTTGTGGGGAGATTTATATTTAAAAATTTTTTAAAAATTCGCAACACCTCTTTTAACATTATGCCTTCCTGGTAGAATTCTTAATGACTTAGAATTTTTTTAAATTTAAAAAAACATCTCCCCATAAAGTGAGATTTTATTTTTTTTTAATTTAAAAAAAAAATTTCCCCACGAAGTGAGATTTTTAAAAAATTCCAAGTCATTAGAATTTACACCAATACCACAGTGATATTTTTTTTAAATATTCTAAGGACAAATTATACCACAGTGATATTTTTTTTTAATATTCTAAGTCATTAAGAATTATACCAGGACAGCATAATGTTGAAAGAGGTGTTGCTAAGTAACAGCTTCTCACTTTGTGGCGAGATTTAAATTTAAAAAAATTTGCAACACCTCTTTTAACATTATGCCTTCCTGGTAGAATTCTTAATGACTTAGAATTTTTTTTAAATTTAAAAAAATCTCCCCACAATGAGAATATAACATATAGCTAATAGAAAATACTTAGCCCAGGCCACCCCGATGGCGAAAAAAAATCGTATATAATTTAAACCTTATTTAACCATAATCATTTTTATGATAAAACCACTGAACTACACATATACTCGTAAAACACCGAAGCAGGTTACTGAGGTAAAAGCGGACATAAACATAGATAACATAACATAACATAATTCGTACTGTAATTATATTAATTAATTAATTATATTCTTAGTAATTATATTAACACAACATGGTTCATCACTGGTGTAAAAGCCTAGCCGTTGTACCGTTGTAAAATTACAATTACAAACAATGGAAATTATGGTAATTCATAATTACCGTAGCTTCCGTTATTAAACTAAAAACGAAATAAATAATACAAGGGAAAACTCCCATTGTTAGAATAAGTTACATTAGAATAGTAGTTAGACAATAGGTTGTAAAAAACATAGCCAACGGTTAATCATCTAGTATTCTTTAGATGGGTATATTTCTCCCTCTGTGTTTTTGGGTCTTTCTTCCACCTACCAACTTACAGCCAATCACTGAGTTGGTTCTCCTTGCCGTTGGCCCTCCAGGTTGGTTGGACGGTTGGTGGGAGAGGGAGGCTTGTCAACCAGAGATTTCCTGGCTCGGATCCAGGAAATGAAAACTAGTTCCCTTGGGACTAAAAGTGAAACAGTTAGTTTACAAGGAGCAGCATTTGAAGGAGTGACTAGGAGAATGAGGGTGGACCAGAGGAACGTGGAGAAGAAGAAGAAAGGAGAAACATATATAATTGGAGGCAAATTCATTTCGTATTTAGTAAGGGTTTGTTAGTTTGTTTTTGTATTAAAGTCGCGGCAGGAACAAGGTTAGCTATATTTTTAAATAGGTTAAGGATTATTTTGTTAACAGTTTCATATTAGTATTCATTAATTTATTATTCTTTAAATATTTAGTTTAAAATAAGGAAATATAGTTTTTTTAAATTTATTTTTCTCATGCTCTGATGACAGAGCTGGCGCCCAATTTTTTATTATATTTTTTAAGTTCATGTTAAAGTATTTGCCCACCGGTCAAAGTTGAAGGTGGTGTACCGTCCAATATAGACCGTCAGTCACATTGACTCATTCTTCCATCTGTGTTTTCATATTATTTGTTTATATCAGTTCCAAAGTTTAAGTGAAATAAGGTATAGAAAAGTTACAAAACCAATCTTCTTTTCTTTTCTTTTAATACCTCTTGTGCGCACGTTGTTCAATTTAAGAACAGCCAACTCCATAACCAAATGAGATGAAGATGATTATGTATGACGTATCAATGAGGTGTAGTCTTGTGCAGATTCATATCGACCATTTCTGAGAGAGCATGGTTAATTGAACCCCTACCATCAAAATACATCGTCTACAATTCCAATTCGCTTAAAAATATAACATTTACTAGCATTTCAACCACAAACCTTCGTCTCCAAAAATCAGCTATTAAACAGCTGACTCGGGACGAAAGTCCAATCTTAACTACAAATTTGTTTCTATTTTTATTTTTTTTGTTTTCATGTATAGGCTATTACGACCCAATAAACATTACAAAGTGAATTGGAAAAACTCCTTTTATCATGCTATTTAGAATTTAAGTTAAAAAATTCAACTAGCGATACTGGTCAGTGCAACTGTCTTCTGTGTCAAGGGTTCCGAGTTAGAAACCCGGTTCGGTCTTTAATACTCATTTTCAAGTATCCTCCATAATCGTTTGCATAACCATTAATGTATAAAACAGTCGGATGTAAAAACCAAATTAAAAATATCGGTAACTGCTTTACCGAAGTCTTTCTAGTACGATAAATTATACGTTATCTTTAAAGTGTTCCAAAATTTTGTAAATTAACTGCAAGAATGAAATTCAATTAAGGATTACTTCAAAAACAATCACCTTATGATATTTTACCAGAATTGTTTATTAACTTTGTTATAGAAGTTTGCGCCCTTGGGTTCATTTTAACAAGATACTGTTTATGTATTTAGTTTAACTACAATTAAATATGTAAAATTTATAGACTATATTATAGCACTACCTTAAAATTTTAGAAACACTGTCATATTATGATGATAATATTAGCGTTTCTGTCTGAAAGAAAATCATGATGAAACGCTTTAGGGTTTTTATAATGAGATCCATCATCTGCAGAATTCAAATTTTTTCCCATTTCACATTTTACTTAGAGTTTCTAATATCTTTTCTCAAGTAATTTTAATGCTGTTTATTTATCCCTTTTATCAATTTTAATTGGTGTCTTGAAACATAATTTTATTATTTCTGTAATGAATCAAGCATAACAATAATGTTTTAAATGTAATATTTAATATTACGGGATGAATTTTAGTACATAATTACACGCCTTTCTTGAAGTGAAGCTGTTTGAACATTTTAAAATAAACTTTAGCTACTTTATTCATCGAGTCTTGAGAATAACCAGTTTACATGAACAACTGTCACAGCCACAATCTCTTCATGTAATCTACTGACCGCCAGCATACCAGTTCACATGCAGAATTCTTTCACAGGTTTTATTTGATGTAGTTTGTATAAAAAGTATGTTTTACAAATATATAACTTACTGTTCGCCAACTACGGCGGCATGTAGGGAGGGTAGCGGGACAGAGAGAGAATGTGTTGCGTCCGCCGTTCCCCTCAACTCATTTCAATCAGTGCACGGTGTTCAAGCACAATAGTGACAATACGCGGTACGGTAGGGCACTCTGCCGGCCAGTTTCGTTCACTACACCCTAACAAGCTCATTTTTCATCAAAAAATCTGAAAATATTACTTTCGCTTCCTAATGTATCTTATTTTATTACACTAAAAATGTTATTATTATATTCTGATATTTATATAAGATAGGCTCGTACAAAGTTAGACGTTTAAATCTCATCGCATTTTTTGCGTAGGCCCTATCACATAGGCTAATATAACTTCTTTTCCAGGATTACATAATATTATGCGTTTTATTATTTTGTTATAAAATATAAAATTTTATCTGTAATTAGATGTATGTAGGGCAGAAAGAGAAATAATAAACGAGCTTAAGAAAATCACTTTTTGAAAGGAAGTCAAAGATAGATCATCGTGTCTTGTGTCTCCTTCCTGTTATTATTCCAAGAAGCTGAATCAATTTTAATAGTTGTGGATTTATACGAAACATACGTTAAATTTTAGAAATCAACTACACACGCACAATATCAGTTGGTTGACATTTTAACAAAAAGAACCGTATAGTAAATAATTATAACAGAATGAGGTTATGACGTACCTTTCTTTTGGGCCTGTCAAAACTTATGGTAGGTACATCATTTAGAAAAAAACTTATTGCCTATTACCCTAAAATGAATCGCAGACATTTTCCCCGTATTTTGTGCGCGCGCAACTAATTTTGACGGGGTGTGGCTTTCCACAGCGGCACCAATATCAAAACGATCACCGCATGAACACAACACAATGAGTAGTGAGTACTACTTTAGAGGCAGCCGGTATCAGGCTACGACGCTGTGGTGGGGGAGCTACTTACTGCGCATGTGCGGCCCGCATGCCACCGTAGTTGGTTATATTTATACTATGTTATGACTTTTATAGTAGTAGTTCGTGATTAGTCTAGAAAAGGTTGAGGGAAGAGAATGCTTTTTGTAAGACATGTGTATTGTATGGGGTGAGGTGTGTTGAATAAGGATTGTGAATTGCAATGAATGAGAAGTTTTGAATAGAAATTCTAGGAAACCGAAAGTAGTAGAAACGTTTGTTTTTATTTTTAATTCTTCTACGGTGTTCTATAAAAGCGACGCAATTTTTAGAAATATTTCGTAATTGTTCGAGAATCTAGATTAACTATCAAGACGGCATTTATAAAAACAGTTATCGCCTTTGTAATGAGTCTTTATATGCACGTTTGTGAGTCAGTTACCGCGTTTGTATGCATTAAATATAGTGTGCGTGCGGGTGGTAGCAAGTGGTTGTGGATAGGTAACTCGATTGTATTGATTTCCAAAAAGAACAGTATTCCATTGATATTAAAGTTTAGTTTAAGCTTAAGTTTTGTAATATATTTAATTTATGTAATTGTACTTGTTAGGAGGCTAAGTTTAATCAATTGTATATTAATTGTGTAAATAAATAATAATTGTTATAAGTGTCAAATAAATCTGTTTATTATTTATCATACCCAGATTCCGAACGGATCTAGACTTAGGTGTTACAATATTGTTTATTAAACCCAACCGTCTGTGAACTGGTGTACCAGTTCTAACATCATGTGTACTACTCTCATCTCTGTACGAATGAAGTACATCTAATATGTACAATTGTAGTAACGTGACAAATGAGTTATACAATGTGCGAACACTGGTACTAGGATGATATTATGAACTGAAACGGAGGGTAGTGACGGTACCTGCCTGCAGTTGCTTTTATGCTCCATAGTAAAAACTACGTTAATAACTAGAACTATAAACAAAAATAAAACAGTACTAATACGTATGTTTAAAATTCGCAACTGTTGAAATCTAAAAATTATATGCTAACCGAAAAACATTATACTGATTAATATGTTCACTAACAGCGCACGATTTTGATAGCGCACGATGTTTGCCGATTGGCTTTTAATACCAAACTGGTTACTGTCTTACCCAAACACTCCGCTTTTCACTAGAACCAATGCGCATTTAGAAAGCATAGTAATTTCATTTCTGGGCAAACAAGGCATATCCGTTCTTCAAACTGGCATCTTGGCGTTTTAGAGTTTAAATTCACTTGGTTATTTCATTTTCAGTTTCGACGTTAATATTTAAATTTTCCAGAAAATACAACTGGTTGTAAAATATACAAATGTGTGATATTGTAGATACGTTTTTAAGTTATTAACATTTTTAGAGATCAGCTGCTTCAGATATTGCAGACTGTACAATTTTTAGGAAACAGTAGAATAAATAGTTTTCTTTTCCTTATTTAACAACCTACGACACTATTTATTTACAGAAACTTGGTGTAACACTGACATCTTCTTTGTTGGCTGCAAGAATGAGTCAAGTGTTAGTGTTCAGCTAATAGGTCCATGATTGTAGCACTGGAACACTTATTACGTCAATACTATCCGAAAACGGACTTCATTTCTACTACTAAGAACACTAAATTTAGCAGTTAGTTTTACGGTACTCTGGTGCAAAAATTAAAAGAGTAACTCAATAGAATTAGAGGGAATTTTAACAAATGGTTTTCCTTAGATGCCTAATAGCCATTCTGATTTTATTTTACTGAAAATTATGTCTTTAAAATAGTTTAATTTAATTTATTTAAATGTTAATTTTTTGTGGTTTTAATTACAGTAACTATCTCTTAGACTCAACCGTAAGCTTGCTCAATTGCTATTTTAGAGTTTCCGTATTCGTTTCCTTCCCTAAAAATGAATTAATTTATTACCATTAAAATGTAGGCCTAATAAATAAAGAGTAAATAAAACTTTTATTTAAATACAACTACTTTTATTTCAGAAATTGTACGGTTGCTTAAAAAAAGGATTTTTATAAAACAATATTAGTTCATGGTTCATAAAAGCAAACTAGTGAGAAAACGGCTGACAGCTACGAGAATTACATTCACGTACAAACACCAGGTGTCACTCTTCACCTTTCAACCAACAATATCGTTTCCTATTACCAATAGCAAAATAAAGAAAAATACTATCTTTTAGAAATGTGTAAACAGAATGAAAATACTAAAATTCTACCGGGGATATAAAACAACAATTATTTCTTCGACAAACTAGTCCTGGAAATACATCATCTATTTGATCTAAAAATGCATTTTTGATTTGCTTTTTGTCATTGAAAGTCGTCAATTTTGTACTGGAAAAGCTACGGTTCATACATCATTTTCCCAGATAATTGCAATAACGAAACCCGGAACCTTTATTTTTGTACCACATTTATAAAAATCGTCATATTACATAAAAAAGTGGAAATATCGAGCTCCTGCCTGAAATCATAGGTAATGACTTTTCAGAAATGTATTCTTATTGATCTTAGAAGATGTAAGTTACTAGTAGAAATAATTTTTCCCATAATTACTTAGAAACCGTGGACTACCAGTACGCCTCCAAGACGATCGTGAAAGAGAATTTTGAATGCATCTTTTTTGTCTCATATATATTTGAATATTATTTTATATGCGATTTATGTAAAATAAGTCGTTTTGGTGTATTTTTTAACATTTTTAATAAACCTCGAATGTCTTCCAATTATTGTTGCTTCATCTGGAATAATAGTGCGTGTACGGACAGGTGGTAGCAAGTGATTGTGAACAGGTAAATCATTATTTTTCATTGTTGAGTGACAGGATCTTATTTTATAGTCAAGTTTAAGTTTTGTGACCAATTTAATTGAATTAAGTAATGTAATGATAATTTGTCAGTAGTCTTAGCTTAGTAATAAATTGTAATTATTAATCTTGTCAATAAATAAATTGTTATAAGTTTAAAAGAAATCTGTATTTTATTTATTATGCCGTGAGGCAGCTGTTTAACAGCTGATTTTCGGAGACGAAGGTTCCTGATTCAAATCCTAGTAAACGTAGGTTACTTTTATGCGGATTTGTATACTAGAGAGTGGTTACCTGTGTACTTTGATGGTTGGGATTAAATTAATAATACTCTCTCAGTGATGGTCGGCCTGGATCTGTACAAGACTACATCTCATTTAAACGTCACACACCTCATTCTCATTTCATTGGGTCATTAGGGTTGCTTATAGTTCTGATTTGAACAGATTGCAACGTACACACATTAGGGGTATAAAAAAAATTTATTATACCCAAATCCCGAACGAACCTAGGTTTAGGTGTACAATGTTTTTTTTATAGTTCATATGCTCTCAATTTTCTCTATTTAATTTTCATTTCTTTCAACAAAACGTACGTAACTATATTTTTTTAGTATCAATCAGTGCCGAGTGTACATAAAGTACGTTCCATTCGGTAGGTTACAAACGGTAAATACGGCACAATCAAACCTTTAAGTAAACAGACAAAGAGTAGAAAAATTATTTCCGTTCAGATAAAAGAGAAATTAATTTCTAACCAACTGATTCATAATCCAAACTGTATTTATAAAATTAAATGGCGAAATATTAGAGAAATAATTAACAGATTAACATTATACACTGAGGTTATAACAAATTTATGATATCAATATGTAATGTGTAACCACTTTCAAATAATGTTCATGTTAAATTAGTTTCATTACAGCAAAATTGTCCCAGTATGGTATTGTTTCCATATTCATTGCTCCTAAGTCTAATCAGTGACTCTGATTGTTATATCGAACACAAGAGAATTGCTCTACATTGAGGATACCAGTTCAAAAAATTAAACCAAGTCGTGGTTAACCAAGAGAAATCCATACATTATTATTACAGAACAATGAAACAATTATACGTTCATTATTGTACTGAATTTTGAAAAACCCGCTCAACTTTCACCCAATTATTGACATTAACTTTTTAAATATTTATATTTTTTATTATCTACCAGAATCATTTCTACAGAGGAATCTGAATGGGGTTGACCGGTACAAGCTGCTTTGATTAATACCCTATTTAGGATGATACCTTCTCGTGAATTAAAAAGGCAATAAAAATGATAAAACTTTAAAAACATTGAATGATATCCCAACAAAACCTTTTATGCTTTTCTTTTCCTCCACTGTTAAAATACCTAAGATTCAATCTAGTACATTCTATACTAATTTTACAAAAAAGTAAAGTTTGTTTATTTTTTGTACGAGGTAATCTCAAAAACTACTCAATCGATTTCAAAAATTCTTACACTGTTGGAAGCTTAGAGCTTCCTGAGTAACATAGGTAATATGGCATTAAATCATTTTAAATTCATTTAAAAACACTCAATCTGTTCGTTGCAGGGCTAAAATAAATAGTTCTGTTTCTTATCACATGGTCAGCCAATTAAATGACTGAATCATTTAAGAACAGAAGAGGTAGAGGTGCAAAAGACACTAATCAGAGTTATCTCCTCTGAAAGTAATGAATTTCATTATACAGCCAGACCCTGTGGTGAATGAAGTGAAGGTGTCGTTTGCAGAATGGAAAATATGTGTTTTTCAGAGGGCCCGGCATGCTGATAAGCGTACTTTTCCACTCAGTGAGGAAGGCAACCGTAAACCACCTCACTCCTCGTTTTACTTAGTAAAACCTCTACAGGTTCAAACCAGCCTTTTGGCTGATGACCTAATTAACAACAAATTCATTTAAATTCATTGAGAGATTTATATTGGATGGTGAACAAACGTTCACAGCTGTCATTAGAGAGCAAGCTTCTACTGTACAAAGCCATACTGAAACCGCTGTGGACTTATGGGTTACCGCTTTGGGGTTCAGCTGCGAAATCGAATCTTGCTATCATCCAACGGTTCCAGTCCAAAGTCTTACGGATAATAACAAATGCTCCATGGTATGTGACAAATGACACATTGCATAAGGACTTATGTGTCAACACCGTGAAAGAGGAAATCACGCAACTAAGTTCAAAATATCAAGAAAAATTAGCAGATCACCAGAATTCTTTGGCGCTTAATTTACTTGATAACAGCGAAGACGTGACACGACTGAAACGAATAAAATTACTTGACCTTCCGTTTAGATTTACCGACTAACCTACTTTTTTTTATCTTCTCTTCTTTCACTACCCATCACCGTCTTCTCGCCATCATCATCATCTTCATCACTTCTTCATCTTCTACTATCACCGTTATTAATTTGGTTACCTTTTTTTAATGTTATTCATCTTTTATCTTGTTAATATTTTAAAAACTTATACTTAAACATTTTTCGTTTCCGAAGCAATACAATTGGGTATTGTCTTCGTCATGTGAACCCGTTCATGCTATTTACTTATAGTTTTTGTTTTTCAAACTGATTGTAAATATTTTCAGATGTTAAAAAAAAATTCATAAAAATATATTGAGATTTGTAAAATAAAGTTATCTAATATTTTATTTGTTTCGGGGAAGTTCGTTTGAGACGGTCAAATTTTAATGTATCTACTATATTGTATAGGTACCACCTATTGTATACCATGTATTGTATTATACAGATTTATCAGGTACGGTACGGTACCGCTTTGCATCATCCTATACTCTTTTTTCAATTTTTTTAAAAATTATTCACGGGACAGACACCCATTAAATAACGTTGCATCCAATTTCCGCTTGGAAAGTTACGTAAATCCTTTAACTAGTGGTTCGTACTGATCTCAAAAAAGATTTTGTTTGTAGTACCGGTTGGTCCATATGTCGGTTTCCCATGAGATGGGACATTTCATTTTGATAAGTTGGTAATAGTGTAATGTTGGCAACATCGCGTACAGCATTCATTAGTTGTCTGTAACAGTGGTTAGTGTGAGGTACATCTCCGTGTAGTTACTATTTATTCCTTTGTAACGGTACTTTTAAAATGTTTACAACTGAACAACAAGTTTATGCTTCAGTTGTAGTGGAAGCATGATAAAAATTTAAAGTACTGGAGGAATTTAGTGATAAGTATCCAGGAGTGTCGTTACCGACTAGACAACATTTACGAAAGTTAAATAAGAAATCTGAAAACACAAGAAGCGTATTAAATGCCTTGAATTGTGGTCGTCCGCGATCAATTTCCAATGATAATAACCTACAAACGGTTGCTGAAGCGTTTGAATCCAGTCCTGGTAAATCAATTAGTAAGGCATCTTCTGAGCTAAGGTTATCACGAACTAGCGTGCAAAAGATGATGAAGGAATTAAAATTGAAGCCATTGCGTCCATATTTATGCCAAGCGCTTCATGAGGACGATAGTGACAGGCGGTTGGAATTCTGTGAGACAATTGCTATCCGTGCAGAAGCCGATCCTAATTTTTTGTGATCATTTTTATGGTCTGATGAGGCATGTTTCAAATTCAATGGAGATGCTAATCAACATAACTGCTTGTACTGGTCGGATGCAAATCCTCATATTGTAATTCAAAAAGAGCTTAATGTACCTGGTGTTATGGTATGGGGAGGTATTTCCGGTACTGCACAGACAGGTCCTTATTTTTTTTAGGAAAATGTTAACTCAGAAAATTACTTAGGTACAAATGCTGCAGGAAGTAGTATTTCCGAACTTAAAAACAATCCTGTTTACAATATCCAATCGCTCAACTGGCAACAATTTGGCGCCCCAGCAAATTTCGGTATCGAAGTTCGTGAGTTTTTAAATTTCAACGTTGATGAATGGATTGGTCGTCGTATGTAGTTGTACAATCGAATGGCCTGCGCGCTCGCCAGACTTAACGCCATGTGATTATTTCCTGTCGCACTGCAAAGGAACTAGTGTATTCTTCCAACCCAGAAAACCTGCACGAACTAAAAAGTTCAATTGAAATTGCATTTGATTATGTAAATGACGATAAAATGTTACTGTTGTAAATTTGTAAATCAGTCTAAAAGCGAGTCACTTTGTAGGTAACCGTTGACGGTTGTTTTGGAAAATTTTCAGTGCAACTAAAAACATAAATTTTATGAAATTGAATGAACAAAATTATTTTGGAGTTTGAGTTACTCATTTGTAACTCTCTTAAGATATTGATGATGAATGATGTCTTGATAATAATTAAAGCAATTAGTTTTCCCTTGAATAAGCCTATAATGTAGTTATACAAAAGCATTTAATTAGGTATTGAACTTGTTCATGAATTATTCAAGACATGATAATTTGTTACATTGTAAAACACACTAGAATTTAAATAATTACAGAATAAGTCAGTACATTTAGTTAAACAACACTTTAAACTAAATTTAATGTATAAAATGGGCAAATCGGAGAACATAATGTCAATACGCTATTGTCCAAAGATATTTACTTAACATTGCTTATAGATCGGAGCAGCTATTTTACTGTGTAATCTAGAAACCAATCTACCATAAGGGTTCAACTGAATGCAGATCATTATCTGAAAGCCCTCGACAACAAAACCTGTTCCTGTTCTCCCGACCATTCATGTTAATTCCCGAGAAAGGATTTTCTCACAACAACAAAAGACACCCCACAAACACATTTTACATTTTAGCCTACAAAATCAAATGGGCTTTGGAAATATATGCTTGACTTAAGCAAAATAATAATACCAAAGTGTTTTGCTCTGATTTACATCTTCAACTATATTCCATCATAATCATTTGTACCAAATAATATTATACTATTACTTATTTGCAATTACAATGTATGTAGTGGTACATGTGTAGTACATGGAAGATTTAGTAGTTTAATTTTAATAAATATTATTTTAACCAAGCTACATTATAGTAAATATAAATATGTTCATTACTTTTTTTGTTTATATTTGTTGAATGTTTTCGTTAATAATTTTTTTATATAATATTAATGTATTCATTTTAAATGTTTATTGTTTGAAGTGTTGATTTGTTAAGAAGAATAACTTTTTAAACTAATTTTAATTTCTAAAGCACAAAGAGCGAACTTGATACGTATTTTATTGTCTTAAGGCATATAGTTTCAATATTTCTTCTTTAATTAAGTTATAACTAACAAAGTAATAATACGTAATACATGCAAATTACTGGAATACAATAAACAAGATAAGTTATTTTGATCTGACTTTATTTATTAATCAAAAGTATGTTTTATTAGTTTTAAATAAAAATATAGTTTGAATGTAATAGAAATATCCACCTAAGGTGGAATATTACATAATTGGCGCCTGTCGGGTCAGAATCACTATTGAGGATGACTTAAAAGTTTTTAAAAAGTGACTTGAAAAAATGAATATAAGTAATATGAATACATAAGAACTGTGGTATTATAGTAATATTAATATATTTTTACCATCTCTTATCCTATGTGAATATATAGAAAAGTATAAAGTACTGTTTTCATGTCGATTTTTCTAAATCGAGTTTTCACCGTAAATACACGTCTTCATGCCCCTAAACCAACAAAAATATGTTTCTGCCGATTGGCCTGAATGTCTCTGTGTGCTTCTGGATGTCAGCTCATAAGATATCTCTACAAGTCTGATAAAATTCTCCAAAAGGGAAGAGAGACGTTATCAGGCCTTAGAAGATATAGCTATAGATATTATGAAATTTTACCGGCTAAATGTCTATTGTATTATTGTGTGACATGTGGAATTTACTACTTGCTGGGCACAATAGTTGATTCTCTTATCGATTATCGGTCTTAGTCTTATCTGACAAACCGCATTCTGTTAGCGCGTCTACAAAAACTGCAAATGCAGCATGTTTGAAAAATTGTCAGATAAAGGGCTCGGTTGGAAAGAGTTTATTGTAACACAAACAATACAGACGTACTAATACATACTCACATACACGCACACACACACACATACACACACACACACACACACACACACACACACACACACACACACACACACACACACACACACACACACACACACACACACACACACACACACACACACACATACAAAATAAAACCAATGGATTCTTCTTAAGATAAACAATAATAAATAACACATATCTGGTGGAAGGTTTTTTGCTGATGTCGGATCAAATGGTCAGGTGGCGGGTGTTTGGTTGGTAGGCGGGTTGCGGCCTCCTTGGGGCTAGACGAGGAAGCCTCAATTGAGTCCAACACTACTTCCCCCATCGTGAGGTAGTGAACATGAGTTTTTCTCGCCGCCTCGGATAAAAAAAAAAGTAACACATATCTTGTCAGAAAACTATACAAT
This sequence comes from Catonia carolina, assembly GCA_035578175.1. Taxonomy (NCBI): domain Eukaryota; kingdom Metazoa; phylum Arthropoda; class Insecta; order Hemiptera; family Achilidae; genus Catonia; species Catonia carolina. The sequence continues at coordinate 21,239,805 of JAQMRL010000013.1, forward strand.
AACACTAGACAAAACATCGGGATTATTGGCTCCAGATTTAATAAATAACATAACATATTCTGGTCTACATGGCTAATGGATATCTTGTTATAATGCTAATGATATCTTGATATCGTATATCTAGCTGGTCACGTCCGATACCTTGATTAGTCTCATTCTGATGAGCCACTCAAACTGAATTGAAGTGTTAATTATTATTATTATTAGTGTTAAAATAGTTAAGTGTTAATATTTTTAAGTGGAACTTCATCAGCATTCTGGCCTCCAGCTTAAGTGGAACTTCACAGGTTACAAACAAGGTACCGTATGTATCATCAATGCACGTTAATTATAGCCCTGTACACTCTGCAACCCGCAATGGTGTGTTGTGTTGCGTGTTGCATTTGCAGTTTTTGTAGGCGCAATAACAGAGTGCGGGGCGTCTAACAGATAAGACCCGATTTTTCTAGTATAGAGTGGTTGATTTTAGTAGGGTCTATTATGTAGTTTCTATTATTATTTATTTCTGGATTATTCTTTTATTCTTGCGTGTATTTATTTATCAAGAATAAACTAATTGCTCATATATTTATAAAAACAGACGACTTTATTGTCGGACATTAAGAAGTAAACAGTTTATGAAGGCCAATAGTGTTATTAGTGAGTGACGATTAAATTGTTTGTGAAGCTGGTTGTTAGTTTATTTAATTTGTAAATAGCCACATTTCTTTTTAGTTAAATTTATTTTAAGTCTTCGTTAAGTTTTTAAACATTTTGAAATAAATTTAGTCTGTTAATAAGGTGTTTTAATCTCTAATGTGTGTACATAGCAATCTGTTAAATTTAAGAATAGTAAGCAACCCTATGACTCAAAGAGATGAGGATAATATGTATGACGTATAAATGAGTGTAGTCTTGTACAGACTCAGGCCGGCGATTCATGTGAGCGTATGGTTAATTGAACCCCAGCCACCAAAGTACACTGGTAACCACTGTCTAGTATTCAAATTCATGCAATGTGTAAAAGTAACTACCTTTACCAAAATTTGAACCGTCGAACTATCGTTTCCAAAAATCAGCTGTTGAACAGCGACTCATGGCGATAACTTTACCAACTAGAATAGACCAACCAGGTGGGTTGTTATTAAGTTAAGAAATTCATTGTAATTTTCTCGTTCTTACAACTGTAATAATTTATATTATTTAATTATTTGTGAATGAATATTTGTTTTAAATATTTAAAAGTAAGTTTTTTTATTTATAAATAACCAGATCCCAAAATAACCCGGAACGAAAGTCACAATACTTTTCTAAGGGTCAAAACAAACTACCCGAGTAAAAAAATTACTTTTATGATTAAATAAATAGAAATTTTGTATAAATTTTACTTTTTACAATACGATATTATATATGTAATATGACTAAATCATCAAAATTATTTCATCATGAATTAAGTAAATTTTCCCTTATTCGAAAGGTCCAATAGTTATAATTTATGAAAGTGAATATGTGCGTGAATAATGTACAATTGGCTGATGCAATCAGAAGTGGTGGTCGCTGGTTGCTGACACAGGTTTAGTGTAAGCTATTTAGTTATCATTATTCACAAGAGATGAAATTCAGCATAGGTGGATTTGTAATTTGATACAACTCAGCTACTCTGTTAATAATTAATAAATTAATTAATTATATTTCTCCTATTTTATACAGAAACAAGTATTTTTAAACCAATCATTTATTCATTTTTAACACATTAAAATATATAGTTTTAAGTTTGGTTTTTCTTTATTTATATCGCCAGTAATTGTAGTTTTAACCTTTTTTTTATTTTTTTATGGTCTCCACTCACCCCTTACAGCCATCCCAACCTCCATGAAAGGAACTAACAGGGAAGCGGGAACGACCTACATGAGTTGAAGAAGTGCAGCAACAGAAATATAGAAATCCTTGAAACGCTGCACTTACCTATCGGGACGTAAATCCAGGGGACGTCAAAAGAAAAAGCACTAACACTAACTAACTACATATGCCTATAAGCTTATAAGAAAATTTGTGCAGGGATTGGCAATGATACCACACCTACAGCGTGGAAGGATAACAATGAGAAAGAATACAAACACTAACAATAATAAAAACAACCAAGCTAACAGTCAAGTAAAACAAAACCAAATATCAAAACAGGAGTCCTATATGACTTAATAACGCTGGTAGGCTACTCAGTTCACCTACCAACTTGTCATATGGCTGTCCCAACTGGATCAACCAATCCAGCATAATACAATTTTCCTCTTGAACGTTAATATATTCTTGTTGAAAATATCAACCCCGCAACCGTCAACAACATTCATAATTTGAACGCATCTTGCCAGGGGAGATATCCGAGTCTTTACCTTGTAGTCCAAAAGCCTGTGCCCTTTGGAGTTCACATATGGCACCCTGTACGCTACATGCGCAATATTAACATAAATAAACAATATATTGAATTTTTTTATAATAATAATAATAATAATAATAATAATGAAGCTCATAAAACATTTTAAAGTATAATTAGTGCAATAGATAGTCAAAAATTACTCTAATTTTTTCACCAATTCAACTTAATATCCACAAAACAGACATGTGGAGTGTTAATTATTTCTTCTCAATCTATTAGTTCAAGAGCTACAAAAATATAGTTCTTTTTTTATCACAAGGTCAGAAAATTATATGACTGAAGCATTTAAGAACAGACGAGATACAGGTGTAGAAGACACTAGTCAGAGTTATGTCTTTTGAGAGTAATGACAAACAAACAGCCTAGGATTTAAATTTTTTTGTTCCAGGTGAAATTATACTGTTTAGCAATACAAGAGGACCTCTATAATTCGAAATACTTCCTAAATCAAATATTTCCTTACCCCAATGGAAAATCCTCCTTAATTCGAATTAAATTACTTTCTTTAAAAGAATTTTGTGGTCATGTTTGTTGGACAAAAAAATATTATAACAAAAGAACATCCCTCGTAAATTTTACGAGGCAATATTAACAAATAATTTACATAGTGTGCATGAGTTCTCCAACAAAGCATACGTAGCAATCAATACAGTTAAGCGAGCGTTCATTCTAAGAATGCGGGGCTTCTGAATTTTTTCCCGTACTGTACTGTTAAACGTTAGTCTACTTTTTTCAATAAATTAGAAAAGGTATACGTATAGCCGTTTCTTTATTGGTGTATTATTTTCTATAGAAATTTGTTAAAAAAGTACTGTGTATTAATATGAATTACGTAATTTTCTACTTCGTTAAAACTTCCGGTAATGTATTTTTAATTTTCTGTCCCATATTACTTTAGCATTTATGTACGTAATATATGTAGACTAGGCACTGTTTTTTACGGGTTTACCGACTTTATATTTACTGTTTTTTATATCGTTTTTATTTTGTCATGCCTGTTTTATATTTGTCTACTTCTGTGTAATAATAGAGCATGTAATACGAATTCATTAATGCTTAATCTCAGTATTGAGTAAAAACAATTTTCACTAATAGTTTTTCAATGAAATTGGTAGTCAATTAATATTTTTGACCTTTATAATGTACTGTTTTATGTAATAATATGAATTTTTATTAAATAGTGCAATTTTAAAGTAAGTACAATTTTTAGTTTAAATATTTTACCTCTAAAAATCGAAACCTCCCTAAATATAAAAAATATTGGTCCCTTCAGATTCAAATTAGAGAGGTCCAACTGTTTCTGGAAGTCTTTAGTTTTTTACTGACCCATTCGGAGATTCGTGGGTTTTATAGATTTTTAAGCGTAGAAAACGAAAATTTTCCTGACTTCCCCATGTTTGGCGTTCTTAGTCTAAAAACTTTGTTGAGTTATTAGTCTTAAACAAAAACTGTGACAAAAAATATTAGTCCAGTTTATTTATTCCGGGTCCGTAGAGTCTATCGGTCCAGCGACCTCGATTTGACAAGCTACGTCAAAACATGTATTCTCATTTAAAACGTCTACACAATAAAAGTTGTAGAGAATTAAAAATCCTACAACTTTTGTACAAAACATTTTTTTCTATAACACGTAGTTTAGCGGTAATTAGCAATTTTCTGTTTTTTTCTCACGAAAACGTGTAAAAATCGATTGTTTAAAGATTTCAGCCTTAATATGTATTTTACGACAAAAATGTATAATTAAATTTGTAGGAAATTAAAAGCTCTACAACTTTTATTTAGAGCATTTTTCTTTACAGAGCCTACTTTAGCGTGAAAAAGTGATTTTCCGTATTTTTAAGCCCAACTGAGTTTGATTTTCATATTGCATCATCGATTCATGATTAAAGTAAGGTTATGTTTATTGAGGTTTGTTTTTGTTTATTTCTAATGTTTTATTTCTAATGTTAGGTTATATTGTTAATTATTTGCATTGGGAAGAGAAAGTTGTTTGAGTATTTCACACCAGATTTTTAATAAGAGCAGAGCTCTTGTAATTTTTCACAGACTACCATTTATACCCATGTAATGAGCTCAGTACAAAGATCAAGAAGAGAAAAACCACATATTTAAGTCATGATAGGAAACATAAAATGTATAAACTCTTGTAATCAATACTATTGAGGACTGAAGAGATGTAAGACGAGGGAAGAAGTTGTGGTTCGTAACAGTCGTTAGTAGACTGGGTTATATTTTGTGGAAGAGCTTATTCATAAGGCCATGGAAGAGATAGAATGGAAAGTGTAGTAAAATTATAAGTTTAATCAAAATCATTATAGTTAATTTTTGGAAACGTTGGAATTAAATTTTTGCAAAAGAGTAAAATACCCTTATTTTTGTGGCCACACAAATGATCCAATAAACCTCCGAGGTTATTTAAACTATAGTTTTGAAAAAAGTACTACTTTAGGTTTCAAGTTTCAGTATTTTAAACACAACGATTATTATTATTAAAACTGAATAATTTCCATTTTTCTAGTAAAAACACTTTAAGAAGTAGGTACTTCAGTGAACAGAATCTACCGAACTGGAAAGAAAAATGATGTGTCAAAAATAAGACTTTTTGCTACATTTTATTCAGTGCTCACACAATTTTACACTGTAAGTTATATTTAAAGTTATTTTAAGATAATTTTAAAACTTTTTTAAAAGTATGAAAGTGACTTTGTTAATTTTCAAAACTTTTTGACAGGCGATAAAGCATGGGTGTTCATAGTAAGAATTTAAAGCTTAGCCTAATGATTATAAGGAACTGATTCATATCGTTTATTCCATTATTTATGTCTTTAAAGGAGTCACCTGATTTCATTAAAAGAACGGAAGTAGACCAATATTACTTTTTAATTTTATTTGGCATAATTCTCAAATAATTTTTATTTATTCTACAGCCAGAATCCGGTTGATTTGAACACGTGTGGCCAAACACAAACTGTCCCGGAAAGCGAAGTGAAATATTATACGGTAAAAACTTAAAATTTATAATAAGGGAATTTACATAATCTACCTATTTCTAAGCAATAATTTATGAATAAATTAAAAAATTATTGATCAAAATGAAAAAAAAGAACACATAACAAAAAAAATCTGGTGTGAAACACTCACACAACTTTCTCTTGCCAATGCAAATAATTAACCATAAACCTAACATTAGTAATAAAACATTAGAAGTAAACAAAAAACTAACCTCAAAAAACATTAGTGAAATACGCAAAATTAAAATCGACCTCAGTTTGGCTTAAAAATACGGAAAATCGCTCATTCACGCTAAACTAAGCACTGTACAAAAAAATGCTTTAAATAAAAGTTGTAGATCTCTTAATGTCCTATAAACTTTATTTTATACACTTTTGTCGTAAAATGCATTCTAAGACCGAAATATTAAAAAAATAGATTTTTCACACGTTTTCGTGAGAGAAAACCAGAAAATTGCTAATTACCGCTAAACTAAGCGTTATACAAAAAAATGTTTGAAATAAAAGTACATAACAACAAGTAACAAGTAAGTAGCAACAAGTAAGCTTTATACAAGTGACTGAAGATGTATCATCTTCTGTAAATTTTAAATAAATGAAAAAAATTTTTAGTTTCAATTTTTCATTTACTCTGATGATGGTGGATCCACCGAAACACGTGTAAGTAGGAATAAAATAAAGGTGACGCAGTTTAAAAAGAAGGTTAGTAAAATTATTATATTAATTCATTATATGAAATAGAAATAAAAGTAGTAGAATTTTACATTCTCTACAACTTTTATTATATAACATTTTGCGCTAAAATGTATATTAAAGCCGCAATCTTAAAAATAAAATGTTTTTACGTAAAAACAGTCTCACCCAGAATTTCAGCAAACATGGCGCCTACCCTATCTCGTAGAGCATAAAAAATGTAGTGAACTAGGCAATTTTAAAAAAAATCGTAAGACCAGTTTTTGAGAAAATCGCCAAAAAGTGAAAAATTACACGAATAAACTACTACTTCCGGTTGACCGATTTTGATGAAAATGTTCGTGTCGGGTCCGGTAGTGGTATGTAACATAAGTTTTAAGTTTCAAGTTCGTACGATGTTCCGTTCTTGAGATATTCCGTTCACACACAGACACACAGACAGACCAATCGCTAAAAACATGTTTTTTGGATTCACGGGGTCTGAAAACGTGTAGATCAGGTGAAAACTCGATTTCGAAAAATCGACATGAAAACAATAGACTACTTTCCTTCCTATATATTCATATAGGCAAAAGAAAGTAAAAATATACAACAACAGTTGTATTTTCATGTGACAACGAGTATAACCATTATGCGTTTCACGGATCTTTTGTAAACCAAAAGGTTAACGAATTTGTAATAACACGATAACCCCATCGCATGAAAATACAGTCCGGTTTCGTCGAAATTGTGAATGTTATCTGGTTAAAACTGTTGCATAAGTTAAGTACATAGTTAGCCTAAAAGCGTATTTTGAGGGAGATTAATCCAAATTTTATGTGTACGCTTATTAGTTACATTGTTCGTAATAATATTATTCACCGTATTTTTTTTAATCACAAATCGTAAATATTTCTTACAAAAATTCAGTACCTGAAGTCCAGGCGACCACCATCTTACTAAGCTCTAAAATCATTGGTAGTATGAATTGGCACTACCCACGGTAAAATTTACTGCTACAGCAGTAAATACTATAACACGAATAATTCGTGTTTAATTATTATATGTTATTATATTATATATGTCTTTAATTATTAAAGACAGGCAGGGCCCAGTAGTCTGTGCTACATTTATTCACAAGTGCTGCCATCTGTTGTCGATTCTGTCATATATTTCCTGTCAGTCTCTACCTTCACTAAAAACAGGAGGGTAGTTATTACTCTTATACCTAATCTCAGATAAAAATATCTTTGAATATTTCATCATTGCCTTACAAAATAATAATTATAAATAATTCTGTTTAATAAATTAGTCCAAAAATATCATTTGGTTAATCTATAATCTAACAGCACTTTCGTCAATGATTTTGCAGTATTTGCAAAATAATAATAATGTTTATATATCTTCACACAAATGGCCAGCCCATTGGTGCAGTAGTGAGTGTAATAGACTGAAAGCTCTCGAGTTTGATTCCCGATTAGGTCATATTTTAATCTTTGTACCACTTCATATCATTACTTTGTATATCTAATGTTATAGGCTATTAAGTTAATTTTCTTACTGTTAGTTTTAAATTAAAATTTAATATCAAAAACCAATTTATGCTTAAGGGGGGAGTCAGGCCAAAAAATATGAAAAAATTTTAAAAATTCATCAATTTTTTTTTTAATTTTTATTGTCTAAAATGTACTCTTTTTAATGGTGTAATTAGTTTCAATTTATGTCTCTTAAAAAAATCATTATAAAATAAAATAGTGGTACATCTCCATGAAACAGAATTTGTGTTGTGATGAAAAAATATGTGAATTTCAGTTCTGTATCTGGCAAACCAAAGGAGATAGGCATAGTCATAGTCCATAGTCATAGTTTTTCACCATAGTTATGAAAGCTTAATCAATTCTCTAGTAGTTTATATTGGTTATATTCTTAGCTTTTACTATACTAAAATCTACTAGATAAAATCGAAACTACTAGAGAATTGAATAAGCTTTCATAACTATGATGAAAATCGAATTGCCTATCTCCTTTGATTTGTCAGGTACAGAACTGAAATTCGCATATTTTTTCATCACAACGCAACTGTTTTCATGGAGATGCACTACTGTTTTATTTTATAATGATTTTTTTAAGAGACATAAATTAAAACTAATTACACCATTAAAAAGAGTAAATTTCCGACAATAAAAATTGAAGAAAAAAAAAAGGTGATTTTTTTAAATTTTCATATTTTTGGCCTGACTCCCCCCTTAATAGTTCAGTCATATAATTGGCTGACCAAGTGATACAAAAAAGAAATATTTTTTGTAGCCCTGGAACAAACCGATGGAGTGCAAATAATTTAACACTCCACCTGCCTGATGATTGATAAATGATGAATGATGAATGCCTACCTGATAAATGATTTATATGGCTCGGTTCTTTGAATAATTACCGCACCGACACTGTGCTCATTCAATTTCTGGCCTCCATGACTGTGCAATCACAGATGCCTTCTTTGTTTCAGATGAAATTATACCGTCTTGAATAATCAAAAAATCTTTACACTTCCCCTGACCCCTTCGGAGATTTTGCGTTTTTATGTAACGTAAATCTTTAGGTGTAAAAAATGTTCCTGCTGAGTCGTTGTTTTAAGTCCTCACGGTAAAAACGTAACCAAAAGTTCAAATTGCCGAATCGATTTGGGAGTAGCTGTAAACTCCCAGTATACGTTGTCCGACGCACTCACATTCAAAATCTGTGTCACAAATAATATTTGTGACACAGATTTTGAATGTGAGCACAAAACAAACTAATTTTTAGTTTTGTAAATACCAAAATTTTGAGAAGCTATTTCATGGAGATGGACCTACGAACTATATAGTTTCGTTGTTCAGGCACTATTAATATAAGATTATTATGTTTAATTACATTATTTTTTTCATTTTTTAATTGTTCCTATATTTAAATTAATTTCAATGCCCAAACTGGAATTGAATCCCGAATCGCATGTTCCTAAACTTATTCAAATTAGCCTACATAATACCTAAATTTAAAAATGTGTATCAAATTTCATTCAAACTATTGTCATATTTTTTTATCCCTATTGTGTGTACATTGTAAACTGTTATATCTAATACTAATGAGCAGCACCATGACCCAATGAGGTAAAGATGATATGTATTAAGTGTAAATGAGGTGTAGTCTTGTGCAAACCTAGACTGAACGTTCCTGAAAGAGTTTCCTTAATTGAACCCCAACCATCAAAATATACCAGTAACCACTAGTATTCAAATCCATGTAAAAGCAACTACCGAACTTGATTGGGATTTCAACCAGGAACCTTCACCTCTGCAAATCAGCTGTTAAACAGCTGACTCATGGTGTCAACTTCGCCTACTTAAATTAAATATTATTCTTGCAATCTGATTATCATTCCAAACAATCAAGGCTCTTCAATCACTTTCTCCGTTTGACTATAATATGGTAGAAAAATAAAAACAAATGTTTCTACTAGCTTTAATTTCTGAGAATTTCTGTTTCAAATGTTTCATTCATCGCAATTTATTATTCTTGTTATAAAACACTACACCCCTAAACAATACAAAATTTCTCATAATAAACAATCCATTCCATCAACTATTTTTAGAATATCACTGTACAATGTTAAAATATTAAGTCAATGATCTGGCAACATGTTCTCAATAAAACTGTCTACAAAGAAATCAGTTCTGCTGTTATTGCAATGAAGAAAAATAGATTATTTTTCTCACACATCCTAAAGCAGAAAATAATAATTTAAAAAATTTGTGCTTCGAGATCTCAACAAGAATTTCAGTGGAAAATGAGTTAAAAACATCAAGCAAAATCTACAAGTTGAGCTGGATGTCACAGATATATAAAACGAACAAAAATCAATATACTTCTCAAGCACACTTATTATTCTTATAGACATCACATTACACAGGCATAACCCCATCAGAGTAATGGATATCAGAAAGCAGAGATCAAAACGTATAAAAAAATAAAGATGAACTTGCAAGAGCAGAACAGTGGGTTAATTAAAAAGTAATAATACATATTTTTTAATCCCTAATGTGTGTACGTTGCAATCTGTACAATTTTGAAAAATAACCAACCCCATGACCCATGGGCGTAACCAGGATCAAAACCAGGGGGCACAAACCATGGGCGTTCAGGTTGTAACATTTTATTGAACCTCCAATAAAATGTTATCGTAGCTCTAGATATTTCTCGATTTTTACATCATTTTTATTCACCATTGCCCTACCTAATTTTGTTTCGTATCATCACTTTAAAACCATTTAATTTTTTTTTTTACTTCTAGGGGGGAGAATCTGCCCTCCTGCCCCTTGCTGTGTACACTGTGCCATGACCCAATCAGATGAGGATGATATGAATGTCAAGTAAATGAGATATAGTCTGGTACAGATTCAGAGAGTACGGTTAATTGAACCCTAACCATCAATTTACACCAGTAACCACTGCAGATCAAAATCAGCTGTTAAACAGCTGATTTTGGCAACGACTCTTCTGCCAGACCAACCCAGAGGCTTAAAAATTAATAATTAATTAAAAAATTATTGTTTTCATGTACTTTTCAAAACTACATCAACAGATTAAATTAATGGTGTTTTACATAATTTTAAATATAAGAAAATTTAATTGAATATTAAAAAATTAAATATACACCTAAATTATTTTAAAATTAAAGTCTTAAAAACAAATGAGACAGGTATTATACACAACACAAAACATGATTCTGTAAAAATAAAGGTAATCGCTAAAAATAGAGGTGAGAATGGTCAGGAAAATGATGAGTAAGAGTGTAGGTAGAAACTTTTCCTTGAAACCAACCATTGTTACAGAATGAAAAGGATCTGGCCTATGTGACTGACAGAAATTAATGAGTCCCACACTGAAAAGAATTTAAAGAAAGAGAATACTTTGGTGTTCACTATAATGTAATGTATAAAAGTTCTGTGATACAATGCTAATGTAGCCTGGCTTTTCATGTTAAAAATAAGTAGCATAAATAATGGCCAATACTATTAATATACGAGTATTATAAAAAATAATCATTATTACTGTATTATTTAAAATTCAATTTAAAATAGACGACTTTTATATAAATGGATCCAACAACCATTTAGTTAGTTTTGAGAAAAACGCGTTTCAAGTGTCTCTTCCATAAAAAAATCACATGTTTTACAAAACCAGATTTATTTTCACACAGTGTAACAGAATTTTTTAAGTTATTGTCTACAAAAAAAATTATCATTTTTTTGCCAAATTCACTTTTTATAACTCTATTTTATTTTAGAGGAAGATAACAATAATTTTTAAGAAATTGAATTGTTTTTAAATTTTATTTAGTTTTTATTTTTAGGAATTTATTTTAGAAGATAACAATATTTTTTAAGAAATATAACCGTTTCTGATTTTTTTTTTTTTGTATTTAATTCCAAAAAAATATTATAATACTGTATTGAAATAACAAGTAAACAAAGTAAAATAACAAGTTACTCTTATTCTATTGAATAATCACATATATTCTATTTTAATAATTATACTCGTATAAAAGGAACCAAGGACCAAATAGAGTTATAAAAAGTGAATTTGGCAGGAAAAGATAACTTTTTTTTGTATACAATAACTTAAAAAAGCAGTTACAGTGTTTGAAAATAAATCTGGTTGAGTAAAACATGTTGTGATTTTTTATGGAAGAGAAATTTCAAACGCTTTTTCCCAAAACTAACTAAATGGTTGTTGGATCCATTTTATATAAAAGCCGTCCAAATATTCTTTATTATTTACAAGTACTTTGTTTAAATTACTCTCCAAGTTAAATTTAACTTATATGAGATTTTCTCACTTACCATATCTACATTACACTAGTATACAGTATTAGTTACAAATTGTGATCTGATGGGAGTTAATCAGCTCATCAGTGGGGTAAACATTTAACCTATGTTTTTATTTCATTTTACAGGAACTTGAAAATAAAAATATAAAAAGGAAACAGTTCATAATAGAACTTAAGACAATGTTCGCATTTGCACATATGCACACCATCATATCACATTATTAAAAATACTAAAATTACAATTAAATTTGATTATAATTACAATATTAATAAAACTTCACCATCAAGCTCGAAACAATATTTCTTACAATAGATTTCATTAATTTTTTTTGTGTTCTCATTAATTGGGTCATCCTATCTGAAATGGTGCAATATAGTTAGATCCAGTTGCTTGACTGTTTTATTTTTTCATGGTTAATCTTATCCGATAAAAGTATCAAATCACTTATTTTTATTTTATTTCACTCAGTATCAAATGGTGGCCATATTGGTATCATGGCTTCATCGGTTTTTAATGTAAATTCAATATGTCACTTCAGTTATGTTATAGAAATGTAAAAAAACCAGTCTTTGAAATTTAAGTACAAAGTTTATCAATACATGTTTTGTCAAAAATTGACATTTGGCAAAATATGTTGATAAACTTAGCACCTAAATTTCAAAGACTTCATTTAAGATAATGCCAAAATTTTTGTTCTGACTAAACAATTTATATTGCAACTGAAGATGGATACATGATATCCAAAAGGACCTGTTGATGTTTTTCATGAGTTGAGACTCATCTAATGTGTATTTAGTGAGTTTTTTAAATATTCTCCATAACTATAATTAATATCAAAATGAGGAAAGATCATTGCTATCACCCTAAACATAAGATTATATTCAAAAATTATAAAATACAGAAAATGGACAATATTGTTATCAATAGTGCAATGCTAATATTGTTTAATATTTTCAAATATGGTAGTTCCCATCCCACCATATGGTATACATGCTATATATGAGTATGGTAGTAGCAATAATTTGTTTTAGATTGGACTCTAGGGTGGTGAGAGAGAGAATATGTAGGGTTGGTGAATAGAGGTTTAACTTGGTTGTAATAATTGCACAGTGATATCTGGCATCCCCACAGCACAACCCCAGTGATAATTGTAGGCCTTTTGTCAATTATTAAATAATACACAAAGTTAGCTACAGTAATTCAATGCAAGAGCTAATGTGCATGTTCCCACTATATTTCATTATGATTGTATCATTTATTTGCATTCTGTTATTTTCACTATATTTTTTATCCATTCCAGTTTTCTTACGACATGTAAAGTAATTTTAATAGTTTTATCTTTTATTTTGAGCCCAAATAAAAATCACATTATTTTAAAAACCATGTGAATTTTTGGAAATCAATTGTGGAGTTACACCAGAGAAATTCAGACAGGAGTAATCCAAACTTTTGAAAACAAAGTACTAAGGTTTAGTTTGAAAGAGGTTGCCAGAGAGGTCAACATCCTTTTCCTGTCCACTGGGATAAGAAGACTTGCCATTAAACATGATGCACATTTACATTGGCACATCAATTTCTAACACTGAAGAAATTTAACTTTTCAACTTTTAAAAAAAATTCTTTTAGAAGACTTAAAAGGATCAAGCCTTTCGAGCTAGTAACGGGTGTTTTATTAAGGACACAACCCTGATTATAAGAAGATAGAAGTAATACATCGGTAAATTTTCTGTCCCCCAATCGGTATGTTGGCAGCAGTGTACTCAAGGCCAACTACCTAAGACAGTTAAAATGTTCCAATCAAGCATTAGTGTGGTGACAGCAGTCATTTCGTTATATTGTGCCAGCATGGTTTTTTCCAAGGAAGAACCGGGTGTTTTATTAAGGACGCAACCCTGATTATAAGAAGATAGACGTAATACAATGTTTTCATTGCAATTTGCTATTCATTTGTAAAATAATAATTTAGATTAATTAATAATTTGTAAAGTACGGAAAATAAAAATATGCCGTAGATTGTGGCTTTTAACACAGGGTTGCGTTCTTGATAAAACACCCGGTTCTTCCTTGGAAAAAACCATTGCTGACACAATATAACGAAACGACTGCTGACACCACACTAATGCTTGACTGGAAAATTTTAACTGTCCTAGGTAGTTGGCCTTGAGTAAACTGTTGCCAACATACCGATTGGGGGACAGAAAATTTACCGAAGTATTGCTTCTATCTTCTTATAGTCAGGGTTGCGTCTTTAATAAAACACCCGTTATAATAGTGCAAAGTGAATTTGTTTAAAGCAGAGCACAGCACTTTGTAAAAAGTAGTGATTTAAGTTTTAAATTAGTATTAAGTTATATATGACATGGACACCCATGACAGGCAGGTGAAGTATTAAATTATTCGCATTCGATCTGCTTATTCCAGGGCTACAAAAAATAGTTCTGTTTTTTGACACATGGTCAGCCAATTATATGACTGAAGTATTTAAGAACAGATGAGGTAGAAGTGTAAAATACACTAGTCAGTGTTATTTCCTCTGAGAGTTATGAATTTCATTACAAAGCCAGACCCTGTGGTGAATGAAGTGAAGGTGTCATTTGCAGGGTTGAAGTAGATTCTTTTCAGAGGGTCTGGCATGTTGATAAGCATACTTTTCCAGTCAGTAAGGAAGGCAATGTAAACCACCTCACTCCTCATTTTACTTAGTAAAGCATCTAGAGGTTTAAACCAGTCCATTCTTAAAACACCTGTATATTTTATATTTTCTGGTGTTAATTCTATCTCTTGAACATCATTCTTCACTTTCATAATCACTATTACCGGCTTTCAAACTCTCATAAAAACTTAAAAACTGTTTTTGGGATTCACTCAGGTCTCATTTTCACTAAGTGCCTGTCGTAATCTTTTTTCCCAAGTTAAGTCTGAAATCTCAAAGTTGTGGTAAATTGTTTCCCTACTTCTTAATATGTTTCGCCGCTCGTCTTGATTTTAAACAAAATACTTTCCTCAAAATGTTCCTTTCTCTTTTCTCTATCTATTCAACAAATTTTTTAATACTTAATTATGGTTAAACATTTGGCATTTGGCTGCTTTTATAACCTTACCACACAAATAAACCCAATATTACAATGAAGGGAAATAAAAGAAAAGAAAAATGACAGAGAATCAAACCCAGGACCTTTGGCATAAAATCCAGATGTGCTGACCAACTGACAACCACACATGAAAAAATATCCTGCTCAATTCCTGTCTTACTATTAAAATTCAGGGTAGCATTATTATCAAATTGGATGTAAATTTTTTTAAGAAAACAGTTCCTTAAACAAAATAACAGTAATTCTTTAAAAAATTATTATTGCTCCACTACGCACCATGGTGGTTAATAATTAAGCTGATGTAACAGTAAATGAATTAAATAAAATATTAGATCTATGAATAAAACTAAATAAAATAACAAATAAATCCAAAAAAACTAATTTAATCATAATGAATGTTAATAAAAATTATGAGTATTATTAAATTACAAAATAAATCAATAAGTTCTTCATTCAAAAATAAATCTTTATAATGCATCCTGCAGTTTGAAATATTTCTATTTCATATAATGAATTAATATAATAATTTCACTAACCTTCTTTTTAAACTGTGTCACCTTTATTTTATTCCTACTTACACGTGTTTCGGTGGATCCACCATCATCAGAGTAAATGAAAAATTGAAACTAAAAATTTTTTTCATTTATTTAAAATTTACAGAAGATGATACATCTTCAGTCACTTGTATAAAACTGATTTAAAATTAATTTATTTTAATTTATCCCTTCTCATATTTACTGTAGATAGCAGCAGCAGTCAATATCACTTCATCATTCCTAAAGGTTATCTGTTCATTCAAAATGTCCTGCTTTTGCTCTTTTAAATATTTATATATATGGAACATCTCATATTTTTCAATTTTATTTTTATTCTCTATATTACATTGTTCTATTATATTGAAATGTTCATCTATTTTACCAAATTTATGTTTTTCTTCTTTTAAATGATTGGTATAGTTAGATATAATGTAGTCACATTTCAGTGCTTTTTTATGTTCATTATACCTCACTTGAAAATTACGACTAGTCATACCAATGTAAAATTTTTTACAATCCTCATTACCACAATCTATTTTATACACACCCTTTTTATTGCTTAGTGTTTCATTTATATTATTTTTAATTATATTTGTGGACAGTAGTTTTTTATTATTACATGTGTATGCGATTTTATAAAATTTATTTAATGTTCTGTATAATTTATTGTTAATAGTTTTATTGTATTTTAATGCAATAAATGGTTTATGTTTTATTTTATTATCTAATATAAGGGTGGTTCTCAAGTTATTTTTAAAATGTAGTTTGTTTTTAATTTTATTTATTACTTTATTTATTTCTTTTTCATGATACCCATTCTTTTGTGCTATGAATTTTATTGTTCTTAATTCATTTTCTAGTAGTTTTTTATCTTTTATATAATTATATGCTCTGTGAATCATACTATGGTAAGCTGCCATTTTATGTGAGTATGGGTGGTTAGATGACTTATTTATATTTGTTACTGGTAATATACTTTTACGAAATACACCTGTTGTTATTTTACTATTACCCTTGATTAATTGTATGTCCATGAAATTTAATTTATTATTATTTTCAAGTTCCATAGTGTGGTGTAATTTATCATCAAATGTATTTAATTTTTTTTAAATAACATCCTCTTCATTTTTATATGTCTTTTCCAATATTACCAGTATGTCATCTACATATCTGTGCCATATTACTACATTATGTGTGTGTTCTATTTGATACACAGTTATTTCTTCAAAATATTGTAAATAAATTTCAGACAAAATAGAGCTTAATGGTGCTCCCATAGTAAGTCCATCTTTTTGTTTGTATATTTTTTCATTAAATTTAAAATAATTTTGTGAAGTACATTGTCTCAATAATCCTATAACTTGCTTTACTTCATCTTCATGCAATTTATGTTCTGTTAATTTTTTTTTTATAATGTTTATGGTTTTGTCAATGGGTATATTTGTGTACATATCTTTGATATCAAAAGACATCATAATATGTTTGTCATTAATTTCAATTTTTTGTATTTTGTCTATTATTTCTTGAGCGTTTTTTATACTATATCGGTTATTTAATATTATATGTGTTTTTAGGTAATCGTATAAAAATTTAGATATTTTATATGTAGGCGCATTTTTGTAATTAACCAGAGGTCTTATAGGTACATCCACTTTGTGTATTTTAGGAAGGCCATTAAGATTTGGTGCTTGAGGAATATTATTTATGTATTTATTTTTTATTTTTTTATCGATTATCTTATTTGATTCACTAATAATTCTTCTAAGTTGTGCATTGAATTTTTTAGTGGGATCTTTTTTAATGATCTCAAAATTATTGTTGTTCAAATATTTTTCTGTTTTTTGTATGTATTCACTTTTGTAAATTATTACAGGTACATTTACTTTATCAGCTTTTACAATTACAGCATCTTCATCTTGTAATGTTTTCTTTAAATTTTCATATTTTTTATTTATTTTTTTATTATAATTATTTAAATGTTTGTTTATATAATACCATTTATTGCATTAAAATACAATAAAACTATTAACAATAAATTACACAGAACATTAAATAAATTTTATAAAATCGCATACACATGTAATAATAAAAAACTACTGTCCACAAATATAATTAAAAATAATATAAATGAAACACTAAGCAATAAAAAGGGTGTGTATAAAATAGATTGTGGTAATGAGGATTGTAAAAAATTTTACATTGGTATGACTAGTCGTAATTTTCAAGTGAGGTATAATGAACATAAAAAAGCACTGAAATGTGACTACATTATATCTAACTATACCAATCATTTAAAAGAAGAAAAACATAAATTTGGTAAAATAGATGAACATTTCAATATAATAGAACAATGTAATATAGAGAATAAAAATAAAATTGAAAAATATGAGATGTTCCATATATATAAATATTTAAAAGAGCAAAAGCAGGACATTTTGAATGAACAGATAACCTTTAGGAATGATGAAGTGATATTGACTGCTGCTGCTATCTACAGTAAATATGAGAAGGGATAAATTAAAATAAATTAATTTTAAATCAGTTTTATACAAGTGACTGAAGATGTATCATCTTCTGTAAATTTTAAATAAATGAAAAAAATTTTTAGTTTCAATTTTTCATTTACTCTGATGATGGTGGATCCACCGAAACACGTGTAAGTAGGAATAAAATAAAGGTGACGCAGTTTAAAAAGAAGGTTAGTGAAATTATTATATTAATTCATTATATGAAATAGAAATCAATAAGTAATTATATTTTTAATAATATAGACAAGGTAAAAATTAATTAAAATTTTTAACAGAATAATACTAATTAACCTATTATTTATTCCATATTAATAATTGTTTAGTGTTAATTTATTTATTTTTTAATATTGTTTGGAAATATTATACAGTCAAAGGATTTTCTACAATCATTTGTAAAATCATAAATAACCAAAAACCTGAACGTTAAATCCAAAATCCGTAACATAATAAACAGGAGAGTGTAAATCAAGCTTTGCTGAAAACATGAGAAACAAAAGTCAATGGATTAACTGATAATGTTGTAAAACAATAAATTGGGAACTAATAAACCGAACGGGGATGTTCCAGATACTTGTTTACTAAAAAGAGCAAAATAACAAAGTTTAGATCGGGTAATGCTCAACCACATGTGATTCAGGATTATTCATTGCAATTTATTATAATGTAATTTTCTACGTCAGGCTAGTTAGAACCTGATCAATTTAATAATTTTGTTTTAAAATACAGAATACTTTTTCTCTTCTGTTTTATCTGAAAAAGTGAGAAATTTAATTAAAATTATTTTTATTGTGTCTCATATTGTTTGGTACGTTTAAAAGGACATAAATATATTGGGTCGGGAGATAAAGAGAAAGTTTCTGAACCAATATCTTGTTTGGCAGTGTATGGATGGAATGACTCGGTTAAAGTCATTAACCTTATCAGAAGCAGCTGCCCCAGTCCTGGATTATCACTCTCCTGAGGTCCAACCCACTCTCTTACTCCTTTATCCTTCAATTTAATCCACTGCTTCATTCAACTACTCCATCCCCAATCTTGTTACCCTTGCTTTTCGATATACTGATATTTTCCCATACTTCATCCTTTGCTGCAAACTTTAATGAAAAATTACTAGTAGATAAATTAAAACAATACAAAAGGCAATTTCACAATTGCATTACAAATTTAAAACACAGACAAATAATGTAACATATTTTAAACATGTAAAAATATTACATACTACATCTCCATTCAGATTTTGTATATATTTTTTTAATTTACTTATAAAGGTCGCATCAACTGCTAATGGTTATTAGCGATCACCATAAGGATTATACAAATAACAATAATAATTTCATAAGTTAAAACATAAGAAAAATAAATTAGTAGCCCTGTCAGATTTTATCTTCGATAGCGACATAACGCAGAAATTTTAATACTTTTTCACAACCTTCCTTTAGACCCAATATTGTAGAGAAACCAATAAGAGAACAGGCGCTTTGAAGTTCTTGACATTCTGAAACAATAAGTGAAACTGTTGCTTTTACGTCATAGAAAGGGCACACTATTGGCGTAGATTTTGTATTTTGTTTTCCAGTATATTGACTTTTAATTAATTGATACTACATTGGAAGAAACCACTTTTATTCTACACCTTTTTTTCTTAACTCCTTTTCCATTGATGAGAAAACAGTCTCTGAATATGAGAATTATTTAACTTCCTCCAGCACCTTAACATTTAGTTCCTTACCTTGTCACATCTCTTTTGCAATGAGATTTTATTTTCTTCCTCACTAAATTTCACACCACTTTTAATTATTTCTTCGTTTCATGACTCCATTGACCTTTTCACTTCCCCCTTCTGTCTTTCACCGCAAAACTGAAGTGTGAGGAGTGAAGAAGTGTGTGCAGTTTCTTCCAAATGTGAGAAGCTTAATCTGCAGTCAGGAAGTTTCTATGGATTGTAATAAAAGTATATTATATAAAGAATACTTTGTGCCTATATTGACTTATAAAACAGAAACATAATGGAAGAAAAGCAGAAAGTAAAATGCTGGCAGCAGAAATGAAATTCAAGAGGACTACACTAAAAAAACAAGATGAGACAGATTGAGTAATGATGTAATTCGGGAACAATTCTTGGAGATGTCAGCCTGATAAAGAGGTTTGGACAGATATAACTATGATAGTTTGGTCATCCCAGTAGGATGGAGGAAGGTAAACTGCCTAAAAGGAGCTGTACTTGGAGATGGAGGGAAAGAGACCAAGTGTGTAACGTTTCGCTTCAACTCCAAAAATAATACTACACTTTTATTCTGACTATTTAAATATTTTTTTATAAATTCCTTGACTAAGATTCTTTGTAATTTATAGTATAATGGTGTGGTGGTGCCACCCTTCCTTCTTCCTGGAGTAGCCAATGTTGAATTTTAACAATGCATTCTTTCAGCTCTTAGGAGTTCAGGTATTTAGAGAATTAATGATGAGTAGTGTATAAGTGAGTGAGTGAGTCAGTCAGTCAGTGAGGAATTCATATTTGTACAAGTCTAAAGAGATTATATATACTCTATCAGATGACTGTATATTTGTTAATAATTAATGTAATAGGCTATGTATAATATTATACAATCCAAGTGTCATTGATTGTTATGAGGTAAATTTATGCTCAAACCAAATATTGACATTATGATAAATCAGATAGATTACAAGTGGTAAATAAATTTGCTTAATCACTATACATTTTGACTAACCCAGGTTATTCACTAAAATTATATATTATTTTCATATCAGTAACAATGTACGTATGCAATTCAAAAAAAGATTTTCAATTAAATTTTGTTCAATAGGTAATAGTTGAAAGAAGTTTTAAAATATGATTTCTTATTTTTTCCTTTTTTTGGTGTTTCATTTTTTTCAACTTTGTTGATAACTAAATTTTTTTCAATGAATGTTAATGAATGTAAAATTTTAACATGAATCATAATTGTACCATTATAAATGTAGGTAACATAAAATTAAAATTAAATTACAATTATTATTTTGTCCAAGGACGTGTGGTGTGGAACGGATATTGTGAGTGTGAAAATTTCCATCCGATGTAAAATAAAGGAAAATAACTGAAATAAGTTGCATTAATTTTGTAATAAAATACTTTAATGATATTAAATAATAATTAACAAATATTAAATGACAAAATTTAGATACATAAAAAAGATAAAAGAAGATCTAATTATATTTTATATAGTTTTATAAAAATATAAAAACCTATTTTACACATGTTGTTCCTCCATCCATATCTTACAATATATGTATAAAATTTTTGCAACTTTAGTAAACTTTTAAACAAAATAACTGCACAAATAATGAAATACTACAACAATGACCAATGTCATACTAAACTCTAAATTAAACTTGCCCTGTCTATAAAAACTCGGTACAATCCCCCCCCCCCTCCTATTTATGACGTCGGACCAATAAGAATCTTTCTTACAACTTTCAAAGGTCTCATTGTTCGTTAAAATTTCCAAAAGACACGTGTAAGCAATTACTACTTATAATACAAGTTATTCTTCAGTGTAATTATAGCTCGTTTACACCAACACATTAATTCTAAATTTAATGGGTTATTTATACATTTAATGAACTTTTCGTCCCATACAAACATTTACTAATATTTTGCCAACACAAACATACATAAAAATGTATCTATTATGTCGGGGTACCATTAATATATTATATTTATGAGCTAACGATTACACTAAATTGATTATTTTATTTTTAAATTACTGCCTACATCTTTTAATGAATAAACTATTTTCTTCGTTTCTTTTTAAAAAATACATTAATTTATAAGCTACATAATTAGGGTCTCTAATTTATGTGCAATACATAATTTAGGTAGTGAAGCAAATAACCTATACAAAATAACAAATTGCCAGTGAACACACACAAATACGAATGTTATTTGTACAACATACAACCATGCATAACACAGCGACCACACTGACAAATGAGTAGAGGTGGGTAGAGAGGATGAAAACAGCTTTGGTCTTGAAGCCCATGTTGATATGTATGTATAATAACAAAAGTTTGTACCATTATGGAAAAGATTATGTAAGTTAACTTAAAATACCACGTCACTTTATTTATTTAGTTTATTTTAAAACTCATCAATAGCTTGGTTATTAGTGACTAGAGTGGATTACAAAATGGTGGAATTAAACATGAAATAATATTCAGACCCTAGCCGGGAATCTAGCTCAGGATCTTCCACATTGTAGAGTAGCACACTACCCACATTGCTATGGAAGTCAATTATTTACTTTTATTTCAAAAGAAAATATAATATTATTTAATGAAAATGAAAGGTTTCAACTGCTGTAATAACCAACTATTATAACTATTGTTTGAAACAATTATAACTTTATTGTTAGTTTAATTTTTCATGAAGGATTAAATTATTTGTTACAACAAATTTCCTTTTGTTTCACTGAATTCAATTGATCTTATATTCTGTATTCAGAAAAACTTTAGTTATTTTATAACAGTTCAACAAACATGTCTATTGTTTATGAACATAAAATGTTTGAATTTGATAACAAACAGAATAAAAAATATTGTTTTATACTATACTTGTTCAAACAATATAGTACTATTACTGTTTCTCTTATTAGTGTGGTATTTAAACTATCTGTAATTTTCTTAAATTCCAGTATAAAAAAAACTAAATACATTTCTTTATTTTCTTAAAACAAACATAATTTAAATTATAATCTAAATTAGAACACAAAATTAGAAAATAACTTATTTTTAATCAGTATTTGAGTAGTAAAATCAATAATTTGTTTTCTGTTGGAACAAAATAATATTATTTCCATTTGTTTATGGGTTGTTGTATGCTTACCATCAGCAGTTATGTTTTTTCATTAAAAAGAACTTTCTTACAACTCTTCAGAGTTTGCAATATGTTTACAAAAAAATGACTTACTTCTTAAGTTATTGTTATTTAGTTCAAAAAGATACTTTTAAATTAAAAATATTTTTGTATTTAATTAATACATAAAATTAAATATTTAAAATATATTTTTATCGTAAAAGATTTTAATTTCAAAAATTTAAATACACACTGCATACTTGTGTTTTGTTTTTATTGACTTGTTAATATTTGTGAAAACTATTTCTCTCTGTGATATGAATGATAATATTAATATTAATTAAAACTAAATTTGTTTTATAAATTATTTTCAATTACAATCAGTTTTATTAAATTACCAATAACTAAAATAATAAAACATTCTCGAAATTTTATTACAATGAAAATAGTTTTAATTATTGTTTTTTATATGATCGGTATATTTAATTTTGTATTTTCTATAAAGAGTATAAATTACAATGAAAACTTTATTATTAATTTAACAAGTTTTAATGAAAATCCTCTCTCTGAAATAATTCCTAGTGAATCAAATGTATTTACAAATTTAATAAAAATATACTTTAATTATCATAATTGTTTTTCATTTGTCACTGAATTTGAAAATTACTATGTGATAGATTTTAATCATTTAAATAATGGAACAGTAGCATTTGTTCAGATGGAAAATGATGATGATGTAGATACAAAAATTCTTCTAGAAAATTTTGAAATTGGATGTGATTGGTAAGAAAATTCATTTTAAATTTTAATTGTATATTTTTTATTTATATCTTAATAATTTATAAAATTCTTTTGCTCATGTAATAAATAATAGCAGTATGCAGGTTATCATTGAAAAATTGCATAGGGGGTAGAAAGGGTGATAATTTTAGAGTAATAAATGTGACATCTATAATTTTCTAAAAAACTACATTTCTAGAAATCAGCATGTGTATTCTTTATAATCGCTAGGATCTCTTGGGGAGTACACGTGTCCATTTTTTCAAAATGTAGCTCTCCAGGTCGTAGAAATATTTTCCATTGCTTTAGGGTTGTCACCTCCTTCCTATCAGCTAAGGGCACATGATTGTAATACAATGGTACAACTATAATGAATTTCAGGTATCTAGTAATCTGAAAGTTAGAAAATTTTAGTGATGAGACATTCAGTCAGTCAGTGAGGACATCTTTTAATCTAACGTTTTATAATATACACTTAACATTTTTGATTACCACAATACAATACACTACTTAATGAATAATCATTAATTAACATTTATTTTATCAGAGGAGGTACAAGAACTCTAAAGAAATAATAATTAAAAGTGTAATTTTTTGATATTGCACCGGGATGACAATATTGTGAACACCACGAAAGCACTCCCTGTTTTTGGTAAGTGTTCTTATTAATTCTCTGATCATTCTGGTGGTGTTTTATATTTTTTATTTACAAAAAATAAAATTAATAGATAGGCAAAAAAAACAGTGTTTTATGGGTTTTTTTTATAAATGGTTTTAGTTGTTCCTTTCAACTTTCTTCATAATTTAAAATGTACTCAGTAGTTCAAAAGAAAAGTCTTGAAACACAAAAACTTCTACTTTCATTTTATCAATGTAACTTTTTTATCTCAAGAAAACTTTTCAACCTAATAGATAAATAGACAGATAAATAGTAACTGGAGCAGAAACTTATTTTCAGAAGAAATACTAAAAATTATTTAAAAGTTATAAAATTCTTTCTCAAATAGTTCTGATTGTTTTAATAAATTACAAGAATAAACAGACAAATTATTTTATAAATTTCTTAAAAAGTTAAAAATTAAATTTCTTATAAATGAAATTGTAAATATGAATTTTTTTACTCATTAAATTAATTAATTAAATTATTATTCATGTATCAATTTTATCATTATTTAATCATTTTGGTTTAAAATGACAAATGAAAATAGTTAAAATTACATCTTAATATTATTCATTATGTAGGAAGATTTTTTTCTACAATAACCAATAATTATGATCTTCATTTCTAGATAATGATTTTGATAAAGTTAATGAATAATTAATGAAAAGCTTACAAATTTCATTTAACCCTTTTGTGGTCACAAGCCTCATCTTCTCTGAGAGTAATGAATTTCATTATGCAGTTAGACCCTGTGTTGAATGAAGTGAAGGTATCATTTGCAGGGTGGAAAGTAGATGCTTTTCAGAGGGCCTAATGCTGATAAGCATACTTTTCCACTCAGTAAAGAAGGCAATGGTAAACCACTTCACTTCTCGTTTTACTTAGTAAAGCCTTTAGAGGTTCAAACCAGCCTTTGAGCTGATGATCTAAACAACAACAATGTACACAGCAGTTTTTCTACTTCAATTGTATAAATACACAGTAACTATTTCATAACCACTGTACTACCATTCTTTTAATTGCAGACATTTCTTAAAAATTAGTTGCTGAGGATACACATAATAGGTAATCAATTATAATACTACATAGGTAATCATTCATAAAATAACCTCCCACCCCCACCATAACAAAAAGCCTCTAGCTATTGTCTTTCTTTTTCCCTTAGTGTCCATATTCTTACATGCCAAACATAACACTTTACTAAGTGTTTTCTAAGATTTAATTCCATCTTACTATATAATAAATTTTTCTTTCTATTAAATGCTCTGTTTGCCATTCCTATTCAGAATTCTTATTTCAGTTTCACTTCTGCAACCCTCAGTCACTACGTGCCCCAAGTACATGTATTACAGTACTTTAATGTTCAATTTTTCCTTTCTTGTCTTCTCCTTATCGTGCCCTCTCCGACCAGAAGTTGGCAATCAATAGCTATTCAAACTTTGGACACTGCTCTGAACAGATCCGCTGAGGTACAGCAATAAAAATAGAACTGAAAATATAAATAGAATAAAAATAGAAATACATTTTAATAGAGCCAGTCACGAAGATTCTTTAACCAAAAAATTTTCACATCTCTCTTCCTTTGAATCTTACCTTGTATTATTATCCCTTTGCCCTCGAATGGCCAGCAGTGCTGGCCACAGCTGTTACTGAGTCAGCTCATCATTGTTTTCACAGCGCCGTGCCTCTGAGGTCGTACGGCCAGCACTGATGGCCATGGCGGTTTCTCTGTTAGGTTGGCCACCATTCTGCCATCCCTACTACACCAGCTTGTATCAAGTTTTTTGTTTCAATCTGTAAATGTGATAAGGCCTAAGGTTTTACACATTAAAAATCCAAAATGAATTCCAAGTCTAATATTGTTATGTTTTATTGAAAGTTAATGAAATGGCAAATACAATAACATTTAAAGTTTGCTAAGTACTGTAAAACATAATAAAATATTAAATGTTAAAATGGACAAAAAAAATAATTACTGTTACTTTAGATACTATTTTACAATTCCCTATGAGTGGTGCAATCTGCCGGAAAAATACTAAACAATTTTAAATAAATTGCTTAGAATGGCCACCTATGCTGGCCGGACGAGCTGAAGAAGAAATCAGTAGTGGCCAGCTGTGCTGGCCGTACAACCTGAAAGGATTATACTAATAAAAATGACAAACAGCTGATATAGAACGTGGCCGTGTCCAGCAGGGCTGGCCATTCGAGTTGAGAGTAACTTTCCTAAAATAGCTTAGAGACCACAAAGGGTTAAGCAAAGTATTTCACACGTTGATCCATGCATTATGGGACCCAGATATTCCATTTTCCTTTTTTTGGATGGTGCAAACAAGTTCTTTTTCTGTTTTAATTTTCCGCAAGACTGTCTTATTGGTTACTTAACCCATTCAGGGTATCTTTAGCATGCGCCTGTACATCCAAAGCTCAAACGCATCTATTCTCCTGATATTCGTTTTATTCAGTGTCCAAGCATCTGTGCCATAATTATAGCAGTGTCAAGAAGATGTAACATTGAACCATTCTCAATCTCAGGCCAAGGCTTAAGGATTTATCAATTAAAAGGCTTTTAATTTTAACAAATGCAGATCAAACTATCTCTACTCTTCTGTTTATTTCCTACCTCCTATTTATTTATCTCCTGTGTATTTCCGATTAGCTATCTCTATTCTTTTTCCTGTGTACAATTCTTTTTTCTTTTTCTTTTTTGTTTTATGTGTGACTGTTTTGCAATTGCTGCTAATGCAGATGGTGAGAAAGACATGAAGATGCGTGATGAAAAAATGCCAGACCTGACTGGGAATGGAACCCGGGAACCCAGTGAAGAAGCCAGTTGCACTAACCACTCTGTCAACAGGCCGGCCCTGTATATATTCATTACTTTTATTGTTTCATAGTCCCATTAGTTTGGTTTTTTAACGTTAATTTTCATACCATATTTGGTCATCATGTTTATTTTCTAATTTCGATCACATACATTTTAATTTAGTGACAAAAGAAGGAACACAAAAGTAACCCAATTTACTGTTTTATAACGACTCAACCAAGCTTAGTGTTACAATATATCATTGCAGTAATATAACTGAAACTTTGACTTAAGTCATATGACTTAGACCTTTAGTTTGCAGCAATAAACACTCTGCATGTTGAAGAATAGAGAAGTTAAAGTTTTTGCTAAATTTGTAATGTAATTACAGTAGTTGTATTTTTCTTTATAAGTACAATAAGTATATAGGTACCTAAATAAATAATAACTATAAGTAAAATTATTTTTCTTTTCAGGTTTGTAGTTCATTCAAGTGATTCTGTAAGATTTATTAATTTAATCATGAGAGTAATTGAAGCTGCAGCACACAGACAAAATCCTAGAATGTTATTTCTACCAGTTCCAGATGATAATGAAGATAATGAAATGGCGCAAACTATATTTAATGAGACAACTAATTATTTTCCAGATGTTTTAGTTGTAGATATGGAATACAATAATTCAGGTAAGAAAATTTATTAATTTCTTATGGAATAAAATTTAAACTAATAAAATGGAATATTTTATTGATTTTGATAAAATGAAGTAGTATTGATTTAAAAGTTTTAAAATTTTTGATTGTTGTAAGACACTCCATTTAAAAATTTTAGAATTTTAAAGATCTTTAAAACGTTATAGCAGTCGATGTTAAAAAATATTTTCATTGTTTAATGATTCCATATAGAGATAATTAAAAGCACTAAATGAAGACTGTTTGTTTTACATACCAAGACTCATCTTTTTATACAATTAATTTACCCCACTTTTCAAGATTTCACCATATCATATAACAATCAGAGGCTTAAAAATTTAGAACCGATAGAAATGCTATGAATATTTATAAAATATGTTGGTTGCAAGTGTTGTTTCCCAGTGATCCTTCATGAAGACAATATTTTCCACTGACCTGTTATAACTGCTATATCACTAAATTTTTAGCTTTTTATACATAACCCTACTTCTTACTGACATGTTTAGGTGGATCCACCACATCATCAGAGTATGTAAATTTAAAAATTAAAACACTAAACTTATTAAAATCTTTAGAAGATGTTGTCTCATCAGTCATTTGTTGTTGTTGTTTAGGTCATCAGCCAAAAGGCTCGTTTGAACCTGTAGAGGTTTTACTAAGTAAAACGAGAAGTGAGGTGGTTTACCAGTGCCTTCCTCCCTGAGTGGAAAAGTATGCTTATCAGCATGCCGGGCCCTCTGAAAAGCACATATTTTCCACTCTGCAAATGACACCTTCACATTATTCACCACAGGGTCTGGCTGTATAATGAAATTCATTACTTTCAGAGGAGATAACTCTGATTAGTGTCTTTTACACCTCTACCTCTTCTGTTCTTAAATGATTCAGTCATTTAATTGGCTGACCATGTGATAAGAAACAGAACTATTTATTTTAGCCCTGCAACGAACAGAGTGAGTGTAAATAATTTGACACTCCACCTGTCCGTTATGGGCAGCAGTCATTTGTATAAAATTTTATACGAATTGAATAATAAAAAATATATAGAAAACAAAAAAATACATAAACTCTTAATCAAACATGTATATAGTTTTAAACAAATGACGATGATACAACATCTTTTGAAGATTTTGTTAAGTTTATTTTCATTTTTAAGTTTATGCACTCTGATAATGGTGGATCTACCAAACCATGTCAGTAAGAAGTAGGATAACGTAATAGAAAGGTAAAAAACGAGTGATATAGCAGCTGTAACAGGTCAGTGGAAAAATTAAATACTGTAAAAATATTTCTATGTTTTTCTGACCAGTTACAGCTGCTATACAAATACAAATACTCTATTAGTCTTTCAGCTTGTTACAGAAAAGCAATGAACTTCATCCAAAAATACAATTTTATTAAAACATTACAAAATTTCATTATCGCAAATTCATTATAAAGTCAGCATGTTACAATTGAGAATTCACTGTATAAAAAATTAGTTAAAACTACATTAAAAATATTAAAATTATTATAAATTATACTATACCACTTGTTTTTACCTTTTCATAATATTATAATAATGTATTTTTATTAGTAATTATTTTTTATAAGCCAAGGCTTATCATAGCAATTGTTCCTTTTCCTACAATTTTCAATTAGACATTTGTCGAGCGACTAATGATGCAATATATTGAAAATTATTAGTTATGTAAACAAACTGTTTCAGACAACAAAATCAATAAACTAGCAATGTCAACTGTAAGTATTTCTGTTGTCATTTGTGTTCAAAATTCCACCATTATTTTATGATGATCCTGTATATGACCAAACACAAAAAGAATCTAGAGAATTCAAGAAATAAATAAAAGAAGAACCTAGTAGAACCTAAAAGAATTCAATATCACTTTCTATCCTACACTAGAAAATCCAAACAATGAAAGAACATAATATATTTATCATGGACTTTTCTTGAATACAAATATAATACAACTTTCAAACAAAACTGACAGAGCTAGACAGTAGTTAATAAACCTCACCTGTTAAAACTTCATACAATAACTGTTTTTATTGTTCTACCCATCGTCCATTTTGCCACATTAATTCACACATAAATATACAAACTCATTATATGATTTTTAAAAACTCATCTGCTCCTCATGAACAACACAGGATATAGATATATGCAGTATTTTGGTGTGTTCTTACTACTTTTAATTATAATCTGGTGTTTACAATTTTATGTCTGGTGTATATATGTAGATATATATGTTCAACTATTATTTTCGCGTCCGTACATTAACATTTTCATACCAATCTGGAGTCCAAGTGTAATTAGGCATCCATATACGAACGCCAAATTACAATCTTTAATAAAAATTTATTGTGACATGGTTCTGGACGTAATTTTTTTTAAACTAAAGTACATTGGATACAGGCAACTATTATTATTATTTGAGAATTTTCAGAATTCTTTCTTTTTCACCATGGTTTATTTGTCTTCCTCCTTCTCTTTCTGTCTTCCACCATCACCACAGTTTATTTGTCTCCTCCTTCTCCTTTCTGTCTTTCTCCTTCACCGCGGTTTATTAGTCTTCCTCCCTCTCCTTTCTGTCTTCCTCCTTCACCACGGTTTATTTGTCTTTCCCTTCTCTGCTCTGTCTTCCTCCTTCACCACAACAGAAGCATGCTTCCGCTATCTATTGGAATTCATTTGAACTAACTTTACAATAAATTTGGAAGCTCACTCTATCTATCGGATTTTATTGGAACTAGCTTATTGTATACTGTGCTATACCTATCGGATTTATTTGTAACTATCATAACAGTAGGTGTGGAAGCTCATTCTATCTATCGGATTTCATTGGAACTAACTTTTAAGTAGGTGTGGACGCTTACGCAATCTATCGGATTTCATTGGAACTAACTTTTTTTATAGGTGTGGAAGCTCTCGCTATCTACCGGAATTAATCGGAACTAGCTTAGTGTATGCTACGCTTCCACACCTTATGTAAGGTTAGTTCCAATGAAATCCGACACACCTACACCTACGCTTCACCGCAGTTTATTTGTCTTTCTCCTATTTTTTCTTCCTCCTTCACCACGGTTTATTCGTCTTCCTCCCTCTCCTTTCTGTCTTCTTTTTTTAATGGGGTTTAAGAAGGAGGAAGACAGATAGGAGAAGGAGGAAGACAAATGAACCGCAGTAAAGAAAGAAGAAGGACAAATAAATCATGGTGAAGGAGGAAGAAAGAACGGAGAAGGAGGATGACAAATAAACCGCAGTGAAGGAGGAAGACAAATAAACTGCAGTGAGGAGGAAGCCAAATAATCCACGGTGAAAGAGGAAGAGAGAAAGGAGAGGGAGGAAGGCAAATAAACCCCATTAAAAAAAGAAGACAGAAAGGAGAGGGAGGAAGACAAATAAACCGTGGTGAAGGAGGAAGAAAAAATAGGAGAAAGACAAATAAACTGCGGTGAAGGAGGAAGACGAATAAACTGCCGTGAAGGAGAAAGACAGAAAGAAGAAGGAGGAAGACAAAAAACCGCAGTGAAGGAGATAAACAGTAAGGAGAGGGAGAAAGATAAATAAACCGCAGTGAAGAAAGAAGACAGAAAGGAGAGGGAAAAAGACAAATAAACCGCGGTGAAGAAGGAAGACAGAAATGAGAGGGAGAAAAACAAATAAACCACGGTGAAGGAGGAAGAAATCGAGGTACTTTTCATCCGTATACAGACGCCAATATATATATATATATATATATATATATATACATATTTATGCGAGGGTTCACTGCCCCCAGCTGTATCTATCTTCCTAAGCACCACCTCTCTCTGTCTCGCCAGTTTCCATCAGAGAGCCGCTGCAAAGACATTGCTTCCTCCACCCCATCCAACCATATCACTTCCGGCTTACCCCTCCTTCTTCTACCCGCTTGCATCCATTCGCATACCCTCTTTGGCCACCATTCTCTATCCTCAGCAAATGGCCAAACAATGTTAACTGCTTCCAGGATATGGTATCCATGATGTTTCCTTGAATGCCGACTCTTCTCCTGATTTCAGAATTCAGAATTTGATCGATCCGCAACACACCACAGCTTCGCCTCCAGAAATCCATCTCCACCGCTTTTAGGCAATCCTTCTATCTCTTTATTTTATATGTAATTAATAGATTTAAAATACTACTTTATTTTATCAAACATCATAATTAGGTATTATAAACAGCCATATTTTATTTATAATTGAAACATATGTTTCCGAACCACCAATAATACAGTAAGGATTCGGGCTAAACACTTACCAGTGTTTTTAGCCCTTTCGTGTACTTCATACACATCTGCAGTAATTCATTATCAAATTATTTATAGTTAAAATTTAAAACTACCAATTACCATGGCAGGAGTAGGAAGTTTCAAATTTTAACTATTAATTTGAAAATAAATTACTGAACATGTGTATGAAGTAGGCCTACACAAAAGTGCTATAAATATTGGTAATTTAAGCATTTAGGTCTGCTCTACCACCATATTATTGATGGTTTGGAAGTATATATTTGAATTAAAAATAAAATATAAATTTTGTTTTCAGGCAGCCACTTAGAGTTTAAAACAGGAGATTGGTTGACTGGTCAAAGCATTACACTATATTCTTGTTCTATTGAAGAATGTAACATAACTGAAAAAGAACTGTTTCCTGACAAACTATATCAACTTCAAGGAAAAAGTATGTATTATTTTAGAATTTAGTCTTATTAAACGCCTCCTACGTAGGCATACTACAGTTTATTTTGTTTTATCTGCTGTAATTTATTCACTTGTGTAAATAAATTATTGAAATTTGTATTACTATACTAAAATATTTAAGAAGAGAACTTGGTATGGTGATTTTTTTTGTAAATTCATGAGCTTCAGCAAGATTTCACTTATTTTACAAGCTGCTAAAGGTTTTGCAACATAGTATCAAAATAGGACCTGATGGTATAACAGTTTTTAATATTTTTTATCCACACACACCTCATCGAGTCTTGATCTAACTCAATAAAATTATTATTTTGGAGAAAATTTGAAGTCAGATCCTAAACGTTACGTTCGTCATATATTGCATTGTTATTGTAATAATTTTTAACATTACTCCATGAATTCCTTTACGAGCATATACAAAAATTAATCTTCCAAAGAAGAACCACTGATTGCAAACAAAAATCCTTCCACTCCAACTTGCTTAATTAATGCTTACATTCATTCTTCTCGGAAATTTGTAGTTAAACTTTGTCATTTTTTTTGTGTTCCTTTCAGAATTACGTTATGCAACATTTCATTATCCACCTTATACATTTTTGGAACCAAAACCAGATGGTACAGAATACAGGATATTTGAAGAATTTGCACGTCAATATAATTGTACTCTTACATTATACACTGATGATTTTATGTGGGGAGAAATATTTGAAAATAACACCGGAAATGGTATTATAAACTAATGTAATTAATCAACAATATAGGCCTAATTTAAGCCTTCATCTTTGCCTATTTCTTTTATATATATTTTTAATGTACAATATTATAGAGTACTGAGTCAGAGGCTGTTTATGTGTTTGTCAGTAAGTTAATAAACTTTACTGTTTGCAGATGATTTGTGAATTCTGCAAGAGAGTGAGGATGTGTTTCAGAGATTGGTATATATTTAAAATGAATTGTGCAAAAAATATAATTTCAATGTTTCCATAAAAAAGTCAAAGGTAATGGCATTTACTGGTAAATATCCTACCAGGTCTAAAATTGTGGTAAATGATTTAGTGCTCGAGCTAGTATCACAATCCAATTATAATGAATTAATATAATAATTTCACTAACCTTCTTTTTAAACTGCGTCACCTTTATTTTATTCCTACTTACACGTGTTTCGGTGGATCCACCATCATCAGAGTAAATAAAAAATTGAAACTAAAAATTTTTTTCATTTATTTAAAATTTACAGAAGATGATACATCTTCAGTCACTTGTATAAAACTGATTTAAAATTAATTTATTTTAATTTATCCCTTCTCATATTTACTGTAGATAGCAGCAGCAGTCAATATCACTTCATCATTCCTAAATTCTATCTGTTCATTCAAAATGTCCTGCTTTTGCTCTTTTAAATATTTAAATATGGAATATCTCATATTTTTCAATTTTATTTTTATTCTCTATATTACATTGTTCTATTATATTGAAATGTTCATCTATTTTACCAAATTTATGTTTTTCTTCTTTTATATGATTGGTATAGTTAGATATAATGTAGTCACATTTCAGTGCTTTTTTATGTTCATTATAACTCACTTGAAAATTACGACTAGTCATACCAATGTAAAATTTTTTACAATCCTCATTACCACAATCTATTTTATACACACCCTTTTTATTGCTTAGTGTTTCATTTATATTATTTTTAATTATATTTGTGGACAGTAGTTTTTTATTATTACATGTGTATGCGATTTTATAAAATTTATTTAATGTTCTGTATAATTTATTGTTAATAGTTTTATTGTATTTTAATGCAATAAATGGTTTATGTTTTATTTTATTATCTAATATAAGGGTGGTTCTCAAGTTATTTTTAAATTGTAGTTTGTTTTTAATTTTATTTATTACTTTATTTATTTCTTTTTCATGATACCCATTCTTTTGTGCTATGAATTTTATTGTTCGTAATTCATTTTCTAGTAGTTTTTTATCTTTTATATAATTATATGCTCTGTGAATCATACTATGGTAAGCTGCCATTTTATGTGAGTGTGGGTGGTTAGATGACTTATTTATATTTGTTACTGGTAATATACTTTTACAGTTGTACGCAGTTTAAAAAGAAGGTTAGTGAAATTATTATATTAATTCATTATATGAAATAGAAATATTTCAAACTGCAGGATGCATTATAAAGATTTATTTTTGAACAATCCAATTATTTAGTTGGTGACATCGGTTCTGATCAAGATTTGAACATAGAGAAGAAAGTTGGCAAATTCCAAGCAGTGTACGGTAATATTAACAGAACCCTAGGCAGGAAAACAAGAAAAGAAACCCAGATTAAGTTTTACAAGGTGATGACTGCCCCAGTCCTACTCTATGGAAGTGAGTAGTGGATTAGTACCACACCAAAGGAGAGTAGAGTACAGACAGCAGAGATGCGATTCCTAAGAAGAACAAAGGGTTGTAGTTGTAGGGACCAACTGAGAAATGAGGACATAAGAACGAAGCTGGATGTTTAAAATCTGAATGGGAAGATTGCATAATATCATAATCGACTGAGGGAGCAAGTAGAGAGAATGCCTGGGGGAAGGATTCCTCTGTTTTGCATTAATGACTGGTGGGAAGGAGAGATGTTGGGAGGCCATGCAAAATATGGCAATAATTCATTAGCTTGCCGTCAGTCGGAACAGGTAGAAGCCTAATACATGATTGTGAGAAGAAGAAGAAGAAGAAGATGAAGATATATAATATTGTATTGTATTGTTGGGTAAAAGAACAAAACACCTACTCTAGTTCATGACATTCAGCCATCGTTCTATTTTGTTCCTCCACCTTGTTCACTGCCAAATATTATAAATGTATACTTACCATTTTTAGAAAAGATGTGCATTGATTCCATATTGTAAAACTGTAACGAAATAAATTCTATTTCATAAAATAATATAAAGTTCACTTACCTTTACAGCTACCTTGATCCTTATTATCTATTTACACATGTTTTGGTGGCTCCACCATCATTAGAGTATATAAAATATCATAATTACAACTTTAAAATATTTTTTAAAAGTACAGAAGATACTTTTTTGTTGGTGAGAGATTAACTTTAATTTATAGATTTCGTTTTATATATTATCTTTTTTTCTGATATTTTTTTTGCATATTCAGGCATCTATATAAAAGTTTTATATAAAACTGTTTTATATAAAACTGTTTTATATAGATGAATGTAAGTAGGATACTAACAACCAAGGCAGCTGAAAAAATTAGTGAAATTTATAGAATAAAATTGATTTCAAGCTACAGAATGTAGGCTATTATAACAGCTTATTTTTGAACAAGGACATAATAATAATAAATAAATTAGTACTGTTGCAAAGATATTATCATAGTAATCTCTACAACAGACACAAATCAGTATACTAAAAACAAAAATTACCTACATGAAAATAGAAAATTGACATGAATTGACAGTTTTGTCTATAAAAGAAACTATTGCTAGTGAGGAGCAAATCTATGAAATGGGAATTGGAGCTTGCTAGTAATTTGTAAAATAAAATTTATTTACTACGGAAATATTTACCTGTATATATTCAAAGTATTTTCTTCTGTTTTTAGGAATTCTTGGAAACGTTTATGAAGGAAAGGCTGACATTGGTTTTGGAGCACTTTATTTGTGGTACCATGAATACTTTTATCTAGACTACAGTGCAGTTTACATTCGAACTGGTGTGACATGTCTCGTACCAAGAGTTCAGCAAGTGTCTCCATGGCTGTTACCTTTACTACCTTTTGATAAAACACTTTGGGGTCTTGTCTTATTGACACTTTCCATTGGAACAATTACTTTATATTATGTAGCAAAAGTAGCTAATCAGTTCTCCAGTAAGTCAAATTATTTAAAAATGATGTTTAAACAATTATACCCCAATGAATTAAAGACTGCAGATGGGATCTAGCCAATAACAGCCAAGGTTGGGTGTGAGGCTGCCTCATCACTGTCACACTCGGTTCCACCCAATTCCAGCTGACTTTTTGTTAGGCTGTCATCCACAGCGTGACCACAACGTGACTACGCAGGATACGATTAACGAAAGTCAATTGGCTCTGTGCTGTGATCTAGGTCACTATGCTCTGCCTTTATCTGCAGTCTTTAGTTCGTTAAGGTATAGGTATTACTTTATGATTCTTATGACTTCAAGCAATGAATTTTAAATATTGTTAAAATTTAGACTTATCAGTTTATCTTCACAAGTCCTAAACTACCTTTTAGAGTCTCCAGGATGCAGTCAAAAAAAAATTTACAATATGTGCTTCCTGTGACTTGATATTGGTGAGGAAAACGTAGTAATTAGTTTTTTACATACCTGTGTTTATAATACACAATTAATCTTTTTAACAAGTGTTTTGATTTGAGTTTCAAACACATCAGTCCTTTCATCTAATCTTGCAAGATTAGATGAAAGGGCATGACACTGCTTCGAAGCATGTACCTCAAAAAAACTATGGAAAAGGGAAGTAAGTGATTTACTATTTAATTAAAATAAATTTAAACTAACAAAATCTCATAACTAGGTTTTACAGTATTTTATGTGACACATTATTATGTGCAGATGTATTAGTTCTGAAAACCAATGAATTACATATAGATGGGAGCTCACTTGATTCCTAGCGTAAGGAATTCGGGTGGAGGAGGATTGTTTGTACGATTCCCCTCCTCCTATAACCTAGTAGTAGTAATAATACCATTAGTATGCGCTTTTCTAAAAATGTTAGTCACAAACCATTTCGAATAACTACTGTAGTACCAGGCCACCTTGCACTTCATCCCACACTAGCAAACAAGTCAACTCCCAACTATATCATTTATGCATGGTTAAATTTTGTTTCATTCCTAATTGTAATTTGTTCAATTCAGAACAATAAGCAACTCCATGACCCAGTGAGATGAGGATGATGTGTATGACTTAAAAATGAGGTTTAGTTTTGTACAGACCCAGGCTGACCATTCTTGAGAGAGTAGGGCCTATGGTTAATTAATTGAACCCCAAACATCAAAGTATACTGTTAATCACTGTCTAATATTCAAATCCATATAAAAGTTGCTATTTTTAGTAGGATTTGAACCAAGAACCTTTGTTTCCAAAAATTACCTGTTTAACAGCTGACTCAAGGCGACGACTTTACATCTTTTAGACCAACCCAGTGAGTATTGGTCAAATTTAAACATCTATTCTTCCATTTAGACATTTGTTGCTTAACTTACTGCTCTTTTCCAAAGTTTGGCAGCATCTACACATATTTTTTCTACTCTGGGTGATGTATCTCTGTTCATAGTCCAGTGAAGCGATAAACAGATAGACTGTGATGGATCTAGCCAGTAATTTTAGACAAAGGAAACCTTCCATTCTTCAGCCTTATTATTGTTTTTGCTTCAGATTTTATTTATAAACAGTTCTTTTCAATACCTTCTTTGATTTTGATTTTTAAGCAGTATTCTTCAATTTCCATTTTCTTAATAATATTTTTAATAATAATTCTTTGTTTTTACTCCTGTAGACAAAATGTTCAATACCATCTACTTCATTTCTGATTTTTTTAATAGTATGTTTTAATACCAATTTTTTTTGTTTTTTTTTAACAATATCTTTTAATTCTCATTATGGCCATACTACCAATTAGGACAAGGACTGTCATTACAAGATTAAAAGAAATGTATAATTATGAACTTTTGTAACAAAGTATTAAAAGAAAAATCAGAATTGTTACATCCAGGTATACAAATTTAATAACAAAAGTATACAGAATATTAGAATGACATCATTCACAGAAACAGATATATTTACAGTACAGGCACTCAAAGATAAATACGTAGCATTTTGTTTGTACTGACAGTTCCTCCCACCAGTCCAAAGTACATCTTAGCACTTCCCCAATAATTTACCCTCCCCTTCACATAAATTCACAATTTAATTTAGCTTAATTTATACTGTTTGACAGCATGCTGAACTTAAAACCATTAAATCAAATACTTTGAATATTTTCAGGTAATTGGAGACTGCGATTTCGAACAATGGCTGACAGTATTATAAGAGTTATTGGTTTATTGGTCCTTCAAGTCCCTTCTGCAAAGGGAATTTTACCGCCACCTTTGCCATTGCGGTACATAATAACATTCATGGAGCTTATGTTTTTACTCATCGCTACAAGTTATCACAGTGGCCTTGCATCTAATCTAACAGTACACAAGTAAGAAAACAACTCTCTTGCCATGATATAAAGAATAACTTTGGTTTCACATTTTATTTTTTATATATATTTATATTAAACGTATTTTGCAGCCGTAACAGCCATTTTCCACGTCGGTTCCTCCAAACTGTCTTATTGTGCCTCATCAGGTCCTCCATCCCTCTGACTCACATCGCCTTTTTATCTCCCTACTCCATACTCTTCGAGGTCATCCTCGATGTCTTCGATTTGAGCGCTGCCACTCCCTAACTCTCCTCAGTAACCTCTCCTTCACCATATGCCGCATATGACCACACCACAATAACTCTCTCACCAATACCCAGGCTGTCATTGGAATCCCAATTCCTACCAACTCTCTAATAGTCTGATTTCTCACTTAATCCAATAAGGTAAGCATACTACATTTTATTTTTTTAT
Source organism: Catonia carolina (assembly GCA_035578175.1). Taxonomy (NCBI): domain Eukaryota; kingdom Metazoa; phylum Arthropoda; class Insecta; order Hemiptera; family Achilidae; genus Catonia; species Catonia carolina. The sequence continues at coordinate 21,279,092 of JAQMRL010000013.1, forward strand.
TTTTAAAATATATAATAAAAAACCACCAAATACACAATAGATGTATCTCACCAGATTAAAAGAGTGAATAGGTCATTTCGAATATCATGGATCCATCTTTAGATGTAGTACAAAAACATCAATGCATTGACACTTTCATCAGTTTGTCATGGCAATACCAAAAATTATATTGTATTATATTTATAATTTTTGATATTGTCAAGGCAAACTGACAAAAGGGGGTATGCATTGATGTATTTAGATTGTAACTGAAGATGAATACATTATATCCGAAAAGGCTTACTTACTTTCTTAATCAGGTGAAGACCATCTGATATGTATTTGGTGCTGTTTTATATTATATAATTCCAAACAATACTCAAGAAAATGTTAAAAAACAATTGAAAATATATTACAATTTTCAGATATGGGAAACCAATTGAAACTGTTCAAGATTTAGTAGACAGTAAATTACCTTGGGGAGCTATGCATGATGCATGGATATTTTCGATTCGCCTCACTCAAGAACGAAATACAAAAACGCTTTTGGAAAGGTTTCAAGCAAAAAGTTTCAATTACCTTAAAAGTCGAGGTAAAAGTCGTACATTTGCTTTCAGTGTTGAGCGGTTGCAAGGTGGTAAGTTAACAATGCAATAGTATTTATAAAATTTTGTAAAAATATATTGGCTTGCAGTACACTCCTGAATATGCATCACTAACAATTTGTTAAGGAATTTTAATTTATTTAAAAAATATAAACAAAAAAAAAATGAAAGAGTATATTATGATATAACAATATTGATATAACAATAATATAATAAGAAGGAAATTTACTTTGAGTTAAATTCTTCAATATCCATTATCAATTGTTTATAAAATGAGCCCTTTGATCTGAAATTGTAAAAACTACTTTTTAAAACAGTGGGGTGGAGGCTCTAGTAGTTTTAGGTACCGATTATGCGTAATCACAAAATATAATATTTTATTCTCAAAAAAACATCATAATTTTTAATTATCAGGACAATCATGTATATATGCACTTATTTTTATCAAATTCATGAGCCTCTTTCTATATTTGAAGTATAACATAATTCTGGATAATGTTAGATCAGTTTTAGTTCCAGAATTTAAAAGAGATCTTGTAGACAATTTACAGACAAACAGCAAAATGCTAAAAACATTTCAGAATCTGATACAGGTTAAATAGTTTTTTCAATTTTTTTTTTTGTGTACCACTGTTTCTTCGTAAACAATTCGAAAAGGTAAAAGATACTAAACAAACTACCCACTCATTTAAAATAATGCTCAATAAACGTGCGCGTAAAGTGTTGCGCTCTACAGGATTTTGTCTGAACTACTTTCCTGCTACAAATGAATAGCTAAATGCAGTACAATATACTTACTTTTCATCGAATACGCGTTCACTTTAATTTTAAGATATTTATCATAAAATACTTCAAAGTATTTTAACAGTTAAGTCCCGTACATTTTAATTCAATAGCGGGGTGTAATAATTAATTTTTAATTTTTGAATGTAGCTTTATTCTAAAATAGAAATGTTACAAGAAAATTTATGGTTTTTTTTGTTTAACGTCCCACTGTTCTGCAATTACTGCTAATGCGGTGAAGGATGGAAATGATTTTTTGTAACGTATGAAAATATGCCGTGCTTGAATGGGATTCGAACCCAAGACTGCATGATGAGAGGCGAGCACGTTAGCAACTACGCCAATGCGGCCAGCAGAAAATTTATTAATTAATTATTAATTTATTAAATTAAATTATTTATTTATTTATTTATTTATTAAATTAATAATTAATTTATTAAATTTATTATTAATTTAAAATTTAAGCATACTTTATGGTTGGAAATAATTACTTAAATTTACAACATAGCTGTGAATTTATGAATAAAGAAGTTTTATTAGAGTGTATTGAAATTAAATCTATACAACTACAGCAGGTTGACAAAGTGAATATAACCAATTCATAGTAATTTTTATCATCATAAAGAATGCCCATAACAGGCAGGTGGAGTGTTAATTATTTCCACTCAATCTGCTAGTTCCAGGACTGCAAAAAAAAGTTGCATTTTTTATCACATAGACAGTCAAATTATATGACTGTATTTAAGAACAAAAGAGGTAGAGGTCTAAAAGACACTAGCCAGAGTTATCTCCTCTGAGAGTAATGAATTTCATTATACAGCCAGACCCTGAGGTGGATGAAGTGATAGTGTCATTTGTAGAGTGGAAAGTAGATGCTTTTAGAAGGGCTTGGCATACTGATATGCATACTTTTACAGTCAGTGAGAAAGGCATTAGTAAACCACCTCATTTCTTGTTTTACTTACCTGAACAACACAAAGATAATTAATGTTAGGTACTTTATTAAATCCTAAATAACATGTGTCGTACTTTTGATTAGTATATTTAAACTGATTTTTAACTCTGCATCCTTATCTTGAAGAAAAATTAAGATAAGATAAGATCAGCAAAAAGTAGTGAAGAAAGATATTTTCTATGTGACATAATTACAACCAAAATTTATGGAAAACTATCACAAAAATTAAGTTGGAACATTATTCCAGTTTACTGAGTCACTAAGTCTTCACAAGCCCTGATTCAAAGTGAACTCAAGTACAACCTTTGGAGACTATTAACCCGAGATTCATAAACAATTGTCTGACAGATGTCAACGCCGGGAGTATTACCCATAGCGAATTTTTGAGTCGGAGGTAGCAACTGTCCTTTTCAGTATCCCCTTTTTTATCTTTTAGTTAGTGTTGTTCTTGTCCTCGCACATGCAACTTGCTTTGTTTCCGAGATGATTAATTGCCGTCGCCTATCAGACGAGTGTTTATGTATAATGTATATTGAAATATTAGGCGAAAAAAGGAATATAGCTGAAATTTTAAGCGAATTGACGTTTTCTACTGAAGATCAACCACAACCTGCTCAGGGAAGAAAGATTTGTGCCTATTGCTCTTTAAAAAAAAAAAGAATTACTCGCTGTCAATGTACTGACTGCAAAAATTATGTGTATGGAACATTTTGGAAAAATTTGTTTTCTGTGTTGTGAATAACAAAATCAATTTCCTTTGTTGTCAAATTATGTGAAAAATGTATAAAATAAAGATGATCACAAAAATTTTTCTTTAATATTAATTTTTCTATTTATTTTTCTGATTTTTTTGAAGTAGTCTGAGAGATGAATGTTTATAAATGCTGCTTCTGTGATGGATATTTATGAATCTAGGGTTAACGGAAATATTTACCAAAATGTCTTTTATTTAAAAAAAGTCATTCTGTGGATATATCAGCATGCAGTTTTTAATGTTTATGCCGCAGAGCAGATATACTTTATAAGCAAATTTACAAATGAAATCAAAAGAGTTTTTGACTGAAATTTGTTTTGATAGTCATAAAAATCACGCCAAATATTTAAATATTCCATGACATTAAATTTTCACCTGTGGAAGTTGGGTTGACAGCAATGCCCACCAGACCTTTCCTGGCTACAACAAGGTAGGTTATCAGTCCATAACAGTTATCTGTTGTTTACTAATTACATTTGTTTCATTTGTCCAATTTAATCATAATATTTCTTTAAACAACCTTTTTACTTGTAGCTTTGTTTCCTTCTTTTGCACTACAGTTCAACATACAATATTTTTTTTAGTCAGTTCTATTTACGTATATATCTGCTTACAACATGTCTCTTAGAACTAACAATGGATATATCCACTCCATTATTATTGAGTAAAAGTGAAGAGAAAAGTATGTGATGAAATGGGCATGGATTTTGAACCTTTAATAATGGTTTTCTGTCCAGAAAACATATTTTTCTAAAAACATTTTGTAACCCAACCCACAATTAATTGCGTCTGTGACATGAAACTAATACCATCCACTTAAGGTTAATCATCTTATTTTCTGTATTTTAATTTCAGGTTTTTTTGCAATTGGAGATTATATTACTGCTGATGCTGTTCATTATTTACAGTTAATGAAGGAAGATATTTATTATGAACATGTGTTAACTGTTGTACCAAAAGGTAATTTTTATAAAACTTTCTCTACTACCATAAACATGATTCTGACATTTCTTCATTCTCAGAGCTTTTAATATCTTTTTTAAAAATAATAATAATAATATTATTACTAGTAATAAAAGTACAGCAAATTAATGAGATACAGCAGAACCAGACAACAGCATCTCATCTGTATAAAATCTGTGAGCATGAAATCTATGTAAAAATTAAGTAGGCTATTTTTAAAAAATGCAAAGTTTAGACACTATAATTTTTTTAAAGTGCGTTTTCTTACAGTCAAAGCCATCTCTCACATCCCAACAGCCACCGATCTCTATATTCCCTCAATTCTCCATTCCTAGAGAGCATATCCTCCCGTACTTGTTTATCCCATGTTCCAGGTGGTCGCCCACTCTTCCGTCTTCCTTGGGGTCTCCAGTTCACAATCAGTTTTGGCCCCATCCCTTCCCATCCTCTGCACATGTCCAACCACACCAGGCCTCTCCTCTCAATTTCATCTACTGTACTACCCAACCTAGACACAATAATACAGTGATTAAAATTTGAATGTCTGTTTGTAATTTTAAAACTTACAAATGACTTCCTGGGGTAGTCTAAAAGAAGTATATAAGTTTGAGAGAAGAATTCGACAAAAACTAATGGGCACAAAGATAATGTTGATTTACTTGGATTAGAACAGGATTTTTCTGTTTCTGGTACAACTCAGTACAATTATCAAATCTTAATGACACAAAGTACCTGATACTTTTAGTACCAATACACAAATAATGTAACTGAACAAAGGCAAATTATTATTCTCACTTGACATGGGTATTTTAGAACTAGAAATGGGTGAAATTTAAAATACTGATTTTTTTTTACCAAATCCAAGCCAGTACCAGGAACACAAAAATGTCTTAGTTGTGGTTACAATCATAATTCATCACCTAGGTGCAGCGCAATTTGTTCTTATGCTTAGTTCACAACCGTACAAGAGTGCATGATTGTGTAATCAGTGATTTGTTTTTTGATACAGAATGTTTCTGTTACTTGGTAGTTTTCCAGCATACTCAGTGCTTATTTCTAATATATCACTTGTACCTGGTCCAAAGTATCAATCTCCTACAACTTACTTCATTTTGAATGAAAATTATAGATTGTAAGTAATGAAGGAACACCAGGAAAAATGCAATTAATTAATGAAAGCTCGTTCTTTTACTTTAAAACATGCAACATTTCTGACCAGGAATTCCTACTGCAAGTAGCTTTGATTCCTTTAAAAAGAAAAATATATCCTCTTTTATGAGGCAGAACAGAAATCAGTTTTTCTTTACTACTGTACTTAACAGAATAAATTTTTGCAAGAATATTGCTTTTATTGCGTTTACTGAAATTACTTGCTTCTCACTTGTATAGTCGTAAATTGTCCAGTGTGGGAACATAATATGTGTGAATCAATACCCAACAATAACTTAAAAAATATTTTAAAATAAATAAATATTTAAAAAATATTTATTTTTTATTAAATTGTGGAAAACCCAGTATGGGAATGCTGTTCCTTTGCATTTCCGCTTCACTACACTTGTGTTGCTTCTTTAAAAGCATGGCAATTAGTGCAATTAACTGAAGTAGACCCTACGCTTATTGCATATCTATAAATGCCAGTGAAATATAATTTTATATAAAAATTTGTGTACATTATTTGAAAAATAATTATTATCATGATAAATGTACATAAAGCAAACTTATTGTGTAAGGAATGCATTGATGAACTTGTATTTGTTTTAGGTTCTCCTTACATAGCGAACATTAATAAATTGATTAACAGAATTCAAAGTTCTGGTATCTTATTATTCTGGGAAAGAGAAATGGCAAGACACTACTTGCCTCTTGAAATTCAATATGGCGTAGCACACAGTAATGTGATTGAAGAAGATCATGAACCAACTAGTTTACAGACGAAACAGATATTTGGTAGCCTTATTATTCTTACCTTAGGTCACGTGATTTCTACTTTTGTATTTATTCTAGAACACTTCTGGGTTTGGAAACAGAAACGGAATTCAAAATTTGTTATCTATCCTGTTTTGGATAAGTAATTTTATTAGAGTGATAGATAATACACATTAAAAGTATTTTGTAAATAAAAAAGGATAAAGAATTTAAAATAATAATGTTATTTTATATTAAGATTATTTTATTGTCTATCTATAACATCGAAGAAATCTGTACTTATGTTCGTCATCATGCCTCAACCATCATTATTCTCTAACTTTTCATCTTGTCCAGCTCTTTGGTGTAGTTGTCAGCACAATTAACTTTTATGCCAGTGGTCTCAGGTTTGATTCCGTCAGTTTTGACATATTTCCTTTCGTTCATTTTCATTTATCACTCTTCACCATCTGTATTAGTCTGAAGGGGACAAGTAAAGGTGGAAAAATTTATCATTTTAATTTTTTTTATATCAACTTATTATTCATAATTGTTTATTTAAAATTATGTATGTAACTTTTAGTCTATTAGTTAAAGAATATTTTTTTAAATCAAATTACATCTAGAAAAATTTATTTAATTGTTTTTATTTTTTTAAATTGAAAATATTTTAACAAAAAAGTTAAAAAAAGGATAGAGAAAGAAGAAAACCTGATCAGCAGAAGTAGAAGAAGACAAGAATCCTACTTTGGGCACTAAATATTTGAAAAACTAGGTATGTGTAATACATACAACTTATGCTTACAGTTCTCTGAAAACATTTTTTTTTGCATATTTTACCTATTATTTTAAAAACTAACAGACATATTTGTACAAAATTTTACAGTATATTATTTAGAACACTATTGCAACTGACAATACATATTTGTAACTTGCGTCAAGGCTAAAATCAAGACCATTTTTATTTAAATAAAAATTTACAGTTAATTTATTTATTATTTTTATAATTTGAATTATGTAATTATTAAGTGATTATGTATTAAAATTTATGAAAATAGTATTCAATACAGTATTTTCCTATTGTAGTTAACAAACCCGCCTTATTGTAATAATTATGTTGGTAAACTTTGTTGGTATTTATTACTGTTATCAATACATCAGTAATCCAAAATTCAATGAGATGATAAAGAGTTTGTTATTTTACCAGAGATTTGTAATGGATCAAAATTGTTTCATTCATTGAATAAATGTAAACACTGTTGTTATTTCGATGGAGTATTCTACATTGTAATTATATTCTGAAATCCTGTTGGAACGCAAATCATTTGTTTCCTTAATCAACATGAGGAAATAGATATCTTTTGTTTGTATATTTCACAGTACACTAGATGGACTAATTGAAAACATAAAATTTATCCGGTTGGAAAATCAGTTAATTATATTTACAAATTTTAAATAATCAGAAAAGTCATTTTATATATTATGTTAGTTATGCTTAATTTGCTTGTTCACAAATTTAATGATCATGATGAATTAAATAGTTAACATAATTTTGTTAAAGTAAACACTACAGTATACTTTAAATAATGTATGTACGTCCATATTGTACACAATATGAAAATTCACAGTGAAATCAATAATATAGTCTACAATTTGTTAAACATAAATAAAATATGTAATACTATAATTTTATTGATTTTTCTTGTACTGATTGATATAAGCATTCATAGAATCATTTCTTTTTGATGAAATATATTGTAACGTAGTTTGAGGTAAGTCTAAAAATGGTTATTGTAATAGGTTTTTTTATTTAAAAATTGGTAGTTTATTTTTGTAAGTTGCCTTCATTGTTAAGAAATTACATATAGTATGGGAGGTGTTGAACAAGGATAGTGAATTGCAATTAATGAGTTGTTTTGAAGAGGAATTCTAAGAAATTGAATGTAGTAGAAAAGTTTGTTTTTATTTTTATTCCTTCTACAAGGAAAGTGCCAGAATAATGGTGAAGGGCCTTGAATGTTTTGGCAACTGTTCGATCGCAGGTATAAAAGAATATTAGTGCCTTTGTAGTCAGCCAGTCAATAGCTGAATCATCGAATGAAAAGGTGTTATCTAGGCTTACAAAATAGCATCATTATAGGGCCAGTTTTGAACTGAACTACGTTTATAGTGATTGTCATGTGGATGATGGCAAGTGTTTGAGGACAAGTAATCATTTTGGTTCTTAAAAGAGTAATCTACTGTTAATCAAGTTGGTTTAAGCTTAAGGTTTGTAATTGATTTCATTCATGTAATAGTAGGGTAAGTTAAGCCACGGTAAATAGATTAATCCACAGTTATACTCTCTTATATTTACCATGAGTTAACAATTAATTTGTAGTCTAACTATCAATTTTGTCAATAAATAAATGTAATAAGTTTGTTTATCAAATCCTGATCGTGAACGAACCTAGGTTTAGGTGTTACAATATTATAAAATGAAAAAGTTTTATTATTTGTAGGGCTGTTTACAAAAGTAATCGTAATTTCTAGGATTTCATCACTCCTTCATTGTTTGCTCTTATTCTCTTTGTTGTATCTATTTGCTGCTTACTTTATTCTTCATAAGAATCCTTTAAATTTTGATATTTGTAATCTGTGATTCATTCGATCCATTGTATTTTCTCATTTTATTCCTTTCCAACTTTTTTAAATATTTTCTTTGTTTCGTATAACTTAGATCTATGGAATTTTTTGTGAGGTATCTACAGCTGTTGCTGCCTACCTTTCTGTAACCTACTCCATTCCCCACTATTTTTCAAATTCCTATCACCCAAGCCTTTCCACATATCGCCCACCCGATCTCTCCATGATCTTCATATGCAAACTTTCCTCCTTTTTCCCCCTGGGCTTCATTCCATTATCATATTTATCCATCTAGCCTCCAGTCTTCTGACATGTACTGATATATAATGACGAGATGAACTTGGGACTCAGTGTGGGCAATGCGCTGCTGCTAGCGTTGTACGTACATTTGTAAAAACATGCAACTGTGTAGTATATAGGCCTACTTACCTTATTCTATAGGCACAAACTCGTAACATTTAAAATAACATTCCATCCGCACTTCGAATTGTTTTACCTGCTTTCGAACGGCCGACATGATAAACTTATAATACACAGATAGATAACTAATTTATATTAACACTACAGAATAATGAATAAAATGTGAAGAATTAAAATGAAAAGAAACAGAATGAGTTTTAACGAATTCAAATTCTTTTATTTGTATCTTCTTCTTCTTTAGGTGCCGTCTTCGTTCCGAAGTTTGGCTATCATCAAAGCTATGCGTATTCTTGATACTGCAGATCTAAACAGCTGGCAGTTGTTGCAATTGAACCATTCTCTTAAGTTCTTCAACCATGAATTCCTTCTTCTGCCTATGGATCTTGTGCCAATTATTTTTCCCTGGATAATAAGTTGCAACAACTGGTATTTATCTCCCCTCACAACATGTCCCAAATACTGCAATTTGCGCTTCTTAATCGTTAGTATCAATTCTTTCTCCTTTTGCATCCTTCTCAAAACCTCCACGTTTGTCACTCTCTCTGTCCACGATACTCTCAGTATCCTACGATACATCCACATTTCGAATGCCTCTACCCTCTTGGTGTCGACCTTTTTCAATGTCCACGCCTCCATTCCATAGAAAAGAACTGAGAGCACGTAGCATCTCACAAGGCGAATTTTAAGCTCAAGGCTTAGATCTCTTCCACAGAACACCTTTTTCATTTTAGTAAATGTGACTCTAGCTTTTTCCACTCTGATCCTGATTTCTTCAGAACTATCATTATGTTCGTTGATAACAGTTCCTAGGTAGTTATACTTTCTCACCCTTTCAACTTTTTGACCATGTATAGTTATGTCAGGAAAGGTTTGTGGCGATTTAGATACCACCATTATTTTTGTTTTGTTGATGTTAAGTGTTAGTCCGTATTCTTCACTGGATTCTACTATTCTGTTAATTAGTATCTGAAGATCTTCTGGAGTTTCTGCCATTATAACCGTGTCATCAGCATACCTTAAGTTGTTTATTGGAGTGCCATTTATTCTAATACCTATATCTTGCTCTGACAGTGCTCTGTTCATGATATCTTCTGAATATAGGTTGAACAGGATTGGTGAGAGTATACATCCCTGTCTTACGCCTCTCTTAATCTCGATTTCCTCCGTTGTCTCTTGCTCTATTCGAATATTCGCTCTTTGATTATAGTAAATCTTGGAAATAATCCTGATGTCCCTCCTATCCAATCCTTTCTCCACCCCCAGTCTCATTAGATGATCATGACGTACTTTATCAAATGCCTTATTATAGTCAATAAAGCACATATATATATTTTGATTCACATCTAGACATCTCTGGCACATGACGTTAAGCGCAAACAGTGCCTCCCTTGTTCCAAATCCGTTCCGAAATCCGAACTGAGTAGCACCAATATCCACGTCTAGTTTTCTGTGAATTCTTGTGTGAATCACTTTGAGGAGTACTTTTAATGTGTGTCCCATTAGGCTTATTGTGCGATAGTCCGTGCATTGTTTTGCCTTTGCCTTCTTTGGTATAGGGACAAAGGTTGACAGGAGCCATTCCTTTGGTATTTCTCCTGTTTTGTAGATGTAATTACAAAGGTCAACCAGAGTGTTCACTGAATCACCTTCCACAAGCTTGAGAAGTTCCGATGTAAGCCAGTCTGGACCAGGTGCCTTACCATTCTTCATTGTTTTTATAGCGTATAGTACTTCTTCCTTAGCTATTTCTGGTCCTTCATCTCCTTGTATGCTATCCATATCATGTTCCTGTCTTTCATCGTCGAACAGTTCTTCCACATAATCTCTCCACATCATGAGCTTCTGCTGTAAATCAGTTATTATTTCTCCATTTGCGTTGTATAATGGATTGGGATGCTTCCACCCTCGTATGCCCGCCAATTCCTTTACTTTTTTATGTAAGTTAAAAGTGTCATGTTTTAGCTGCAGTTCTTCAATTTCCTCGCACTTTCCCTCATAAAAAGCTTCCTTAGCTGTCCTTATTTCATTTCTGATTTGTTTATGTAACTCCTTATACCTTAGTCCGCATTTTGCCCTACACCGTCTGCGCTCCTCCATGAGTCCCAAGATTTTTTCCGTTATCCACTCATGTCCCTTCTTGTTTTTCTGTTTTTCTCTGGTGAGCAAACTCTGGGCAGGTTTTATTATGGCCTCTTTTAACTCTTGCCACTTGTCTTCCACATGCGTATTCTGTGTCCTTGTAGACAGTAATCGCAAGTTGTCATTGATATGTCGTTTTAAATCTGCTTTAATTTTTGGATCTTGTAAGCGGCTGGTATCCATCCGTTCCATTCTTACTTTTTATGAAGGTTTTTTGAATTTGATGTGTACTCGCGCTATCAGAGGTTATGATCTGAAAAAACATCTGCGCCCGGATAAGCCTTAACTGATCTTATTGAGTTTCTGTAACGCTGATTTACCAAAATATAGTCTATCTGATTCCTAACTGTCTTCTGACTAGTGTGTTGAGGAGATGTCCAAGTGTACAGTCTCCGCTTGGGTAGCTCATAAAAAGTGTTTGAGACTATCATGTCCTTTTCTTGGCAGAACTGTAACATTCTGTCTCCTCTGTCATTTCTTGATCCGAGGCCATAGTCTCCCACATATTTTCCACTCTTCCCTTTCCCAATTTTAGCGTTGAAATCTCCAAGAATGAGTGTGACGTCGCTTGGCTTTATAGACTTTAGAACTTGATTGAGTTGTTCATAAAACTGCTCAGTCTCCTCATCTGATTTCTCTGCAGTAGGTGCATATATCTGTATAATATTAAGTTTTGCAGTTTTAGTGTGCATCTGCAAAAGTAGGACTCTATCCGATATTGGTGAAAAATTAATGACAGACTGCATCATTCTTTTTGAAACGACAACTGCCACGCCATATCTATGCTGTGCATCTTCAGTTCCCGAGAAATAGATCATACCATTGCTCGTCGAGAAGCTGCCTGCACCCAACCACCTTGTATCACTGATGCCCAAGATATCGATGTTTAACCTTTGCATCTCCTGTATGACGTTGTGCATTTTTCCAGGCACATACATACTTCTAACATTCCATGTACCAATATTTATTGTAGTATTGGTTGAATCTTTGACACAGGGATTTCTCTGGATGACGACCTGAGAGGCCCTGCTGTCTTGAGATATACCTCTCCTGCCGGATCTTGGTTTCCGTCCATGATCAGTACCAGAAATCATTTGTTTTTGCACAGCCATGATGATTGTACTAGAGATATCCATTAGGATCTTTAATGCAGTGGTTTCTCCTTGCCTTCTGCATCCTTATGCCGTTGACCATTCCTTGGCTCCTCCGCCTTCGAGGCCGATTTCCCAGCCTCTGGACAAAAGAGTGCCCTTGCCACTTACTAGCTCATCCGCCCGAAGCCGTTGGCCAATAAGTGGGAGATTGCTTATACCGGCAATCACTCGGTTGTCCGTGTTATACCCCACAGAACTGGGTCCCTACCTGAACTTGGCCACCTATTCACTCCGGCCTACTGGAGTGAGAGGTGCCCACCCCCGCGACTTGGACGCGCCAGGCAAGAATTCCTCATGTGGGTATCAGAGAAGAGAGCTCTGATCTTATTTGTATAAATGTAGCCTAAAACGCAAAAACAGAATAGCCAAATCAAAACAATATTTCCTGTACTACTCGTCGCCTAATAAAATAAGGACTGTGTTCAATTCCAATGAACTATGAGTGTCAGTATGTTTTTGGAATTGTAATAGAGAAACTGGGCATGCGCAGTAGATTGTTCCCCTCTTACACTTTGTCTCAAACAAAGCTCATTTCGTGACTAACCATTAGTACATACCCTCCAATGGAGAAATTCTGCCAGCGAGTAGAATGACCTGTCTTGTAGCCATATGCTCAGCAACTGAAAAATATGGCTCGAAAACAGACCTTTCTACATGCTGGGAGATTTTTTTCTACTGGAGGGAACCTCAACCATAGAAGAAGACAATGGCAATATGTTGTAATTACACTATATTGACTTTGAAACTGAAACACTGTAAATTTTAGCTGTAGCTATATTATATTTATGTAGTTATTCTAGTTTTATTGGCTTTAATGAGAAATTTTGTACAATCCTGAAGATTTTAAATAAAGATGATTCTGATTGTGATACCGTTACATCCAATTTTCCTCAACATTTTATTATGTTTTTTTTGCACTTTCATCCACCTTCTAATTTTCTCATTTGGCACTTTATCTAATATGGTCAAAAACAGGGTTTATGCCAATATTCCATTTCTATTGCTATAATTTTTCTTCTTCTCGTCTTGTCCATAACCATATTAATCTGAATATGCCATAATGCTTCATACTAATTAGAGTTGTATGTAATTTTCTTAGCTTTATGCTTAAATACTTATTCCATATTACTGGATGTAGTTGTCAAATGGCTGCTCTTACTTGTCTCAGTTTGTTGTTAGTATCCTGCTCTGTTGTTACATTCTGGATTATAGTTTTACTACATTCATTTGTTGTTGTTTAGGTCAACAGCCGAATAGCTGGTTTGAACCTCTACAGGTTTTACTAAGTAAAAACAAGGAGTGTGGTGGTTTACCATTGCCTTCCTCACTGAGTAAAAGAATATGCTTATCAGCATGTCAGGCCTTTCGAAAAGCACCCACTTTCCACTCTGCAGATGACACCTTCAGTTCATTCACCAATGGGTCTGGCTGTATAGTGAAATTCATTACTCTCAGAGGAGATAACTCTGACTAGTGTATTTTACACCTTTACCTCTTGTGTTCTTTAATAATTCAGTTATATAATTATTGGCTGACTATCTGATAAGAAATAGAACTTTTTGTAGCCCTGGAACCAACAGATCGAGTGCAATTAATTTAACACTCCACCTGCTGTTATGGGCACATTCATCTATTGAATCTAACTCTAAATTATATTTTATTAAACAATTTTTTTGTAAATTATTTTCCTGTGTATTGTTTACAACCCTATAATATAAAAATCTGCCAAGTTCGCAACAGATGACTGTCGCCTAACTAAAAGAGTCAATATGTCGTTTCGGACTTTGTATCCATCTTCAATTGCAATATAAAAACTTCAGTGCACACTGTCGTCAGTTTGCCATGACAAACTGACAGAAGTGTGCATGCATCTTGAATGGCCGTCTTTATTTTAGTTTAGTTTAAGTTTAATAACATTTTTGTAATAAATTCAGTCTATTTTTAAGTTAATAACAAGCAGGTGGAATGTTAAATTATTTACACTTTATCTCCTAGTTCAGGGCTACAAAAAATAGTTCTCTTTCTTATCACACGGTCAGCCAATTATAACACTGAAGCATTTAGGAACAAAAGAGGTAGAAGTGTAAAAGACACTAGTCAGAGTTATCTCCTCTGAGAGTTATGAATTTCATTTTACACCCAGATCCAGTCGTAAATGAAGTGATGGTGTTATTTGCAGGGTAGAAAGTAGATCCTTTTCAGAGGGCTGGGTATGCTGATAAGCATACTTTACCTCTCACTGACGAAGGCAATAGGCCACTTCACTCCTACAGTTCAGCTGTTCTTAGTTTGCTCCTACTGTTAACAAACCAAAGCCAGCTACTACAGGGTGCACGCTAGAGTCCACCATTTTACCGATGGCGTATGCCTATTAAGTTAACTATTTTTTAAATTATAACTACTTAAAGTACTTAAAACATCAGTCATGATATGATGTAGGCCTAACAATTTCATTTATAAAAATACTTTTAAAAGTATTTTGTATTTAAATACTTTTAAAAAAAATTTTGTTGTTACTTTTTAATCAGCGTGTACTCATTTTTATATAATGCACATGCTCAGTGACGCCATTATTTGTTTACATTAGGAGCAAACTAAGAAGGGCTGGACTATACTTTACTTAGTAAAGCCTATAGAGGTTCAAACCAGCCCTTCAGCTGATGACCTAAACAACAATTGTATTGTAATTTATTATTTTGTAAAAAATAGTTTTGTTATAAGCTTAAAGGAGGTTTGTTTATTATTTATTGGTAACTAGCAACCAAAAGAATGTATAATAACCGTTACAATTTATTAAGATCATGGTTTTTATTCTGGGTCAGGTCATTAAACTTTTGATGCTATTTGTGTTTATTTATTCATAATGAAACTCTGTTTATATACTGCTTTTTAGTTTATTTAAAGTTGCATCAACTGCTCTCAGTTATTAGTGACTATGGTGGGTTGTGTAACATAGGGTTGTGAAAATTTCCAGACCCTAGCCGGGAATCTAACCCAAGATCTCTCCATTGAAGGCTAGCATGCTACCACTATGTTACGGAGGCAGCCTCTGTTTATATTTTAATTTAGCATTTTCTGTTTTCAAAAAGCAGTTAAATATTTGTCTGTATCAAAATAAATAACTGGACAACAAGAAAACGTGAATGGGTATGAATATGAAAGGGATTTAAACTTACTTTTATATATATTAATATAATTTAAAATTTAATAACACTTTTTTAAGAAAAATATATTATGCAAATAAATTTTATAAAAATTAATGAAATGTGGCCAAATGAATTAAATATTAAAAAAGGAAGAATAAAATAAAATATCACTGAAAGAAATGAGATTAATGGGAATGGATGGTTAAAGAAAAAAGAAATGGGACATTAAGAAAAACCAAGAAATTTTAAGTCTGAAAGAAAGTAATTGAAAAGGAAAAGAAAAGGCTGAGAAATCTAAGGGTGATAGACCAAGAGAGAGAAAAATTAAGAAATGAACGATGGGGGGAATCTTTTCTTATTCCAATTCCAAAAAGAACTGAGGGAAAAAGGGATTTGTACAACTAAAATGGTTTCCACCTCATTACGGTTTTGAATTCAATCATTAACTAAATCCTCTAACATTTTAGCGTTTAAGATGCTAAATGCATTAATAAAATTTAACATTAGATTTCATTGTTATTTTATTGAAGACAACATGAACAACTGTTCAACAGATGCTATTTTCAAACACCTTTATTTTCATTACATTTTACTTCAATTCAAGAGAACACTTTTTGAAAATATATTAACGACAATATCTGGTAAATCTTTATTTCATTCTATTCACCTATTTAACACTTTGAATGTTATAATTTACTATTAATTGCAGTGTACATTTTAATATAAAAATTTTAAAATGAAATTTTTAAATATTTTAATAGTATTTCCCATTTATCATTTTTGTAATTTTGTAAGATGAAATTTAACATTAATAATTCTTTTACAGGCAAATTACAAAACAGTTAAACATTAAACTGAAACAAAAATCTTATTCATAAAACATCTTCATCCACTAAAATTATTTTTTGTGCACTGTGTCCGAGGAAAAATAATCCTCAGGAATAATAAATAGTAGCTATTTCAAAAATATCCAAAGTTTTTCATATGAAACTTTTTTAACAAATTAATATTGAATCATTATGTTTTATTGATAAAGTTAAATGTTTGTTACCACAGTTTACTGTTATTATTTAAAAAAATAAATTCTATTGGAAGGTGTTAAGAGATCTAAACTTCTTTATTATCCACTACAGAATAAAAAAGCTGTATAACCTCTTTATTCACTAATATTTCCTCAAATTGGGGAGATAAAGTACCTATTCAATGTCGTCTAAATAACTAAATGAGTACTGTAAATTCTAAAGGAGCTAACAGCCATTTTTTTCGAAAACGAGTTTTTAACATCTATGTAAGCTATGAAACAACGCCAATGTATAGGTGCAAGAGCTATGAACATTAGCAGCCTGGAAGTATTTTTATTTATTGCCGACAGATAGCAGTAGTGTAACTCGACATTACATTGATAACTAAAAGTTATCAATGATTATATAGGCCTTCGGGCCAGCCCAGTCAGTCAGCTGGTAGAACGTCGCTATTATTTGTAACACCGGTTGGGCAAGCGACTTTGTATGGTGACCAGTTGACAGCCATCCATGAACAAACTCTACTGGGGGTCCCTGTTCAAACTCATGTCTAATCAACGCCAAAAAATACAGTAAAAAGCAGGGATCAAATTGGGTAGTTGTCAACAATGTACAGTTCCCGATAACAAATAAAAGCTAAAAAAAAAAACCAAAAAAAAAAAACAAATGATTAAACGAGATAATATAACACGTATATAACTCGTATATAATATAATACACGTATATAATATAATATAACTCGTATAACAGATTATATAAACAGTTAGTTTACTATTAACTACAAAAATAAACTGTTTTTATTGAATCCTGACAAAAACCATTTTTGGTTGTTAGCTCCTTTAGAATTTACAGTACTCAAATACACATATAGCATCTTCATAAAAAAATAACTTGATTGTTCAAAAATTTGAATAATTGTTACATAGAAGCACCTCATTCACTCAGTTCCTCCAATTTATAGTAAACATTTTTCATGTAGAATTAATTAAATAAAATTAAATTAATTTTAATGTAGATTATGTAGTAATCTGCTAGAGCGTACAACTCATCACAAATTTTGTCTCGGAACTAATTATATACTTATATTTACTTATTTGCATAAAATATTTAAATTGGCTGCCATCATAGTATAGCGGTTACAATGTGGAGGTCCTGGGTTCAATTTCCAGCTAGGGTCAGTAAATTTTCACAAGTTAAAATTCATGGTAATCATTAATAAACAACCAGTTGATGCGATTAGATAAACTAAAAGAAAAATATTTAAGTTAATTTCTAAATGTTATTAATAAATTATTAATAATAATCTGTATAGGCAAACGTGCTTAAAATTTTAATTTGTGATTTTTTTATACTTGTGTAGGAATTTTATTTTACTTTGTTAAGTAGCAGCCTACTAACCAAACTTTATTAACCTGTTGTATTAAGTGTTTCATTTTTTTCAATTCCTCAATGTTGTAGCATCTCCTGTGTAGGGCAGATTATAACAAATCAAGTTAAGTTTGTGAGTTTTGTTTCCAATACTTGCATGAAACTAGCTAAGCACTATGGATCAAAACAATTTCAACTACAGTGAATCCCTCCGAGTAATAAACAATGGTTTTATGTTTGTTTTATTTTGTAACTAATACATAGTTTTATTCTTTTATGTGTTGTCTTACTCTTATGTAATCATCATGATCTTACAATTACCACAAGTATGTAGTAAACTTTTGAAAATACTTTTTATTAATGCCAATAAGTCATTTTTGGTTACAGATGAATAATTTGGAATAATTCCACTTACCAACAATAACATTTTGTGTTATTTGTTTCTGGGGTCTACTTTAAATGTAACTTTAGTGTGGTCTCTTATTTGTTATGTAACTCTTAAAGGTATTTTTTATAAATTCTCATATTTTTTGTAATTACATCATTTCTCACTCTATCTCTTCTTGTCTTTCCCAATGTAATCTTCTTAAACTTTATTTAGGTAGTTTGCATTTTCCTCTCTGCCTTCCATCCACTTCTCCGTGTTTCTACTGCCTATGTCAATATTGGCACAAAATATGCATTACTCATTAGAGTGAATAATTTGGTCGGTAAACTGCTGAAAGTACACACTTCCGGATGTTTCTCTCCAATATCTTGCCTTCATGTAAAACCGTTGCTGTCATAATAGGTTATCTGATTTTTACAGTGGAGGATCTAGAATTATTTTTTTTTGGAAAAAATTAGTACTTACCCATTATCCTTTGACGCTGCGACTTACCGCTTTTAGGTAACTTAAAAGTTAGTGATTTCCTTGAGTCTGTGGTGGCTCTACCAAACTTCTTTCAGTCTTGGTCTTCATTATTGAATTAATTATTAAGTTTTAAATTATACTAATTATTAATATAAGAAAGAATCTATTTGCTGTTAGGAGCATTTTCTATGAAAACCTGAAAAAAAACTATTCCTATTAAAATTATGTACAAAAATCAAATTCTGAAATTACCATTTTTTGAGTTAACTCTTTTGGGAATTGCATGTGATGGAAAGTAACCTCACGCAAACAATAGAGTTAGGAAAATACCAAATTTGTTCGTGTAATTCCACTCCAGAAGCAGATATTCAAGGGTATCTAATTAATTATGTGAGATATACCATAAATTGCTTTTAACGGGGAGGTGGAGTGTTAAATTAATTGCACGCGACCTGTTGGTTCCAGGGCTACAAAAAATAGTTCTGTTTCTTATCACGTAGTCAGCCAATTATATTATGAATTATTTAAGAACAAAAGAATCAGAGGCGTAAAAGACACTAGTCAGAGTTATCTCCTCCGAGAGTAATGAAATTCACTATACAGCTAGTGGTGAATGAAGTGAAGGTGTCATTTTCAGAGTGGAAAGAGGGTGCTTTTCAGAGGGCCTGGCATGCTGATAAGCATACTCTTTCAACTCAGTGAGAAAGGCAAAAGTAAACCAGCTCAATCTTTGTTTTTACTTAGTTAAACCTCTAGAGGTTCAAACCAACCTTTCGGCTAATGACCTAAACAACAGACCATAAATATCTCATAATTAAAAATTAAGCATAATAAAAATGTACTATTCAATAGTATTTGACTCAACATGGTGTTTTATGATTATTTACTCACTTAGGATTTTGTCAAGTAGGATGATCTGGTCTACAGATTTGGCCCACCTCTACCTGGGATGTGATTCTTTCCAATATAAGAGATGATATGATGCTTACATACAGCACAACAGAGCTAACACTGCACTCAAATATTAATCTAGAATAACAACATAGGTTCTGCCCAAAGCTGCTACTTAACGCCATCTCTGAAAACTTAGATCCAAGAACAAGCTGGAAGCAAGTTGGAACCTGGTTTATTGAACTGCCTGCTCATTACATATTACTTAGTGTATGTGTGAGTATTTGTATATGTGCATATGTGTGTTAATTCTCGATATTATTTTATTTTCATCTTTGTAAATTTTTCCTTTGAGGAAAACTAGTTTATTTACATAAAATTCATTTTACAATAACTTTAATATATTACTTAATTGGATTACAATAAT
The DNA here is from genome assembly GCA_035578175.1 of Catonia carolina. Taxonomy (NCBI): domain Eukaryota; kingdom Metazoa; phylum Arthropoda; class Insecta; order Hemiptera; family Achilidae; genus Catonia; species Catonia carolina. Next base: position 21,299,081 of record JAQMRL010000013.1, read on the forward strand.
TATTTTTTATATCACATAATTATTTATTATATTACAGGGGTTAGTGCACATGATTTAAATTCTTAAAAGGAATGGGGATGTTATTTTATGATAAATTTTTAATTATTTGGATCCACCCTCCACCATTGCTTCCTTCAATTTATCTAATAGTCTTAACTACTCAGGTAATATTTTTCATTAAATGTGCATTTTATATAAGACAAGATTATTTTGTGTATCAAAGGAATAAATTTAAATATACAAGTTTTGTATTTTCCTACATTAATAATGTTCTATTATAACACAATATTTAAATAATATGATAACCTCATCTTTTGAAAAAATGTTTGTATTCAGGTCAGCATTGTACGTAAGTCTATGAAAGCATTATGTTGGTAGAAGATGGATAGAGAATTAACCTTACTTACTTACTTTCTTTATCTCCGAAAGCCTTGAATAGGGAAGATTGATGATCCCATGCAGCAAGCACTAGCTGAAGCAGAGTTACTTCATTCAGAGCCTGGGTTCAATGTTGTCTTACCAACTGAGTAGATTCATTCAGAACTACTGCACCATTATCCTCATCAGAAACCAGAGTTAGCTTTTTACGTTGAGTTATAAAACAACTTTTATCTACAAAATATAATACACTGCTTATTTTTCTTCAGTTTTACTTTCAGTCATCAATCAGAAACAAAATTTTGAGTGAATTGATCTAATAAAACATATTTTTTAGATAACAGGTTTTTACCATCTAAAAGTTTATAACCAACAGAAAACTTTATAATATCTTTTAGTATATTTTAAGCCTACATGCTTAATTAAGTTAAACTTTTTCAAAGAACTTACTTTCTTTTCTTGATCAGCTTAACCTTTTTACATAAAAATTTTAATAGATTATTTAAATTATTGGGATACTAAAATTGTTAATTTATAAATTATAATGTCACTTAAATGTTTGTTGTTTATTGGTAGACTATTCCAAATAAAAAGTTTCCAGTAATAATTACAAAATATAAAATGTTTTAATACTTAAAAAAACGTATAATAAATAAAATATATATATATATTTTTTTAAATTTTACATCGGACTGCTTTTTACATTGCTGCTAATGCAGATGGTGAAGGATGGTAGATGAACATGAGTGATGAGAAATGTCAGACCTGACCAAGAATTGAACCCAGGACCCGTGGCATAGAATCTATGTGCACTGACCACTACACCACAGATTGACCTAAAAATGTGTAGCTAAATATAACATGTTGTACAATTTCAGAAGGTATGTACTATATTTTAATACAATATATGAATCTTGAACCCCCTCCCCTCCTATCCACCACATGCTGCACTTTAAACTTATAGTTTAACTTCTCATGGGCTGGAACATGGTTTAGTGGACAGGCTTGTATATCAGGGGTTCCGTGTTTGATTCCCGGTCAGGTCTAGCATTTTTTATCTCTCATTTTCATCTATAACCATTCAATGTCTGCACTGGCAGCAATTAGCAATACAGTCGATGTAAAACCAAAAAAAGAATCATTGCTCACATAACCTTATTTGTTGAAAGTATAATTACAACTGTACAAATAAAACCACTAGGCCTAAGTACTGAAAACAGCAATTTTGTTGGTATTAGTATTAATTGTAATTAATTGTGATGTTGGTGATTTGGTTTTCTGATTATTTTTTAGTTTATTGCTCACTTTTTAACTTTTTAATATTTTATGTATTTAGAGTGTCATGTGGCATCTTATTGGTGCTGTCACATAGATTGGATCAGTGTAAACTTTTATTTGTGAAACTAAAGATTATGACTGTTGTTAACTTGTATATTTACACTGTCCTACTACAACAGTAGTAGAAAGGTTTATCAGTTCAGCGACTGAGGAGGGGCATTTATTCTTGTAACACTAGAAATTGCGATCATTTTAATGTACCTTTCCGTTCGCTGAAAGGCTGTGATGTTTTAGGATTAAAACTATGTAATAAATTGTCACATGTTACCTTTTAATATGTATACTGTTGTTGAATTGGAGATTTCATTTACTTTTGTTTATTTTTGTTTTATTTGTAGAGAAGGAAGCAAAATCTATATTGTGTAATTACTTAATGATTGTTAATTCTTTATAATTACGTGAACTTAACTTTGACTATTGCTATGTACTTGGCCTAACGTCAATAAAATGTACTATTATTATTATTATTATTACCAGTGGAAAATGAGAAATATGACCACAGAATCATACGATCTCTTTAATTTTTGGAAGGTTTAAATAATTTTCGATGCAAAAATCAGATGTGACATTGTATTTTAAATACTTGTTACACAAATAATTTTCAAAAATTTTAAAAAATGAAAGAGTAAAGGATGTTGTCATATTGTTGGGTGTCACTGTACCTAATACCTGCCTGTATATAGTCCAGACTCTGTTAGTTTGCTCCTAATGTAAACAAATAATGACGTCACTGAGCATGCGCATTATATCAAAATGTGTACACGCTGATTAAAAAGTAACAACAAAATATTTTCAAAAGTATTTAAATACAAAGTACTTTTGAAAGTATTTTTATAAATGAAATAGTTAGGCCTACATCATATCATGACTGATGTTTTTAGTACTTTAAGTAGTTATAATTTAAAAAATAGTTAACTTAATAGGAATACGACATCCATAAAGTGGTGGAGTGTAGCGTGTACCCTGTAGAAGGTGGCTTTTGTTTGTTGACAGTAGGAGCAAACTAAGAACGGCTGAACTGTAATACATTACATTGTATACAACAGATGGTAAAATAAAATAAAAGGAATGAAAGAACTAAGCTTCCTAAATGACAAAAGATGACTTCATATTAACTATCTCAAATTGATTTTTAAAAATTTAACAGTTTTTTAATGCCATATAAGGTATGTTATTTATGAATCTTAGAGCTTTCTAAGAGTGAAAGCATTTTTGAAATCGGTTAGGTAGCTTCTGAGATTGGCTTCTACAAACAACAAAAAAAAGTTATTACTTTATAATATTAGTATCTGCCCATAACAGGCCGGTAGAGTGATAAATTATTTGCACTTAAGCTGCTAGTTTCAGGGCTACAAAAAATAGATCTGTTTTTAACCACATGGCCAACCACTTATGGGTATTGTTAGAAATAATTTTTACTGTATTATGTAATTAATTATAATTCTGTAAATTCAATGTTTTATGTTGGTAGTATGTGGGGTTGTTGTGTGAGTAACGAAGGGAAAAGAGGAGCACGCAGCGAGTTTGTAAAATGTGTAGATATAAATGTTACCGGTGTAAAGTATTTGCGGTTATTAATAAATTAAGTTAATATACCAGTGTTTTATTGCTTTTGATCTTTGTCGTCCTTGAGAAGTAATTAATTGTAGATGTTTGTGTAGTATTGTGATGTGTAGAAAAAACACCCCTTACAATAAAACTGATGCATTTAAGAACAGAAAAAGTAGCAGTGTAAAAGACACTAGTCAGAGTTATCTCCTGTGAGATACTGAATTTCATTATGCAGCCAGCCCCTGTGGTAAATGAGTGGTAAAAGTGAAGGTGTCATTTATAGGGTGGAAAGTAGGTGCTTTTCAGAGGGCCTGACATGCTGATAAGCATACTTTTCCACTCGGGGAGGAAGGCATGGTAAATTACCTCACTCCTTGCTTTACTTAGTAAACCTCTAGAGGTTCAAACCAGCCTTTCGGCTGATGACCTAATCAAGAGACATACAATATTTTGTAGACATTATGCTCATATTTTATAATGTAAGCGTATAAATTGAAGCATCTGTATTGATAATTATTACAAAAGTAGTGAACTACATTATTAATCTTTGTTGTACAAAATAAGGCAAAAATTTTTAAGATAAAATACCTGACTTCAAAAATTTAGTGATGACAAGTCATAAAATATAAAAGTATAGCTCTGAATTGATAAATATTATAAAAGTAGTAAACTACTGTATTAATCTTTGCTGAACAAAATAAGGCAAACATTTTTTTAAGATCAAAATATCTGACTTCAAAAATTTAATGATGACAAGTCATAAATATGAAAGTATAGCATGATAAAATATAGGCTAAGTACTACTATTATAAAAGTAGTACTGTATACTATATGCCCATAACAGACAAGTGGAGTGTCAAATTTTTTACCCTCAATCTGTTCGTTGCAGGGCTAAAATAAATAGTTCTGTTTCTTAACACATGGTCAGCCAATTAAATGACTGAATCAATTAAGAACAGAAGAGGTAGAGGTGTAAAAGACACTAATCAGAGTCAGTGGCGGATCCAGGATAGGCCAAAGGGGGGGGCTAGGCGTTTGGGTGGGTGAAAGCACCGGGGGGTCTGGTGGGTATGGAACACCCTCCAGCAAGGCGGGGGGTCCGGGGAATTGTCAAAATTTAAGTGTAAAATGACACATTTTTAGGCCGTTTTTAACTCTTTATTGACCAGAGTTTAGAGGCAAAAAACTATGGTTTGACTCAAGAATACTGACTAAAAATAAAAGGATTTTGAAGCCATTAGAATGACCTTGGTCGGGCGTGCGGATTCCTCTCATGTTCGGCAACCGAACAAAACAAATTACCCATTTCATCTAGTGTAAATTGGATACCCAAGGGGGGGGCTATAGCCCCCCCTAGCCCCTCTTTGGATCCGCCACTGATCAGAGTTATCTCCTCTGAAAGTAATGAATTTCATTATACAGCCAGACCCCGTGGTGAATGAAGTGAAGGTGTCATTTGCAGAATGGAAAATATGTGCTTTTCAGAGGGCCCGGCATGCTGATAAGCGTACTTTTCCACTTGGTGAGGAAGGCAATTGTAAACCACCATACTCCTCGTTTTACTTAGTAAAACCTCTACAGGTTCAAACCAGCCCTTCGGCTGATGACCTAAACAACACACTGAATATTAATATTAACAAAGAAAATTTAATCTATGAAGACTAAGTAAAATAAATTCCATTATTAATTTTATTCAGAAAGTACTAAAATTCATCAAGATTATGCAGTAGTGTTTATAGTTAGTTTTATTTTTATGTAGAAGTTGGGTTCATCATCATGGCCCTAAGGGTATTTGCTAGGGATGCGTATAATAATATACGCCACCCCTGCATGCATAACTACTACACTCAGCCTGGTACGTACGAAAAACATTTAGATAACCGTGATATTGCCTCAGGGTTGTGATGAACAAACACCACTTTATCTATTGTCTAGTGAAATTTCGAAAAAATATACACACAACAATGTTTACGCTAAATGAAATACTATGTTACATTTTTATTTAAAAATAAAATTCTCAAAGACCTAAAAATATGAAGTAACTTATGCCAAAACTAAATAAAAAAATTAAATACTACCCTAAGGTTTGTTAAATTTCTTTTGCTTTGAAAATAAAAATTTGTTTAAACACTTTTAAAAAAAGAATTGAGAACGTTTTTATTTTAGAATAAGCGTATGAACTGTGTTTATTACTTATTTTTTTAATGGTTAGTTTTATTATACTCATATCACATTTCCAATTTTTTATGACCCATTACAGGTAAAAAAAATCTGGTGTGAAACACACACAACTTTCTCTTGCCAGTGCAAATAATTAACAATAAACCTAACATTAGTAATAAAACAAAAGAAATAAACAAAAAACTAACCTCAATAAACATAACCTAATTTTAATCATCAGTGAAAGACGCAAGATGAAAATCAACCTGTTTGGCTTAGAAATACGGAAAATCACTCTTTCTCTCTAAACTAGGCTCTGTAGAGAAAAATGCTCTTAATAAAAGTTGTAGATCTTTTAATTTTCTATAAATTTAATTATATACACTTTTGTCGTAAAATGCATACTAAGGCCGAAATCTTTAAAAAAATCAATTTTTCACACATGTTCGTGAGAAAAAAAACAAAAAATCGCAAATTACCGCTAAACTAAGCGTTATACAAAATATTGTTAGAAATAAAAGTTGTAGGATTTTAAATTCTCTACAATTTTTATTATATAAAGTTTTGCGCTAAAATGCATATTAAAGCCGTAATCTTAAAAAAACAACGTTTTTACGAGAAAGCACTCTCACCAAGAATTTCAGCAAACATGGCGCCTACCCTATCTTGTAGAGAATAAAAAATTGAGTAAATGAGGCGATTTTAAAAAAATCGTAGGACCAGTTTTTGAGAAAATCACAAAAAAGTGAAAAATTATACGAATAAACTACTACTTCCGGTTGACCGATTTTGATGAAAATGTTCGTGTTGGGTCCGGTAGTGGTATGTAACTTAAGTTTCAAGTTTCAAGTACGTACGATGTTCCGTTCTTGAGATATTTTGTATACACACCCACACACACAGACAGACCAATCGCTAAAAACATGTTTTTTTGGTTCAGGGGGTCTGAAAACGTATAGATCCGGTGAAAACTCGATTTCGAAAAATCGACATGAAAACAATACTTTCCTTCCTATATATTCATATAGGCAAGAGAAAGTAATAAAATTCTCAAAGACCTAAAAATATGAAGTAACTTATGCCAAAACTGAAAAAAAATTAAATACTACCCTAAAGTTTGTTAAATTTTCTTTTGCTTTGAAAATGAAAATTTGTTAAAACACTTTTAACAAAAGAATTAAGAACGTTTTTGTTTTAGAATAAGCATATGAAACTAAGTTTTTATTACTTATTTTTTTAATGGTCAGTTTTATTATGCTAATATCACATTACCAATTTTTTGCGACCCATTACAGGTAAAAAAAGAATACAGTCTGACTGTGAAAATTGGTGTCACTAAACTGACACACTCTGTCACTTAATGACAAAAGATGAACCTGATAAATATAATCAATGCAGCACAAAATTAACTGCACATATTGTGGTCAAATGTCCTATACTGAACACTGCAAAAGAGAACTTCCCTTACCAAACACTTACAAAGATTGTATTAATGATGCACACTACACAAAAACACTAAATATGATAAAAAAATGTAATTTTCTAAGACAGTTTTAACAGAAAAATACTCATATAGTTCATGTAAGTTGATATAAAAACCATATTCTGTTGGCCGCTTATATTATTTTAATCCTTTGTTACAGTTTTTATTTTTTAAGAAATGATTGATTATTTTGTGTAAAAAATCTATTTCAGTACCTATATTAAATTATTGGTCAACAAGATTAGGTTTTCATGAAACGTTTATTCAGAAGTTGTGATATTGAACTGTATCATTTCTTTTTTCAGCTTGGTCAGTACCAATTATTGTGGGTTAAGAAACAGTAGGTTTGAACACATTATTTCCCTGGCTGAGAATTGAACCTGGAATCTTCTGTTTTGCATCCTATCATGCTAAACACTGCATCACAGATATAAATAATTGTTTCTATAACCAGAACATATTGTTTTAAGTCATAGATGTTATAACTGGATGACCATTTAGATGACAGACTCCCAATCGACTGATGACTGATTTTCAGTCTTTCCTCCTCCTCATCCTCCTCCTCCTCCTCCTCCACCTCCTCCTCCTACACCTCTCCACTTCTCCTCTCCTCACCACCTCCTGGTTTTAAAATACGAGTCTCCAAAAATGAATATAGGGCATTTCAAGATAAAAACTGATAAGTTAATTACATATTAAATCATTGCTTTCTTAAATTACATTCATTACTTACCATTTGTTTCATATCAACTAAATTATCTAGTCTCTTTTTATTATTAAGATGAACTTTTTTCATTAATTAATTGTCATCCAATGTTTTTACCAATAATCATGTATAGGTACTACAAATATTTCATTAAGCAAGTATTTTCTATAGTTATGTAACAGATTAAAATCAGCAATACTTTTTAAGGATCTTTTATTTATTGACGTATTTTCTCCTTGGATATGTAGGTTTTTGTTCAAACAATTTAGTGTTGCGATTGTCAATCTAGTAATCAAAGTTTATCATATTAGTAGAGATTATTGACATTAAATTCTGTAAAAAGTTATTTTGTTTCACATACGTTATCATTTTAAAAATGTACAGTTAAGGAATTGTAAGCAACTGAAACTCCTTAAATAATAGTATGCCTGAATTTTAAAAAAATTGGTTAAAACTTTCAGTGCGAATCACAAAATAAACTGTGGTGGTGATTCTACCCGGCATGCGGACTAAAGTATATACTGTGCTTTTATCGTCACTTTTGTCGTCTGCTATACTCTTTCCGCTAGGCAAGTAGTTCAGGAGGTACACCCCCACAGTGAATGTGTTAATACCCAGTAAAGAATTTCCTTCCTCTACCATACCTGATATGAGATTAAGCTCAACCATGATAAACTACTATAGGAAGAAATGTGGCACATAAGATATGGAGTGCCTGAAAACTGGCACTAGAAAGAGATAAACTAAAATGGAGGGGAGTGAAGGCACCTGCCTGTTTGTTGCTATTATGTTTAATTCTCAAGTTCTATCTAGTTAAAAAATTGATTCGTAAATTTAAAGGGACAAACAGTAGAAACTACTTTAAAAACTAAAGCTGTAATTAAATAAAACAGTAATGAAAAGTGCTAAAGTTAATGGTTACCTACCTATTATAAATTTTTATAACTATTAAAATCTAGAGAATTTATAAAATTTTTATATAAATTTATACAATTTTTTTGCCCATAATAGGCAGGTGGAGTGTTAAATTATTTGCACTCAATCAGCTAGTTCCAGGCTACAAAATATAATTCTGTTTCTTATCACATGGTCACCGCCTAATCTAACTGAAGCATTTAAGAACAGAAGAAGTAGCGGTGCAAAGGACACTAGTCAGAGTTATCTCCCCTGAGAGTTATGAATTTTATTTTACAGCCATTCCCTGTGGTGATGAAGTGAAGGTGTCATTTGCAGGGTGGAAAGAAGATGCTTTATGGAGGGCTTGACATACTGATAAGCTTAGGCTTTTTTTCCACTCAGTGAGGCAAAGTTAAACCACCTCACTCATCGTTTTACTTAGTAAAGCCTCTAGAGGTTCAAACCAGCCTTTTGGCTGATGACCTAAATAGCAACAATAAATATTTATCACGATACTTATTACCGGTACTCTGATAAATCAAACTAGTTACTGTCTAACCTTCACCACTACATTTTTCACTAGAACCACAGCACACTAAGAAAGCAGAGTTTACGTCTGACCACACAACATAATATACTCGTATTAAAAATGTTATCCTTTATTCTATTAGATCTTGCTCATTCCAGTTAATGAATTAGATTTTGAAATTAGTAAGATATAAAATTTAATTTAAATTTACAGAAATGCGGACTGTATGTAAAGTGAATATCAGAAAAACAATATTAGGATATCCTTTGTTACCAATTTCTTGTCATTTCATAAAGGATTGAGTTACATTCTGTATACATTTACAGTAGTATGTATATTAAAAACAATCTCATGTTAAGAAGTTTTAATTGTAATTATAAATAAACACGAAAGAAGAGTTTTTAATGAATTCAAATCATCATACTTTTAATTAAGTATTCCAGTAAGGGGTTGGCTACAGATTAACAAAGTTAGAGAATTGTTTTTCATGTACCTACTTTATAAAGACTTAATAAACATAATATATACTACTACTTGTGGGTGTATGTTTGACTTATTTTAACACTGCAAACAATATGCAGTATTATCTTCTTCAAACAAAATAATTAACTTCAAATAAGTCAACTAACAATAGTACATCTAACTTTATTAATGAAGTTTCCCATGTAATAACATCACTTCCATCTTACAATTGTATAGTTTTTAGTTTTGTAGATAAAAAATAATATACTACGTTAATTATAGTGTTTGATATTCTTAAATTTTTGTCATAATTAAAAATTATGATAATTAATTAATTTTATTGTCATAATTAAAATTGATACATTTTTATCATGATTTCCTGTAGGTTATTCGGGTTGTCACTATGATGCAAACAAAAAAATCCCTCACATCTTTATTGGTTCTAAATCAGAAATGCTAAAAGATTTATGTACAGATGTACATGAATTCATGTACATATGTCATAATTAATATATGCAATTCATGTACACATAATGTATTCATTTTTTGTTCAATAATATAATTCATATAGATTATATTTTATGCCCACAACGGGCAGGTGGAGTGTTAAATTAATTGTACTTGATCTGCTAGTCCCAGGGTTACAAAAAATAGTTCTGTTTTTTATCACATAGTCAGCCAGTTATGTGACTGAACTATTTAAGAACAGGAGAAGTAGAGGTGTATAAGATACTAGTCAGAGTTATCTCTTATGAGAGTAATGAATTTCACTATATAGCCAGACCCTGTGGTGAATGAAGTAAAGGTATCACTTGCAGGGTGGAAAGTGGGTGCTTTTCGAAAGATCTGGAATGCTGACAAGCATATTCTTTCAACTCAGTGAGGAAGGTAATAGTAAACCACCTCACTCCTCATTTTTACTTAGTAAAACCTCTATAGGTTCAAACCAGCCTTTCAGCTGTTGACCTAAACAACAACAGATTATAATTGTTTACTTTCCTGTTTGATACATTAATTGTACTGGGAAAACAAACTGTCAATACTACCATAAAGTTTGTAACAATTACTGGTACAGACTCACCTCTCAATTTCAAATTGTCGAAACTATACTTTCTGGCCAGTCATTGGATTCTGGAAGTCCCTGATGAAGCGTGGGCACAGGATTTCTGGTTGTATTTAGGACAGGACTTCATATTTGAAAATTTGCAACAACCAAAAATTTTCACAGCACCCATGTGCATTCATTAACAAAATATCTATAAATATAGTTCTTAGTTTTAAAAATGAAAATAAAAGTATTGTGCAATACATTTACACGCCAAGGTAAATTATGAACAATAGGCCCTATAATGGCCATTATAAAGTCCAAACATTAGAATTTATACTAAGGCCGCAATGTTAAAAAATCCCATTTGTTTACCAATTCTGATGAGTAAAACACAGAAATCACTAATTGATGCTAAACTAAGCATTGTAGAAAAAATATGTTTCAAATTAAAGTTGTAAGTTTTTTAATTTCCTATAACTTCAATTTTTACACTTTTGCCCTTAAATGCATATTGTGAATCGGAACAGGCTGTAATCTTTAAAAAATACTTTTTTCCATGAGAGCTCAGTCACAAGAATTCCAGCAGACAGGGCACATACCTTATCTTGTAGAGCAAAAATATAGTAAATGAGATACAGTAGTAGGATTTGTTTTGAGAAAATCGCAGAAAAGTGAAAAATTGATTGATGAAACTGCAATATTCTGGTTGACTGATTTTGATGAAAATGTTGAGAAAAGAAAATATAAGAATGGAATTGGCTGTTTATAACTTAAATAGGAAGATTGCAGAATATCAAAATCATTGGAGGGACTACATAGAGAGAATGCCTGAGAAAAGGATCCCTCAATGTTTAGAAATTACAGCCCAGAGGAGAGGAAAGATGTTGGTAAGCAATGCAAGAGATGTCAATATTTTAATAGAGTTTTGACCCTGTTGTGAGTCAGAACAGGCTGGAATCTAATCCTTGATTGTGAGAAGAATATATTAGTGTCAAACCATTTTGTAGAAGCTAATTAAGTTCCAAGTTTCACCTTTGCTAGCTATTCACATCTTGAGATATTTTTTTCACACACAGACACTAAGACAAATTGCTGAAAACATAATTTTTGGGTTCAGGGGGCCTGAAAACATGTATTTCCTTGTGATGGTGAAATCACAATTTCAAAAAAAACAATACTTCCTTCCCTGTATGTTTATAAAGAGCAAGAGAAAGTAATAATATAATTTGCATTATAATTACAATATTTCAATAAACAGTAAAAAAGATAAAATGCAGCAGAGGTAATTTCTATAGATTACAGAAAAATCTACTTAAAACTTTTGTTGTTAAAACTTAGTTTTATGAAGTTAGTTTTTGAAAACTTCATTATTTCAATTTATTAACTATTTATATTTATTAATATTATATTTCATAAGTTATAATTAGAAGAATATTAGGTATATAGGTTCTACTAACAAATTTGAATACTTCTGCTAGAATTAAAGGTAATGCACTTCAACAACTGATGTTGAACGTAAACTTCAGCTTCATATGAGAGAACGCCTAACTTACAGTCTGAAAATTAGTTCTGAAAGTAGTTAACAACTCAATTTGCTTTTGCCGAATATATAACGGCTTCTACCTTTGTGCTAACTTGTCTGTGGTTCTATATTTTGTGATACAGACCTGTTCAAATCTATCTTTCATAGTTAAATAACATTAATGCTCCCCTTGTACGTAAAGTATTGTTTAAATTACTATTATTTTGGTTCTAATTTATTAAGGTTTACCAGAAACAACAATGTAATTAAATGGTTAATAATTGTATAATAAACAGGGTGTTCTAAAAGGAATTTCATTTACCCAAAAATAATCAAATAATTCTCTAAATTAAAAGCAAATAATATTGAGAATCATGTTTTTTAATATCTCCAGCCTTCTAATTTCTTTCTTTCATAAAAATATTTCAAATGTTACAAATCCAATATACTTTCGAGTTCAGAATGGATGTCAATTAATTTAAATTTTGAAAACAGGACCAACACATAAATTCCACACTAATTATAATAAATTATTATAAAATACATTAATTATATTAACATAATTATAATACAAAAATAATAATTACAAAATAATTATATTTCTTTGTATTATTTCTGGTTGCGGTTGTATTTTATTTGATGGAGCGACAGTGGACTGTAGTGCGGTAACATAAATTAATTATAATATATGCGAAGTAAAATTTAATGAAATCTTGACTTACCCCTTTTTCCAAGACAAGGAAACATAAAGTAAAAGGAATACCACCTGCGCAGGGATAAGGTACAAGGTTTCCAAATTGCGGTGTTCCGAACTCCCGTGTTATAAAAACAGCGGTCATATGCGGTTGACGAGACAGCGGTAAGAAAAAGGCGACGCGCACTGTACGATGGTCACTCATCGATTGTGTCGAGTTATCTGCTACCTATATTTACTACCGATAGCGGCGATAACAAAAATAATTTAATTATCGGGCCTAAACATCCTCCCCGCCCCTGAAACGACAGTTTCTGAACCCCAAAAAAATAAATAAGGAAAAGGAAAGGAGACATCTTCACTTCAGCGGGGGCTGTCACTGAAGACTTGCGAAGGCGAGGGGGCCCACGGAAGAAAGGGAAAAAGAAAGGATAATTAATAAAAATAGCGTAAAAAATATATAGAAAAAAGTAAAATAGAAAAATCTAAAGGCGTAGTTTCCGTGTAAAAACCTCTACACACAGATTATTTACAAACACAATAAAAAATAAATAAAAATTACAGAAAAGATATCGAAATCATATTGCGAAAATAGAATAGAATAAACTAAAATAAAAGATACCTTGAATAAATAATTAAAAGAGAATCGAAATATTACTGGGTCGGCAACGGACAAATTTTAGTCACCGACCGCGTAAGTACTCCTGTTCGAGTGCGAACTTTCACGACTCGAATAATTCCGTCCGGACCAGGAATAACTTCTTGAATTACTCCAAGTGGCCACTGAAGAGGCGGACAATTATCAGTTTTAATGATGACGATTAAACCGGCCTCCACAGGTTTAGCGGGAGAGTTCCATTTTTGTCTTACTTGCAGGTTGTGAAGATACTCCACGTTCCATCTCTTCCAGAATTCTTGGATCAACCGGTCTAAAAGCTGATATCTAGTAAGATGATTCAGTGGTTCATCCAGTAGGTTGCAAGTAGGCAGTCCTTGTAGAGGTTGTTGCACTAAAAAATGAGCTGGAGTAAGAGCTGAAGGGTCGCTTGGATCCGAGCTTAAGCAATAAAGCGGGCGAGAATTGAGAATAGCTTCTATTTGTGAAAAAACGGTGGAAAGCTCTTCAAACGTTAAAATTTGTTGACCAATTACTCTATAAAGATGGCTCTTCACAGACTTTACATTGGACTCCCACAAACCGCCAAAATGCGGAGCATAAGGTGGGTTAAGCTTCCATTCAATTTGGTTCTCGGCTAGCTCTGACCCCAATGCATGGACGTAAGCGTCTGATTTTATTAATTCGTATACTTCTTTCAACTGAGTTCTGGCTCCAATGAAGTTTGTTCCACAGTCAGAATAAAGCGTCTTGCATGGCCCACGGCGAGATATAAACCTTTTAAAGGCAGAAAGGAACGTCTGAGTTGACAAATCAGATGCTAATTCTAAATGTACTGCTTTGACAGTTAAGCAGATGAATAAGCACAAGTAAGCCTTTTGAGGGCGAGCGCCCCTGCGTCTTGTCCAGGACACCCAGAATGGTCCAGCGTAGTCCACACCGGTGTGCAAAAATGCCTTACTTGGCTTCACTCTTGCAGAGGGTAGGCTTCCCATAAGAGGAAATACGGGTTTTGGTCGAAGTTTAAAGCAAATATTGCAAGAACGGATCAAGTTTCGAATTATGCTTCTTCCACCTAAGATCCAATATTTCTGGCGTAGTAGCGATAACACGAGCGTCGGCCCTGTATGGAAATGCCTTTGATGACAATGATTTATGATGAGATTCGTGAAGTTATCTCGTTTTGGAAGAAGTATAGGATGTTTTTGCTCGTAGCTTATTTCCGAGTTAATTAACCGTCCACCAACACGTAGAACACCTTCTGACAAGAACGGATTGAGCTTCCTAATTTCCGAAGAGCAGCCCTTTCCTTCAATAAGCGATTGTATTTCCGAGGCAAAATGTTCCTTTTGTACTTCTCTGACTATAAGTAATTCGGCGGCGGCTAAATCAGATGCGGATATGAGACCATCAACGCAAGGAAGTCGTTTTAAGAACCGTAAAACGTAAACAGTGGCTCTGAGCAATTTATTGTAGGACGAGCATTTGTCTATTAAGTCTCGAAGCGGGTAATCTGCTGACTCCGTAGCAATCAAAACGCGTTGTTCATCGACGAATTCTTTTGACGAACTGATCGGATACTTAGGCCAGAGAGAATAATCTTCTTCTAGCCAGCTTGGGCCTCGAAACCATAGCTGATGGTCAACCAAATTATTTGGCAGTAGGCCGCGAGAGAGACAATCGGCCGGATTTTGCTCTCCATTTATGTGAAACCAAGCTGAAGATTGTAGATTTTCTTGTATATATGATACGCGGTTAGCGACCAAGGTTTTCCACCTCGATGCAGGGCTATTGATCCATTGAAGCACTATCATTGAATCCGAGAATGCGAATATATTCTTGAACTTAAATTGAATTTCACATGCTTTGGCACAAATGAAATCAATCGAGCAAGCATAACTGCTGAGCATAGCTCTAGCCGCGGAATTGTATTTATTTTCATAGGTGCAACACGAGATTTTGCACATAAGAGATTAATTTTGAATGTATTATCTGGTTGCTGAGCTCTAATGTAAACTACAGCACCATAGCCCTTTTCAGACGCGTCGCAGAAACCGATAAGATCTGCTGTGTGTCCTTCAGAAATAGCGACATGGCGAGAAATTTTTAATTTTAATAGTACTGGCAGTTGCGATTGAAAGTTGGTCCAAGTCTCCACGATTTGTTTTGGAGGGCTTTCATCCCAGTCTATTTTTAATGACCATAATGTTTTTATTAAACATTTTGCTAGCAGCGTTGCGGGAGCTAGAAATCCCAAAGGATCAAATATCCTAGCTATTGACGACAAAATGTTGCGTTTTGTACAAATTTTATTCTCAGAGCATATCTTGAAACTAAAACAAGCCGATGATGCGATCCACTGCAAACCCAAAATTTTTCTTGTGTCATCATTTTGGAAATTTTTAGAATTCAGAAGTTGATCTTCAATTGGAATTACAGAAACTAAATCAGAGGAATTGCTTGACCATTTGACCATTTCGAACCCACCAGCCTTAAACAATTTTCGTAAGTGATGGTATAGCGTCTGAGCCTCTTGGAGGTTCTTTATACTGGTGACCAGATCATCCATATAGATGGAATTATTTATTGCTGCAGCAGCTTCAGGGTATTTGGTTGCTTCATCTACGCCTAATTGCCGAGTGACTCGAATCGCGAGAAATGGAGCTGGCTTGACACCAAAAGTCACAGTATTTAGTGTCCACGCGCGCACTTCTTCATCTGGGGAAAATCTCCATAAAATCTTCTGAAATTTTCGATGTTCGGAATTGACTTCAATCTGCCGATACATCTGTTTCACGTCTGCAGTAACTGCAATCGGATATAAGCGGAATCTAACAAGAATTTCTATTAAGTCACAATGTAATTTAGGTCCTGTATAAAGAAGATCATTAAGCGAACGATTATTTGAAGCCTTAGCGCTTGCATCGAAAACTACTCGAAGACGTGTGGTTGCACTGTCCGGTTTTATTACGCAATGATGTGGCAGATAATAACTTTCGTTAGTAAAAGTTGACAGAGACATATGACCTTGTTCGATGTAGTCTTTCATGAAGGCATGATATTCTATCTTCATGTCTTGATTGGCTTTAAGTCGTCTTTCTAAAGATGAGAAGCGTTTTTCGCAGACAGGTAGTGAATCTCCGAGAGTGGAAGGATCTTCTTTAAACGGCAGCGAAACAGAATAGCGACCAGTCGGTAGTCTCTGGTGGGTGTCGATGAAATGTTTTTCACATATCTCGTCTCCTTTGTCCAAAAAAGTGGGTTGCGGGATTTCTTCTAGACTCCAAAATTTCTTCATTAAATCATCCAGTGAAGTCTCAGTAGTAGACATGTAGACTTGATTTTCAGAACGATTACTGTGCGAATGATCCGATACAGTTCTTCCCATAAGAATGTAACCGAAAAGCGTATCTAAAGCGACTGGAGTCCCGGGAGGTCCCGTTATTTTATGTGATTTTATTATACGCGAAAATATTTCCGATCCCAACAGAATGTCTATCTGACTGGGAATATTACACGTATCATCAGCGAGCTGAATATTTTTTAAGTGCGATAATGACTCCAATGAAAAACATCGGCTGGGTAAACTATCAGTTATTTTATCTATAACAAAAGCGTCTAATTTAAGTACCCTTTGCGTATCAAAGCGGGAGGCGATAGAAAGTGATGCGTTAAATTTAAGAGGACGAGTGCTAAGTCCAATTCCCTGAACCGCTGAATTTACTCGTGATACCTTTAACCCCAGCTTGCGTTGAAATTCGGCAGTAATAAAATTTGATTGGCTGGCGTTGTCAAGAAGCACACGAGCTTCATGAGCGCGGTTCATCGTATCAAAAATGAGAATTTTTGCAGTTGATAATAGAACTATCGATTCTGGCGGAGTATTTTGAGAAGTCATGCTAACTGACGATGTTGAGCAGTGCGCGAGCGAAGAATCAAATGAGGTAACTTGTTTCGAAGTGTCAACAGAAGGAGTCTGAGTATCCGATTTACTTGCGTTCAGTTCCTCAGTTTTCGTCACAGAAGGTTGACTGTCACGATGCAAGGTAGAGTGGTGTCGTTTGTTGCAGAAAATGCAGGTCTTAAAACTCTTACAGTTCTTAGTAGTATGCTGAGATGACAAACAATTCACGCACAAATGTTTTGTTTTTACAGCCGAAAATCGGTCAGCGGATGATAACCGTTTAAATTCAGGACATTTAAAAACTTGATGCAATTCATTGCAAATTGCACATTTTGGGGGTTGATAATTATTATTCTTACTCGTCAAAAAAGTATGAGTAGGTTTACTTTTGTTAATTTTATCTTTAATTTGAGAATTCTCGAGTTTATTAAATTTTGAATTACGAAAAAGAATTTTTTCGTTTTCTTTTGTAAAAGTTAAAAGTTGATCGAACGTAGGGATATCATCCTTCCTGCAATGCATTTCAAAATAGCGCACAGTTTCTGGATCTAACTTTGAGAGGGCTATTTGCAAAATAATAAAATCGGCTAAGTTACCGACATTAATAGCCTTAAGAGCATCAACGGATGCTACAAAAGAATGCAAAAAGTTTTCTAATCCTTGAGCAGATTGACAAGTAAGAGGTTTAAACTCTAAAATTTTATTTAAATAAAAAGACGCTAAATTTCTTTTATCTTGATATTTATCTACAAGATTTTTCCATAAAATAGCATAATTTTCAGCGGTAGGCGGAATTCCGGAAGTTACTGCTAATGCTTTTTTACTTAGTTTACCTACAAGGTATCTAACCTTATCGGAATCGGATAAGTTAATATTTTCGTGAATATTACTTTTAAAACTTTCAAAAAATATAGGCCATTCCGAAAGTTCGCCCGAAAATCCGGGTAGTTCTAAAATAGGCAACTTAATTTTAGGCTTAATTTCAGTAACTTGTTTACTTTTTTGGTCACTGTTATTAATTTCTAATTTAAGCGAATTTTCTGCGGTTATAATAGCACAATATAAATCTTCTAAAGCATCAACTGCTTGAAAACTAGGTTCAGTGTTATCATCTATTTTTAATGACAATTCATTTATTTCATCCATAATTAAACGAAATTCATTTCGGGTTTCTTTAATAGTTAAACATTTTTTTATGAATAAATCTTTATAAGCGGGTATATCCAGCTTTAGGCTGGCATCATACCTTTTGCTGAACTCTTTGGTAGAGATTGTTTTTCTTAGCTTCTAATACCCTTAACCTTTTTTGATCGGTTGCCATATTTTTTATTTTATTATTTTTTTTTTTTAAATATAAGAAATGAACCAAATAACAGGGTTATAAATGCAAACAAGTAGCACGGAAATCGCGTAACTTAATTAAAGAATAATTTCTTTAAATTAAGTTATAATAATTAAAAATAATTTAAGGATTAAAGAATTTATTCATGAAGATAATCAAATTGAAATAATAAAATTATAATTATTGTGTTTATCGAAATTTAAATTTAAATGTGAAGTTTGTAGATAAGCCGATAGCGAAATGACAAAATTTGTAGGAATAGGTAGCAGATAACCTAAAGCGAATAACAAGTTTTATGCAGGTTAAAACTCGACACAGCATACAAGAATTGTAATGCGTATTATACTAACAATATATATAATTGAAAACGTAATTAAAGTTTTCCGACTTCTTAAAAAAAAATGAACAGTTATGAATTTTATGCAAAGCGCAAATTTAACAAATATGCGTATAGCGTGCAATAGCGAATAGCGTATTTTAAACAAATTAATGTTTTTTACATTTACATTAACATAGCGATTTAACGTGAATTCAGTTGACATCAAATAAAACACAATGTAAAGGTATATCCTCGCGAAGGAAAACCAATGGTCTTTTCGAAGCTATCCGCCCGAAAGTTAATAATGTGCTTCTGGAAGATATCAGGTCCGGAGGTTACCAATGGTTGCGGTTGTATTTTATTTGATGGAGCGACAGTGGACTGTAGTGCGGTAACATAAATTAATTATAATATATGCGAAGTAAAATTTAATGAAATCTTGACTTACCCCTTTTTCCAAGACAAGGAAACATAAAGTAAAAGGAATACCACCTGCGCAGGGATAAGGTACAAGGTTTCCAAATTGCGGTGTTCCGAACTCCCGTGTTATAAAAACAGCGGTCATATTTATGCGGTTGACGAGACAGCGGTAAGAAAAAGGCGACGCGCACTGTACGATGGTCACTCATCGACTGTGTCGAGTTATCTGCTACCTATATTTACTACCGATAGCGGCGATAACAAAAATAATTTAATTATCGGGCCTAAACAATTTCTATGTAATTAATTTACTCTTTATAAATCACAGGTTAAAATAAACTATAAAAGAAGTTACAAAAGAAGTACCTAAATCTAAAATATTTTATGGATGTTTTTGAATTTACTTAAAGTACAAAATGGTGAAATATAAAACGAGAATCTATTTTTATAAGAAAATACACAGATTTATTATTTTCTTAATAAATTTACATGAAGTGATACAAAATACAATACTGATGATCATAATTAGGATTTAAACTTATTATAATTTATTAGTAGGTAATGATAAATTTAATACTAAGTTTAGTATTTACAGTTTGATTTTATCAAACGATATTTCTTAAGTTCACTGTCATTTATTTAATTCACATGATTTTCCTCATGAAAATTTTTACCTTTCATCATAAGAGCTTTTGGTAAAAAATAAATTAAAATAATGTAAATACGTATGTTTACATAAGAAAACTGTTTCGATTCTAATAACTATTATACTAAGAACGAACGATTTAGGTGGGTAGAGTTCTCGCTCACGTATCCCTTCCACAACCTCATATGCACTAATAGCTTTTTCCTTACACTCTTTGCAGTGTTACAAAAAGTACACTGTTTTTACGTGTTAGATTAAATGAAAGTAGTTTATTCAGTGGATTTTTTCATTTACTGTGTTTGTTATTTATTGTATTTATTTACGGCAGTTGGATAATGTATTATTAATTTTATAAATAAAGTACAAGGGAGCTCAAAGACTGACATGGTCCACCTATAAGAGGAAGTCAATGTCCATAAAGTCCAAATTGAGGCACTACAATACGGTCACGAAGTCTGTGGTAATGTATGCGTGTGAGACTTTGGGCAGGTTGAGGCACTGTGGGAAGATGGAGGACCTTAGAAAGACAGAGAGAAGAATCCTCAGAACAATAATAAACAAAAAGCACAGAGTAGACAATGAGTATAGGTTGTTGCCAAATTCGGTTCTATACAGGGAAAATGAGGAAATTTCCGAGATAATGAGGAAGAGAAGAGTTGGGTTCTTTGGACATCTTAGGAGACTGCCAGATTCCAGATTTACCAGACAGGTACTGGATTTCTTTTTGAAAACCAAAGTCAAGTACGCCTGGTTTGAGGAAGTTCAACAGGATCTGCAGGACCTGGATATCTCAGAGACACAGATTTTGAACAGAGAAGAAGGATATAAGATCAAAAATCCAAACACGAAATTTCCAGAAGTACCTAAAAGGCAGACAAACAGACATTGGACTGTGGAGGATAGGGCAAGAGTGTCGCAAAGGATGAAGAACTACTGGGCAAATAAGAGAAATAACTAGGGATCTTCTATAAATCGATTAATTTTGCTCCAATGAGGGCCTAAAAAAAAAAGAAAAAAAAGTATAATATGAATAGAATTGTAATGTATTTACATACAGACTGTATTTACATATAAATTATAATGTAATTTTAATTTTTTTTTTTTTAATTTTCGTACAAAATATTTACTTTACGGGTAATAAAACATACGTGCAGTAGTCCTGTACAATCAGATACGATAAGCTAATTTTTTAACACGAAAATAGAACAGTTTGAAATTTTTCATTTTTTAATTTTAATTTTTTTTTGAACGCATACATCGCAAATATAATAAATTTATCACTTGATGTGTATTAGATTTTATAGGCGAAGTATAATTTTTGAGGGTAAAGGGTGAAGTAAACTTTAAAATAAGGTATAATTTTCAAGTCAATAGGAGCAGTAAGAGAGGAGAAATTACTCGACTGGTGGAAGTGGTGAGGTAAAGAAAAGGAGAAGTACACATAAAATTTCCACCCGCCTAAATTTATTGTGCTTATTATAATTTTACATGTTTATACTAACAGAATTCTACAAGACTGTAAGAAAATCATGTGATCTAATTAAGTTAAGACAGTGACTGATTAAGAGCAAAGAACACAAGAAAGGATTTTTCAGACAGTATAAAATTTTAAAATATTGTTCAAATTAGGCTACAGTACACATAACAGGTATGTTATTGAATAACTTTTGTGTGGCAGGTGTTTTTATTGTTGGGCATTGCCGCTATTATTCGTTCTCTAGTAAAAGGTAAAGAAATCCATTGTATTTCTTTATAATCTTTCTATTGTTATTTATTCTCTAAATTTTTCTAGTATTCTTTTGTTCATTTATTTAATTGGTACATTCTTTGTTCTTCTAGTACGGAGGCTATTTCAATATTACAGGTGACTCTTTAGCTCATTAGTCAGTAGTGAATTGGCTATAAAGCCATTGTTAGTAGAGTGTGTTAAAACCAGTTTTGTACACAAATACATTGTGATTGTAGTAGTTCAGTGAGTGTAAAATTGTTTGGTTTGTAAGTGAGTATAATTCATTAATTGTTTGATTGTAAATGGGCATACTTCTTTTAGTTAAGTTTAGTTTTAAGCCTTGGTTAAGTTTTAGGTAATTATGTACTACATTTATTTAAATAGTTTATTTAATTTTCTAGTGGTTAAAATTAATATAATTAAATTTTTAAGTTTAAAAGGGAGTTTTGTTAATTACAACTAACCAAATCCTGATGAAACTTGGAATAAACGCCATAATACTCACACAAGAACCACCAAAATTGGTATTGTATGATTAAAGGGGCCAAAAATTATAATTTGGAAACTATTGGATTAATTTTGTTACTTTCTTGAATATTCTCTACTCTTAACTTGACCTTCGTTAACATAAATGCTTTATTGAACATATTTTAATTATACTCGTATGCGGTTAAATTTCAATTTTACTACATATGAATAATTATTCAATTATTTATTTTTTTAAATAACATATCTAGTAAGTAAATATAATAAAATAATAATAATAATAATACTAGTTGTATAATATTGCTTCCATAAATAAATAAACATTGCTGTTTATTTCATGATATAAAATAGTAAGCAAACATATTGCTTACAGTTGATACATTTACTATGCAATTTAACCGTTGGAAAATATTTTAATGTTTTAGTAATAAGACCTATGGTATACACTGAAATGAATAATTTATCGACTAATTTTAGGCCTATTACTGTATTTCAATGTATTTTTCATTTGTTTCATTGATTTTATTTTTGTTTTATTTATGTTACGTTCCATTTCACTTTGTTATTTACATGAACCTTTTTACTAATACAACGTTATATCGACAGGTTCTTTTGTGAACGAAGTAAATGACCGTTCATAATAATTATAAATTAAAATGTTTACATAGAAATTCTTACCTTATTATTCAACTTTATAAATGAATTTCAACTTATTTTATCATTTTTAATAAAACCATAGGCGGAAAAATTTAAAACTTTGTTTTTTTATATAAAATTTTGGTTATCCTCTATGATCGAAAAATATACTTTCATCAAAAATGAACTAACCGATTTAAATACAGTCAAAATTCATTTACCGGGGTAATGCTACATTAATGACATATTATTATAGTATACCATACATTGAAAGGACCTTTTCCATTATTTCACATCACATCATCTGTAACCTTAAAGTCGTCTCGTGTAAACGCATTGTTACTATTATTACTGATTACTCCCACTCACTATAATTAATTGTAGATATTGTTTACATGTTTATTAATACACATTTTAGTTGGTTGTTTGCTCCGACGTGTTCTGTTCAATACATAATGAATCTTTTGGAATTGGCTCCTATTATTTCTACTAAGGAACGAGCTATACGTTTCCTTCAAGAGAAAGGAATATTGCATAATCCGCGCATTTGTTTAAATGGACACGATATGATACTGAACACCACTGGCCAGGATCGTTGGGTGTTAATAAAGCAATCTGTTCTTAAATACAGAGTTCTACCAAGTGATTTTAAAACAACTTTTTCGCGGATTTAAAGAGAATTCTTTTGGGAATCTGCAAATAAGCCGAAAATGATAACTGGTAGAAGCCTTAATGATATTTTACGAAGTAAATAAAAAAATAATTGATTAACATCTCGATGGTTATATTACTCTGGCCGCAACGTTGCAAATTTTGGCTGAACAACAGCCGGTTTGTTTTGAAGTGTTGTGACGAAAGCACTAACGTATTGTTACCAAATATAAATATACCTTAATACTAAAGATATACTATAATATTTTGATAAAATCATATTTTAAGCGTTAATGCAATTGTGAATTTGGTGCTTAAGAATCAAATTAAGTACACCAGTAAAAATTATTGTGCGAATTTATTCACATGGGCTAGCTAGACTAGTTTGTTTCTTGATTACTTTCAAAAACAAATTATTATAACTTACTGATTATTTTGAAATGTGTAATTTATGAAAAATATAACTAAATACTTTTCGAATAAAAGGATAACCTAAACTATTTTGTTATATTATTATTTTGTTAAATGCCATTTTTATTTATTTAATTTTTCTAAACGTAAATGAAAATTACAAGAAGAATTTATAACAAAAGAATTTAAAATAAAAGAATTTATACAACTGGACATAGTTGATAAAGTGGTGAAGTGGCAACGTATATCGAGCAGAGTTGCAATTCAGCCCGGGTTAAAGATCTTGACTTACGTTATAAATCGGGTAAAATTGAAAACCTGAAAACTCCGCATTTGCATAAAAGCTCGCATTACTGTGATTTCGACTATAGTAAAGTTTCCAGCATTTATTTTTCTATAAACTTCAGTAAGGGTTTTTTGGTTAGACAATTATTAAGATTCCAGTAGGTACTTGAAACAGTACAAAAAGGAATATATACCATTTGATTACAGAGTACGATATTTACTAGTTTAATTCTTATAGTAACTTAATATCGTAACATATTTTTTAATTATTTTATTAACCGTATAATTCATTGCTTTTCTATTGTTTTATTTTAATCATTGCTTATTATTTAATTTATTTCGGAAAAAGATATGGTTTTTGATTAAAATTTATACAAATACTTATTACGCTTATCTGCTATCTTACAAATAAATAATTTAATAAGTAGAAAAGTCAAATGTTATGAAACGCACTATTAATATTATTCATATTTATATTACATTCAAATTAACTATGGTTACCGATCACGTCGTAAATGAAGTTGTTGGGATCCGAGCCAAGTATCTTCATAATCATTAGACGATTCAGCCATTTCTACTCCTGTTTTTCTTACTGTTTGAATTACTGATGTTTCCTGTAAATAAACATAATAAAACAAATTAATACCTTGATTAAATCTGTGCCTCAGAAGTAAAGGGGGTTAACAACATTGTCATTTTTCAGAAGATCCAAATACGGAAAGTTATTCCTTTTCGTTACCTATTGTAAGAAAATTTCTGTAGGTTTATAAACTTGAAATTTACACCTAACATAAGATTCTGGGTTATAAATTTTAATTTTTTTGAAACTTTCTGAATTTTGTAACCCCCTCACCGCCCATAGGGCTTATTACTCTATATCTCCATCTGTATTTTTTGTTTTGGTATTTTCTACATTAGTGAAAACTCTATTAAAGTATTTATTTTTAGTAGCAACACCATTTCGATACAGAGGCCAATTTTATGCTCAGATACCCAGTAATGCTGTACTCAGTAAAGTTTTAAAAATTTCTGCTTCAATTCTGTTTTAAAGTAAATATTGTCATGTACAGTTAACATTGAAAATTTAAAAATAATATGATTATTACAACCTGTTTCAGGTGAAGCAGATAGCATTTAACACTTTATACCATTAGTTAGAGCTGATTTTAAAGGTAGGCCTACTGTTAACTCAATTTCACTAAAATTGGAGTTAACACCCTTTACCTCTATGGCACAAAAATGAATATAAGAACAGTGTCGTGTTTATTTGTCAATTCCTTCCAAACGTAATAACAACACAGTGAATTTATTTATTTTTACAATTGGGAACAGTTTTATTTTTGAAAAAACAACCAATTTGATTGGTGCATTATGTTGAATATTTTGGCATGAATTGACATGAATTTGAACAGGGACACCCGGTCCCATTGGTGTTGGTTCATTTATGTCAGTTGGCTTCCACACAAAGTAGTTCGACCGACCAGTATTAATTAACACCACAAAGCGACATTCTACCATTTGACTGGCTAAACTGAAGACCGTGAAGTCACACATTATAGTTTAATTATATGTGATGTTTCATTGATTTGTTTCTTTTACCATTTTATCCAATGCCATGAGGAGTTAGTTGAATAATTCATAACGAAACAACTTCTAATTAATATCTAATCAGCCTACAAGATTATTCTGTACTTAATATAAAAATACATTTAACAATACACTGTAACTATACGGGTTGGAATGTAAAAAAATTACAACTAATTATTATTTTTAAAATAATACTTTAGTAAAAATAACGTGTTCCGTTATAAAAATAATTAGTCTCAGCTATAGGCTTGTATTACAGTACTTTTTTTTTGTCTTGAATTTTTATTACGGTACTGTACATTGAGCTGCACAATTTCCGTAAATGATATTTAAATGGTGGTGGGGAGTTTCGCATTAAGGAGAAGAGGTACCCAGTGGCACATTCTCCATTTGTAACTATGGGTATTATCCGTTATTTAGACCAAGAGGTCTCTACTCCATTTTCGCCTTAGACGTCGCACAGGTGGAAAGTTCCTTGTAGCTAGATCACGGGCTAGTTGGTTTGGATGGACGTCTAGTCGTTCGTGAAATTTACTATACAAGGACGCGGTTAGCTCCTTCACTATCGGAATTTTGAAATCGTCGTGGAGGGTTTTACTGCTTACATAAAAAGGAGCGCCAGAAGCAAGTCTTAAGAATTTTGATTGAAAGGCCTGGATTGACTTTAAATTACTCTCTGCCGCTACTCCAAATAGCTGGACACCATAAGTCCAGATTGGTCTCAAAAGGGTTTTGTATAATAAAATTTTGGAGCGGAGGTTCAATTTTGATCGAGGGTTAATTAAGCAGTAGAGTAGCTTCTGGCGGCGGTTAAGTTCTAAACGTTTAGTACGCAGATGATGCTTCCAAGTTAGTCGTCTGTCAAGCCATAAACCAAGATACCGCACCACTCTGGCTTGGGGGATATGAACGTTATTCAGCATCACAGGTGGACAAGTTTGACGTCGTAAGGTAAACGTAACCTGTGTTGACTTAACAGGGTTCACCTTAATACGCCAACGGGTAAGCCAGTCCTGTATTAATAAAAGATGTCGCTGTACTAACCTGGAAGCCTCATCCGCGCCCTTTTCCCGTACAAGAATTGCTGTGTCGTCAGCATACGTCGCGGTTACCGATGTGTCCAAAATAGGCATATCCGATGCAAATACGCTATATAAAAATCGGGATAGTATTGCCCCTTGGGGTACTCCGGCGTTAATTTTGTGCATCTCAGAGTAAGCAGTACCGTGCTGGACTTCAAAGAATCTATGCTCTAAAAATGATTTTACAACCAAATAGTACGAGTCACTTAAAACACTTTTCAATTTAAATAGTAGTCCATCATGCCATACTTTGTTGAACGCGGAGCTGATATCCAAGAAAATGCCAGTGACATACTCTTTCCTTTCTAGACCCTCCGAAATGAAGTCCACCACTCGGTGCAGTTATTGTGTCGTCGAATGCAGCGGCCGAAATGCAAATTGATGAGGTGGAATAATGTTGGCGTCTTCACATTGTATCTGCAAGCGTGGTAGTAAGAGGCGTTCGAATAATTTTCCTGTCGTCGGAAGGAGACTGATAGGACGGTAGGATGAAGGTAGGTAATACGGCTTTCCGGGCTTCAAGAAAAGCTTAACTACGGCAAATTTCCATTGTCCAGGAACATACGCCACACGAAGGACTGCATTGAATAATAGTAGTAAAAAGCGTAAGCTATTTCTCGGTAGGTGTTGCAGTATCTCAGATGTAATGAGATCAAATCCCGGCGATTTTCTCTTTGGCAGCCGTTGTACTGCCTTTTCGACATCATCGATCGTAAATGGTTGTGGAGGCAGTGAAAGCTGGAGAGGTGACTGCAGTTCTTCATCGACGGTTTGTATAAAATTCATGTCCTGCACATCTTCATGTCCTGCACATCTTCGTGTGGTTTGAATACACTGGTTAGATGAGTCGCAAAGAGAGTAGCTTTCTCATTTTCCGTTTTCGCCCAAGTATCATCTGGATTTCTCAGTGGCAAAGAAACACTTCGGTGTTGTAAAAGCTTCTTAGATGTCCGCCATAGCGAGTCTGTGCTTTCATTCATCGATGTTAAAAAAGTCTCAAAATGCTCTGCTTTTAATCTGGCTAATTCTTTCTTTAGACGGTTGGCAAGTCTATTGAGATATTGTTTATCGTCTGGTAGATGAGAATTTTGCCACCTGTGTCTAGCTTGCCTTTTCTCTCGTATCAGGCGTCTAACATACTGCGGAACATCTTGAGTGGCAGGGTAACGTTTAATGGGTGTAGATGATTCCCAGGCAGCTTTCTGTACTTCAGTCGTAAAATGTTGCACAGCCTTGTCAAGATCGTCATTCGATTTAAGTGGTATGTTTTGCGTTAGGTTGTTCTCAATTTTTTCTTTGAATGAGTCCCAGTTCATTCGTCCAAGATTTAGAGTTGGTTTTGGTGGGATCAGCACCGGTTCAGTGCTCAGCGTAGTGATTACAACCGAGTGGTCAGAGGAGAGATCATTCGTAGCTGTAGTTGCAAGGTGGTAGTTTCGCATTCCTTTGGAGAAAAGAAAATCGAGCAGATCAGGTTGACGGTTTCTAGCAGCGGGCCAATAGGTTGGTGTACCTGGAGAATGTACTTGTAACTGGCCATCACAAATAACTTTGTGAAGGGCTCGACCTCTTGATGTTGCAAGACGTGAGCCCCAGGCTGGATGTTTGGCGTTGAAATCTCCTCCTGCAATGAAGCAATCGCCTAGATCAGAACGCAATTGCTGGAAATGTCCCTCATTTGTCAGCGGGCGAGGTGGGCAGTAGATTGCAGCTGTAGTGACGTCAAACCCACGTGTTAACACAGTTATTGCTGTGGCTTGCAAAATATGTTCACTAGGTGGTGTCATAGGATGGAAATAATGTTGGATTCCTCGTCGTATTAATATTGCAGTACTAAGTGCAGTACTAAGCAATATTTAAATAAGTACAATATTATATAATTAAATTTTTGTACAAATAAATTATCGAATATTAATTACTATACTTATATTGTATGTATTATAATACAATAATTATGCAATAATATTTCATAATGTTGACTACAACAAAACAACAGTTAATTTCTCTTTTTCTTCTTCTCATAATCAAGAATTAGAATTCCGCATGTTCCGACTCACAACAGCGACAAACTACTGAATTATTGTCTTTTGCGTGGTCTCCCAACATCTCTCCTCCCCACCGGTATTGCAAAACACAAAGGGGGTCGTTCCCACAGGTATTCTTTCTACTTGCTCCCACCATTGATTACGATATTCTGCAGTCTTCCCATTTAGGTTGTTAACATCCAGTTCCGTTCTTATGTCCTCATTTCTTAGTTTGGTTCACTCATTTTCCGCCAATGGAAAAACAAGGTTAGTTCGGGAATTAGGCTGAACAATGACGTTTACCTGAATGCTTTACTGTTTGCGGACGATTTGTGGATTGTGCAAGAGAGTGACGATGAGCTTCAGAGAGCGGCATATGATTTAGATGAATTACGCAAATATATAATTTTAATGTTTCCGTAAAAAAAGTCAAAGGTAATGGCATTTACTGGTAAATGTCCAACGAAGTCTAAAATTGTAGTAGATGATGTAGTCCTCGAGCAAGTATCACAATGGTTAACTTTTTTTACTTAAATTTTAAGCTCACACGATGAAAACGCATCATATTGAAATTTATTATAACTAAAGAATTTATAACGAAAACTATACTATCTAATACATTTAAAAAAATACAATAAAAATCTTTACAAATTTTACAACAGTATAAAAAATCATGACATTACATCTGTTTATTTAATCATAACAATTATTGAACAAATAAAGACTGCTAATGGGTCATACTAAACTGACACATAGTTATCTTATGATGAAACAAGAACGTAACAAAATGTAGGTACTCACTGCAACACAAAATTAATTTTGTACAACACATCCTTGCCAATTGTTCTACTTAAAAAACTATTCAATTTTACTTCACATTCACTTACGCAGATTGCTTTAATGGCTTATGTTGAACAAAAACACTAACATTTTAAAATGTTCAAATATTCAATGAAAGTTTTAATAGAAAAATATAATTCATGTAAAATACGAGGTGTGGCTATTAAATAACGAGACTGACGTTGTAAAAAATTTAATTTTAATTTTATACATAATCACTTATTGTCACCATCAATATACACTCCTTCTCTATCCCTACAACGCTCCATGCTAAATTTCCACTGTTGGAAACAGTGCTGGTAGTAATCTTTTATCAGCTCCTTCAGAACACGTGCCACTTTCTCTTTTACAGCTTCCACAGACTCAAATCTTCTCCCTTTTAATGCAGATTTTACCTTAGGGAACAGGTAGAAGAAAATAACATGTGATGGAATATGGTTTTTACTTATGATCCGGAAACGAAGCGCCAATCCATGCACTGGAAGAGCCGAACTTCACCGAAAGCCAAAAAAGCTTAAATGAGCAAGTCAAAATTTAAAGCAATGATGATTGTTTTTTTTTTATTCATGGGATTGTGTACCTTCGCTGGGTTCCTGAAGGTCACACAATTAATCAATATTACTACCTTGAGGTACTTTCTAAACTACGTCAAAGAGTAAGGAAATACGCCCCAAAATGTAGAAGGATAAATCATGGGTTCTCCACCAAGATAATGCGCCAGCTCATTCCGCGTTATCTGTCAAGAGGTTCCTAGCCAAGTACAGTATCTCAGTGTTAGAACATCCACCTTATTCACCAGATCTTGCACCATGTGACTTCTACCTGTTCCCTAAGGTGAAATCTGCATTAAAAGGAAGAAGATTTGAGTCTGTAGAAGCTGTAAAAGAGAAAGCGGCACGTGTCCTAAAAGAGCTGACAGAGATGACTTCCAACACTGTTTCCAACTATAGAAAATTCGCATGGAGCGTTGTAGGGATAGAGAAGGAGTGAATATTGGAGGTGACAATAAGTGATTATATATATATATATAAAATTAAAATTTTTTACAATGTCAGTCTCGTTATCTAATAGCCACACCTCGTATGTAGTGTAAAAATCTTCATGTAGTAATCCTTAAATTATTGTAAAGGTTATTACAAATGTAATGTAGCTAAATTAGTGTACTTTGTAATACTACTTGTTTTTGATCTGTAATGGGGTCGCTAAAAACTAAAAATGTTGATGCGACCGTAATAAAACGGATTGTAAAAAAATACAGCCTTTTCGTTTTAGAGTAGGCCTAATATAATAACGCATTACATTCATCAATAGAAAAGCTCTCAGTTTAGAGATCCTCTAAATTGCTCCATAGTAATCCATAGTACTGTTAATCATCTCTTAACTTCCTTTAAATTTATGATGACAAATTTCATTTTTTAGAATCAAAGGAAGGACATTTTTGGTCATATTATTGTAGTAGGTATATATTTTAGATACCCTTACTTCAATATGATTTCAGATTCTTGCTCTGTAATAAAAGAAAAATTATATATAGCAAAAAAATTGTCACGATTTTAACCAGATCTTGAGTTTCTTATGTATAACGAGTATCTTGAATATAATTTATGTAAAACGTTTCGTCTGGATCCAATCGACGAGTTGGCAACAAAACAATTATTTATGAAAAAGTAGCCTTACCAGAAAATTGTGTCGATTTTCCTCTCTGCTAGCCTATTTATATTTCATTATACATCACATAATTGATTAGATGATATTAATTAAAAATTTAATTACTGACCAACATAAATTATTATTAAAACTAACAATTTTACTCAGAATTGAAAATTGTAAAATTTAATACAGAGTAAAACGTATAGGTGGATAAACAAGCTGCATATATTTTGGATGGTGTCGATATTCTTCAGGGAATGTACCCATATACGTATGTTACAGTAAACATTGACGGAGAAACTGCTGACAAATATTTTTCGATGAATTTAATTTCAACTGTATTATTAATATTCAAAAACATTTTGATTTAATTAATTTGGGAATTGGAAACAAGGAACAGAGGAATTGGAAATATAACCATCTACTCAAACCCTCTCCAAACTCGACCTTGTGTAACGACGAATGTTTTGTTAGAATTCAATATAATGGGTGTGCTGTTTTAATCCGATTTGAATGTAGAATTAATCTAATGAATTGCAAATATACACCCTCTCAATATTTATACATATATTTTAAAACCGCGCATACAAACATATAAAATATAAATATACATACTTATTTACTTACAAATACATACGCATAAATATTGAAAACAAAAAACCTTCCAAGTATTACTAACTTTTTATTTATTTTAAAAACACAATTCATCTTTTATAATTTATTTGTTATTCAAAACTGTTTAAATACTCGGATTATAGAGTGAATGTTTTTTAAACTTAAAATCCGACAATTCATGATTAGTTAAATCGCTTTCTACGTTTTATGAACAGGAAATTTATTTAAATTAAGATAAATCAATTATTAAGTTATATTTTATGTTAAGTTAATTTTTTTTAAATCTGGTGTAAAATACGAACCGACTTTCTTTTCCCATTGTAAATAATAAACACTATAAATGTTTAATCATGAGTAGGTCTAAACAATTTGTAATGAAAAATTAAACTAATTTTAATCGAATGAATGATGAAAATGAAAATCAACCTCTGCAGAACAAAAATACGGAAAATGACCCATTTGTACAAAACTCTGTAGAAAAATATACTTGAAAAAGAAAGTAGTATTTTTTTATTTCATATACATAGCTTTGATTATATTAAAATGTTAACGAAGCCGCAATTTTTATAAAATCCCGTTTTTCCGATTTTGATGAAACAATACAGAAAATCAATAATTGACGCTAACTAAGAGTTATAGAAAATAATGTTTCTGATTAGTAAGTTTTATAATTTTTTATAACTTTACTTTTATGAAATTCTGCATTAAAATGTACATTACATTAGCCAAGTACAGCATCTCAGTGTTAGAACATCCACCTTATTCACCAGGTCTTGCACCATGTGACTCTACCTGTTCCCTAAGATGAAATCCACATTAAACGGGACAAGATTTGAGTCTGTGGAAGCTGTAAAAGAGAATGCGATACGTGTCCTGAAGGAGCTGACAGAAGATGACTTCCAGCACTGTTTTCATCAATGGAAAATTCGCACGGAGCATTGTAAGGATAGAGAAGGAGTGTATATTGAATGTGATAATAAGTGATTATGAATAAAAGAAATTTTTTTTTACAACGTCAGTCTCGTTATTTAATAGCCACATCTTGTATGTGCTTTTCAGGGGGCGTGGCATACTGATAAGTATACTTTTCAACTCAGTGAGAATGGCAATGATAAACCACATCATTCCTAGTTTTGCTTAGTAAAACCTTTAGTGGCTCAAACCAGCCTTTTGGCTGTTGACCTAAAAAAAAAATACTGGGATCAACCAATATTTTTTTATGGAGAAAGTTTTGTTCAATGAAATGTAGCTTCATCGAATGGAAATTTTACTTATATAATAATTTAAAAAATAAAAACTAAATAGTTTGGATTGAAAATCAAAAAACTAATTATAACAAGTTATATCTCGAATTATTATAATGTAGATACAATGTTGCATACATGTTACACAATTCTACGATTAACCGAAAGCTCTTAAATGTACCATTGGGAGAATGCTTTCAGCTTTCACATAAGTTAACTAGTTTCCTCAGGTCAATTTGTGACATGAATGTACTGAACACTATTTGAGTCCACGTCAGACAAGTAACCCTCAATATCATCACCAGATATAATATGTATGCCCTCTAGGACCAAATTTAATAGATCTATCTAACAACCCCTTATGTTGTTACTTACTTGACCTTAAGCGTCTTCTGAGTAATACAGTTGCTGATTAAGTGTTTGTTGTTGATAAGCTATATTTATACTTAAACAAATTGAGCTTACGCAGTAAAACCCAAAATTAACGTCTCTTTTAAAAGGTATTTTCTTTTTTTTTCTCAAGTTAGAACTAAATCTCCCCTTTTAGCCAACCAGAACAATTGGCAGGGGAGGAAATAAGATTGAACAGGCCAAAAAGAAGAGAGCTAAATATCAGCGTCAGCTTTACTACGTTGCACTACTTCGTATAACAAGGAAAACCTCCAAAAAGTAATCAGATTTACTGATTTTTACGTGAATTGACTCAAAGTACTGAAATAAAAGTTAATCAAAGACAAAAACGTACATAAGAACCAAACAGGTAGTATGGACATTAAAATAAATAAATATGCACAAAGACAGTGAAACAAATTGATCTAATTTTGAATTACGGTTACCATTATATCGTTCATTAATCCATTATTTAATAACTCATAAACGAAAATATCAGATTGCTGAAAAAAATCAAGATCACTGCTGCACCAATCGTTAAGCAAGATTACATAAAACCTTAATTTCTTGACAAGACTTTACATTTTTCTCTATGTAATTTAAAGGTTGAATCTACTTTGAAAATTGTAAAATAAATAAATTTTTGTTAAATTTTTTTCCTTCTTAACTATTCTTCATTATTTTTGAACAAGTTGGTTTATTTTTTTTTTCTTGCGCATTTTTTTTAAGTAACAATAAATTACAAATTAGAATGATACTTAAACGCATAATGATTATTTTTTTATGAAAATATTTGTTTTTCTCGTAAATTAACTTTTTACATGGCAAACAAGTATAATGCTAGACCAAATAATATATAATTTGATTTTTGATAGCTAGTCATAATCCATTTTTTAAATGATCACAATTTTACAAAAATTGTCTCAAATAATCACGTTTTCTTCATACACCATGTTTTTTTAAAAAATAACCTTAATCTTAAAATGTATTTTACATGAAGAAACCCATTGCATAAGTTTAATGTACCAGCAAAGACTCGAACGTAATTGTGCTTTATTGTGTTTATTGTTTGCATTATGTTTATTTATTATTGCATTATTATGTTTATTTTCATTTCCGTTAATATTGCTGTGGTCTTTATATTCCTAAAATTTTCCTAATTAGTTGTATTTTTTTTCAACTTCCAGACTTTCATCATCCTGTACCTCTACAGCCTTTGGTGGGATTTGGTTTCCTCCAATTCTCTTTAGTAGTTAGTAACACCCGCCATCCTCTCACCCTACCAATATCAAATGAATCGTCTAGTTACGAAAGCAGATACATTCAAAAATGTAAATTTCTCAGGAAGAAACTTTCTCTGAAGAAACGTTTCTCTCAAAAATAAGAAATGATATAATATTGTGACTTACTCAAGAAATAGCATTAGGGTAGAGGATTTTACATACAAACATGGCTTTTAATTTTCTCATGACCATAGTTTAAGAAACATTTTACATACTTTATGTGGATATATCTGGTTTTGAAACGGAATTCTATCTCGTTTTGAAATAAACTTAAAAACCGAAATACATAAAACTCATGATTATTTTAACTTGTAACATAATTAACTACAAATTTTGGTGTTTTAGGAATAAAATTTACAAAAATTAGATTCGATAATGTTAAAAAATTATGAAAAATAATTTTCATAATGCTTTTTCCGTGATTTATTATTACTAACGTCTTCAGGATAACACTCCATTTCGTAATATTATTAAAATAAATCACTAACGTTAATATTTGTTTAAGAAAAACGACGACAATAATTAAACAAATAAAGAAAAACGTCCTCTCGAGTAGTGTCTTACTGTTGAGGTTGGCAGCACTGTCAAATTTTTAGTCTCTTTCTCACAGCCTATCCATACGCAAAAGGCAATCTCGTGGCTTCAGTATCTATATCTGGGCTCACAAAACATGAGTACACGTTTTCATTTTTGTGTTCCAACTTATTAATTTGTTCTTGAGCAATTTTATATTGGTAGAGTAGGCTTCATTTAACAATTGAATTCGTTCTCGAATAAAATCAATCATTACGTTTTCTTTTTTTTGCTTTAAGGTATTTCACTAGTATTGAACTTCCTTAACCTCGTCATAAATGTTTTCTCTTCAACAATGAGTTTGCGAAAAATTCCATATTAATATTATAAGTCAAAACCATTTACATTGTTTTGCGCTTGTTCACTACGAGACCAACATTTCTTACTTGTCATTCCATTTAAATAAACAATACCTTTTAAGGGGAGACTGTATGACGGTTTTGACTGAAAATTTTGATTTTCAGTTTTTAATGTTTTTAAATAGTTTAGACCTAAATCTACCACAAAAACTTTAAATTTCGACAAACAATTAGTTTAATGAAAAAAATTAAGTTTCTTTCAGGTTTATTCTAAAAAATTAACATGTCGCGAAGGACAAATATTTTTCAATATCTGCTTCACTATTTTTAATATTTTTCGTTGTTGGTGCAGTTTTCTAATCAACTGTTGATGGGAAATTATACATGTTAATTCACATTTTGTTTTCATTTGTGACTTTTCCCGTAAATTTAGATTTTTAACACTTAGATACGTTTTTCTCAGAAACCATTTAACCTACCAGGCTAAATTTTTACCAGTTAATTATGTACTTGCACATTCACCGACATTGGTTTTACTTTCGCAGGTGCTCAAAAAATTAGTGATATCCAAAAACCGTAGAAAAAACTGTAAAAACTTTATGTTATTCGTTATTCTTTTAAAAACTTTATGGTCCAACAAATTAAACTGAAGAAATGTCAGTAGCTAAAACCACCCTACTACTATAAGTGTGTAAAGTTTCATTTTTGTACCTTTCACCAATCCTATGAAAAATGTACCTAAAAATAGCAAATTTAACATTGGCGGGATACAAAGTACAGTTTCCCCTTAAATATGATAGTTATTTTGCTATTAAAGCGATATCATCTGCTTAAGCACAGATATGTGTGAATTTATAAAGTATGTTTCCTTTAGGGTCCGCCTCTATGATTCTAGACTTTGTGAGTTCTAAATTTATGATGTAATTTTGATTTGAGTAGTTCCAAAAGATATTTCGTTTAATGTCATTTTGGTTGTTACCACATTACTTAATTTATTGTGACTGATAGTAAATAAATAATTGTTAAAAAAATATCGTTTGTATTTAATTACACCAAATATAGGAGTAGTAAATTTAACTCACTGTAATAAAATAATAATTTTGAGATATCAATATATTTACGCTGTCTTAGAGCAGAAGTATCCTATGTCCAAAAACCTTATTATTCAAGAGTGCCAATTTGAAGTTTTTTTTAAATGCTTCTCATTATTTCTAAGAGATCAAAATCTAAAAAGTTATGTTTATATATTTTTAAATATTATTCAACATACAATACTTCTGCACTATGAAATTGTAACCTGAAAGAATGTTTTGCCTAAATAACCTCAAAATGGCAATTTTTGGACGTAGGCTAGTTCTGCTCCAAGCCAACTTTTGTAAATTTCTTATTAGCGACAAATATATAATACATTTCATTAAGATCAGATTCAAACATTTTTTAAATTTTTTGTGTAAAACTACTACTTAGTTTGAAAAATCAAAACAACATTTTTTTCAACTTATGCTTTTAAAGCTGTTACTACATGTGAAGAGTAAATGAAATAGTGCGACATAAAACCATACTTTGAAAAAATATTAAAAATGTTTATGTAAATGAAATTATAAACTGAGTTCCGTTGTTATTAAAATATTAATATAACTTTAAAATATAATGTAATAAGTTTTGACATAACATTTCTACACAACCAGAAATAAATGCAGTTGTTTTTATTTATAACGGGTGTTTCAAAAAGGAGATAACCGTAATATTAAGAAGGTAAAAGTAACACATAGGTAAATTTCATGTAACCTTACTTAGTAGTTGGTAACATTGTATTCAAGGTTAACAGCTTGAAATACCAGCTTGTAATAATGAAAATGTCCTTCTTATGCACCATTGCTATTCCAGTATCCATCCGTCTCTATTGAGTCAATGATGTAGTTTTCCAAAGAGGAACGTGTGTTTATTCTTAAGACTTATTTCATTTATAAATTCTATGAACGAATAAAAGATGAGTTTTAGTAAACATTCCCAATTCTAATGTTCCGAATAATTTGACAGCCTTCCATTTGTTTTTTTTTGTTTTTTTTTTTGTTTACGTCTGAATGTTTTGCAATTTCTGCTAATGCAGACGGTCTTGCATTTGTTAAATAAATTTTATGACACAGGGAGTGTACAAGAATACAAAAGCACAGGTCGACCATCGTGATAACCGTGGAAGTTGTGGAGAATGAAAAAGAACGTTTGACTCACTCTCCTAAAAATTCGCTTAGGAAGTTATTTTCACAGGCTAGAAGTTCACTACGTAATGCTATCAGGGTAACTAAATAAATAACATTTTCATGCTTACCGCATCGGGGTCGTAAATAAACTGCAAGATGTAGACCACGGAAACCGTTTATAGTGTTGTCGTTGATTCATTTTCTTGTCGATGAAATGAAAATGGTATTGAGATGTTGGATCGTGTTTATTTCAGTATGAGATGTGATGGCTAAGTTAACAATTAAACCTGTTAAATATGGAGCACTGAAAATCCTCACGTGTTTCACGAACGTCCATTATACGCACGTAAAATTAATTTTTAGTGAATGATCTCTCGGCGTCGTGTAACAGGGCAGTATGATAACGAAACTTCTTTCAAACAGAGAAGGAAGCCAAGTCAGAGCTGAGGAAATGAAATTTCTTGGAGCAGTGAAGGGCTGGACTCTAGAGGGCAATATCAGATGTGACGTTATAAGTCAAAAGTTGCAAATATTTATCCTGGAGAAGAAGATTAATGAGTACATAATCAACTAAAGTAGTCATCTGAAACGCATGAACGGAAGCCGTTTGCCTAGATCGGCAATGAATCATAAGCCAAATGGTCGAAGGAATGTTGGTCGTTTGAGGAAAAGGTGGTTTCCGGAACAGGCAGTACGGCCTAATCCGTGAATTGAAGAAGAATAAGAAGAAGAAGAAAAAGAAGAAAAACAGAAAGAAGAAGAAGAGGAAGAAGAAGAAGAGGAAGAAGAAGAGGAAGAAGAAGAAGAAGATTACGCAACTTACGCGTTGACATATTACGCTACTTTTGTTTTTGCCATCGTTTGATATCGAAAGTGTTGTGGCCTCCAAGATCTTACACCGGCAGACTTTCTCTTATGGGAGTACTTTAAAAGTTTCGTTTTTTAAACAATCTTCGTACATTTGACTAATTGAAGGCAAATATTGAACATGAGGTTTCTAACATTGATAAGCAAATTTTACAAAAACTGGCTACAAATGTTACGAAACGTTTACAAACGTACATTCCCGTCACAGGGAATCATTTTAAACATTCATCATACAGTTATTATTGGTAAATTTCATTGTAATTTGAATATTGTTGAATAAATTATAATAAATATTTAAATAATTTTATATTTTTCTAATACATTCATGTCATTTAAAGGCCGGCCCGTTGGCGTAGTTGTTAGCGCAACTGGCTTCTACGCCAGGGTCCCGAGTTTGAATCCCGGTCAGGTTTTGCATTTTTTCATCACTAATTTTCATATATCATCATTCTCTACCATCTACATTAGCAGAAATTGCAAAACAGTGAAACGTAAAACAAAAAAGTCATCTAAAAAAGAGTTTCCGTTTTGAAACACCATGTATATACGTGTTTCTATTACCCGTTTTTTAAATGATGGATTTGCAGAGACTTTTTAATTAAATGTTAGACACGGTTATTTGAGCTGGAAAATATTTTACTAAACATTTTACATTCCGTTTCACTAGACATCATTTCGTTGTGACACCTTTTCATATGTTAATAAAATATTATACAAACGCAAAAATAAAATGTCGTGTTGCTTTTGGTTTTCAACCAACTTCATTAAAATATGTTTCGTCATTTTATGTTACAATATTTTTTCCATCTCTGTCTACATTTTCAGTAAAACTGTTGATTTTCAATTTAATTTAGTTTGATTTTATCAGCATTTTTTATCAATTTAAAATAATTCTGCTGTTTAAAATGTGATCGAGAATTATTATTAGTTGTAAAAGTAGGGATTTGGTAATAATTGTAATTCCGTTTTTACAATTGCGGATTTATAAATATCGTTGCGTTCAAAACAACTATTTTGATTAACAATATAAATAACCATAATAAAATATTATTAGTAGGCCTAATTACTTTGAGAATTTCATTAAATTGAGATGCATTTCTTAAATTGACAATCATTCGATACCACAGAAAAATATAGTTAAAAATTTAGACCTTACACTAGACAGAAGACTCACATGGAACTAGCATACACTACAAAAAATAATTTTGCTAATTACATAATAATAACTTCTTAAGAGTTTTAATTTTTTCACTTAGTTATATCCCGGTGTTTTACTTTTTTTTTGTAAATCGTCAAGTTAACATAAGAAATCTCTTTTCTTTATTCTCGTATAAAAATCTCTGTTTTTATTTTAATTTTTCCATTAGTAAAATAAATTAGATCTACTTTTACCTACACTAGTGTTTTACACTTTGCAAGTATTACACCGTCCCTTTTCACTCTTTTTATTTTATTTTCTCAGTTTTTAAATTCACTTTGCGATTCTTGTACAATAATTTAATTACTTGTAGCCTGTAGTATATTAATTAAATATTCTAATTACTTAATAGGAATTATTTATAAATAAATATTATTATTAACTCCTAATAACGGATCTATTTTAAGTCAAAGGAAAGGCACAAGGTATAATGACAAACTCGATAATTTAAACATGTGGTGTTTCGTTCGAATTGCTCTCTGAGAATTAAGTTCAGGTTTATTATTGTTAAGATATTGATCTCTGTACACAAACTTTAACGTATTGTGATCAATCAAACATTCTGTGTCAGCTTTTTCTTCGTTAACTTTTAACAAGATATGTGAGTGTTTCTTTTAGAACTTCTACTTCTTATTTTTCTTCATTTTCTTCTTCTATTCAAGGATTAGGTCCTAGGACTTGCACTGGCATTCAATTAGCCACTGGTCGCCCTCGACTATGTTTGTCAGTACGTCGTAATTTTTGGACAATCTAGAAGTCTCGTAAGAAGACATTCTTTTATGATTATCGGTCCATTTCCAGAGGTACTCTATAACTGTCTCCTAAAGTAAATCAACATATTTTCTCGCTGTATGTCCTAATTTCTGAAACGATCCAGTCTTGTACAGTCATTAACGCTTTCCAAAATGTGCATCTCTGCAGCTAAATAAAAATCTCATAATTTTTCTTCCATACCCAGGCTTGACTACCATTATGTTAATTTTGAAACAGCCGTTGTCTTATAAAATTTCATCAAGTGTCATTTCGAGCGTTTCCTTATGCTGATGTATTGTACCACACATTTTATTAAATCTTTATACCTTTTGTGATAAATCGTTGTCCTCTTCATAAATGACGCATACATCCCAATTATGAAAAATACTGACTGCTCCAGAAATACCCCATCAACTATTATCTTGGTCCTAATTTATTTATTTTATTTATTTCCATTATATTAATTTTACAATATGTACAGTTTCTTATCTACTGAACAGAAATTACTTTTTTCAATAAGGAAAAGCCCGTGTCAGGAAGGGACAGTGATGAAATACTGTAATAGCTAATAACAATAAAATCACAAGTTAATATTTACAAATTGTCAATACTTTATGAATTAATTAAGAGATTACTGATTACTATATTCTTGATTACTCTGTATTAAACAATTTTTTTTTAAATTATAAAGTAAATTACTACATTAGTTATTACTTAACTATAAATAAACAAAGCAAACTTAAACTTTGCTACTGGATATTTTCTACTAAAGACTATAAATTGTTTTTGCATTTTCTTGTGCATTTAATATTGTGAATAGATACATTTTCCATCGAAAAATTATTTAAAATAACGTCCACTCTATAGATGGATTTTTGTCCTAACAATGAACGGTAAAATATATAAAACCTAACTGAATATCGTGACAAAAATAATTCAAATATATTTTGGATATTTAAATTTTCATCAATCAGATTGGCACTGAAATCTCAACAAAATTAATTTTGAAATGTATTGTTAGGACCCTGTGGTTTTTAAATTAACAGAGAATGTTACATATTTGTTTTGTTCCACATTAATTTCTGGTAGAAATTTCATGTTAAGCAAGTGAAAGAGTATGGGACAGTATAGGTTTTTGTCAACAGTAAACAATACCGAATGTCGTATTGTTTATTGTGTTTATTGACAACGGACATTACCAGTGTAATAAATCACAGTAAAATACAGTTCTGAATTCAATTTTCCTGCTTTTTCATTTTAATTCTAAAAGCGACGTTTATTTATCGATTGTGATAAAATAAACACATAAATCAACAATGAACAGCTGACCATCTGATGACGTAATTCAAGTCCTACTAAAAAAATTATTGATGATAAGTCTGCGAACAATCGCCACAATACCTAAGACTAAAGGTAGAAAACAATAGGATAGTACCATAGGTGTAGCAAT
Organism: Catonia carolina; assembly: GCA_035578175.1. Lineage (NCBI taxonomy): Eukaryota > Metazoa > Arthropoda > Insecta > Hemiptera > Achilidae > Catonia > Catonia carolina. Next base: position 21,341,350 of record JAQMRL010000013.1, read on the forward strand.
AAATTAAATCTTTTCCCGAACGATATGATTAAAAAACCTTTTACTTAAATTTTTGTTAATATTTCAGAATTTCCTGCATAAAAATATAGTTAAATCAAAAATTCAGTCATAAGTAAACCCTTAAAAATTTTAATACTTTAAATACCAAACCAACAGTTTAACCACATATTCCCTTTATTGTTCGATTTAAAAGCAAAAATGCGGCGTTTGTTTATCTAAATCACCCGCAATAAATTTCGAAAGATAAAACAATTGTTTAAATATAATTGGAAAGAACCACGCATGTAAATTTACATTTTAGAATGTTTAATAGATTAACATTTTTACGTTAAAAAATAGAACGAACCAATTGTTTTCTGTAATGGTATTCGCAAAAAATATACCTAGCAGTTGATATGTTTTGTCACTAATTTAAATATTTATAATGTATCCACAAAGTATTCTTGTTTTTGATAAATTTTTAATTTACATAAAATTCAGGTATGAAATTGAAATACATGTAACTCTTGTAACCGTTTTTATTTTATTTTATCTTCTGTATTTTTGTAATTTAAATAATTTAGCCGTTTATTCTTTGTTCTGAATGATGTGCTGAAACAAACAATAGTTTTATATTTTAATTAATTTAACATAATTTTATATAGTTCTATTATTTTTTTTGAGAACTTAATCTTTAACTTTTGTTTTTCACATTTTTTTTTAACTAGCTGTATTATTTTGGTAAATGATGTAAATATAAACTTTAAGCTAAAATGATAAAGTCTGAATTATTACATTCTTTGAATGAAAACGAACAATCAGCGATGTTTATAGAAATTTAATTGTGAACAAAACTTAGCTAAACTAAATTTGACTCTAAACTGTGTGTAGTTATTTTTAAACATGAAGTAGACGAAGCTGAAGATGTCAACGTTGATCATGATGGTGATAATAATGAAGCTGATTATGAGATTATAATTAATTAATTAATAATTCACTAATTTTAGTATTACTAGTAGAAGTAGCAAAACGTAATATTAGTTAATTGATTAACGAATTATAAAGGAAAGTTCACCCTGTCAATATTTTTGCAAATTTGTCACACTGTGAATATCTTTTTTGTTGTCGAGGATATTGATTACGGTCGGATTTTTATGTTCTTCCAACATTTTAAATGTTTTACGAGTTTTATTTTAAATTGTTTAATTTCTTCTTTTCTGAAGAGCAGATTTATATCATTGTGCAAATTTCGTTTGCAGCATACCAAGGGCTGATCAAAGATCACTCTTAAGCAATTTTATTGAGAGCTCTACACAACATCTATCTAGTTGAACTGTACCCCATAGCTCCAACCCATAAGTCCAAAACAAACAGATTAGTCCAAACAGATTTGTGTGTAACTTTATACAGGAGGACTTTATTTAAAAAAAAACACTTTCAAGACGACAACCGTACGTGATACCTACTAAGAAAGTTGGGATGTACTGCCTAAAAACCAGAAAAATAATTTAACAATTTCACAATTTAGATTCATTTTTTGTGACAAAATGTACAGATTTGAAAACAATTATTTGTAATAAAATATTCTACGGTGGGAATTACCTACAAACCTTTAATATGTGCCTATAAAAATTACCTGCGGCGGAAGTACATTAATAGTCAATTTATATAATCTATGTGAACAGTCAACATTATTTTTCAAAGGTTGAATGAAGTATTATGTTTTCAAATCATCTAATAATTTAAATACCAGTGTCCCTGCTTAGGTATCCTGTGATCTGACATCCTTTCTATGTACTGTTTCCAACTTTGGCGATAATCCTGTATAATCAAGTACAAGTTGTAATTACCCAATTCTGACCTAATTTCCTCATTCCTTATTCTGTTCAAGCGCATACACCCCTTAGTCCGTTGCAGGAATCTCATCTCTGCCGTCTGGTTTCTCCGCTCTTGGGTTTTTGTAGTTGTCCATGCCCCACTTCCGTTTATTCTTTGGAAAATAATAGTGAAGAAAATACAATTAAAAGTAAAAAAAATATGAGCCAGTTTATTTAAGGTTTCAAGACTTTCGTTTTAGCTGTAGTAAAACAAAAATAATTAGTTAAAAGATTCATAACTTTATTGTTTTACTTCAAAATACAAACTTCATGAAACTTTTTACTGTTAATAGGGGTGGTAGGTAAATAATAAGTCAAAAAAATTTTGAAATTTTTAACATACAGCTTCAATAAACAGATTTGTGAATAATGTCAACCACATCTGTTAAATTTAACATTAAATATTCTATATCATAATTATGTAGTACTTCTGTAAGTTACACTAGGGACACCGCTTTTACCTATAAACCATTCCTACAGTGTTTTATATTTTTATTTATTTCTGCCATGCAAGTAATTATTTTCACTTTATTACAATTTTCAAATTGTAATACATTGTATTTTTTTTATTACAATTGTCAAATTATTTACACTCAATCTGTTAGTTGCAGGGCTAAAATAAATAGTTCTGTTTCTTATCACATGGTCAGTCAATTAAATGACTGAATCATTTAAGAACAGAAGAGGTAGAGGTGTAAAAGACACTAATCAGAGTTATCTTCTCTGAAAGTAATGAATTTCATTGTACAGCCAGACCCTGTGGTGAATGAAGTGAAGTTGTCATTTACAGAGTGGAAAATATGTGCTTTTTAGAGGGCCCGGCATGCTGATAAGCGTACTTTTCCACTTGGTGAGGAAGGCAAGGGTTACCTCACTCCTCGTTTTACTTAGTAAAACCTCTAGAGGTTCAAACCAGCCTTTCGGCTGTTGACCTAAACAACAACAATTTTCAATTGTGCGGCTCTTCACAACCAGTAAATATTTTTTCCAATTATTTCATAAAATTAATTTAACGCGTTTGAAGGACAATACACATTAGCAGGACCCTTGCTATGGTAGAAGGTTTTATTATTCCATTGAGTTCAATTGTTATTTTTTTCTCCGTATGTTTTTATTGCTGTGTTCTTTATCTTTCTAGAAATGTTATGGTTGGTCAAAAAAAAGGTAGCTACGGTTTTCTACATTAGTGTTGTGTGAACTGTGACGAAGTGATATTAATAACCAGGTTGTGCGTTGCGTATTGAGGTAGTTTATTCGAGACACGCAAAAAATGTAAAAAAATTTATAATTTGTACAACTACAGGTCAAAATTAATAATTTTCAATTTTTATATACCTTTTATTAGTTAAGGTTAGTTTAAGCCTTGGTTAAATTTAAAACATTTTTTTTATAAATTTTTTGTTGTTGATGGTTTATTGTAATTTTTATCTTCGTTACAACTTAATAATTAATGTATGCATTTTATTTGTAAATAAATAATTGTTATAAATTAAAATGAAATTTTCGTTTTAAAAATAAGCATATCGTGAAAGAATCCGACAAAAACGTTATTGTTAATACTACTTGAGATTTTGCAATATTTTCTTCACTAAATGAAACGTAACGATTGTCGATCAGAAAAAAACTGCGACAATTAATTTCCTTTCTTCTCCACTTATTACTTAGAATCGTTTGTCGTATTTCTCTTGTGAATTGGACTCATCACAAAAGAAGAATTGCAAGTGATTTCCCGAATGATCCTGAACTACCACGCAGAGTTGGTTTTTTGCCACGTGCTAAACTACTACTAGCTTATCTTTCCCCAAATAGCTGTTCTCTTCCTCCATCTGGAAGAAAAACCACACAAAAAAACAGTAGGCAATTCTCACTGCAACCTGAGTGCTTAATGGCAGAACAGACCATTCGTTGTATCTCAATATTTATTTCACTTCCATTTTATGTTATCTAACTCTGATAGACACTCAACTGCGTTACATCTACTGAAAAATTATTTAGAACAAAATATAAAGGTAATTTTTTCTTTAATATTATAAAAGCCTCTACTTTCTAAAATTTTTCATTTTAGAATCATCATCTAGAATTTTATGGGAAATTTCATAAACGAATCTGAATAGACTATAAGTTTATTTTTGTGGCTGTAGATATAAACCTAGAGATAAACAATTCAAAAAAGCAAATTACGAATATGACAGTTTCATTAAACCTCCACATTGTTAGAAAATTACAGGGTTGGATCAAGTAAGGTCCTATTTCAATAAATACTTTTTTAGTTGTAATAAAATTTTCTTGTGTAAGGAGATGTAAATATTTCAACTCTAGTACAACAATAACTGAATTAAAGTCTAACTGCAATATGACAGTATGCGAGGACTACGCGCATGCTATGAAAATGAATGAACAATCTGGTTTTTCTTTGCTCTTGATTCTCAATTTGTCTTATGTCTGTCAATTTTGTTCTTCAAATCTTTTATTGTAATTTGTAGTTCTATTATATCTTCCCTTGACCTCTATAATCCATTGTTGTTCTTATTATTCCATAAGTTTTCTACTATTTTTTTGATAATTATCTATTCTGGTGTCTTACCAAAAAGTTCATAATACACTTTGTTAAAATACACACACATTTATTTTGGAAAATCGTTACATCTTTGGTATTAAAGAAGCTGTATAATTTAAAAAAAAAATTATGTAGTTTCAGAAACACAATAAATTTAGAACAAAATTCTACCTAGTAAGACGAGAACAGCTAGTCCGTGTTTCATTTTGTTGCACTTAATTTCAGCCATTAATAACCAGTTTTATTTTTATAGTTTCTCTGTTAAATACTTAAAGAAATTTATATAGGCGCTACTTTTACAATTTAATTAGATTTTTTATAGATATAGCATCAGCTTTAAAAAGTTGGAGCAGGAGAAGGAAATAGTAGAGTAGGTGAAATGGGTGGTCCAGTGCTCCCCGATTCGTCATGTGACCAACTTAAGACTCGCCTTCAACCTACACATATATTGTCAGCGTCTAAGAAAATTGATATTTACGTTCAAGAAATTTAGAGAAGTTCTGAATGGGGAGACATTAAAAATTGTTTACATATCTATTGTGCAGTCAGTACTAACGTACGGTATAATTTGGTGGGGTGATACCAATTTGTCTTCTTTGGACTCTGTACAGAAGGTGTAGAAGTTGATCTTACGAATAATCACTAAAAGACAACCAAGGTATCCATAAGAGCAGCTTTTTCAAGCATTCAACGAACTTGTCATCCGCCAAATATTTGCAAGAGAAGCTCTTATTTTCGCGTATAAAAATATAAACTATTTTACTAAAAGAGCGCACCATTCTTATACCAGGAACAAGGATCTCTTACTTTTACACAAGGCCTCAAAAACTTTCTAAAAGCATTTCTGCTATTTAGCGCCAAAAGTACTCAACCTGCTTCCCTTACAAATTAAAAATACGAGTATTCCGGACATCATACGGTATAAAAAAGTATCAACCATTTGGCTATTGGAAGTAGGGAGAGAAGCTACAGAAAAAATGGTTACTCCAGGAAACATAGTTTTGTGAGCTCGTCTACCGGTTTCGATTTTAGTTTTCTATTTTAAAATAAATTCTTTTGGTTTGCATATTTTATTGTTAGTTTTGTTTTTCATTTGTACATGTAATCATATAATAGCATATTTTTTAAAATAAAAACGTCTTTGTAGTGTAATTAGTATTTAAGTAACTAACATGTAGTTGTAAGTACTAACACACTAATAGATTACCGTAGTGGTTGCAATACTTAATAAACAAAAAAGCACTGAATTGATCTACCCTAAAATGTGGGAAACCATATTTGCGTGGATTAATTTTCCCACCACGAATTAAAATAAATAGTTTTTAGATTTTCAAAGTATAATTAAGGAAATTAACATTTATATTGTAATTATATTTTCTTGTAGGTAAGCAGTGGGAAAATAAATAAATAAATAATAATATATTGTGGTGTTCCAAGCTCCGTGTAGTTGTGGGGTGAAGGGTACGGGTGAGGTATAATGAATGTGATGTATGCTGGAAGAACGATTTTTGTATTACTCTGATACAAAACATTCATTTTCAAACTTTCCGTATTTTAACTTATGTGTTTGTATTTATTTCATTTATTTATTTACATATTTTGATATAAATTAGCAAGTTAAATATTATGAATCCGACCAAGTTAATCACTCGGTAGGTATTTGTTAAATTAATGCGCCGGATGATAAGAATATTTTTTTAGTCTAGTTAGTACACGCCACCACTACAAATGCATCAGCTGTGAAACACTACTAATTATTCATTCACTCTCTCACTACTATAACAACGCACTGCATTCCTTCCAACTACATGGAGCTGGGACTCAAGCAATACTTTTTGTAGAATTGTTTTGAAACTGAATTACCTACAAAAACCAACATTAGCAAACAGACAATAAAGAAAATTTTAGATGAAGAAAAAAGTTATGATCTGAGAGAATGAATATTGTAACAGAATCGACTAGATGAATCGCGAATGTTCCAGAATTCCATTCATAAAAATAGTTAAGGAATAATAAAAATATCAACACACAATAGCAGCAATAAATTACAGTTTTAACAATAAAGGGTACGCCTATTATAAAAGGGTATTGTGTACAGCTATTTTTATGAAGTTGTTTATGAGGTTGTTTACGTTTTCTATTTACAATAGTTGACTTGTTTAAAATGGATTTTTCTAGCATTCATTAATAAAGAGTTATTTTTGTACTTTATGATTTCTCTACTTTGTTCTGGAACGATCTTTGTGAATGATTATAAAAGGAGACCCCCGAGCGCGGTCGTAGTAGTATCCGTTTGATCTTCGACAAGCGATTATCGGTTTGTTATTTAGCAGGTTAACTATTCCGAGAATTGTGCTGGTCGACGACTGTTATACTGCCTTTGTTGTGTGTGTATTGTGTAAAGTCTTTTTGTGAGTGTATTGTAAAGTTAATGTGTAAATTTTGTGAATTCAGGTTCGGTGTTTTTTATGTTTGTGGAATCTATAAAAGTGATTGTAAGTTATTTATTGTTAATTATCTATTTTAAGTGAATTATTAAATCATTTATTGTATTACTTAATTATAATTAGTTTAATCATTTATTTTGTAATCTTTTAGTGAAATAAATATTTGTAATTGTAAACTTTAGTGTATTAATTATTTAATAACCTAGATCCCGAAACGGACCTTAGCAATAAGTGTCACAATATGTACAGAGCTAACAGGATATTTAACCTACCTGTAAAATTGACTAAAGGGAACCAATGGAGGCCATAAAATGGAAAAACAGTGTACTATGACATACAAAGAACTAATTACAAATTCCAGAGCCTCCTCTCCTCCCATATCTGATACTTTACATTTTAATAAATGTATCTCCTAATGTAGAGATTATTCAAAAGTTAATAGAATTACAAGTAAAATGATTTTGAATTTGAAACAAAATTTCAAATAAATTCCACGTACAAAATATTACTTTAATTTAATGTAAAGTGAAAACTTCAAAGCAGATTAATCAATCAGTTAATCGATTCCATTAACCGATTTTAATTTACCGTTAAAATATAAATCACACATTAATATTATTTAAATTTAACGATGATTCCAGTTATATTCTAAAAATGTCTGTTTGAAAATTTTATGAAAAATTACTTTCATTTAGCTTTATAATGAAGAAAAAGATAATTAAATAACAACTTTTATTCAATTATTATTTATCTGTAAAACTGATTCAATTTGTTTAGTATGATTTTGAAATAAAATTCCCATGATGAACCTACGTATGAAATAATAAACAAACGTATTTAATTAGTAAATTGATTAATTAAATTAAAATAAAACTTGACAGATTAAAACCCAATCAGCCAAAACATCAAAATTATTTATATTGTTTCTAATCAATACCATTTCAATTTTTCGGGTTATGGACGGTCATTATATTTCTCCTCGCTCAGGCCTCCATCGATCATTATGAATAGCGATTAAGTAATTCATACAAATTTTTGACCATCACAGGCAGGTGGAGTGTCGAATTATTTTTACTCGATCTGCTAGTTCCAGGGCTACAAAAACAGTTCAGTTTCTTATCACACGGTCAGCAAATTAAATTGTTGAACGATTTAATTATTTTATAATTATAATAGTTAAATAAATGTTTAACTTGAAATATAATATTGGTGTTATCAAATCATTTTATAAGTTTTTTATGAGAGTTCAAATCAGCTGTTATCCTACACATGGTTGAAAGTAATTCTAACGAACAGATTGATGTTCTTCTTTGCAAATTTTAAGATCTCTAGAATGTACATGGATGGTAGAGGCAATATTCTAAAGCGTTTGAAACAATATTAGTAGGATCGTCCATTTTGATGTTTGCCAATAATTGACGACTCGTTTTTTAATTTTGAAACCCAAGTTGAATCTGCAGAGTTACCACAGTAAATTGTCCCGTAACTAAGTATGAAGTGAAAATATCCGCAGTAAGCTAAAAGTAATGTATAATAATCTTAACTGTTAGACGGCCCGAACTCTGTTAACGCACCTACAAAATCTCCAAATGCAATATTCAATACAACACACCATTGCGGGTTGCAGATTGTACAGGGGTATTTATATTTCACTGCATTGATGATACATGGCACATACCTTGTTTTTTTGCCCATAACAGGCAGGTGGAGTGTTAAATTATTTGCTCTCGATCTGCTAGTTCCAGGGCTACAAAAATAGTTCTATTTCTTATCACATGGTCAGCCATATAACTGAAGCATTAACTAAAGCATTTAAGAACAGAAGAGGTAGAGGTGTAAAAGACACTAGTCAGAGTTATCTTCTCTGAGAGTAATGAATTTCGTTATACAGCCAGACCCTGTGGTGAATAAAGTGATGGTGTCATTTGCAGGGTGGAAAGTAGATGCTTTTTGGAGGGCCTGGCATGCTGATAAGTATAGGCTACTTTTCCATTCAGTGAGAAAGTCAATTGTAAATCATCTCACTCCTCATTTTACTTAGTAAAGTCTCTTAGGCCGGCCCGTTGGTGTAGTGGTTAGCGCAACTGGATTTTACGCCGGGGTCCCGGATTCGATTTCCAGTCAGGTCTGGCATTTTTTCATCACTCATTTTCATTATCATCATTATCCACCGCCTGCATTAGCAGAAATTGCAGAACAGTCAGACGTAAAACCAAAATAAAATAGAGGTTCAAACCAGTCTTTCAGCTGATGACCTAAACACCTTGATGTATTATAATGATACAAACACCTTGTTTGTAATTGATAAAGCTCCACTTAAAAATATAAACACTTAACTATTTTAACCCTAAAGTAATATTAACACTTAACACTTAAGTTCCACTATATTTTTCTGACAGGATGTGTTACTTATTATTGTTTGTCTGAAGTGGAATTCATTGGGTTTGTAATTAATTGTACAAGTGTGTGTGTGTGTGTGTGATTGTGTTTTTGTGCGTCTGTACTGTTTGTGTTGCAATACACTCTTCTCAATAGACCTTTATCTGATAATTTTTCAAACATGCTGGATTTCATGTTTTTGTAGCCGCGCTAACAGAGTGCGAGGCGTCTAACAAATAAGATCCTTATCGTTGATTGAACCGGATACTTCCTGAATCCGTTAGTTTTGTTTTACTAATGGATATTTGACTTATGTGCTTTAATTTGTTTGCCAATAATCATCAAGAAAACATTTGTATGAAATTAACCAAAAACATTTTTTATATATCATAAGTTCATTTACATGGGTTATGCTTTCACATCAACATTTAATGAAATTTTAGTTGTGAAAATGAAATGAATGACAATAATTAATTAATTTCATTTTACAATTTGAACCAATACATTTGAGAATTATACAGAACATCTGCAAACCACTGATCTCTTTTATTTTCCACTTCACAATGAACTTCCCTCGTTTCAATACATTTTAACATTAACCTCATTTAATATTTTATGTTAATTTATAATTTTACATTGAAAAGTTTGAAATGAAAATTTCGTACAAAACATTATTTTCAATTAATGAAAATTAATTAACTTTCCGAAGAACATTAATGTATGAATTATTAAAATCCAACTACCGCTTCTTCTGCTACTGAGCTATTCTGTTTATCATAAAATCTACAGTATTTTAACTCTCCATTAGCTACCTGCACAAAGGAAACTCCGCGTACTATACGTTTCATTAATTTTTTCATCTTTGTTACCAAAAGTACAAATTTACTTTTCCACAATGCTTTTAAACTCATTTAAGATCATTTTATTATTTAATAAGATAATTTCCTTTCTTGCGTTTACATATTCAACCTTAATTTCATTCTAAGCGTATTAAAATTATAACTTATCGTTTTCAACATTTTTGATCATTATAATTTTACTATCTCTTTTGTCATATCCCTTTTATCACTTAGTACTTTTCCTAAGTCAATATCAAAAATCCTGACATCTTTAATAGTTATATTAAATTATAAAACTTTAAATAATTGATTATAAAATCTGATAGTAAATATTAGGCTACTTAATAAGGCTTGAATTGGTTTTATCTTAATTGTTTGAAATAATAACATACTATTTCAAAGAACAACAACCTAGCTTAAACTTCAACATGACGAATCAATCAAATTGAGTAACAAAAGCTTATTTACTTCATAAGTTTTTTTTTAACTTTTATAAACTAAATCATAAATGTGGCTCCTTATATGAATCTGTAACAAGAAATTTGAAAAAATTAATTGTTTATTATTTAACAATTATTCTACACTTTCTTTTGCGTTAACTTTGTTCTGTTTTAACTTCCCACCTGTCCATCGGGTATCAAGCCACTAGTCTAATGTTCACTGTTGATTAGAAAAAATATTGGACTGAGTATTCTTCATTCCAGTAATTATTTTGTGTTACTGTTGTAAATTGATAGACCGAAAAATATATCTAAAATGTGATCTAAAGTCTTTTGTTTAATGTACTGTTGTCAAGTAAGTTGATGGCGAGTTTTTTGAGGGTGTTATTCAAGTCTGGTGTGATATAACTGTGCTTTTTATGTATTTTTTCCTTAAACTGTGGGTATCATTAATTCTTGAAGAATTTGTTTATTTGATTGTACCATAGTGCTTTTATGATGGTTCTTAGTTTTTGTAATTGGAATATTTGGAGGATTTCAATACAAGAATATTCGCGCAATTTAAGATTTATTAAATATTTAGGTATTAAAAATATTTGTATTCGCTTGCTTTTTCCCACTAATTTATGCCAAATATTCATAGGTTTTAACATGACCTTACAGCTTAAAATTGTATAATTTTTATTTTTTACGATTGTTAATAATAATTTTTTATAGATGTTTAAACTTAAAGTTGCATAATTAAATTATGTCTCAATAATAGTATGATAAATGAAATTTTTTATTATGTTTGCAAGAGTTACGAATACATCAATTTCATATGTACCATGCATTTTAATAGCTGTTCGTAAAAATACGGCCAAAGATGGAACGGACATCCGCATTACTTCACAATAAACTGACTGGATTGCAGCGACTGCACTTATATAAGATTTCACAGGTACGGTCTGTTAAACTTAATTGCCAGATTTTATCTTAATTATTAATCTTAACTTTAATACTTCTACAAAACGTTTAATTTAAATTATTTCAAAATGAATCCTTTTTATTTTAGTTCAACTTAAGGACTAGAAGTAATAGTAATAATAATTAATATACAAGTGATGTGTAACGTTTATAATTAATGGATAGTCTAATAATGTTGTATTTTTTGAACTCTCCAATTACTATGTTAAATTTGTTGCGTATTGTTCTTGTTTTTACACGTACATGTAAGTTTGCTAATTGAATAAAAGAAATAAGGACATTGGTAGCCTATTATAAAAAGGGATATTTTTCTTATTATCCTTTGTAACAATGTTCGTTTTATTTATAATAAAATACTGAGGTGACCTTAAATTATTTATGAAGTGATTTTTTTTAAGTTTAAAATTTTGACGCAAGATTTCAGAAAATTAATTTTTTTGTACTAATTACCCATTATCTCAGAAACTTTTGAGGGTATCAAGTTGAAATTTTTGGTGCATATTTACAAATATTAATTTTTTTAATATAGCCAGATCTACAATCTACTGAAAAACTGTAAAATAGTGTAATAATGAGTAGATGAGATGTCTATGCTACATGTCATGATTATAGAAAAATCACAATGGGAGAACTTCGTCGATGTTCATGTGTTGTCTTATCGTTTTAAAATAAATCCGTTGGATGTCTCGGTGAGTGTCGTTTGAATTGTCTAAGAGTTAGAATACGAGATCATTTGTGTGTAATTCGAGTTTTCTTTGATATTTTGTACTGAACGTGCTAATTTCTTGTTGAACTGTAAGAATGAATGCGTAAATCTCTGTACCAAGGTGCTGCTCCGATTTTCCTCAGTAGTTTTAGTTGAAACCTTTGCAAAATTTCAATATTGGAATGACTTGCCGAGCCCCATGGTTGGTTAAAGAATATTCGCTTTGTAGATTATTGTAACTTTGCTGTTAATATCCATTGTCGAATTTAATAATTGGTATAGCAAAATTAATTGGTATAGCACAGCTAGTCAGGAATATGGTCTGACACTCAATGTTAAGAAGACCAAATATTTATGATTGTCACCAAAACTGAAGTGCCCAATGAACATCTCTATGTGGAGGGCAGAAGGCTGGAAAGAGTCGAGAGATATGATTATTTGGGTACAAGTGTCAGTTGTTCTGTGGAGTTCTGTTCGGAGGTAAAGAGTCGTATTGAGAAAGCACGCACATCTTTTGTGAAAATCAAGAAGCTGCTCTGTAGCCGTGATTTGAGTTTAGACCTCCGAATTCGAATGCTCAAATGCTATGTGTTCCCAGTTCTCTTATATAGTGTAGAGACTTGGACCCTCAATGTACAGTGTGAGCGGAAATTAGAAGCCTTTGAGATGTGGACATACCGCAGGATATTGAGAATTTCATGGACAGAACATGTGACAAATGTGGAGGTTTTGAGGAGAATGAACAAAGGTTTAGAGGTTCTACGTGAGGTGAAGAGCAGGAAACTGCAATATCTCGGCCACATCATGAGAGGTCCAGGATACAGGATTCTGCAGCTCATAATCCAGGGAAAAGTTGTAGGGAGAAGATCTATTGGAAGGAGGAGAATATCTTGGCTTAGGAACTTGAGAGAGTGGTTTAATGTCGGGTCATCTGATCTCTTCAGGGCTGTGGCTTCCAAAGTTAAAGTAGCAATGATGATAGCCAACCTGCGAAATGGAGATGGTACATGAAGAAGAAGATAGCAAAATTACTTTTTTAAATTTACAAATTCACCTGGTTATTTAACATAGTATTGACAAATGAGATATTTTTGTAAACTTTTCTAATATTTTTGTCTTATTGCATAACAAATGTAATGAGTATTTTTAATACCACTTCTAAAAGTCTTCGACATTAAAAGGTACGTTTTTACTCATTATAATGTACAAAAAATTATTTCTACCTTCTTGTGACACTAATTTGAATTTAAAATACGCTTAGAACTCAAGGGTGCAGGTTTTCTTGTCAGAAAAAACAAACTGCATTAAAACATGAAAAACAAAATATAAAAATAAATTCTCAAGTACTGTGTACATGCAATACAATTATGGGCATGCAGTTGTTTATAACTGCAGTAATACATATATTTTGTATTTATTTGGTGCAGCTTGTACCATTTCGTTGAATATTTTTCCTTTCAGAATAAATATATTTTATCCATACTGTTAACCATAAATTCGAAATTATACATTGATTAGTGGATTAGTTATTACTTTTTTTTAAATTCTCATTCTTCGTTTTCACTCATAAGCACTACTGCTACGGAGTTTTCCTGCCAAGTACCAAACTCCTTCCCCTCCAACGTTTTTTTTTTGGATTCCACAGTTCTTACTTTTCTTCCTGTTTATTTCTCTTAGAATTTTTTACCAATTTAATTCGGTTTCTTCGATATACCTCTTTCCTTTAGACCTTGCCTTTAAAAGTGGTTAGCGTAACTTGATTATAGTTTATTCTACAGGTGCCAATTTGAGGCCAATTGTTTGTTCTTCTTGTAAATGGTAGAGTTTTATTGAAATTCATTGGACTATTATGTTCTTTCTTTTGTTATTTCTTTTTCTGGTGTTTTCTAGTATTCTTTCGTGCACTTATTTATGTAGTACATCCTTTACACTTTTCGAATTCTAAGATCGGCAATACAATGCCCTTCTTTAGTCAGGATCTAGTAGTAAACAGTTTGTAAAGTAAGTCAGCATGTAAAAAATATGTGCTTGTGTTTTAAAACCAGTTTCTTACAAAATACGCTGAGATTGTAGTAGTTTTCGTATCGGTCAGTCAGTGTAGTCTACAATTAAATTCTGATAGTGGGTAAGAATTCATTCATAATTGTTTTATTGTAAACGGCCATATTTCTATTTAGATAAGTTTAGTTAAATCTTGGTTAAACTACAAAATATTCTTTTAAAATTTCATCTAGGCCATCTCTGTGGCACAGTGGTTAGCATGCTACGCTGGAACACGGAGGTCCCGGATTCTATAACTGACCAGGGTCTAGAAAATCATTACAAGTTCAAACTCACCGTTCGTTATTCCAAAGTGTTCATTAATAACAAAGATGTTGATCTGATTTAAAGAACATTTAAAAAACAATAGTTTGTAAATAGTTAATTAGTTTACTGTAGTTTAATTTACTAGTTACTAGTTAATTTACTAGTAGATATAACCGTAAAAATTCACCGTAATTAATTAATTTATTAATAATGATTTTTTATAAGCTCAAAAATAAGTTTTCTTATTAATTAATAACCAGATAAACAAGGCTTGTCAAGATACTTCTTGATCAGCTCATGAAATACAAATCACAGAATGGGTGGCTACAGGATTTAAACAGCGATCTTAACACCCTGGGGTAACGTACAATATGATTCTAAGATGAAAAAAATGGACCACTCTAAAGGATCCTAAAGTTAAATTGCCACTAATAACCAGAAACGTTCGACAATGTAACATAACTCACGAGCAGAGGAGGGCTAGATCTGAGAATATGAAGAAAATGTGGGATAGAAGAAAACAAATCGAACGATCCACTAAAGACTGAAAGTTGACTGTAGTGCTCCAATTGGCTTAAAAATAATAACCAGATACCGAAAGAACGTGAAATAAACGTCGTAATATAATTATAAATACTTTTTTTTAATAATTATTAAAATTATTTGTAGTATATTTGATAACTATATTAAATCCTCAGATTCTCAACAATATTCCTGTACATTTAAGTCAATATGCAAAATTAAATTACTAAACAAAAATATTCATAACTGATATCAAATTCGAAATAATATGGTTGTAAAATACCATATTTTTCAAACTGTCCTTTTAATGATTTTTACGCAGAAATAGCGTGACCGCTAAACTAAACCGTTATTTTGTTTTGAAGAATTTAGAGTTAGCGTTAAACGCATTCTTTCACGTTTCCACTTCTAACCAATATTAAAATAAAATTCAAGTCAACATTTATCTCATGTATTTTCTTTTAAGAGCTTTTATTTCTATAGTGTACTGTAAAAAATAAAATTGCACGCTTACTCCATAATGCAGAATATATTCTGTATATTTTGCTCAAAACTCTACCCTTGCACCATTTCACATTAAGCTGTTATCATCTTTTTGTTGGAATGTAGGCTATTGTATAGGAATTAATAGTTTACCTAAATTTATGGGTTATTAAATGTTTTTATAAAAAAATTTTAATAGGTAGACCTATTTTCTTCAATGTTCATTATTCTTCACAATCGCAATTTTCATTTTATTACAGGGAAGATATAAAATTTTACATTTAATGTAGAATTTTATTTTTCATTTATAAGTGCGAACTGGCTAATTGGCTGACTGGCTCGTCAGAAAGATTTTACAAAAAATTGCAAACCTAAAAATTTGATATTTAGTATGTAATATCAATTTGGGTCTTAAGGACTTGCTAAGAGCGATTTAAAAGAAAAATTTACTTCTAAAGACAGAAAATTAGAAAAAATTACTAAATGAAAAAAAAACAGATTTCTGACAGCATTAACGGAATATGAGTAAACGCATTATTTTCAGGTTGGTTCACGAGAGGGAGCTACTGTACGTATTTACTACAGTTCAAACGAGAGGGAGCCAAACTTCATTGATGGAGTCAACACTGCAAGAAGGAGGTTAGCGAATACTGCTGGTTACGGTGCGGAGTCGGTGGGTTTGAACTTATAAAATTTATAGACTCTACTCGGCAACTGAAACGGGATCTTATACTTTGCAGTTTGCAGCACAATCTGACACTTTTAAGCAAGTCTACTGGCCGCAGAGGAAGTCTTGTAACGATTGCTGTTTTAGCAGTTTTCTTGCCCAACGCTAAATTTGACAATAATATGTCATTAAATTTTAATATTATCTCAAAATTGGTTTAGTCATTAGACCAATAAAAATTCAGAGTATTACATAATCAGAAAGTTTGAAAAGTCAGTTTTTACTTGCATTCTGTCCATTAAGAAATTTTATATGAATAAAAATAAATATTTTGAAGTTCATTTATTTTAAAATATAAAGATCAGCAAATAAAATATAATATTTATGAAAACAAAACGAAGCAAGCAAGTGCTGTTAGTATCAATATAGTATTAAAGAAATAAATTAAAAAATTTACCGCCAGAATTCCTAAAATTGTGCGGTTTAAGATGTAATGTAATAAAATTATGAATACAAGTAGTTAATTTTTAATTATCCTGTAGGTATTGTAGTGGTGAGTTTTTTTTTAATTAACGTTGCATCAACTGCAAGGTCATTACGGACGATGTCCGTAATGTAATGATATCATTATAGTACGTTGGGGTGGAACTGTGTGTGGATGAAATGATTTTTTGTAACGTATGAAAATATGCCGTGCCTGAGTGGTATTCGAATCCAGGACCGCATGATGAGAGGCAAGCACGTTACCAACCACGCCAATTCTATTAGCTGGGAACCAAACCAGGGTTCTTCTTTTTATAGTCTAGCCTAGTAATCTCTACGCTACAAAGGTTGGCTTGAATAAGTATGATTTTTATACCTTTTTGCTGCAGTTTGTATGTTTAAAAAAAATATTTTTCAATGCAAATTATTCTCTTCAATAAGTTAGTTTTAATACTAAATATTTCCTAGAAAGACTTGCTAATACTCGTCTGTATAAATTCTTAGCAATACGTAGTTTTAAAAACCTTTGAAAATTGTATACTGCTTATAATTTTAATAAAATATAAAATTTATTGCTGTGTAATTGGATAAAAGTTTTGTAATGAAATAGTGCAAGATGAAATATATATTTTATTTTCATTCCCACTTGAATTTAGAAATGTCGGTTTGAGGAAAAAGCTGTTTTATTAAAATATACGTTTCTTTTCCTCTTTTGTTATTTAAAAAAGTATCTCAGTTTTCTTGTCTAGAATTTTTCCATTATCTAATGAAATTTCTTAAAGTTAAAAAACAAGATTCATAAGTACTTGTATATATTTTTCACAAATGACAGTACCTATTTAATCCGATTTCTTTTAGTCGGTGTTGTATACAATTAACTTAAATAAGCATATTTTCACACCTAATCTAATTATATTCACAAGATTCATACAACGTTAAGAATTTATTTAACAATTTACTATCGCGACATTTGTTTTAACAAAGAAAAAACTACTTTCAATTTACTATGAAATCTGATTCAACTAATAAAACATTCTTTTCCGTAGTTCTTTATTTTACTGTTATTTGCATTTACTAATCTTGTATTATTTTAGAAGAATTATCATAAAGTATTTTAAAAAGCATAAATAGCCAGCAGTAAGTTTACCAATTAGTTCTTGACACATTAAAAAAGTATTGTGTGTTTGAGAAACAAAACTTAAGGGTAATATTAGGAAAAAATTTAGGATAAGGAAAACGGCAAAATTTTTATTTGATACTATATAATATTGATCTTGCATAGCACCTTGTTCTCTGTTTACCTTTTACAAGAATTTGAAACTCTATAAATATTTTTGCAACGTGTAAGTTATCACATAAAACAGCATACAATGAAGATGATGTCAAAAATTGGGGAATGAAAAGGATATGCTATTGCACAGAATGTCAGAATGTAAAAGGAACTCTGGACATATTTGTTTTTCAAGAAAAAATATTATCTTTAAAGATGTTTTATAAAAATGTTAAGTATAATCTTGGCTTGCCAAAGTAATTTTGGTTATCTTATTTCTTAAGTTTCGTTTTTTACAAATTATTTTTACTATGATCGCACCAACATTTTTGGTTTTTAGTTGCCCTATTTCATAACAAAAACAAGTAATGTAACAAAGGATTATGCACAGTAGGTTTTCAAAATGATTTAAAATAATTAAACGATTATGTTAGATTTTTCAAAGTAGTCTACGTGATTGTTTTTTTTTTTTTATTATACTCATTTCATATTTTTAGTATCTTAATATTAATTTAAACAATATATTCTTAAAAATGTCTTAGGGAAACTTAAAATAATATTGGTATTAATTGTGTTTATAAAAATACATAAATTGTTTTTTAAAACAAATTTTTTAATAAAATACACGCTGTAGTTGTATCAAACATAATTACTTTAATTAAACATCAGTTTATTAATATCGATAAATTTTTTATTACTAACATTAAAACTGACTTAGAAATAATATGAATAAAGATTTTTCTATCTATTTTTTTATAATAGATATTTTAATATTTTACTTTTTATTACAAGTTGTTTTTAATAGAAAATATTATTTAAAGTATGCATTATTAAGTAATTGTAAACGATAATAAGTAAACCAATAATAAAATTAGTTACACTTCATTTGATTTTAATTTAAAATCATTTCTATCTCTTAATATTCCATTCTTGGGTCTGTTTTTAATTTGATTTGATTTAATTTAATAATGTGGTTTCCTGCCCATGACAGACAACAAGGTGTGTTAAATTAATTTCACTCAACCTGTTAGTTTCAGGGCTACCAAAAATAGTTCTAATTCTTATTACATGTTTGACCAATTAAATGACTGACTCATTTAAGAACAGAAGAGGTACAGGAGTAAAAGGCACTGTTTAGAGTTATTTTCCCTGAAAGTAATGAATTTTATTATAAAGCCAGACTCTGTGGTGAATGAAGTGAGATGTCATTCGCAGGGTAGAAAATATGTGATTTTCAGAGGTTCTGACATGCTGATAAGCATACTTTTCAACTCATTCAGGAAGATGAACCACCTCACTCTTCGTTTTACTCAGTAACACCTCTAGAGGTTTAACCCAGTCTTTCGGTAGATGACGTAAACAGCAACACTATGGTTTACAGGAGAACAACACTGAAATAGTACGATTCTGAAAAAACTTCATGAGAAGACTGTTAATTTATATTGATGATTAAAATATATATATTTTATATTTAAAAAACGCTATTTCCTATTGACGTCCCAGCTTCAGGAATGTCTCAAACATCCAAGTATATTTTCAGATAGATTATTAGACGACAAGTGAGGCATTATGGTCCGATTCACGAAAGAAAACACCTCTCTTTAAACAGCAATATCTTTTGAACCGTTGTATGTAAAATCAATTACGATACATCAAATTACAGTTTGTTTTATTGGTAACAGGATTACGTTAACATATAATACTTTGTAGCTCTATACATTTTAAAGTACGCATGAACAAAGTATAGTACCTTGAAGTTGGGTATTATGAAAAGTGGTTAAAAACAGGGTACTTTTTATGCATGATTCGTTATATTTAATTCACTAAAATTATTAATTATTAATTAATTAATTATTATTTATTAATTATTAATTATTAATTTCCGAAAACATAAATGTAGACTATATCCTATAACCAAAATTAAAACAAGCTTTAATTTGAAGTATCGTAACTGTTTTTGCATACAACGGTTCAAAATATATTGCTGTTTAAAGACAGGTGTTTTCTTTCGTGAATCGAACTATAGTCTTTTACGATTGTGTAATAACTTCTTCCTGAAAAATATGTGCAATTGCGGAAAAAAATCATTTACGTATGATATACTAAAAGCATTATGCAGGACGGCGATAATTACGTAAACGGGAGCCTTTATTGTTGTTTTTCCTAATTTTGTAAACTGAAATCTGAAATTTTTAAACAATAATATTTTTTGTTTTGCTTTAACTTTATTTTATTTTTTTACAACGGTACATTTTTTTAAAGCACAACTAGTAAATAAGATGGAATGAATGAGGAATGGCGGGAATGTGACGTGAATGTGAATCGATCCAGTGACCGATTTCGGCGTGAAATTTTGCTAGGAATGTGACGCCAATATTTTTCAATGATAATGATTTATAAACTATGATGGATGATGTTTTTTATATGAAATGATGTTTTGTTTTTATGAAATGACACAGGCATGTCAAGTTAAATGGATTTTTTTTTATGGGGATCGGAGAAGATCCCTATTCCACCTTCGTTTCAGTCGTCTGTTAACAGGTAGATCGTTAGTTGGAAAAGATTGGACATTTGGATTTATGTGGTCAATTGTCTTGGATGTAATGAGTTGTGTGTTGCTTTGACAATGTCTCGAACCGTGGGTATTTTCAGGTCTTTGTGAAAGGTATGATTGGTTACGTAAAAAGGTGCGTTTGTTATTGCTCTTATTGCTTTTGACTGGTGTCTTTGAAGAATATTCAGTGTTGTATTGTGACAGGCTCCAAAAATTGGTTCAACATATAGCCAAATTGGCCTTACAAGTGATTTATAGAGGATGACTTCTAAGTGTAGAGGTAGCGAGGACTTGCGACCTAAGACGCCATACACCATACGAAACCGTGACTCTGAGATTGCTCTGACGTGTGTAACGTGTGGTTTCCACGTGAGACGTCTGTCTAAATTTAAAAAAAATTAAATCCACAGTAAAATCTAGCAACGGCTACTTTGGGTTGTGAAAAGATAAGTTCAATTTATCATTTTTACACCCTAGCCGGGGGTTGAACCCTCCGATTTGTAGCTTAACAATAAGCTAACCATTAAGATTACTTTTACAAAATGTTAAAGTAGGGTTGTATCTGGGACAGGAATTAAACAGAGAACCTTTCTGTTAATAGTTCTTCATGCAATTAATTACAATCCGATAATTATTTTTTTATTAATAAACAGTATTTTCCGTTTTTTGTGGTTTTTAAACTTCTTTCTTAGTTCACTTTTTCTTTATTGTAATTAAATACGATTGTTTTATATGTTTAATCTTTAATAAAGTATCAAGGAAATTATGCCAATACCAAAAATACGATTTCGTTAAAGAAATAATTTTCATATTAGCGTTTACACAGATTAAAAATGGGCTGTTAGGATAACAATTTAATTTAATATAAATAACCGTCCACTCAGAACTCTCCTGTATCTAAACACCATACGAACATGATGCATATGTAAATAACGTAAATTATTTTAAAAAATGTTTGAACTGAATTATAAGGGTTTCGTCGAAGAAACCTTGAATTTTTAGATCCACAAAAAATCTACGGAGAATCTAGCTTTATTTAATATTTAGTTAGAAGATCGATATCTTCAAACACTTTCATTGGCATGTATGATTTAGTATACGAGGATTTACACATTGTTTACGGTAAGTCCATTTGTTATTGACATTTACATATTTCAAAATGTTGGTTTATTATTCATCCATGATCAATATTCAATGCATTAATGATAATTGCTTGGCTAAGTTTAGTGACAAACAAGAAAAATGGTTTTCCAATATTTAGTTTTAGAATGAAAACGGTACGGTTTAATACGGAGGAAACATTCTATAATTCTTCTACAGTTCAGTTCTTGTTTCAATCATTAAATCATCTAATCTTTTACAGCCTGTTCTTTCAAAGGATTTTAAAGACGTCATCAAACATTTTTGATATCGCAAGACGAATAAAAATGTAACTTTGATGAAAACTTCTTTAGAAATATTTTTTGGGATATCTTTTTACATAGAAGTACTAACAATCTGTCATAATAGCAAAAATATCTTCTTTGTCGTCCAAAATTAACATAATCGACTCTTATTGTACCATCAGTCAATATAATTTGGTAAATAAATTTTATATTACTTAAAAGAATAAGTACCCTGTGTGTCTGTACGCACGTGAGTGTCTTTAAAGATTGGGAAGGCTGGTCTAAGAGAATCAGAGAAATTTGACAGAAAGATTCTTCGTAAGATAATGGGGTCCGAAGATAGTAGGACATTACAGATTACGAGGACGATAAGAACTGTACAAGAAAAATTAACGAATAATTGAATCGTTTAGAAAAACAGACTAACATTTTACGGACACCTGTATAGAATTATTGACAAACGGTTGACAAAACAAATTTTTAAAACAGCAGACAATAGACCTATGGTGTAGGATAATGGTTATCATCGGATTACAGATAAATGGTTTAAAGAAGTTAGAAAGAATATTGAGCCTTAAAACCGAAATAAACAAAGAAACTTAATGAAACGAATTAAATTCAGACAACTAATTACGGATTTTAAGAGCGTCCATGAAGAGCAAAAACAGAACAGGGTGGACAAAAGAAAGGGGAGAAAGCATACAGTGAACAAATACTCAGAATGTGGGCTGCAAAACGTGCTTCTGAAAACGTTTAAAGTCACATCATGTGGTCTTAAATTAGCCCTTCACGAAAAAAAGAAGTACGTTATTTAGTTGTGCTGTAACAAAGTGAACACCTAATTTGGCACTATAATCTACGAACAAACCACTTATAATTGAAATCCAGAAAACGTATTTCACTTTTTAAATTTTTATAATGAATTCAAAATTAAAACTTACAGAACTTTTATTTGTAATCTAAAGCACTTTTATAACTTAACTGAGCATGATTATGGAAATTTCCGGTCATTTGTGCAAAAAGAGATTTACGAATATCTAGACTAAATTCCTGCGTCTGGTGGCCTATGGGATTAAACATCAATATAACAATTAGACATAATTAAAAACATCTATCCTATTTGTGTCAGATGTCAGACCATCAAACATCCAACAATTATTCACTTATTAACCAATCCGACGATGTGGAATTAACGACCTTGAAGACGATGGGCATCCGAACCTTTCAAAAAAATGGTAAGTTTAAAGTTTGGACAAGCCCGGAGGCATAATTTGTATAGTTTTTATAAAATTTTGGTGTTGTTGTTTAAGTCAACAGCTGAAAGGTTGGTTTGAACCTCTTGAGGTTTTACTAAGTAAAAACGATGAGTGAGGTGGTTTACTATTACCTTCCTCACTGAGTGGAAAAGTATGTATTATCAGCATGTCAGGCCCTCTGAAAGCATATACTTTCCACCCTGTGAATGATCCCTTCACTTCATTCACCAAAGGGTCTGGCTGTATAATGAAATTTTTTACTAGTGTCTTTTATACCTCTACCTTCTGAGCAGACCATTATTGTGGAAATATCAGTTAGTGGATAATAATTTAAGTTGTTTACGTCATAAGCCAAAAGGCTGGTTTGAACCTCTAGAGGCTTTACTAAGTAAAACGAGGTAAGGTAAGTAGAGCTAAGTAAAGGAGTAAGGTGATTTACCATACCTTCCTTACTGAGTGGAAAAGTATGCTTATGAACTTACTAGGCCTTCTAAAAAGCATCTACTTTCCACCTTGCAAATGACACCTTCACTTCATTCACCACAATGTCTGGCTGTATAATGAAATTCCACAATAGAGTCTTTTATATCTCTACCTTGTCATCATATTTAATATGATGACATATTTCAGTAAAATGTCATTAAAAGAGTGTAACATTATCTTAAACTATTATATTCTCTAGAATAGACAAATTCCATGGATTGGAATGGATGTAGTTAACAAGTATAGATAGAATTATTAAAGTTATAATGCTCATTAAACCGGTAAGATCCTTTTTCTTAATTTTAGTAGAGCTTGAAAACGAAAACCATTTTCTACAATAGATAAAATTTACATAAACTGATTTTACAAGACGATTATCTGTCAAGAAAGTACCTTTTCAAACCACTGAATCAACAAAAATGTTACAGAAACAGTGATAAATTATGTGTATCATTTTAAGGGCATGCTTCAACGTCGCAAATCATGTAGACAAGAATGATACATTTTACTCTGTGTTATCTTTACACAGTTTCAAGTTGACATAAAGTTTAAACTGTACTCACTACAGGTTAGAACTGAATACCCTCTAACAGAAGGCAACTATAACTTTATGTTACTAGTATTACTATTACGAAAGGGATATCGTACTACGAAGGAACTGTTTGACTTTCACTTAGAATAGAAACTGAGAGACATCCCTAACTTGTCGTATCAGGAATAGGAGATTACAGTTCGTACTAAGAACCATTTTCTACAAATATCATGTTCATATCTATTTTATTCAGCTCAAGGTTTAATGTAGTTCAGAATTCCACAAATTTATTACTGAAATTTATTTACGGAAAACGCTATTTCATTTATGCGTTGGTACAATTTAAATACGTTTGTCATAAATTTTCTGATAATGCATTAGTGAGTAAAATTAATTTAAAGAAAAATTTATTAACAGTTTGTATTATTTAACAAAAATTTTTATGCCCGACAGATAAATCGAGTCTACTTTTTCCAGAGATTTATTTCCCAAAAACTTATGTCACATTTTACGGTAATTAAAATTTATATATGCCCATATGTTGGGCGTGTTTATGGGTATCAATCCAATGTATTAACCCTTTATAGGGCGAATTAATTTTCATAAAAATCTTGAAAATGGATGGTGGTTGAAAATAAGGACACTTAAGTTTTCGGGTTGTAAATGAACAAATTTGAACGTTACACAACGAGGAATGCCGGAGTGTATTCGTAAACGCTTGGAGTTCTTTTTATGCACACTTATTTTTTTTCATTTTGTTTTATTTTGCAACTGTACAACCAGCAAAAAGGTTTACATTTTGTATCAATTACAAAAAAAAAACGCGTTAATGGCTTTGAGGAGGACACCACCCAGTGGTAGCTCTCCAGATAATGAAAAATGTTTTAAATGTTAATTTCATATTTTTGTACACGTAATCACTATTAGAGTCGTGTTAGTGTGTCATGTCTCTACTCCATCGGCGTTTCAGTCGTCTTTGTGGTACTCCTGGTAGGTCTGAAGAATTCATGTTGCATATTAAGCGATTATTATGATATTAAAGTTTTTCTCTGAACCTGCGGTATAATTTAGAAATGTGTCGTTAACATAAGGGACGCGTAGGTCATCGTGCAGTGTTCTGTTGGATACGTAACTCGGGCAGTTAGTAATGAGTCGCAAGAATTTACTTTGGAAACGTTGTATTCGTGACATGACCGATGACTTTGCTGCACCATAAATCTGACTACCATACATCCAGATCGGTTGAACCATCGCCTTGTACGTCAAGAGTTTTGAAGTCATGGGTAGTTTTGACCGTTTGGCTAATAGTCTGTATAACTGCTTCAGTCTGTTATTTAGTAATTGTCGCTTATGGTTGACGTCGCTTACGCACACTTATAAAAATTAAAATATTTGTGTGGCTGGTGCTGCACTGTAATTAAAAAGTGTCCTTATATGAAGACACTATCCATTTCGGTGTTTGTTAATTTTTTTTTTTTTTGAAAATTTCAGTATTAAACATTAGTATAATAAAACAAAATCTATTTTATTCATTTTATTGTTATTATTCAATTTGTATGATATTAGTGAATAAATTTTAATACACAAATCACTTTGCAACTGTCAACTGCAGAGAAGTTTGGTGGCTAAATAAAAGGACACCGGTTTCCAACACAAAACATACTCAAAATTGTTTTTAAATGTATCAAAGTGCATAATTAAATAACATTAATATCATAAAAGTTAAAAACGAAGATAAAAAAAATTTGCCCATCAGGTACTTTGTACGGTGGTCTGATATTAGAACACTAACCTATTAAGTAACTTACATAAACAGACTTGTGTCATTCAGTTAATGTAAACTTATGTTCATATTCAGTATTGTCATACCTTGGTTACATCATAATCTAAGTTTATAACAGTTGAATATCAGATATAATCATCTTTAGTCCAGTTCAGATAGTTATAGAGCGGTACGAAGAGCCTTATGTTAATTTTCGATGAATACAATTAGAATAAATTCAAGTTACAGTAAATATTCTCCTGATACCACGGATTAATCGTAATTACTATAGAGAACGGACCACTCTTTAATCAAACTCTACTGTACTGCACGTCTCCGTGTGTCCGTGCGTGCACCCGTCCAAGCTGATTACAAGAAATTAGTTTATCATCAGTTCACCAAACTCCAAACAATTAGGGACGGGAATCAACGTCACGTTTGGTAAGGGTTTGTACCCATGTAACCCGTCAACCTGTGATATATTTTGAGAACTTCGAAATTTAAGTAAACTCAAACAATAACCAAAATAGAACTTTAAAAACTCGACTTGTATTAATCTATAATTTTTACAATATTAACTAACATCTGATTGAATATACTAAAAACTAATCTCATAATGAAAACATATTTAATATGATTTAAAATTTTGGAACAATTATAATTTTTTGTAATTTAAAACTATTATTTATATAATTTAGAATATGTAGAAAATATAGGTTTTTAAAATTAAAAAACATATAACACGAGACCAAAGGTTCATTTAAAGCTTTAACATTAAGAAAATAGGTCTTTTCTGTTGCCCCCCCCCCCCAACCAAAATTTGTCCCATTTTGTGGATATTTCACAAATAATCTTACAGTATTTTTTAACGATAAAACAAGGAAATATTTTTGAAAATCCAACACCAATATTTTTCAAGTTAACGTTAAACTATTAATTGAAAGTTATTAAATTATTTAATTAAATGGCATTATTTTTTTCATCATTAAATAAATGATTTAATGATTAAATAAATCAATACTATGTAACAGTAATGTAACAATTTTTTTTTATTGAACATTTCTGTGTGCTGAACATTAGTGTAACAAATCGAATGAAGATAAATAAGTTAAGTATTCAATGAATTATATTAACTCATTATTACATACACTAACAATATTGAGAAAAATCGAAGTATTTACCCTACCTATATTTTAACCTTAAGTTAAAAAATATTGTGTAGGATATTTTAAAATATTTTTTCGTTTTTGATCGCTAAAAATGCGATAAGATAAGGTACTTAAAAATTTGTCACAAGTTATGCTGGGAGTGAGAGAATAACAGAAAAGACCCAAATTTTTAATTTGGATCTCAAAATTCTTAAGGCATTGCATTTGATCAGCAGATATCTTATACGTAGAAGACTTAGATTAGGGCTACTGTTGCATTTTCGATGGTGTATTTCTGATAATGCATGGCTATGTGTTAAATGAAAGTGTTTAAAATGTTTTTTTGCGAAAATAAAATAAAAATATCTTTTTATGTTCTACGTTCACATTGGTAATAATATTTTTGTAACAGTTTCCTCTTTTAGAGCTGCATAACTGCATGACGGCTTAGACATAGGCGACGGTAATGTAGGCCCATTAGTGAAACAATAAATGTCGTAGTTACGGTGTGAACATTTTGAAGGCCTGATTGCGATCCAACAAAGGAAATTTAAACTAATTGATTAGTTTTAACATTAATAATTCAATTTTAACCTCTTGAAATTAATTTAAAAATCATAATAGCAGTATCAATCTCGATCAGAAAACTAAGTGAGATTTCTGAAATAGATTTTGTCAGTTTTGTGTTGAAACTACATATACTAAACGTAATAGAAACGAGAGTACAATTTTCATTTATCAGTGCTATTACAGCTTGAGGCGTTTCATCCATTTTATGACGACTGTTCGCTATTTCCAATTTCTCTTACACTCCTTTACTTTGATGACGAGAATCGTTCATCTTCATGGGTTTTATAGCCACCGCAGAAACCTGTTAGCCTTAGGTGCCTGCTCAGTTTTAATCGGTTCTTCTACTCCATTCAGTATCACCAAAATGTTACCTTTTTATACTTCATTTCTTACCTAAGTTTAAGTTTACATTTACAAATTCCTGCAATTAACTAATGAATCAACTAATCTTACCCTAAAATTTTTTGATGAATCTAATTTTACTTTTTGCAGTTTATTTTTTAAACTTTATTTGACACTTTGATACGTAGCTTACAAAATATAACCATGAAGAAGGGTAAGAAACAAATAAAATTATCATGATAAAAATGTGTTTCAAAACGGACGCAACTCATTTTAGTTGATATGAATTTAGTAGATAGTTATGAATATAGGTATCTTAAATGGAATGAATGAAATCATGAGAAAGGATTACTTCATGAAAATTAATAAGAACAAAACCAAAGTGTTGTGGTGCAGCAAGAGTGGTTAAGAAGAGATGGAAAATTTTAAAGTAGGTAACGAAAACATACAGAAAGTTGAGGAATTCTGCTATCTAGGGAGTAAAATAATAAAAGATGGTTGAAGAACAAGTGATATCAAAAGTAGGATTGCTCAAGCTAGAAAAGCCTTTGAAATGAAAAACAGCTTTCTGACTACAAACATTGACTTACAGATTAAGAAAAATTTCTTAAAGTACTATGTTTGGAGTGTATTATTATACGGAAAAGAAATGTGGGTGATAGGGGCTGTAGAAAGGAAGGGGATGGAAATTTTTGAAATGTGGTGATATAGGAAAAAATTAAAGATTAGGTGGGTGGACAAAGTAAGTAATTTAGAGGTTCTCAGACGAGTGGATGAAAGAAGTATACAGAAATATCTTACCAGATGAAGGGTTAGGCTAGTGGGGCATATCTTACGACATCCGGGTATTGGTCTGTCAATATTGGAGGGTAATATTAAGGAAGTGAATTGTAGGGGGAGGCAAAGGTTTCAACATATAAAGCAAATTACAAAAGATGTAGCCTGTTACATGTATGTAGATATGAAAAGACTTACACAATATTGAACAGCTTGGAGAACTGCAACAAACCAGTGGAGAGAGTGACGACAAAACAATAATGTAGTACAACAACATCAAATTAATGAAATATTTTCAATATATATATTAATTTGAAGGTAAAAAAGTTATTGAGTAGTGTCAGATGAAGAAAAAAATTACTGTCGTAAAAACCCGTTAGCACCAATATCGGTTTTATCATAAAAGACGCAACCATAACATTAAGAAAGTAAAAAGAAGTAACGCAGATGTAAATTTTATGTCACCTTACGTGACATAAACCTTACGTCTGTCAGTTGGAGCAACATTGTATTTACGGTTAACAGTTCGTAACAGTATAAATATTGCTCTTGTGCACCAGTGTTATTTCAGTAACTATTTGTCTCTATTGTGTCACCAATGTCGTTTCCCAAAGACAAAGGTGTGTTTATTCGTAAGACTTATCTTGCATATAAATCTTACAAACGAGTAGAAGACGAGTTTCAGTTAAGATTTCCCAATCTACTATTCCAAATAAGTCGACAATTTTGCGTTTGTTACTTAAATGTTGCGTGTAAAAATCGTAAAATCATAGGTAAATCATCAGTGATAACCGTTAAAGTTCTGGGGGATGTAAAGGAACGTTCACTCACTCTTCTAAAAAATTTCCCAGGAAGTTATTTTTACAAGTTAAGATTTAATAATCTACTACTTTCAGGACTAGTAAAAAATGTAATTGCTGGTTACCGCATGGGTGTCTTACATGAAATGCAAGAAGTAGACCACGTGAAACGTTTATAGTATTGTCGTTGGTTTCGTTTCTTGTTTTTGAAAACGGTATTGAGGGGTTTGATCGTGCTTAGTTTAGTGATGAGGCGTGATTTCATTTTAATGGCAATATTAACAGTCAAAACTACCAAATATGGAGCGCTGAAGATTCTCACGTGTTTCACGAATGACCATTACATGCACGTAAAAATGGTGTTTGGTGTGCGATCTTTCAGCGTCGTGTAATAGGGCCTTTATTCTTTGACAAATGTGTGGATATTTATCGCCCTTAAGTCAGTTTAATGCAATGTAAGATTTACACGAACAAAAATTATTGTTCCAGCGAGATAACGCAACTTGCCATGCTAACAATGTGAGACATGTTACGCCATCTTTCAGGACATCGTTTGATATCGAAAGGGGCTTCCAAGATCCTCAAATCTTACATCAGCAAATATTTTTCCTGTAGGGGTATTTAAAAAGTTTCATTTTAAAATAATCTTCACTTAGTTGAAAGTAAACATTGAACGGGAGATTTCTGTCACTGATGAGCAAACATAACGAAAAGTGGTTACAAATGTTACAAAACGTGTTTATCGCAAAGAACCTGCATTCAACAAGGAATAAATTTTAACATATTATATAAAGTTATTAAAGGTACGTTTCATTGTAATTTGAATATTGTTACATCAAATTATAATAAATACGAGATGTAGCTATTAAATAACGAGACTGACGTTGTAAAAAGTTATATTTTTATTTTATACATAATCACTTATAGTCACCTTCAATATACACTCCTTCTCTATCCCTACAACGCTCCGTGCGAATTTAACATTGTTGGAAACAGTGCTGGAAATCATCTTCTGTCAGCTCCTTTAGAACACGTGCTGCTTTCTCTTTTACAGCTTCCACAGACTAAAATTTTGTCCCTTTTAATGCAGATTTCACCTTACGTAACAGGTAGAGGTCACATAGCGCGATCTGGTGAATAAGGTGAATGTTCTAACACTTAGATGCTGTACTTGGCTAGGAACCTCTTGATAGATAACACGGAATGAGCTGGTGGAAAACCCATGATTTGTCCTTCCACATTTTGGGGCGTTTTTTCCTTACTCTTTGACGTAGTTTAGAAAGTACCTCAAGGTAGTAATATTGATTAATGGTTTGACCTTCAGGAATCCAGTGAAGGTACACAATCCCATCGATAACAAAAAAAAACAATCATCATTGGTTTAAATTTTGACTTGCTCATTCGAGCTTTTTTGGCTCTCGGTGAAGTTCGGCTCTTTCAGTGTGCATGGATTGGCACTTCGTTTCCGACTCATAAGTAAAAAACCAAGTTTCATGATATGTTATTATCGTTTCAAAAAAATTCGGGTCATTTTTAATCGCGTACAAAGTGTCAGTACAAACATTTTTGCGAGCTTCATTTCAAACATTTTTGGCTTCTCGTGTCCTGAAGGAGCTGACAGAAGATAACTCCAGCACTGTTTCCAACAATGGAAAATTTGCACGGAGCGT